>OY787638.1:4298850-5528850 GCA_963678965.1 Cruciata laevipes | reverse complement strand
CAAATGTCGGCAATCTGACGTGGTTTTCTTCAATGGCCCACATTGAAAACTTGGAAAAAGTCAATAACCGCTGAAGGAGACGTTTCAGCTGTTTTCATTTTTGGTGTTTCAGCGGTCTCTACCTATAACCGCTGAAACAATTCCGCTGAAACTTTTTTTTTTCTAGTAGTGTACGTTTCAGTTATAATATATATGATACTCTCTTCTAGCTATAAAAGATTTTTTTTCAGTGTCTCTTAAACATGTGTTTAACTGCTAACTATATATATATATTATTAATACATAAAAATTTGATATTAATGAACTACATGTTACACAATTTTAACAATTTAAATACGATAATATTTTTATTTATTTCTGCGCGCGTTTAAAAATTCGGACAAAATTTAGCATTTTTGACGGGAAAAAATATTCTATGCAGATATAGCTCAGTTTTTGAGTATAGTAGGAGTAGGGGTGAGCATGATCACGAGCGTGCGTTAATCGGATCGCGATCGGATCGGTTAAAAATCGGATCGAGATCGTTCATTTAATAAATGAGCCGATCATGATCAAAAAATTTTGATCGTTTAATAAATGAACGATCAACGATCATAGACATTAAAACTCGATCATGATCGCGAACAGATCGATAAGGTGATCGATATCGATCGATAAGATAATCGATTAATATAATATAAATATATACATCTAAATGAATTATTTTCTAGTAATTTGTTAATTTTTAACTTTTTTAAAAAACTTTTAAACTGATCATGATTGATGATTGATCATTTGATCGAGCCGATCGTTATTGATCATTGATCATTTGATCGATTATCTAAACGAGTCGATCGCGATCAGATCGCGATCATTATAATTTTTAAACGATCCGATCATGATCATGAATTATTTTGATCGCTTTGATCGCGATCGGATCGTGATCACCTCAAAATTTAAACGAGTCGATCATGAACATAGTGATGATCGTGATCGGATCGACTCGTTATCACCCCTAAGTAGGAGTAAAGTTTTTGGTACATGCGTAATAATATAACATGAAAAAAATAAATAGATATTTTGATTGAACATACTCAAAGTATCACCAACAAAGAACTGTTTGCCATCAGCCCAGCCTTTGTAGTCGAAGTTCAGAGTCCAGCCTTTGTCGTCTCCGACCGTGATGTCCTTAGCGATCGCCGGAGAAACTACGGAAGCCACCATAACCACCGCGATAAACAAAGCTTTGGACGCCATGTGAATAGTTAATCAATTTTCACAGTCGTTGAAAATTAAAGCTTGTTAATTCTGTTGCTAAGACTCTTGTTCATGCAGCTATATATATAGTACAAACCACTGGATTAATTTCCTGGAAGTTACTATTTGGGGAATGATGATCATCGCCGGCTAATGGCGGCAAAATATATGTTCGATCTGGTTTAGGTTAAAAAAAGTTGACCTCGTGGAAGACGTGTTTATTCCCTTTCGGCTAATCAGAGTGCGACTAGGTCTAAGTTTTGATAACGTTGGTTTTTGGTGTTTTCCTTTTGTAAAATCTAAAATACCGAATTGACACAATAAAATGATTATTGTTTAAATTTGTAACGAATTGCAGGCAGTTGTCTTTTCTGTTTGATGTTGTCGAACTTACATTTGTACGGTTTTTCAAGTGTTGTTTTTGTCACCTATTAAAAAAAAAAGTGGAAAATGTGTTGTATGTGTTACATTTTAGTATATTTCAACCGAAAGTATATTAGAATGACCTAAGTCTTGTCCTTTCCGTTTAGTTAAATACATACAATTTTTTAAAGTTTAATTAGTTTAGTATACATATGTATTTCTTTATATAGTTCAATTAAGTTAAATTTATTTTATATTATTGAGATCATACTCAATGGAAACTAGACATGAATGCTGATCTTTCTCACGTTTAAACTTGACTTTTTGTATATTAAGCATGATCATTTAGTTAATGATTGATGATATACTCACTTTCATGTCTAGTCATCTCTTTTTCAAGACTCATCTTTACCTATTAGGCAAAATTATTCATTGTGACAATTGAAAATTTGTCTTATTGATTACACTCGAATATTAATTTTCAAATGATGTTGAAAATCTTAAATATTATTGCTAAGAGCAGTAATAAATATTTTTTTAAACCAAAAAGTAATTTATACAGTTAAAAATAAAACTTAGACAATTTATTCAACTTCTGTTATAAATTTGATTCATTTCCAACTTCCGTTACGAGTTGAACAAATTTATGTCAAAATTAGTTATTGAAGAATAGGCTCAATCTTCACCATATCATCTCAAGTTTATCAATGCGCATAAAGTTCTGAAATGTGATTACAATATATAGACATTTGTCATTAAATCTTCACTTGAGAGTATCACATCAAGAACATGTCTCTCCACTTCAAGTTGTGAAATGGGATTTTCACGGTGATTCTCGTAGAAAAGGGATTATTGATAATTAAATCGTTCCAATATCCTTTACATTTACCGTTTCTTTTATATAATTCGATATGTAAAACTTTTTGGACCGATCCAAAAGTTCATGGGCCAAACATTGCAATCAATTTTTTTCCAAGTCTTAGCGGATTATTCCACTTGTAGTTAGTAAGAAACTTTCTAGTTTATTATAGAAAGTCAAGGCATATGAAAGTTCGTCTAACACAAATATAAGTGACGAATTAATGATTCTCCAATATGTACAATCTACGTAATCGATTCGCACAAAGACGCCCGAAAAGAAAGTATTAAACTATTCGACTTGCTGACTCTTAATAAGCACATTCCAACTAATCCTATTTTTAAAAAATAGTAGAAAAATAAGGGAGGAAAGTAAACAAGCTAAGAAAAGAATAAGTAAAATAAAAGGAAAGAGCTCCACCGCGCCGGCCACCTATTGAGAATGGCTTCTACCTTCTCCAAGATGTTGATGCTATTGATGTTGGAGAGAAGCAGGTGTTACTAGATCGCTTAGCAAGATCACTTCAACTAGGTGATCCCTCCGGCATAACTCTTAAGGACCCAGTATTCTTGAAGGTGGCCTGTTTTCCCAAGGGCCGGAAATTGTTAGCGAACTACTTACTGTGTTTGTCTCCGGCTGATGAGCTTCGGGGCTCTAAAGACTGGTGATGCTGATCAGTTGCGTTGCTCAACTCACCAATTTACACATCGCAAATTCATATTGTAATTTAGAATTTCATATTGTGTAATTTAGAATTTCATATTGTGTCTTTTATTTTCCGCACCTTAAGTTTTAATTACTTGTTGATTAATTGAAACTTGGACACAATAGGATCTAAATCACAGTAAGCAGGAACTTTCAACTACAACATAATCACTGCGGTCACTTGGCCCGATCACGATTACCACAAATCAGTCTCTACTACTACAACATAATCACTACGGCCACTTGACCCAATCGTGATTATCACAAATCAGTCTCTACGACTACAACATAATCACTGCGGTTATATAGCCCGAACGTAATCAAAACACATTATTCTCCCTAAGGCCCTATGCAACCACAAAGAGACGAGTAACAAAATATAGCGACCGGGGCACAATTCAACATCGCTTCCCCAATACAATAACCGCTCATAACAGCGAGAAGTCAACTTAGTCACCTACATCTCAACTATATTTTCATATATTACACGAGGGAGGCAATCACAAGTCACAACAACGCCATCTCCCAAACAACAAGAAGTTTTACGAACACATATCATGAACTTCAGTTATTGAATAGTCGGATGCAGTTATCACTGAAAACTGCGGTGGATTAGCTAGGGAGCACGACTCCAAGCTGCGCTGGATTATTGCGCTCAACGGAACATCGATAGCTCCAGGCTCTACTGTCCCACTCCCACTCCTAGTGCAATCCTAAATTAATTCCACCTGTCAAACCTCGTTTATTTTCCTCATGCTTTCGTTGCATACCTATCCTTTCATTTTCTGCCACCAAGTCGTTGGAAGATGATTGTTATATTTATTACTAGCATATTAAATCGCGCAAAGGCGCGATCATGGCCCAAATTACAAATTCAGATAATATTGTGAATATATAATTGAAAATATTGTTGTACATAACATTTATCTTAAAGTGTAATTGCATTTTAAATGTTTTGAAAACACGGAATTTGGTTAGTTTAATATAGTATAATTATATGTTTAAAACAAAAAAGTTTCATAGATTATTTCAAATAAAGCAGATCTCTAGGTATTTGGTTAGTTGAAAATTATATTATAGATCTACTAAATTTTCATATAAATTAACCTCTTAGTAATTAATTTTCTAAATTATTTTTTGGGAAAATAGGTGCTTAAGTTTTGAAAGCATAAAATTACTAAAAGTGCCTCATAGAAACTTAAAATTTTAACAAATTTATATGTGATAATTTTGTTAAGCATATGACCATCTACTTTATCTTTTGGGCATAAAACTAATTTAGTCTATAAACATGACTTCTCATCTATGAAGAAAGGTGGTGTCACTTGTTTATCAATGCTCCGCAGTACGATGAAAATCACATCTTAAATCAAAGAATATTTGAACAACTCTCAAACCTTATAACATGAAATACTCTTGTTTAGTCATCATTCAAATATAAAGTTGAACTTGAGCTTCCAAGATAGAAGAAGAATATAAAGGCTCATCACTCATCAATCATATAATGGCTACCAAAAAAACCGTCTTCCCATTTTAGAAGTTGCTTGATAAGTTGGCCAAGTTCTTAAATCAAAAGAAGAATCAAAAGGATTAGGAATAGATAAACTTAAAATTTACCTTATGAAATTTGTTTAAATTTCAAAAAGAAAGAAAGAGTTTACCTTTGCTAATAAGTGAGAAGAGTGAGATTGTAAGTCCTATTTATAACTACAGGAGATGCCAATAACCCTCTGGAATATGAAAAATTACTCTACAATTTCATAAATATTATAAGGGTTGTAAATTGCAATAATTACATAAGTTATATTGTAAAAATAAATTGATTTAATAACAAATTATGAGGTTAGTAATTGAAGAAGAGGAAGATGAGGGGGTTATTGGCCATCAAATAAAGGGTAATGAATAAGGTAATTGAATTTAAAAAGAAAGAAGTAATTGAAGAAGAGGAAGATGAGGGGGTTATTGGCCATCAAATAAAGGGTAATGAATAAGGTAATTGAATTTAAAAAGAAAGAAGAGGAAGATGTGCCTTTTTGTTGAGAAGATTAATAGCAAGAATGAAACTAAAGAAAATTGAATGAATTGAAGAATGAAATCAATGGATTAATTAAAGAACAAGAGGAAGAGGAAGATGAGAAGGTGTTTCCGGTCTAGAAATTGTAAGGTCACAAGGAAAAATAAAGTTCAGGAAATAATTAAGAGAATTAAAGAAAAAAAAGAATTGATGGAGGATTAATGAAATTAAAGAAAATAATGGATTAATGGGCATGAAATTGAAGAGGTGGGGAGTTAAGGAAAAATGGAAGGAACTCTTGTGAAGTTGAAGAGGTGAGGAATTAAGTTTGTAAATTAATGGGATGAGTCAAAAATGATGTGGAGGTGAGGTGGCAGATGAGGTGTCCGGTCACATGTCAACAAGAGAGGTATGTTTTTGTTAAAAACTCTTGTTTTTTTTATATATAGTTAGATTTAGTGGTAGTTAAGAGGATATTTGGTTCATTTACATTTTTTATAAGCAAACAATAAACAAGGAACTTGTAGGATCTATCGCAAAGCTTTAATTTAGATGTCGGTTAATCAATTTTTCTGAACTCAAAAAAAATTCTTAATAAATATTTGTACCTATATAATGCATTTTAACCGAGGAAAATTCATGCATTTTAATGCAAGTTGTATTTTATATATAGTGGAATCGTGTTGGAACTTAAACCTGGCTCTGGAAAACCGTGTTTGATCCCTTCCCGTGTTTGATTGTGTTTAATCCCACACACACAGAGATTATGAAAAATATATTATATGCCAAATTCATGTGAAAATCACAAATCTTTCATGAGCTCGTATTAGTTTTTTTACAGTACAAAATGAGAGATCTCTTGATAAAACATATATATTAAAAAATATATAGATACATGGCTAAAAAATTAATAAAATTGTAACATTTTTTAATAAACATTAACCCTTCAAATCTAAAACTACTAATATAATAAAAATTACTCATACAAACCAAATTAAAATTATTGAAAACAAAAAAAAATTATTACTAAAAATATATACAATAAAAATCAAGTGTAACCTTTCACCTGGAAAAATATAGACGATCAACTATGTACATATGAGAATGTTACGTATGCTATTATGTATTATATCGTAATAGTAAAATGCGTCCAATGCATACGCTAAAGAACTCGATTTCTTGATTCATCCATGAATTTTATGGATAATTCGTTGTAATTTTAAACTTTATGTAAATGATTACATTATTTCATTTTCAATCCACTTAACTAAAAATAGCACGAATATTAATTAATTTGTTCCGAGATCAATACATGTCCATGAATTTGGAGCCGTGTTTCAACTTTGAACATCTCGATGAAAATCACTGTTCCATTTATTACTTTGCATATCCCTAATTTGTTTACACATCGTTAAACATTATTCGCTATTATAATTTACTAATTAATATTCTCAAGGGCAGAAGACAACTCTGTAATTGGTTCCCGCCGTGCAGGTAGCTGTACGCATCCGGGCACCGGCTCTTGAAAAACCTCGAAAACTCAGTGGGCCCACAGTTGCCGGCACTGTGCTCGCGGACCGCGGTTTCACCGCGCGGACCGCGAAGATTTGTCGTGCGCGGCGCGCGAATTCATCGCGCGCGGTCCGCGGTTTCATCGCGCGGACCGCGAAGGTTCGGCGCGCGCGGTCTGCGGTTTCATCGCGCGGACCGCGAAGGTTCGGCGCACGCGGTCCGCGGTTTCATCGCGCGGACCGCAAAAGTTCTGCGCGCGCGGTCCGCGGTTTCATCGCACAGACCGCGAAAGCTAGGCGCGCGGTCCGCGAAGGCCTCGTCGCGACCCGCGAAAAACCAGGGATTTTTCGGCAATCCCTGGGACGAAATGGCCGAGTTTCGCGGCCCGCGAAGGAGACTCACGACCCGCGAAGGGCTGCGCGCGATCCGCAAGAGATCGATCCCTTCTTCTTCCCAAACTCTTCTATCTTTTTCTTCTTCTTCTTCTTCCCAAACTTCTCCCACCCGAAAACCACCCCTCCCACCGGCCACCATCTCCAATCCATCATTCCGGCGAGTTTTGAACTTATTCCTTCCACCCAAATCGACTCCCCACTCATTCCCAACAAAACCCAGCAAAAATCCAAATCAAAAACACCATTTTGCACCCACATTGCCCAAATCCCAACCGAAACTTCTCCATTCCGATTCGCCGGCCTCCGGACTATGATTCTGCTTTTGTTGCTGTTTTTGCTACTGTATTTCTTTTAAAAAAAAAAACATTTTCTTTTCTTTTGTTAATAGATATGTAAAGCTCTCAAATGTTATGTGCTTAATTATTCAGAGTATGCACTTGGATCTTAATCGTTCTTTCTCGAGGACGAGAAATGTTCAAGTGTGGGGGATTTTGATAGGTCCTAGATATACTCTTATTTTGTAGCATTTGAGAGCTGTTTTAGATAGTATTTTGTACTTTTATAGTAGACGTTTAGACCGAATCATTCATAATGGTTTGAAATTGAAGACGTGCATTTCGACCTTGAATTGCACTTGCGATGGATTTGGATGATTTGAAGACCTTCTATGACCGTCCTGAAGGAGTTAGATACATTGAAGAACCGGTCGTAGAAGTGGCGTGAAGGCACACTCTCGCGGGCCGCGAAACCTCGGTCGCGAGCCGCGAGAGTGTGTGTTGCTGTTTTGTGAGGACCAAACGCGCGGTCCGCGAAACCTCGGTCGCGGACCGCGGAAGCTGAAGACGCGCGATCCGTGAAATGTCGGCCGCGGCTCGCGAGGACCTGACGCGCGGTCCGCGAAACCTCGGTCGCGGACCGCGAAAGCCGAAGACGCGCGATCCGCGAAACGTCAGCCGCGGCTCGCGAGGACCAGACGCGCGGTCCGCGAATCCTCGGTCGCGAGCCGCGAGAACCAGGCTCGCGGTCCGCGAAAATGTCCTGCAACTTGCACTTTCTTTTGCTTTAATTTTAATTGTTTTAGACTATAAAAGGATTTTATCCTCATTTGTTAGAGGATCGAATTTACAGAGCTTGGGACTCTTTTCTTCATTTTCTCTTCATTTTGATCTTTGAATTCACCATGATTTCTTGTATGGATCTTGTTTGTGTGAATATAATTATGGTAGTAGGCTAAAACCCATCTTGGGTATATGTGATTGGACTTCTTGTTATGGATTGAGAACATGATTTATGAAGCTTAGGAATGGTGATTTGCTATTGAATGATCATAATTTGTATGTGTATTTGATGCTTGAAATGATTAGGAATGATTTCCTAGTGATAGATATGTGTTGGATATGTGTTAGATATTACTTTTCCATGGTTGGAATGTTATCATTCTTTCTATGTAAGAGTAGTAAATTAGGAATCAAATGCATGTTGTTATCAATTGTATTTGTTCTTAAGATCAGTCGTTAGCATTTTATCTATGTCAATTTTGTTATCAAATTGCATGGGTAAGTTTGAGAAACATCTAATTTGAAATGATATTGATCAATTGAACTAGTTGTTATCATCTAGTAAAGTTGTCAATTGAAGTTGTGAAGATGCTTTCATCTTTCATAGCTATGGTTAAAGATAGTTTCTCACTACAAACAATCACCATTCTCAAAGCACCATGCTAAAGTTTGAGGAAAATTCCATAATAAGAAGTCACCAATCTCATATATCCAAGTCTAGTATTCTCATTAGTTAATCCTTTAGTTGAAACTTTAAATGCTAAACTAGTTGTAACTCTAGAACCCTAGTTACTTTACATAGTAGTGTTTCTTACACAAACTCAACTCAAACCCCCCCCCCCCCTTTGTTTACATTGCTTTTATATATGTATATGTATATGTATATGTATGATACAATATATACGTAGAAATAACCTTTTCCCTGTGGAACGGACCTTACTTGCCACTATATGCTTAGTTGTGTGTGGAGGTAGTGAGTGAATATAAATTGTATATTTGAGAGGTACGACGACGACCTCCCAGAACACATGGTGCCTTCATAAACTGAGCCAATGTGTGGACCGCATAACAAAGTTCAGGACGGGTAATGGTCAAATAGATCAGATGACCAACCAGGCGCCTGTACTGCTCGGGATCGTCGTACAAAGGGCCTTCAACTCGAGCCAAAACGTGATGTGGCTCCATAGGAAAATCCGTAGGCTTAGAAGCCAACAAACCGGTATCCGAAAGAATATCAAGAGCATACTTCTGTTGAGATAAAAATATTACATCAGTATTGATAATACTGGCCCAGAATCCTTCTGGGCCACGAAGAAAACCCGCGGCCCAGAACCATCAGAGCGGCATCTTTCCCGGTGAGAAGCACATCCAGACAAGGAAGAGGACAGATGGTGACAAAGGGAGTGGTCCTGCACCTTATCCCCAAAGCAGGCAAAGCTCGGCTATAAATACCAGTCCCAATTAGTAAGCAAGGTAAGTGACTGATATCTCTCTATTTCATATTGAGAGTCCTTCCCGTACCATTTTCCCCGCATCACTACCCCCGTCTCATCATCACGCCGGAGCTTCTTCCCCGGGACGCCGCCCGGGGATTGTTTTGCAGGGTTGTTGCGGGTATCTCGGCTAGGAGGCGCGGGTAGCAACAAGCACGGGGACCCGGACGGTTTTTAGGTAGCATCAATTGGCACGCCCAGTGGGACTCTTCCACCTTCGCATGATGGAGTCGCCAAGAAGAGGGCGTGGACGCCCTAAGAAGAACGCGGCACCTTCAGGGGGTGATTCTCTTCCACCCCCGGGAGACGATGTGACCTTAAGGCAGTTGCAGGAGGAGGCTAGACACCAGCTAGAGCTAGGGGTAGAGCTAGGGGTACCGCAAGACGGCCACGTGGAAACTGCCTCCGACGAAGCCTACTCGGAAGGAGAGTACCAGGATGAGCAGGAAGGGCTTGGGCTCGCCGGGGATGGCACCACCCGGGGCCAGGGACCTGAAGCCCGGGAGGAGGGGCAGCCCTTAGTTAGTACGGAGGAAGTGACGGCCTTGGAATTCATGAGAGCCAACAAGGAGTTGTACCGCCAGTGGGTACTCTCCACCCGGGAAAGCCTGAGGCGAAGGGAACCCGGGAGGAACCAGGCAGGTCCTCTAGGGGGGCACCAAAGAGAGGTTATTGATCTGGACGGAGCCGTTCAGCCGCCAAAGCTACAGGGGCGTGTAAATTCCTCCACAGTCCCACCCTCTTTCCCTTAGAATTTCGGGGTTGGAGGGGGAGCGGCTACGGGACAACAATCGAATCTGGTTCCACATGCTCCACCCTATTACCCGCGTTCCAGTTGGGGGGCGGGACAAATTGGGTATGACCTGCCAGTCATGCCGGCGGAGCCGTTTGGTTATCAGGCCCCTGGAACCCAGGGAAACCTGATCCAGTATTCCGGACCCATGTATGGATCAATGGGGATGAACTTCGGTTACCCGGAGAGATACTATCGGGAGGACGATAGGATGCGGGGCTATCAGGTGGCACAGCAGGACCCCAACTCCTTGGAGGCTCGACTAGACAAACTGGTGGGAAGAAACGGAGCTAAACCTACCTCCCCTTGGGTACCTCGAGTGCTCGCGTACCCATGGCCGCCGGGCCTCCGGACCCCGGAGGGAATCCCAACATATAATGGAGAGACAGACCCGGAGGAGTTTGTCAGGACGTACCAGAACCTAATGGTGTCAAGGGACTTCCCGGAGGAATTAAGATGCAAGCTGGTGGGCTGTTACCTGAGAGGAAACTGTCTCTCATGGTTCGATTCTTTGCCTCGAGAAAGTCTCAGAGATTATTACGATTTCTCTAAGGCCTTGCTGTTTAGATACGCTGGATTAAAGAAAGAAGGAAAGCAGTTGACTGAGCTTTTAGCTACCCGGCAGAAGGCTGCAGAAGGGTCAATGGAATACTATCGAAGGTACATGGACGATAGCATGAAGGTTGTCGACAGGCAGCAGCAGGAGAAGGCAGTGATTAGCGGGTTTATAAATGGCTTGAGGGATATGGCGCTGTTCCAGAAGTTGATGGAAAATATCCCGGAAACCTTTCACAACTTGCAAATGGCGGTACAACTATACTGCGCGATTAATGATGCCACCCGGAAGAGAAAGGAAGAATCTGGGGGATTCCTCCCGGATAAGATAGAAAGAAGGAGAACGGCAGACCCAAGTAGAAGGGACCCCGCTCCCGCGCTGGTAAACCGGGCAAGGGCGGACAGTTTCACCCCGCTCAGCAAATCCCGAGCGGAGATTCATGCTATCCACAAGGACCTGTTCCCGGATCCATTGCCTATCCACGGGACCCCGTCTAGGGAAAACGCGGACAAATGGTGCGCCTACCACAAGTCTTATGGGCATGCGACAGAGGGGTGTAGGATGCTGAGGAACGAGATAGAAAGACTGATAGAACGGGGACAGCTGAGAGATTGCGTGGCAGCGGAGGTAAAGAAGGAGAATCCCCGGGACCAGCCTCAGGAGCAGCCCCGCAGGAGGTGGAGACCTAACCCGGGGAGAGGAAACGGAAGAATCCAAGGCAACCAAGGTAACAGGGCCCCGGGGAGGCCCGCCATAGCCGCCGCGCCGATCCAAGCAGTGGAGCCGGCCCCAATACCCAACAGGATGATCAACGTGATCAGTGGAGAAGTCTGAGAAGCATGTCAGTCAGTCTCCGCTATCCGGGCCCGGACCCGGTATGTTCCCCCGGGGGAGGTTCAGGGGAAAAGGTTTCGCCCCGATGAAGCTCTCACTTTCTCTGAAGCGGATGCAGCCCCGCCGCAGATACCCTATTCTGACCCAATGGTGGTAGCGGCGGAGATTGAAGGCTTCTTGGTCAAAAGGGTGTTTGTGGACGATGGGAGCAGCGTGGAGATCATGTTCGCTTCTTGTTTCGATCAGTTGGGAATTGGGAGACAGAACCTGAAACCTCCCTTATCTCCCTTGTCAGGGTTCACGGGCAAACCCGAAGTTCCACTAGGTGTTATTCCCCTCGCAGTGTGTATGGTGGATGAGAAGGACCGGAGCAAGAGGATCTCGGTGACATGCAACTTTGCGGTTATTGACGCACCCTCGCCGTACAACGTAATCATAGGAAGACCATGGCTAACTCAAGCCCGGGCAGCGAGTTGTCCGTATCTGCTGACGATGAAGTTCCCCACTGCGCAAGGTGTGGCGGTCGTGCGGGGTAGTCAAGCAGTCGCAAGAAGTTGCATGATGACGGCGGTGCTGGACGCAAAGAAAGCGGTAGGGGTGGTACACGGAGAAGTTCCCCGCCAGGAGTTGGAGGAGATGCAGGTGGCGGACAAAGGGACGGTCACGGTGGGAAAAGACCTCCCGGAGGAAGTGAAAGGTGCGCTGAAGGAACTTTTGGCCAAGTATCAGGGAGTATTCTCGTGGAGCCCGGAGGACATGGTGGGGGTGTTACCAGAGTTGGGGGTACACAAGCTGAACATAAGCCCTGCAACTAAACCAATCAAGCAGAAGAAAAGGCCTGTAGCCCCGGAAAGAGCAGAATTTATAAAGAATGAAGTAAAGAAGCTGGAGAGAGCCGGGGTGGTCGAGGAAATCATCTACCCGGAATGGATAGCTAACCCGGTCTTAGTAAAGAAGCACGATGGAAGCTGGCGCATGTGTATTGACTTTACGGATTTGAATAAGTGCTGCCCCAAAGACAGCTATCCTCTCCCAAATCTGGACCGGCTGGCAGAGGCTATTGCGGGGTATTCGGTGCTGGCCTTCTTCGACGCACATAAAGGGTATCACCAGGTGCAGATGGATGAGGCGGACAAGGCGAAAACCTCATTCATCACCGATTTTGGAACCTTTTGCTACAAGAAGATGCCCTTCGGGCTGAAGAACGCGGGGGCTACGTACCAGAGAATGGTGGACAAACTCTTCAAGGACCAAGTGGAAGAAACATGGAGGTGTATATTGACGACATGGTGGTTAAAAGTAGGGCTTACGGGGCTTTCTTGAATGACCTGGAGGAGATGTTCGAAAAGCTGGAACGGAGCAATCTAAAGCTGAACCCCTCCAAAAGTACCATTGGAGTGGGTGCGGGGAAGTTCTTGGGTTTTATGGTGTCAAGCCGGGGCATCGACGTCAACCCGGAGAAGGTGGAAGCCTTAGCTAAGATGACCTCCCCTAGGTCGGTGAAAGAAGTACATCGGTTAACAGGGTCCCTCGCGGCCCTCAGTCGGTTCCTGTCAAAGGGGGCAGACAGGCAGTTGCCTTTCTTCAACATTCTCAGGAGGACCAAGGCGTTTGAGTGGTCCGGGGAATGTGAGAAGGCATTCAACAGTTGCCAACTTTAAAGAAGCCACTCCCGGGGGAGGAGCTTTTTCTGTACATAGCGGCGTCCCGGGAGGCGGTAAGTGCCGTACTAATCAAAGAAGAGGAGGGAAAGCAGCACCCAATCTATTTTGTTAGCCGGGCACTTCGGGGGGCAGAAACCCGGTATACTGAGTTGGAGCAGTTGGTTCTGGCGCTGGTGCATGCTTCAAGGAGGCTTAAGCCCTACTTCCAGGGCCATCCCATAGTGGTTCTTACCAATTACCCGCTAAGACAAGTCATGTTCAAGCCGGAGGCATCAGGGAGAATGATGAAATGGGCCATAGAGCTGGGAGAGTATGCAATCCGGTATGAGCCAAGGAGGGCTATCAAGGGCCAGGCCCTAGCGGACTTCCTGTTGGAATCAGAAGCAAGGATAAATGAGGAACAGAAGACGCCTAACACTCCGGAGGATACGGCTAAGGCTGAGACAGACCCGGCTTGGGAGCTATATGTGGATGGATCGGCGCACTCCGGGGGCAGTGGAGCAGGAATATTGTTAGTCAGCCCGGAAGGGAAGGAGTATCCCTATGCAGTCCAATTCACTTTCAGAACAACCAATAATGAAGCCGAGTACGAAGCTTTGATCGCAGGGTTAAGATTGGCAAAGGAGATGGACATCAAAACTCTCACGGAACACAGTGATTCCCAGATTGTGGTACAACAGGTAAAGGGAGAGTATGAAGCCCGGGAGAGGAGCCTGCAAAAATATCTGGAAGTGGTAAAGCCTTTGATAGCCGGGTTTAAAACCTTCGACTTGGTTCAAGTTCCCCGGGAGAAGAACAGCAAAGCAGACGTTTTGAGCAAATTGGCCTCCTCAGAGTTGAAACCTGAGCCCGACCAAAAGTTATACTTGGAAGTACTAGGGAGAAGGAGCTACCAGGAGAGCAATCAAGTAATGCTGGTGAACGAGGAAGAATCCTGGATCAGGCCCATGCGGGCATACCTAGAAGAAGGAACCATCCCGGAGGATAGGGCCCAGGCCCGGAAGCTAAGAGTTAAGGCGCCTAGGTATGTGATCCAGGGAGGGGAGCTGTACAAAAGAGGGTACCTCCAGCCTCTGCTAAAGTGTGTAGAGAGGTTGGAAGGCCGATACCTCATCCGGGAGATGCACGAGGGATCTAATGGGAGCCACCAGGGAGCACGCACCTTGGCCAAAAGGATCTTAAGGCTGGGGTATTATTGGCCGACGTTGTTCAAAGATGCGGAAGAACATGTACAGAAGTGCTTGGAGTGCCAGGCATTTGCCCCGCTAATCCATGTCCCCCGGGAAGAATTAGTCGGAGTCACAAGAGCTTGGCCGTTCAGCAGATGGGGAATTGACTTGGTCGGACCATTCCCGACTGCCCCGGGAGGAGCCAAGTACCTGATCGTAGCGATCGATTACTTCAGCAAATGGGTGGAGGCAGAACCGCTCACCAACATACGGGGACTAACTTGTGTCAAGTTTTGCTGGAAGAACATCATCTGTCGATTCGGCATCCCGAAGGTCATAGTCACGGATAACGGGGCGCAGTTCGAGAATGATTCTTTCAAATCATGGTGTGTCAAGTATGGTATAGAACAGAAGTTGACGTCGGTGTACCACCCCCAGGCGAACGGGCAAGTAGAGGTCACCAACCGCACCATCATCAAAGGACTAAAAACCCGCTTGGAAGGCGCGCGGGGAAATTGGATCTGGGAGCTACCCAGTGTTCTTTGGGCCCATAGGACTACAGAAAGCTCAGCTACCGGGGAATCTCCGTATGGCTTGGTGTACGGGTCAGAGGCAGTAATACCCGCAGAGATTGGGATCCCAAGCCCTCGAACTCAATACCAGCGTCCGGAAGAAGAAAACGATGGACGACGCCTTGACTTGGATCTCCTGGAAGAGAAGCGAGAGAATGCGGCACTTCAGGAAGCCAAGGTGAAGGAGCGAGTAAAGAGGTATCATGACAGAAGGGTGCGGAAAGAAGTCTTCATCCCAGAAGACTGGGTAATGAGGAGGAACGATAAGAGCCGCCAAGCCCCGGAGGGCAAACTTGCACCCAACTGGGAAGGGCCATACAAGATCAAGGAAGCACACCCGGGAGGGAGCTATGTGCTGGAGGACAAGCAGGGAAAGGAGATCCCCAGGAGGTGGAACGTAGCTAACCTAAGAAGGTTTTACGGGAAGTAGAGCACCCCGCATCATACCACAGCTACTAAAGCATGAATATGCCAGGCATGGATATGCTAGGCATGGATATACCCCTCCCGGAAGCGTTAATATGCTAAGCATGAATATGCTAGGCATGAATATGCCAGGTATGGATATACCCCTCCCGGAAGCATGAATATGCCCGGAGAGAGAACCCGACGTTTGGCCTCGTTCCGGGTTTAGAGAGGAATATTTGTTTAAAAGGGACCCTTGGGTAGCTCCCATTTGGGTGCCCCGCTAGAGCGGATCCGGAGCTTGGATGAAGCCCGGGGACCCGAGAATGTAATGTTTACAGGAGAGAGTTAATGAAAAGGGCTATTCAAAAAGCAATTTTATTCAATCATCTTTTAAAAGCAAATCGCATGAACATGTGGTTATATTACAAAGGAACAATGGCATAGAATTTTACAAGATCGCATGAACATGTGATCATATTGCAAAGAAACGATTACACGAAATTTTACACAGGTTTTTCTATCTATGCATCTTTAAACCCACTTAGGGCCTGACCCGGAAGCACCCTCTGGGTTACCCGGGCGGAAACCCCCACCAAAGAATTGAGAAGACAAGATGTCTTCAGCAAACCGAGCATCCGGAGCTTGATTCCATGCTAGCTCCTCCTCCAATTGCTCGGCGTCCTCTTCATTCAGCTCGGGGATAGGAACCACTACGGACCCTTCCGGAAGCGGTTCCGCCAGGCACATTCTTCTTACACCGGCAGAGGTAACGAACCGATACTTAGGAAACAAGTTGGCAACACCCTTGCCCTTCTCCTCTCGGCTAATGCGGGTACCCTCGGCGGTCTTCACTCCTTTGGTGGTAACCCCGGAAGCAGCAATCTCCCGGACACGCCTTATCCGGCGCGCCACCTCTTCCGGGTCGATGGACACGGTCATGTCCTCATACCGCTCATAAGCAATATCTACCTCTACCCGGGCAGGGACCCGGCGGAGACTGGAGGGATAAGGCTCGGCCTCCCCATCATTTATCTTGGTATACCATTCCACGGCATCTAGATAGGCCTTGTGATTAGGAGCCCCTTCACCAAACTTCCCTGGGTTGGCCTCCATGCGCTCAATGGTCCTACGAACCCCGGCGGGAACATCGGTAAGAGGAGAAACCCCGACTAGTCCGTTCTTGAGGCCAAGAAGATGGTAAGACAGCCGGACGGTCGTCAGTGCTTCTTGGAGGACCCTATTCCTATGAGTAAGGGATCGATTCTCCTTCTCCAGATCGCAGATAAGCTTATTCTGTGCGGTGCAGGTCTCCAGCTTCCTGAGCTTCTCTTGTGCCCGCTCCAGTTCGCCCCATACCATACCCAGTTCCTTGGCGGTGCGACTTTGAGAATCATCATGAAGGGCTTGCAACTCAGCGATGGTTTGGTGGGAATTTAGGGCTTCCCGCATATGATCTGAAGCAAGGTCGAAACATTGATTTAAGGACCCGAACTTGGCCTCGACCGCCTTAAGGAATAACACCAGTGCCCGGATCGTTCCAAACTCCTGAAGGAAGCAATCCAGCCCCGCCTCAGCCAAGGCCCGGGTGGCCTGGTTGCCTCCAAACCTCCAATGAGCTAGTTTTCTTTGAAGAAAAGAGCATTGGAGGCATCTAGCGCGGGGGAGTGAGAAGTAGGTACCAGAGGAACTACTAGGATGGGCAAAAACATGAGGCACGGACCCGCGCGGGAGAATTCCCTTTAAGGGGCGCTCAATCTACAAAAGACAAGTGATTTTATCAAAAAATAGAACTTATATTAATCAAAATGGGCACCGAGGCCAAGTTCTACATATGCCTCCCGGGGAGGAAAATTACAAAAGAAATGTAAACTAAAGTCTAGGGAGTACATTATCCTCAGCAGGGTCCCTTCCTCCCGGGGTAGCGTGAGCCCTCTTCCATCTCCTTTCCAGTTCAGCCACGTCTTCCTCAGACCAGCAGGGACCATAGTAGGCGGGGGCATCTACCCTTGGCTCGTCTTCCGGGCACTCAGGAAACCCCGCCTTCCGGACAGACTTCCGGGATTGATACAGCAGGTCATCTTGGCCCCTTGGGAGTCCCACGACGTAAGCGCCGGTATTCTCTTCGAGGACAGCCTGGTACCCGAAGTTATCAGGAATAACGCAGAATTCCTGATAATTATCGGCCCAGTGGGGCGTCTCCTGGACCACCCCATAGGCATTGAAGCTTTCTGGGCCGGGGGACTCAGGAACGGCTGCCTCTTTGATCCCCGGAAGCTTGATCTTCTTAATATCCGAGGCTGAAGGGACCCGGGAAGACATCTTTAGCGAATCCCACAGTTGGGGCACCAGGTTCTCCAGTTTGGCCTCTTGGAGAGATCTCCAACGGTGGTTCAGCAGATCGCCTGCCTTGGGGCGATAGTAGGATCCCTGGGCTTCAAGACGAGCAGGTCCCGGAAGCCAACCCCGCAGTCTGCGGTACATCTCGTGGCAGGCATCCTCACTAGCTGCAGTGGCGATACCCTCCAGCCTTTTCTCAAAGTCGGTTGAGTGGAGAACCTTTCGGACCACAGCATCCAGGGCCTCGAGCTGAGCCTCTTTCTTTTCTTTCTTAAGAGAAGAATATTTCTTCTCCGCCTCCGCCAGCTTCGCCTCTTTGTCAGACAGCTTCTTCTCCCGATCGGCTAGTTTCTTTTGAGAAGCCTCCAACCGGGCTTCCAGGTCGTCCCTCTCGGCCAACCGCTCCCGGGCGTCGCGGAGCTCCTTCTCCTTCTTAGCAAACAAACCCGCGCTGTACTTAGAATACGTCCGGTTGAGCGCGCCGGCTAGCTGGGAGTCCGCCAGGAGCGAGTCGGCGAAAGTGGTGGTCTATAAAATTTAAGCAAGAGTAAGGTTACCCGGAAGGATAGAAAGGTGAGAAGTAATGGCGAGCAATAAGATTAACATACCTCTTCCCTATCCTCAGGGATAGATTGAGAATTATCCCGCAAAGGAGAATTCACAGGGGGAGGAGGAGGTGGGGGCGGGGTCACACCCTCTAACCTTTGACGAGAGGGCGGAGGAGTTTCCTTATCATCGGTCAGAGGCCGCTTAAAGCGAGAGCTAGCCCCGCCACTATAAGTAGGGTGATGAATGAAAGATCTCATCCCCGGGGTAGGAGAGGACTCCGGGGCCGTCTGTTGGGCAGGCGGTCGTTGCTGGCGGGCCCTTTGAGCAATGAACCCGGGGTTTTCGGCGGTACCTGGACCAGGTGGGGGAGTTACCTGCTGCTCAGAAGGAGTAACCACCCCCGGATGGGGATTTCTCTGCTGATTGTGATCCCCGGAAGGCATCCTGTTGAATGGTGTAACGTCCGCGTATAAAGGGGGCCGAACTGAAATCAAGTAAAATGAATGTCAAAGCGAGGCACATATACATATATATATCAAAATAAGCAAAGAATAAAGCCTGTAATAGACACCTCCAGCCGGCCACACAGCGGAGACGGTTGGAAGAGAAAAGAGTTTTTCAGGGTATATCCCGCGAGGCCAATAATAGCCCGCGTTCCCGGTCTTAAAGAAGGTATCCATGTCCAGGGGAGATAGGTGGAGGAAGTTATGATCGTTGGTGAGGTCTATTGAAAGAGAGGAAAGAGGTTGTTTATCTTCAGGAACGAGGGAATCGTTCCAAGAGGGCATGGGATAAGCCCGGGAGTCACAACGAAAGAAACCTTTTGCCAGATACCCCTTGGCAGACTTGGGCTTGCCCTTAACAAAGTCCTTCGTCCTGGAACGGATCGCAAAGGAAAACACACCCGGGAAGGACGCATGAGCGCGTCGCAGGGCGTAGAAAGAACGAAAGAGAAGGAGGGAGGAAGAGACGTTGCATCTCGCACAGTTGACCAAGAAGGCCAGCACCAATACGACCCCGTTGGGGTGAAGCTGGGCCGGGGCCATTCGGTAGAAGTCGAAGATTTCTGAAAATAGAGGAGGAAAGGGGAGGCTGAGCCCGTACTGGAAGTGAATCCGGGGAATGCAAGGCACTTCCCGCTCGGACATTCCCGGGGGGAGTTTGGATAAATACGCATCCAATGGAAAAGGAATAAAGCAGCGCCTAACTAAATCTACAACATCCCTATCTAAGGAAGGGGCAGGCCCGGAAAGATTAAAAAATTGATGACCGGAAGGCTTCACTCCGTGGGTAGGACCCCGGGGAGCATCCTCGTCAACTTCATCGAACACCTCTTCATCCTGGCCCTCCTGGGGGTGATTAGGACGCCCGGATGGATGTGAATCCTCCCCGTCCAAGGTCGACGCGCCCGGGACGTTTAGCCCCCGGGGCGTATTGAAAGCCTCAGAGTGAGAATCCGGGGAAGAGACGGGGGAGGAAGCCAAGTTATCAGCAGCCCTGAACTGGACTTCAAACTGACCCTGAGCTCCCTCGGTGTTCAAGGAAGAGTCGGAGTGGAGCGGGGAATCCATGAAAGTAAGAGGAAGAGGGAATGAGAGCTTACTTGGCAGAAAAGACGAAAGGAAAAGCGGAGCGTCTGGAAATTAGCCGAGGAAAGTAACCTTGTGAGGAGGGTTAGGCTCCTTATATAGGCAGGGGAATAGGAAAAGTTGCCTCAAAAGAAGGGAAAGGATAATGATGACACAGTAAATGAGGGACTGATTAAGGCGGAAGGAGAAAAGACGGCGACGCAGAAATCAACTCTGACACGAATGGGCCCCACCAGAAGAAGGAGCGAAGGGAGAAGCGTATGAAGACTAGTCTCCCGTGCCTCAGAAACCCGGATGACCAGTCTGGGGGGGCTAGTGATAATACTGGCCCAGAATCCTTCTGGGCCAGGAAGAAAGCCCGCGGCCCAGAACCATCAGAGCGGCATCTTTCCCGGTGAGAAGCACATCCAGACAAGGAAGAGGACAGATGGTGACAAAGGGAGTGGTCCTGCACCTTATCCCCAAAGCAGGCAAAGCTCGGCTATAAATACCAGTCCCAAACAGTAAGCAAGGTAAGTGACTGATATCTCTCTATTTCATATTGAGAGTCCTTCCCGTACGATTTTCCCCTCATCACTACCCTCGTCTCATCATCACGCCGGAGCTTCTTCCCCGGGACGCCGCCCGGGGATTGTTTTGCAGGGTTGTTGCGGGTATCTCGGCTAGGAGGCGCGGGTAGCAACAAGCACGGGGACCCGGACGGTTTTTAGGTAGCATCAAGTATTTTGAGCTATCTCAATCCCAAGAAATTATTTCAAGGGTCCGAGATCCTTCATATGAAAACAAGAACCCAGATACGTCTTGAATTCAGTCAAAAGAGTATTGGAGCTACCAACAATTATCAAGTCATTCACATAAACAAGAACATGTAGTGAAAGCTTGCCACGTACATAGGTAAAAAGAGAGTAGTCGGCCTTACTCTGGACAAATCCAAAAGCTCGCAAGGCTAAAGTTAACTTAGCAAACCAGTTCTGAGGGGCTTGCCGCAATCCATACAAAGACTTCTCGAGCTTACAAACAAACCTATGAGGAACGGAGTAACCCCGAGGGGGACGAATGTAAACCTCCTCCTCAAGATCACCATGCCTAAAAGCATTATGAATATCCATCTGATGGACCTCCCAGCCTTTAATCACAGCCACAGAAAGAAACAAGCGGACATAACTCATCTTTGCAACAGGAGCAAATGTCTCAGTAAAATTCTCGCCTTCTTTCTGACGATTACCAAGGACAACAAGCTGAGCTTTTATGTCGCTCAATGGAGCCATCGGATTTGTACTTAGTCTTGTAAACCCATTTAGAGCCAATAACAGACTTTCCCGTAGGAAGAGCCGATATAGTCCAAGTGCCGTTACGTACCAAAGCACCAAGTTCTTCATCCATAGCAGCCCTCCAATGGGCGTGTTTAGATGCCTCAGAATACGTAGTAGGATCTGCACTAGATGTTACAGCAAACAAAAGTCTAGCATGCAAAGCAGAAAATCTACCGCAATTAACATAGTCAGTAATAAGGTATTGAATACCTGAAGATAGTGATGATGGCAATGCGGAAGAAGCAGTAGTGGGGGTTTAATGGTAGTAGCAGAGTAAATATAATCTTTCAGGTATCCAGGTTGCTTCTTTTCACGTTTGCTGACCCGAACTGGAACAGGAGGGGGAGTCGGAATGCCCATACCGACTGGAGACTTAGAAACGCTGACAGGCGGAATGCCCATACCGACCGGGAAACCACTGGCAGGCGGAGAACTCGTGCCGAATAAAGGTGATGATGCGCCTGAAGGTGGTGTGCTGTGATCGAGTACAGGTGCTGGCAGCTGAGGAACAACATCTGAAGGTGGAGAGCGAGACTGAAGTGGCACAGCAGCGAACGGGGGCACAACATCTGGCAAATCATCATCATAAAGAAATGACGGTGGAGCAACCTGAGAGGGATCAGTCGTCGGAGGATGAACCGGCTCAGCAAACGGAAAATGGTCTTCATAAAACACAACATCCCTACTGTCAAATAATGTGTGTGTTTCCAAGTCGTAAAGGTGATATCCTTTCTTCCCAATAGCATAACCAAGGAAGACACAACGGCGGCTTCTTGAAGCAAACTTGTCTCGACTTCTTGAAATTTGAGAGGCATAGCAGAGACAACCAAACACACGTAGAAGCTTGTAATCTGGTTTACAGCCATGGAGCAGCTCGAATGGAGTTCGACCACCAAGGGAGGGTGTCGGTATCTGATTGATTAAATGAGCAGCCGTAATAACACATTCACCCCAGAATTTGATAGGTAGATCAGCTTGAAAAAGGAGAGCTCGGGCTACATTAAGTATGTGTCTATGCTTGCGCTCCACTCGACCATTTTGTTGTGGTGTGTAAACACATGTTGTCTCGAAAAGGATACCATTCTCCTCAAAGTATGATTGCAGAGGTAGAAATTCAGTTCCATCTTCTGAGTGAAAGCGACGAACCTGTCGACTATATTGTGTACTAACTAAGGCACAAAATCGCCTAATCTTAGTAGCTACGTCGGATTTTGCAACAAGCAAATAAACCCAGACAGCTCTAGAAAAATCATCTACAATAGTTAAAAAATAATGAGCACCAATAGAATAAGGAGAGCTATAAGGCCTCCAAACATCACAATGTATTAATTCAAAACATTCGCGAGCTCTAGAAGAGCTCACCGGAAAACTATTCCGTACTTGCTTTGCTCTATGACAAACAGAACAAAGAGCACTATCTTTAAGATGACTAGTAGGAAAGAGAGAAGACAAAACCGTTGAGGATGGATGTCCAAAACGCTGATGCCAAAGACTAGAAGATGAAGCAGAAACGGTGGCGGCTTGGCTTGGCTCCAACGGCGGCAGGCGGCCTCCATCATCCAACGTACGAAACCAATAAACCCCACCATACTGCTCACCTACACCAATCACTATCTTCGAACTGACATGCAATAACAAACAATAATTTTCAGTGAGCAAAGCAAGACATTTTAATAAGCCTAACAATCTAGAACAAGATAAGAGATTGCAACGTAATTCAGGTATGTAAAGTACGTGGGTCAAAGTAATTCCACCAAAAGCAATAGTTCCATATTCAAGAGCAAAAGAAATAGTTCCACCGGGTAAAGCAACATCAATAGTATGATCAGCAGTAACAATATTAGAAAGAGCACCCTTAGCACCAGTCATGTGGTAGGAAGCCCCCGAATCAAGTATCCAAGGTAGAACAAGCTTACCTGGCATATTGCCAGAAGGATTATGCATTTTAGTAAAAAGGTTTAGGTCATACTCCACTGCTCATCAGTTAAAATAGAACGGACAAATGAACGGTCAAAACCAGACGGAACGGCGGCTTTGGCAAATCCCGGCGGCTACAGGATAGCAGCTAGAGCGGCAGCCGAGCCTGCAAACGGTGTTCCCGGAGGCAATTGATCAGGCGCGGCAGTAAAAGGCGGTAGTAGAATCGACATAGCAGTAATAATCACGATCAACAAGGAGTAGCAAAGCCGGAGGTCGACTAGCGGCGGCGGCGTTGAGCGATACAACGGTCGGCGGTGGCTGTAAGAAATTTAGGATTTAGGGAAGATTATCGTAAGAAAAATTGTAAGGTCTCAGGAAAGAAAATTTGATACCATGTAAAGAAAGATATCGTAGGAAGTTGTTGTCGACTTGTCGTATTGATAAACAAACCAAGCCTTTATAGGCAATTACAAAGTCGACTCCTAAAAGGAAAAGGTATCTTCCCTAACAATCAGATATACACTAAATATTCACAAAATATCGTAATAAAAATAGAGCGCATTGTGAATCTAACCATATCCAATACGATAATATTATAGCACATGTGCCACTTGCGATTTACGGTCAAACATGTTCAGACAAAGTTGACTAAATAGTGTGCAGTTTCGGCTAGGGATGATCATGGGTCAGGTCTGGGTCGAGTCCAATGATATCCAGACCACACCAGTTAAAAAATAGTAAGACCCAAACCCGACCCATATCTGCTGGGTCTGAAAAAATGAGATCCAGACCCATACCCGATGGGTCCAATGGTCCAAAGGTCTTAAATGGGTCCTTAACGTGAATGAAAATTTTGAAATAAAAATATCACAATTCATTATCAATCTTTTTATACATGTTTTGTTTTTGAAAAAATATTTAATACACATCTAAAATAGTAATGTAAAGTTAATAGTTTTAGATGGTCTACGATATAAAATGGTTAATTTTCAATCAAAAAATACAACAATATAATGCCTAATAATAGGGATGGCAATGGATTTCCAATCCAATCCAAATCCAAATCCATGGATTTAAATCCATTTTTGACGGATATGGATGGTAAAAATGAAATCCAACGGATATGGATCGGATACGGATTTATAGATTGTGGAGCGGATTTGGATATGGATTTTGTCGTAAATATCCATATCCAGTCCATATCCAATCCATGGATCCATTTAATATATAATAAATAATAAATAAATATTTAATAATAAAATATATATCTAATAATATATTAAATAATTAAAATTAAATTAAAAATATGTAAAGATAACTATGGTTAGATACTGTCATATAATCATCTAACCCTACCAATTCACTCGTTCGGAAGAATAGATCAAGGGAAAAAGAAAGGGACTTATACTTTAAACTGAGTTATGTATTTTTTGGGAATTTGGACTAGTTTTTCCATGTATTTATTTTTAGCACATTGTGTATTTTGAATCACTTGATTGCAATTTTAATTTCATAAATTTTTATAGAACTTATTTTGGAATTTATTCATCAATGTATAAATTGTAATTTATATGTGGATATGGATATCCACGGATATCCATGGATTTGGCGGATATGGATCCGGATGTTAATATTTTAGATCCAACGGATTTGGATCGGATACAAATTTAGGCACCAACAAGCGGATATGGATATGGATATTGTCAAATCCAATCCATATCCAATCCATTGCCATCCCTACCTAATAATCACAACAAAGATTATTTTTTTAAAAAAATAAACCACCAAAGGTGGAGGGATTTATATTGGCTTCCCCATGCCTTTTAAATAACAAGAATAACAAAGTAATGATACAAAAAACCGCTTATAAGGATCTAGACTATAGCGGTTATAGTAGAATACCTACAAAAGGATTCTACATGAAGCTAAGCATAGCTTCCAAAAAGAATGAGTTAGACTAAATATATACTGGAGCACTCATTCAATACTTGAAAAAGATTGCAAGACAAAGACTTTAGGAGAGGAGGACTTAGAAACCATTTGCTTATTAGTGAATCAGAAACGCAAGGCAACTGAGACACAAGGCAGCCTATGGAGTAAGTCCTACTTTCAGAGAAAAATCTTCATCAATAGCAAAGATGACATCATGATTTCCTGAATGATCCAGCAAATGCATTCAGAGGCGGCTCCATCTGGATCCATGAGGTTCAGGAACAAAAACAGTATCCAACTTGCAGTATCCATTCTGGAGATCCTAAGTGCAGGGGTGCTCATTTGATCTAATCTAATCATGCCTTGTATGGTGCTAGGAAGATTGTTAAAACTAAAAGAAGAGGCATGATGAGATTGCAAGCAGTGTTTTGCCGTGGCATCTGAGGCATATTTGCTTCCCTGGGGACATGTATCAAAGAAATAGAGGAAATGCCCTGGTGAATAGCATCAGCTAGTTCAAAAAGTTTCCAATGGGCTGTGATGGGATTAAGGATAGAGGAGATTGCATTAAGGCAGTCAGATTCAATTATGATAGAATCTGAAAAACCCGCTGCATGAGAAATTGCAAATTGTATGGCTTTCATTTCTGCCTGTAAAGGTGAACTAGCATGTGTAAAAGAGGTATGGCCAGAAATGAAAGCACCTCTATTATCTCTAATAATTATGCCAATACCAGCATGGAGAGAATTACTCCAAGCAACATCAACAATAATTTTCAGTCCAATTGCTGGTTTTTGCCAAGCTATTTTGAAAATTCTAGGCTTAGGAGGTCTCTTGGCAAGAGGGAGAAAAGAATGGCTAGCAATTTCTGAATCAAGAGCATTAGAGATATAGAAAGGTTTTGCACAAAATACCATGAAAATCTGCTCTTTGATGAGTTTTAGAACTATAGCAGTAGATGCTGGAATATTATTATATAGCCATCTATTTCTAGTTTTCCAAAGAATCCAGCAAGTAATGGAAGGGGAAATTCTATTGATCAAATTTTAAAAGGCACTCAGACCATTATAAGTGAGATAGAAAGAAAGTCTTTCCCAAATGGTTGAGAATTGCCTATCAGAAATCCCCATGAAAGAATGGACAATTTTCCAAATGGATAAAGAGAATGCACATGAGTTATAGTAATGGTCTAAAGAGTCTTCATTGCAACACATGTAACATTTAGAAGGAAGACAGATATGCATAGATTTCAGTATGTTATCAAGGGCAGAAAAGAGTTAATCATTCTCCACATAAATACTGAAATTTTCTTTTCTAGCCTAGAGTTCCAAAGGTGTTGAATGGAAGAGATATTACCCCAGTTTTCTCTCAAGCTTGCATAGGTGTTTTTGAAGCCGAACACTTCACTTGCAACATCACTTTCTAGTTTGTGATCCAAATGAAAAGAAAAAAAAATCAAATAGAATAAAATAACAAGTCAATCAAATTTTCATATAATTCCAAGAACACATATTCAGAATATATTGTTGTGATAGATTCCATGAGATTAGAAACAAAGATATCGGTGCACACAAAACCTTCATTCACACATATCAATAATGCTCAAATTAGAAAGTAATTGCATAATAATCAGACAATTTATTTAGGTTTGTGGTAAGAGAGTGTCAGGGATTATCCTGTAGTGATCATCCCGCACGATCAAGCCTGCTTCCCCTCACTGTCAACCCCTTTCAGACCCGTGGCCACAAGGTCAGCAGCGGCAGATGGGCCCAGACCCATTGCATATATAAGCCTCCCACAGCAGGAGAGAAAGGGTAAGCTCACTTCCCTCACCACGTTAATACCATAATAGCTCTGCACTAGTCCCGTACTAATTAGGGCGTCGGAGCAGGTACCGGCACAACACCGCCCCGCCTAACCCTTGCCAACCTGTGCAGGTGACCCGGAAGTGACGTAGAAGTATACCGAGAGGGCAAATCCTTGCTCTGACATTGGCGCTGTCTGTGGGGATCAACCATCAGAGGTTCAACAATTTTTACAGCTCACGCACTCCGTAGATCATGGACGGAGAAGGCACGGGTCAGGCGACGCATCATATGACCGCCGGCCCCATCACCGGAAATCCACGCATCAACGAAGATCTGGTAACTATTGAAGATGTCGAGGACGAGGCAGACCTGCGCAGCCTGTTAACGGAAACGAAGATCAGGAATACCCGTTCCGACTGGTCAAACTAGAGGACTGCCTCCAACGAACGCCTAAGGCCCCTACCAACGAATACCTCCAGAGTGGCAACTCCAGCCACTGGTCGGAGTGAAACTCCAAGCGATGGCACGCGGAATGGGATCCGGAAGGCGGAGGAATCTGATAACTCTGCAATGCTGCACTAGGAGATCGTTTCGCAGGCGGAGATGTCCCGACAGCTGCGCGACCTTCAACTCCGGCAAGCGCATCGATCTGTGGCGGGGAAGGCCACGATGACTAGCCGAGTCATCCCGACACATTTGTTTCCCAGCCTGGAGAGGCCAACCACCGATACTCAGGCAGAGCCCGAGCTACGGGAAGAAACGCGGGAAGGGACGCATGCGGCATCCAGCCGTAGTCACCCCCGGGGGCATAGCACTCGGGATGATGAAGCAGATTCCCGAGGCGGTTACTTCCGGAGAAGAGGTACCTCAACTGGACATGATGCAGATTGGGATCGGGCTTACGTACATGCGCCTAGGGTAAAACCTCGAGTAGCAGCCTAGAACAGGTTGGTAGTACCTTACGATGAAAATGAGCAGGACGCCAATGGCTCGCCTTTCACAGAAAGGGTGTCACAGTTCGCAGCTGACCCTAAGTTGAGGATTCCACTCAACCTGGGGATGTATGACGGGACCACGGACCCGGCGGATCATTTGCACACTTTCAGCACGAACATGTCGACATTTTCTCCGTCACAGGCCATTTGGTGCAAAATGTTCGCATCCATATTGACCAAGGTAGCCCGTTTATGGTTCACAAATTTACCCCAAAATAGAATCAGCCAATTCCGGCAGCTGGAAGATGTATTCCTGTCCCGGTTCATGCAAAAGAAAAAGTTCATGATGACCAGGGACGACCTGTTGCAAATACAAACCTTATCGGGGGAGGATTTGTATGAATATTGGGAGCGCTTCAACGACCTGGCCAATAAGGTGGAGCACAGGGGCAGCGTCTGGTTCCTGCTGGATGCGTTCAGGAGAGGATGCCTCCACAGAGCTTTGCTTACCGACCTCGAGCTAAACCATGTGTATACCATGGACGAGCTGATGATGAGGGTGGAGATTTTTCACAGAATAGACATCCTCAACAAGCGAATAGATATCAGGTTGTCGGTGCACCCGGGCCAGACGACAAAGATAGCGCCCAAGCAGGCGAACCCGGCAGCGGATGATAGGAAGCAGGGAAACCGGGGGCGGCGTGAGAAAAAAGGAAAGCCTGACAGGGCCGAATCCTTCACCCCGCTGACCAAGACGCCGAAGGAGATTTTCTCCATTGTGGGTCCTAAGGGCATCCTGAAACCCCCCAAGAACGATGAAAACCCCGGCGCACCAATGAGATTCTAAGTTGTTTTGCGAGTACCACGATGACGTCGGCCATGACACAAATGATTGCTATCACCTAAAGAGAGCTATAGAAGCTTGCATCAAGGATGGACAGCTGTCCCACTCTGCAAACGAGGTCAGGGCCCACAATCAAGTGAACTTCGCCAAGCGGGATAGGCCTCCTGCAGCGGACGCTCGTGAGGTCAAACAAGATCGCGGAGCAGGCCGGCGGGATTACCATAAAGGAAAATAAGTTGCCAGGGCAGAGACCGGTGAAGAAGATGCAAAATGACAGAGGTATAAGGATGACTCGTCCACAGAATTAACTCTCGCTACCACCAATATCATGGCTATCGTTGGGGGTAGCGCAGAGGGCAGCTCGGAGTCCCAGAGAAAGGAACGATGTCGACGAATCCTAGAACTGACTCCTGCCAACAGAAGGTTGGGTAAAGGTGAAACTATTTCCTTCGGTTGTGATGACCCTGTCCCGCCGAGACCGGCTGGAGGCGATGCGGTGGTCATCACGATACAGATCTTGGACAAGCTCATACATCGAGCGTATGTAGATGGAGGAAGTTCCGCAGAGATCATGTATTGGCACTGTTTCGAGAAACTGGATGAGCACACTAGGGGCAAGTTGCGCCCCACCGACACCCCGCTTGTAGACTTTGCCGACAGGACCATGTGGCCGAAAAGAGTGCTTACACTGCCCGTCATAGTGGGGAGCCAGCCCACCCGAAAAACTGTGGACATGAAGTTCATTGTTATTAAGGCACAAAGCCCATATAATGTCATCCTGGGAAGGCCGGCCTTGGCTGCACTAAAGGGGATCGTGTCAACCCTACACTTAATGCTGAAGTTTCCAACGCAAAATGGCGTCGCCACAGTGTGCGGTGACCAGCAGAAGGCACGGGAATGCCATAGAGTAGCACTGCAGAAACGCACTCGTCCCGAGCCGGTGCCGTCAGACAGACCCGAGAGTAGTAGAAAGAGAAACGCCAAACCAAGATGGCCCGTGCAAATGATACAAGGCCACCCTGACCCTACGACGCTGTCAGGAGGTACTGTCTCGGTGAAGCTGCTAGGTGATCCTGGGAAAGAAGCACATGTCGGGGAAAACCTGCCCGATGAGGTTAGGCAGTCCCTGATATAAGTACTTGATTCTCACCCTAAGGCGTTCGCCTTGCAGCCCTCAGACATGACGGGTATATCACCGACCTTAGGGTCCCACGCCCTCCGGGTAACCCCGGACCACATGCCGATGATGCAGAAGCGGAGAACTATCTGCAGAGAACATAATGGCACTATCAACAATGAGGTATCAGCACTGGTAAACGCCAATATCCTCGTGGAGGTGCCATATCCGACATGGCTGGCCAACCCCGTTTTGGTAAAGAAATCGGACGGGACCTGGAGAATGTGCATAGACTATTCCCATTTGAACAAGGCAGACCCAAGGATTGCTACCCGACCCCGCCTATTGACCAGGAAGTGGATTATCTGGCCGCTTTCCCGATCAAATGTTTTCTGGATGCCTATAAGGGGTACCACCAGATCCCCATGGTGAAGGCATACATAGAAAATACGGCTTTCATCACGGAGAGAGGGGCATTCGGTTATCGCATAATGCCCTTCGGGCTTCGTAACGCTGGGGCAACCTACCAGCGTGTCGTTGACAGGATGTTCGAGAACTAAATCGGAAGGAACTTAGAGATTTACGTGAACGACATGGCGATAAAGAGCACCACCTTCGAGGGGCTAATTTCCGGCCTAGATGAAACCTTTACTAGGTTGGAGGGTTCTGGCATGAAGCTCAACCCGAAGAAATGCCAATTCGGGGTGGGTGCGGAAAAATTCCTGGGATACTTCGTCTCTAACGACAAACTCAGGGTAAATCCCGAGAAGGTGCAAGCTGTGGTGGACATGCCGACCCCGACCACGGTGAAAGAAATCCAGAGCCTCAACGGGAAGATAGCCGCTATGAGCCGTTTTCTATCCCGGGCCACAGAGAGGGCTTTGCCTTTCCTAAAAACACTTAAACAGAGTGTGGGGGAAAATGGAACTGTGCCCTGGGGCCCCGTAGAGGAAGAGGCGTTCGCTGAACTAAAGCAACACATTGTAACGTTGTCAGTCTATCATCACCCGTCCAGGGAGAGACTCTCTACATGTACCTGGCCGCCAGAGCGGAGGCAGTAAGTGCAGTCCTAGTCCGAGAAACAGATATTGTACAGAAGCCTGTATATTATGTCAGCAAGGCGTTACGGGGAGCTGAACTCAGGTACCCGGACCAGGAGAAGCTGGTGTTGTCCCTGATCCACGCTAGCAGGAGGTTGCGTAGGTATTTCCAAGCGAACCCTGTTGTGATCCTGACAAATGAACCATTGAAACAGATCATGTCACGACCAGAGGCGTCGGGGAGATTGACCAAGTGGGCGTGGAGTTAGGAGAGCATGCTATCGAATACCAACTGAGAAAGGCCATAAAAGGCCAAATAATGGCAGATTTCTTGGTGAAATGCCTGAGGAACCGAAGGTTTACGACCCTGAAGCACAGGCCAAGCAGGTCCCGAAGAGAACTCGACAGGATGACATGTCGGGCTGGTGGAGCAGGGCTACTAATCACGAATTCAGAAGGAATGGAGACTACCTACGCTTTGCGATTTAGCTTTCCAGCCACCAACAATGAGGCGGAATACGAGGCCCTCATCACGGGTATGGAAATAGCTAGGAAGTTGGGGGCAACCAGGTTAGATGCATACGGGGACTCGACATTGGTAGCCAACCAAGTAAATGGATCATACGCAGCCAATGAGCCATCCATGCAGAAGTATTTAGCCTAGGTGAAGCACTTGGCAACAAGTTTCGACAAATTCGAGGTCACCCGCGTCCCTAGGTTGGAAAACACCAGGGCAGATGCATTAAGCAAGCTGGCATCCTGTGCGAGTGGTCACCTCAACAAGAAAGTAATGGTGGAAGTTCTCCAGAACAGGTCCACAGATAACAACATGACGGACTATATCGAGACATGGCGGGCTACATGGTTCACCCCGATCCAGAGTTATTTAGCGACATGACGCCTCCCAGCAGACCCAAAGAAAGCCAGAGCCTTGAAAATAAGGGCACTCACTTATTCAATCAAGGATGGAGTGTTATATCGCAAGGGGTTTGTGGAACCATGGTTAAGGTGTATAGTGATGCTGCCAAAATCCGTCCGTCTCCCTGAAGTAGAGGCTATCCGAGTCTCCTCCTCGATCAGCCCGCTTCAATCCTGCAAAACAATCCCCGGGAGGCGTCCCGGGGAAGAAGCTCCGGCGTGATGATGAGATGGGGATAGCGGAGATGGAAAACGTACGGAAGGTGCTCTCAATATAAAGTTGAGAGATATAAATCACATACCTTATTCACTGTTTGAGACTACTATTTATAGTTGAGGTTGCCTCCTTTGGATAAGGTTCAGGACCACTTCTCCTTGTCTCCATCTGCCGTTCTTCTTGTCCGGACGTGCCTTTCCCCGGAAAGGCACTCCTTTCTTGATCCCGGGCCATGGGCCCCTTTCTTGGCCCAAAGCCCCGTTGGGCCGGTATTATCACTAGCCCCCCAGACCAGTTTCCCGGGTTTTCGTTCCGCGGGGAATTGGTCTTTCGCACTTCCCTTCTTTTGCTACTAGTCCAGTAGGACCCATCCGTGTCGGAATAAATTTCTGACGCCGCCTCTCCCTATTTTGCATTTGATGCTGCCTCGTTCACCGTGTCATCATTGCTTTTCCTTCTTTTGAGGTGACGATTCCTATTCACTCGCCTATATAAGGGACCTAACCCCCCTTCTCATAAGTTTACTTTCTTCAAATTCTCTTCAGACGCTCTGCTTTCCCGCTCCGTTTTTTTTTTACCAAGTAAGCTCTAACTCCCTCTACTTCACTTCTTTCTTCATGGGTTCCCCTTCTCTTTCCACCTCTTCCTTGGGCACCGAGGAGATTCAAGGTCAGTTTGAGGTCCAGTTTAGGGCCGCTGATAACCTGGTTTCTTCTCCTGTTTCCTCCCCGGGTTCTCATTCCGAGGCTTTCAGCATGCCCCGGGAGCCTAGTATCCCGGGTGCGTCGACCTTGAATGGAGCGGGCTCATCCCCCACCCGGCGCTCCCATCTCCCCCGGGAGGATCCGGATGGGGAAGTTTTCGATGAGAAAGTCGGCAATGGGACCTGATAACCCAGCGACTCCGCCGGCATGACTGGCAGGTTATACCCAATTTTTCCCGCCCCCAGCTGGAACGCGGGTAATAGGGTGGAGCGTGCGGAACCAAATTCGACGGTTGTCCCGTAGCCACTCCCCCTCCGACCCCGAAACTCGGAGGGAAAGAAGGCGGGACGGTGGAAGAGTTCACCCGCCCCTGTATCCTTGGCAGCTGAGCGATCCCGTCCAGGTCAATAACCTCTCTTTGGTACCCCCGTAGAGGGCCTGCCGGGTTCCCCCCAGGTTCCCTCCGCCTATGACTTTCCCGGGTAGAGAGTATCCACTGGCGGTACAACTCCTTGTTGGCTCTCATGAACTCCAGCGCCGCCAATTCTTCCGCCTCGGCTAAGGATTGCCCCTCCTCCCGGGCTTTAGGCTCATGAAACCAGGTTATCACCGCCGAAGGAGAAGCATTAAAGAAACCAGGTATTAAAGTTCTCGGGGATTTGGGTTTTCAGCCCAGTGAGGCGTTTCCGGGACCACCCCATAGGTATTGAAGCATTCCGGGCCGGGGGATTCAGGGATAGCAGCCTCGTTGATCCCCGGAAGCTTGACTTTCTTAATATCTGAGGCTGAAGGGGCCCGGGAACACATCTTCAGCGAATCCCATAACTGGGGTACCAGGTTCTCCAGGTTGGCCTCCTGGAGAGATCTCCAGCGGTAGTTGAGCTGATCGCTTGCTTTGGGGCGATAGTAGGATGCTTGTGCTTCAAGGCGAGCAGGTCCCGGAAGCCATCCCCGCAGACTGCGATACATCTCATGGCAGGCGTCAGCACTGGCAGCTGCGGCGATGCCCTCTAGCCTCTTGTCAAAATCGGCAGAATGGAGAACTTTACGAACCACAGCGTCCAAGGCTTCGAGCTGGGCCTCTTTTTTCTCCTTCTTAAGAGAAGAATATTTCTTCTCTACCTCCGCCAGCTTTTTTTCTTTCTCAGAGAGCTTCCTCTCCCTTTCGGCTAGTTTTTTCTGAGAAGCCTCCAGTCGGGCGGCCAGGTCATCCCGCTCTGCCAACTTCTCCCGGGCCTCGAGGAGTTCCCTCTCCTTCTTAGCAAACAAACCCGCGCTATACTTAGAATATGTCCGGTTGAGCGCTTCCGCCAGCTGAGAATCCTCCAGGAGAGAATCGGCGAAGGTGGTGGTCTACAAAATTCAAACAAAGATAAGATTATCCGGAAGGAGTTATAAAAGTAGCAAGAAGCAACAAGGTTAGCATACCTCTTCCCCCGGCTCAGGGATGGCTTGAGAGTTATCCCGTGAAGGAGAATTGGATGAGGCGGTTGTGCTGCCCCCAGCACAACCCCCGAGCTATATCCGGCGGTAGTGGATATGCCAGGCATGGATATGCCAGGCATGGATATGCCACGCCCGGAAGCATGAACATGCCCGGAGAAATAACCCGACGTTTGGTCTCGTCCCGGGTTTAGAAAGGAAGATTTGTAAAAAAGGGACCCATGGGTAGCTCCCATTTGGGTGCCCCGCTAGAGTGGACCCGGAGCTTGGATAAAACCCGGGGATCCGAGAATGTAAGGGTTACAAGGAAGAGTTAATGAAAATGGTTTTTTGGCACCCGAAATTGGGACAAAGGGACGGATTTTGGCAATACCACCAATTGATGCTGCCAAAATCCGTCCGTCTCCCTGAAGTAGAGGCTATCCGAGTCTCCTCCTCGATCAGCCCGCTTCAATCCTGCAAAACAATCCCCGGGAGGCGTCCCGGGGAAGAAGCTCCGGCGTGATGATGAGATGGGGATAGCGGAGATGGAAAACGTACGGAAGGTGCTCTCAATATAAAGTTGAGAGATATAAGTCACATACCTTGTTCACTGTTTGAGACTATTATTTATAGTTGAGGTTGCCTCCTTTGGATAAGGTTCAGGACCACTTCTCCTTGTCTCCATCTGCCGTTCTTCTTGTCCGGACGTGCCTTTCCCCGGAAAGGCACTCCTTTCTTGATCCCGGCCCAAAGCCCCGTTGGGCCGGTATTATCATATAGGAGGAGCCCAAACGGACTTATTACTGAGGGAGATGCATGCTGGAAGCTGTGGGAGCCACCAGGGAGCCCGCACCCTCACCTTGAGAACCGTCCGGTCAGGATACTACTGGCCGAAGATGCTGGAAGAGGCTACGGTTTTGGTACAGAAGTGTCATAGGTGTCAGGAACATGCCAAGGTCAACCGCATGCAGGCCCAGCCGATGGTGGCGATTACTTCACCATGGTCGTTTGCCAAATGGGCATTGACATTGTAGGCCCGTTTCCAACGGCAGTCGGGGGCATGCGTTACCTAGTTGTGGCCACTGATTATTTTACCAAGTGGGTTGAACCTGCAGCCCTAAGCACAATCACAGGGAGAAAGATCACCAACTTCGCCTGGCGAAACATAGTTTGCAGGTTCGGCATCCCGCAAGTAATGGTCAGCGACAATGGGAAGCAGTTCGCCAATGAACCTTTCAAGACATGGTGTGAGAACTTGAAGATCCAGCAGAGATTCACATCGGTTGCCCACCCAGAGGCCAACGGTTAGACGGAAAGGGCCAACGGAACCATAGTGGACGACCTAAAGAAGCGCCTGGGAGCGGCCAAAGGACTTTGGGGTCTTGTGGGCATACAGGACCACGCTCCGCAAATCCATTGGTGAAACTCCTTACCGTTTATGCTTCGGATCGGAAGTAGTAATTCCACCTGAGATGGCCATCCTGTCCATCTGAGTCATGCAGCGAGATGACGGGATGACAGCAGAGGAATCCAGGATGGTTGAACTAGAGGAAGTAGAGATGGCCTAGGAAAAGGCCCAACTGAAGGAGGCAACCTACAAGTCTTACCTTGAGCAGAGGTACAATGCCCGAGTTAGGATCCGGAACATGAAGGTGGGCGACATAGCCATGAGGCTAAACGAGGCCAGCAGGGTGCAAGGACAACGCAAGCTGGACGCCACCTAGGAAGGCCCGTATAGGGTCAAAGAAGTACTGAAAGGTGGCGCTTACAGGCTGGAGCACCTGAACGGGGAACATGTGCCCCGCACATGGAACATCCTCAACTTGCAAAGGTATTACGGTTGAAAGGTACCGTATTTCCTACTCCTATCTTGACGACTTATATGCAGCCGTGTTTTCCCAACCCCGGGGAATTGTAAATAGGCTGTCTTTTGATAAAAGATTGCTCTAGCCAGTGTTAAGCCTTATGAGGGTATGGTCGCCCCGTGGCCCCCATCTTGTTTGAACTGCCTGTGTTTAACTTGCAGGTTCTCGAATTTAATCCCAGTTGTGTGTTTTAAAATATGTGTTGAGTAAGTGTTTAGATCTTTTAATATAGGTACGACTGAAAAAGCCTCAGAGGGCTCGGACCTCTTAGGAGGTTGGTCAATATTCACTATAGTTAACAAGGTCAAAACCTTGCTCAAGCTGGATTACAATACGAGGCAAAGAAGTGGGATATTCTCATCCCACCTTGCTCAAGCTGGATTAAAATACGAGGCAAAGAAGTGGGGTATTTTCACCCCACCTTGCTCAAGTTGGATTAAAATACGAGGCAAAGAGTGGGATATGCTCATCCTACCTTGCTCAAACTAGGCTAAAATGAGAGTCAAGGAGGAGAAACTTCAGGTTTCCCCCTGCCCGAAGATAGCTAAAGACAGGGCCGGCCCTGAGATTTTCGAGACCCTGTGCAAAAATAAAATGTTGGCCCTCAAAATTTATTTTATCAATTCAATCTAATATAAACTTACATGATGATAACTAACATATTTTAAAATTAGCTAGTACTATTCTGTAAAGAATATATTTTATATATATTAAAAAAAAAAAAAGAGTGAGTGACATTTATACATATTTTATTAAAAAATATACATCTAAATAGATGGTTAAAACTACAAGTCTTTAATTTCATTTTATTTATCGTTATTAAAGTAACATAATTAAACATAAAATTTTCTTTTTATTACAAATTTTGTTGAAATATCATAAAGCTTGTTGTTCTCTTTTGGAGCAGATTAATCTTTTCCCATATAATTCACTTTAATATCCCAATAAAATACTCTCCTAAATTATCCTAATTATTTACTCTCTTTAACTCTCCCTAATCCTTCTCCTAAATTAGTTCTCTTTCCTTACGCATAAAATCTCGAAAACATTAATCTACACTAAATTACTATCCTAAATTATTCTCCTTTTCCTTTATATGATAAGTATTGAATCCTTCCTTTTTATCTGACAAGTTTTTACAATTCATTTTTATGGGAGCATGCGATTTAAATTTTTAAAAATTTTATTACTGAAACTTTATAAATATTTTGAGGTCCTGAGAGATCTGAGGCCCTGTGCTGTGGTACATACGGGCCGGCCTCAGGGCCGGCCCTGGCTAAAGACCAAACACGTTTAAAAACGTAATTTCCAGCATGAGGGCGATCTCATCAATTGCCCCTTCTGGGAAGAGGAGCACGACCTGATCAGTCATGTTCCCAAAAGACGCAACCAAGCGCAAACCAACATGTTTAAACGAGACAAGTTGATGTGCACAATCAGACCTTTCCAGCACGAGATATCTCCACGGAGCATCCCGGCTGGGGGGCATGCATACAATCACATTGTTATAGAGAAAGAAAATATAAAATCCAAAAGGCCACACCAACAGAGGCGGGCAGAGATAAAACAAGGGTGAAGAACCCCAGGAATATTCAAAAGATACAGGCCATCAGGGCCAGAAATTGTTTAGAAAGAACAAACAAAAAGTGCTAAACAGGGTTCGCTGAGTAGGAGAACCGACATGGTCTCAAGTGCAGGAGCGGCTATCACGGTCGTTTTGACCCCCCACATTCAGGTTGGTGGCTTGGCTATTGCTAGGAGCAAAAGCTGGCGGGGGAGCGACCCAAGCCTCAACATCATCCGCGCTCATACCTGGGTGAAAGGTACTGATACACCTATCGAAGGAGTACTTGGAGAAGGCCTCAAAAAACCCATGCAGAGCCACCCGGAGTTCATATTCATTCTTGATGCTACCAAAATTCCCAATCCCCGGGTCTGATGCTATCCGGGCTTCCTTGATGGTATGCCTGCGACGGTCCTGCAAAACAATCTCCGGGAGGCGTCCCAGGGGAGAACCTCCGGCGTGATGATGAGATGGGGATAGCGATGCGGGGAAAACGTACGGAAATGCTCTCAATGTAAAGTAGAGATATAGTCACATACCTTGCTCACTGTTTGGAGCCTAGTATTTATAGTTGAGGTTGCCTGTTTTAGATAAGACTCAGTACCACTTCCCTTTGTCACTATCTGTCATCTTTCTTGTCCGGACGTGCCTTTCGCGGGAAAGGCACTGCTTCCTTAATCCTGGGCCATAGGTCCTTTTCCTGGCCCAGTAGGGCTCTGGGCCGGTATTATCACTAGCCTCCCAGACCAGTCATCTGGGTTTCGGTGATGTGGGGGACTGGTCTCATACGTTCCTCTTCTGTTATTATTTCTTTTGGTAGGACCCATCCGTGTTAAAATTAATTTCTGACGCCGCCTTTCCCTATTCCGCATTGATCAGTACCTCGTTTATCGTGTCGCAATTGTTTTTCCTTCTTTTGAGGTGGCGTTTTCTATTCATCTGCCTATATAAGGGTCCAAACCCCCTTCACTAAGCTTCTCTCTCAAAAACAATCTTCCAGACGCTCCGCTCTTTCGATCAAGTAAGCTCTAATTCTCTCCCTCCTTTTCTTCCAATCATAAACTCCCCAATTCTCTCCTCCTCTTCCTTGGATACCGAGGGGGCTCAAAATCAGTTCGAGGCCCAGTTTAGGGTTGCTGGTAATCTGATTTCCTCCCTGGTCTCCTCCCCGGACACCCATTCCGGGGCTTTCAGCACGCCCCGGGAACTAAACATCCCAGGAGCGTCGACCCTGGATGGGGCGGGTTCGCACCCGACCGGGCATCCTATCCACCCCCGGGAGGATCCGGATGAGGAAGTGTTTGACGAAGAAATTGGTGACGACGTTCCCCGGGGGCCTACTCATGGAGTACGTCCACTGTGTCTCAAATTTTTTGATGTTCCCGGGGATCATCCTTCTCTAGATAGGGACGTCCTAGATTTAGCCAAACGTTCCTTTATTCTCTTCCCTTTAAATGCCTCTCTTCCTAAACTTCCCCCGGGAACCTCAGAGCGGGGGGTTGCGTGTATCCCGCGAATCCATTTCCAATACGGGCTTAGCCTGCCTTTCCCCCCCCCCCCCCCCTTTCTTCCTTGAAATCCTACATTTTTACAAGGTAGCCCCAGCTCAGCTACATCCTAACGGGGTCGTTCTGATCCTGGCCTTCTTGCTTAACTGCGTCAGATGCGCCATTTCCCCTTCTCTCTTATTCTTCCGCTCCTTCTACGCTTTGCGGAAGGCCCACGCGTCTTTTCTGGGCGTTTTTTCTTTTACCATTCGTTCCGGGATAAAAGACTTCATCCTGGGCAAGCCTAAATCTGCCAAAGGATATCCTTCGAAGGGTTTCTTCAAATGTGACTCCCGGGTGTACCCTATGCCCGCCTGGAACGATTCTCTTGTTCCCGAGGACAAGAAGCCCCTCGCAACTCTCCCGGCCATCATTACCAGTGATCACAACCTCCTCCGTCTCTCCCCCTAGATATGGACGACTTTTTTAAGACCGGGAACGCGGGCTACTACTGCCTCGCGGGATCTATCATGCTGAGCTTTTTACTCTCCCGCGCATAATAGCGGTGTGGCCGGATGGAGGTGCCTATTAAGGCTTTTATTTTATTTCTTACTTTTGCCTCTTTTTTTATATATTCTAGCTCAGCTTTTGCTTGGTTTCAGTTCAACCTTCATTGTACGCGGACGCCATGACATTTGTGGAAAGGTCTTCCGCAGGGGACGATCAGACCGGGAATCCCCGCTCGGGGCAGCGATTCCTGCCTGCCCAACAAGCGGCTCCCCATCCTGAGCCATCTTCCGCTGAGAATCCAGCCATCATCCCACAAGGGGCCCGCTCGCAGCAGCGATCTCGCCAACCGCCCCCGCCGAGCCACCATCTTCTTCGGCCGCCTCTGCGTCCCGTGCGACTCCTCCCGGGTCGTCACCTGTTCCCGGGATGAGGTCCTTTGTTAAGCATCCCACCTACAGTGGCGGGGCCAGCTCCCGGTTCAAGCGACCACCTGCCACCGTACTGCCCAGGTCTCCTACATCCTCCCGGCAAAGGACGGATGATGCTCCTCCTCCCCCTCCTCGTGCTCGAACTCCTCCGCATGCTGCTACTTCTAAGGCCACCCTTACCCTTGGGAAAGCATACAATTGGTTCTCGTTGGGTCTATAAGATTAAGACTAAGTCTGATGGATCTGTTGAGAGATACAAGGCTCGCCTAGTTGCCAAGGGTTATTCACAAGAGCATGGGATGGATTATGATAAGACTTTTGCCCCTGTTGCCAAGATGACCACCATTCGTACTATGATTGCAGTTGACTCTGTTTCCCAGTGGAAGATTTCACAGATGGATGTTAAGAATGCGTTTTTGTATGGTGATCTTCACGATGAGGTTTATATGACTCATCCCGGTGTTGCACACGAACCGGGGCATGTTTGTAGGCTTCGCCGTTCTCTTTATAGACTCAAACAAGCTCCTAGAGCTTGGTTTGAGAAATTCTCCACTGTGATATCCTCTCTTGGTTTTCGTCCCAGCTCTTATGATTCTGCTTTGTTCATCAAACATACAAGTAAGGGTCGTATTCTCCTTTCTTTGTATGTTGATGATATGATTATTACTGGAGATGATTCTAAGGGGATTGAATTGTTGAAGCGTTATTTGGCTTATTATTTTGCTATAAAAGATTTGGGCGTGCTCCGTTATATTTTGGGTATTGAGGTTGTCTCTTCTTCAAAGGGTTATTAGTTGTCTCAATCAAAGTACATAGCCGATATTTTTGATCGTGCACGTCTTACTGATAATAATACGGTTGACACTCCTCTTGAGACTCATGATCACTACTCTTCAGATGATGGGATTCCTTTGCCGGATCCCACCCTTTATCGTACAGTGGTTGGTAGCTTGGTTTATCTTACAGTCACTCGCCCTGATATTGTGCATGATGTACATGTGGTTAGTCAGTTTGTCACTGCTCCTACATCTGTTCACTGGGGTGCCGTTCTTCGCATTCTCAGATATCTTCGGGGCACCCAGTTGCGTTGTCTCCTCTTTCCTTCATCTTCATCTTTGGAGTTGCGTGCTTACTCTGATGCTGATTGGGCTGGTGATGTTGAGGATCGCAAGTCCACTACTGGATTCTGTATCTTTCTTGGCGACTCCCTTATTTCTTAGAAGAGTAAGAAGCAAGATGTCATTTCTCGCTCTTCTACAGAAGCTGAGAATCGTGTCATGGCCTCGACTACAGTTGAGATTGTTTGGTTGCATTGGTTACTGTCTGATTTTGGCATCAAACTTTCAAGACCTACTCCATTGCATTGTGATAGCCAGAGTGCCATTCACATTGCACGCAATTCCGTCTTTCATGAGCGAACCAAACACATTGAGATTGATTGTCATTTCACGCGCCATCACTTGCCGCTAGGTACGATCTCATTGCCTTTTGTTCCCTCCTTTCTTCAGATTGCAGATTTGTTCACGAAGGCTCACTCGACTGCGCGCTTCCGTTTCTTATCTGACAAACTCTCAATGCTCATTGCTGTAGCATCGTGAGTTTGAGGGGGGATGTTAGTAATATAGTTATTGTACTAAGGATATAATAGTTATTTCCTAGTTGTCTTTATATAAACCCTCTTATTAGCTTGTAAGAACTCATGCTTTGCTCACATTGGATGAATGGGGTTCATCCCAAAATTTCCTAATCTCTCATTCCAAATTACTCATTTCTTCATGTATGTTATCAATGTCCAATATGCAATTCTTGCGAAACAGATCTGCAATTGTTGGTGAGGTAATTTGTCTAGATCGTCGGCGATGCGCGGTAATTTGTCTGATTGATCTGCGATGACTTATGTGGTGGTTTCAAAAACTGAGGCGCTGTGGTGGTGGCAGGGGCGGTGGTTCCCGGCGAGCGATGACGTAGCGGCGATAGTGGTTCCAGATTTCTGTCCAGATCGACAGTTACGCTACGGGCTCTAGGTTTCCGTATAGATTGGGAACTCTCCGCCTGGATCTAATTTCTCCAGTTGTTGCTTTAGCGATCACGGTATGCTCGACCGACAATGATTTTTGTGGACTAGCCGGTGATTCAGGCCTGGTTGCAGCGGGATCGGCAATCTGGTGAGGAGTTGAGAGTCCTTCCAATGGAGTTGAGGTTCCTGCCAATGGAGTTGAGGGTCCTGCCAATTGAGTTGAGGTTCGTTCCAACGGAGTTGAGGTTCATGTCAACGGAGTTGAGGTTCTTGCCAACGGAGTTGAGGTTCTTGCAAACGAAGTTGGGGTTCTTGCCAACGAAGTTGAGGTTCGTGTCAATGGAGTTGAGGTTCCTGCCAATGTGAGGTTTAACGCTGAAATATCAACGAGGTTTGTTGAAATGACTACGAAGCAGAGATGAGATTTATTGAAATAATTATGAGTTTGTTGAGTTAGGGACGAGGTATGAAGTTTTTAATGGGGTTCGTCGTTGAGATAGTGGAGATGTTTTTCGAGATAGCAATGAGGTTTGTTTTTGTTTTGGATTAGATGAGACTTTGTAGCTTTCCGGTTTGTCGAGATTTGTTTTTGTTTTGGATTAGATGAGACTTTGTAGCTTTCCGGTTTGTCGAGGTTTGTAATTTAATGGATGACGTTATATAGTATTTCAACGAAGTTCGACTTGTTAGTCGAGAGGTTTTTAGTTTAGTTGATGACTTTACATAGTTTTTCAATGAGGTTGTCTTGTTAGTCGATAATGTTTCATATTATATTTGTTTCCTTTTTCCCTTTGTTTGCCGCTGCTTTCGTACGCTAAACCACATTTCCTTTATTTTTTTATTGTAACTTGCGTACAGATAATGTTGTAATGAAATGGCACTACTAATGCCAACCAATTGCTTTTACGGCTGACGATTTTCTTTCAGCATTCGTAACCCACTCTTCGTCAGCATCATTGCCGTTGACGAGTACAGCACCATCATTAGAGTCCGCATCCGCAACCACAGCCTCTTCTTGCTTTCCTCTTCAGCATCCACTACCTCATCTTCTTCTTCCTCTTGCAACTCATGGTCATTGTGTTCCTGCCTAAGTCTAATATAGCAAGGTTAGCAATTTCGCACATTTACATCTTCGTGACAAATGAGGAAGAGCAGAACTCTTTTACAGTAGACCATTATCTAACCTTTACCTCTTCATGGTCTAAGTCTCCATTTTCAAGCTCCTCCATTTGCATGTTTTTGAAAGCCTCAACAAGGCTGGTGGTTGGTCTTTCAGCATAGGCTGGGTATTCACTGGCAGGAGGATAGGTGGTCCTACAGTGACACCAAAGAGATCAGAAGCTTTCAGTCAGCGATAGTAGAAATAAAATTGTGGAAAGCCAACACATGAAAGACGAATGTTTATATATCACACCTTGTTCCAGCAACTTTGCTTTCAACCTCAAGAGCAACTTGCTAATCATCAAACATATTAGGGTATTCTTCAGGATCAGCCAGAGATTCTGCAGCTTTCGGGTTAACCTGCATAAATAATTTATTCACTTTAATGGTAAAACACATAAAACAGTATATACCCATCTTAATATACAAGTGCAAAAAAGAGATAATTGAATATTGTACAAGTCTGAATTGCTAGTGGCAATATTAACTGCTAGGCAATATTAAGTCAGCCAATTAAAAGTCCTTGTATGCATTTTTTCATTTGGTCAATGAAAATATTTAAGCAGATAAAAGGTCACAGGCCAGATACATCAATTAGAAGCAACTAATAACTTTTGGAAGCTAACCTTGATAAGATCTCTTCTCCAGATAGCAACTATTTCTGACAGTTTACTTGGAAGATAAGATCGAGCCACAATTGCAGCTTCAGGTATCCGATTACTATGATAAAGAAACAAAAACATTAAATTGCCGCATGTAAAATACACACCCCGATATATAAGACAGTCAAGAATTACCTGTCAATTAACAGCTGAATGCAGTCTTCAACTTTTCCAAGGATAAACAGGCATGCAAATGCGACGTTGTTCTTTCCAAGCCCCGTAGCACAAGTTGCAAGTTCTGATAAGCCTTCAGCATCTCCCAAAGATGAATACAATAGCAATAAACCACTCAAGTCATTTGCCAGCTTCAAGCATTCTTCAGCCATGTCTAACTGAAAAACAGAGGATACACGTTACCACATATAGCTACCAGAATATACATTAGCCAATTATATTTTTATGAGTAGGGATGCAAACTGGAAGACTTGAAAGAAGGCGAAAGTACCTTTCCACTGGACATTGCTAGTTCTCCCAATTGCTTCCATTTCAGCTCATTTTTAGCTATTGCAGCAATTTCCTTTAAAAAACACAAAAATAAGAACAGGAATAAACAAAAACAAACCAGACGCTGTTGAGAAAAAACTGAGAATATACACCTGGGCAATATCTAGTTTCCTTAATTGAATTGCAAGCTCAAATCTGTAGTCGGGATCTGTGGCTATTTCTAAAGCCTCCTCTACCATTTCCCGTGACTCTAGAAAGCGTGCCACACTATTGTGATGATCCTTTGGAATAGATGGAAGCACCTCATTTGCCCTCTCAATATCACCACGCATCACGAGTGTCTTGTACTCAATCAAGCTCAGAAGTAGAGTGTATCCAATCACGCTGAAACAGAAAGGATCAAGGGTTATAACCCACAAAAACTCAACTGTATCTTTTAAAACAATAAAAACAGAAAGTGGGGACTCACTTGAATTCTTTGTCAATGAGATAAACCCTACTTTGGTTGGCAAGATATCCAAGTTACATAGGGCGGTCCAAATGAAACATTGTTGTAACCTGAAAAGAAATTGAAAAGAGCTCTATTCAGGATATTACCTATATTGCATGTGTGATAATGGAAAATAAAGCCATATGAACATACCTCACCACCGACACAGTAATTCAGTCTCCAAGAAGAATTATTATAAATGAAGCAGTCGCCAACCCAAATTCCCGTTCTAACCCTTTCATTGACTTCATAAAGAAGTTCAAAGGCATCTTCCACACCCTGTTCATCTACTGATCTTCCACTATCCAGATGTTCTGCAACAACCTCATGCTGAAAATTTTGGATCCAGGTTAAAAAATCACAATAAAACTTCAAAAATGTGTATCATAAATATAGTTAACCCCCTTACACTGTATTTGAGGATGTAGAATGATGTGTCACTAGCAATGGCGACTAAATCACCACTTCAGCCCAGTATAGATTCTGAAAAGGTTAAGCAAAAAGATTCACAAAACTATAATCATTAAGCTTCTGTAGCAGCAAGTGACAAACTAAGATAAGGGTTAAGAAACACATACTTTCACATTGACATCAATTCGCCGAATCAACCTGCACTCAGCCCAGTCATAGAAACAAATGAAATCATTTGAGCACATGGACAAAAGAGTTCCACCAAATATGCGCTCAGCAGAAAATGTTGGTCGAATGCTTTTCTTCTCCTGAAAAAGAAAATGCAAATGTTCAGACAATGGACATACTAGGAATGACGAGTGTGGGATAACAAAGATGTATGCAGAAATTTCAGCCAAATGTAGAAAGAAAGGAGTTAAAGTAAGGTACTGTAAGCCAAAAGTTTTAGAAGACTTAGTTTAAATTCAAACAGAAAAAGAGTGTAAGTCAGCACAAACCTGGAAACTTTTGCTAAACAGCTTTATCTTGGATGTGCTTTCCCTCACAGCATATTCACCTTCTGCCGACCAAACAAATTCCAATGCCGATCCAAATGACCTGTTCCTCCATGCCAAAGCTGTATATATGATGTATTCACCATCACCGCAAACAACAACGAACCTCCCATTTGGATTATACTTCAAATTCTGCAGTATTCATTACATTTTAAGAAAGAATGAGCCAAAAAACAATAATAGACCAGTCCATCATGAGTAAAACAATGCTTGATCTGAGAAAGGAAGACTTTAATATGCAATAAAAATATTATAGTAGTGAGAAACATACAATATGAAAACACCTAATAAACAGCAGAATTTGGAAAAGTATGCATACTTAGTGAAAGTAATTCCAGAACATGAGTATGAGTAGTGTGCATAACATGAAACTCACTTGAGGGTAAAGATCACAAGTTCCCAACTCTTTAACAGCCAAAGGCAACCTTTCACCATCATTAACCTGAAAGAAAAAAGAAAAAAAACAAGAGATATAAAATGACGTTCTCCCAGGAACCCATACACAACATAAGATAAGAGGAAAAATAGCTTGCCTCATAATCCGCTCCAACACTTTTAATGTTGACAGTCTGAATTTCATTATGCTTAGCCCACACAATCTTACCACTATTGTCCATACTAGCGACTGGAACTTCACGTCCTATCTTAACCATGATGGTTCCTTCATCATAACCAATTACAACCCTGTATAATGTAAGAAAACATTAAGAACTTAGCAGAATAACAATTGAACATATTAGCTTTTGAAAATTCAGTATTGTGTTCCAAGCTCAATCAGCCCCTCAAAATTTATGATAACCTACTATGAGAAAGAAATATTTGTCAATTTGTAACGCAATCTCCTAAGCAAACTTTATTCCAGTAACTATAAAACTATAATTTTATTGCGTGAGGGACAAACATTGTAAGGGGAAAAACTGATCATAACATCCCACCCCTGCAATCAAATGTAAGAAAAACATACCTTCTTGAACCTTTCATGTATCCAACAGTCCAGACTCTTTCCAAACCATAGTTCAATGTGTTCTCAAGGATATTAGAATGTATTATATAAAATATAAAAGTATTTGAATAATAAAGAATTTACATCATACCTCTCCATCTATAGAAAAAAAAATTGAATATTTTATTAATATAAGTTATTAATATTATTGTAAGTTGCGTACAGATAATGTTATCTGTAATGAAATGGCACTACTAGCTTAGCATATAGGACACTAATAGAATCGATGCAGCTTCAATTTTAATGCCAACCAATTGCTTTTAAGGCTGACGATTTTCTTTCAGCATTCGTCCCCCACTCTTCGTCAGCATCATTGCCGTAAATGAGTACAGCACCATCATTAGAGTCCGCATCCGCAACCACAGCCTCTTCTTGCCTTTCCTCTTCAGCATCCACTACCTCCTCTTCTTCCTCTTGCAACTCATGGTCATTGTGTTCCTGCCCAAGTTTAATATAGCAAGGTTAGCAATTTCGCACATTTACATCTTCGTGACAAATGAGGAAGAGCAGAACTCTTTGACAGTAGACCCTTATCTAACCTTTACCTCTTCATGGTCTAAGTCTCCATTTTCAAGCTCCTCCATTTGCATGTTTTTAAAAGCCTCAACAAGGCTGGTGGTTTCACTGGCAGGAGGATAGGTGGTCCTACAGTGACACCAAAGAGATCAGAAGCTTTCAGTCAGCGATAGTAGAAATAAAATTGTGGAAAGCCAACACATGAAAGACGAATGTTTATATATCACACCTTGTTCCAGCAACTTTGCTTTCAACCTCAAGAGCAACTTGCCAATCATCAAACATATTAGGGTATTCTTCAGGATCAGCCAGAGATTCTGCAGCTTTCAGGTTAACCTGCATAAATAATTTATTCACTTTAATGGTAAAACACATAAAACAGTATATACCCATCTTAATATACAAGTGCAAAAAAGAGGGTACAGAATAACAGCAAATTCAAAATCCTTAGCACTACAGGAATTTAATCACAGCTACTAATTTGCTTTGCACAGTTGATCTTAGAACCAACTAAGAGTACAGCAACTTCAAAACAAAATTATTACAGGAATACAATCACAATATGCACACAATTGAACTTAAATGATCTAATTTTCACAATTAACGAAGAAGAAGAATGTGAAATACCTGAGTCTGGTAAATCCATATGCAAACAGACCCTGAGTACAAACTTGCCAGTATCCTGTTCACAAAACGTAATCAAATCAATGAGTGAAACACAGATTCTAATGCACCTGATCACCTAAAAATCACAAAAAAATTACACTCACCATGGCTCTGTCGGATGCAGATCCGTAGATTTAACTCTTTCTGATATTTGCGCAAGCTTCCTCTGCAATAACACAATACACAATCAAATTCCCTGTCAATCAACAATGCCGGAGCTACATTTACAAAGAATGGCGTTACACGGCGTTCTCTACGTACCTGGAATACGAGTCTGAGAGGCTGACGATCCGCCGCCACACCGCCACCGACATTAACAGATGCGAGAAACACAGACGAAAAACGTTAGCGACAGATCTCAAAATCGCGGGAACGAAAACGTGCAGGGCAATTGACAAGATCTAGGAGGAGATCAAGCTTACCATTGTTGCTGGATTAGGTAAACCCTAACGATCGGATCAGTGCAGTGAGAGAGAAGAAACGCAGATCAATGATAGCTTTTCGGCCCGATGACGAACACGAGTCTTCTTAGAGCAAATATCATAAAAGTACAAGAATAATTTGTGGGTCAATAAGCAAGTTGTTTTCATTATCTTTATTTATATACAAAAGAGTCAATAACCACGTTGTGGGTCAAACCATTACAAAACATGAAAATATAAATCCTTCTCTAACCTAAATTCCTAAATAAAACTTACTTAAATAAACTTTTCCTAAACATTCCTAAACTTCCTAAATTAATATAGAAACTTCTAGAAACAACTAGATTAATCTATCAATCTCCCCCTTAACCTTGTTGTTTCTAACCTACAATCCGAAACAACTAGATTAACTTATCAATCTCCTCCTTAACCTTGTTGTTTCCAAGTTCGATCTTCCGTGCTATCCTTCTTCTCGTAGATACACCCATAGTTCAAGGTTTCTCTTTCGTATCATCCTTCGTATATGGTTCACCGTGCATACGTTCTTCACTATAAGCTTCTCAATGAACTTGGTTTTCATTGTAAACTCTTTCATGAACTTTGTCTTCGTTGTAAACTCCTCCATGAACTTGATCTCCTTGTCATCTGAAAATGCTAAATTACATGTGCTTTTCTTTCTTCCCTTCAGTCAATGTTCCATGGGAACTTGAGTTTGACTGCACTTCTTCATACCACATTTCTTAATCACCTTTGTTGCATCTACTTTGTGGAAGCTTAACACCTTGTGTTCCCCACCTTTCTTTTCAAAACTTTGAGATGTCACAACATAAACTTCTTGTTGTTGAGCACTATTCAGGAGTGCAAACTTAGCACCCATATGATAAGCCTCCAATCCTTCAGAATGATCAACAGTTTCATCAAACTCTTGACATTGAGCATACTCTCTTAACCTTTCTTTGTATTTTACACTCGTGCCTTGAATGCTCTTTAATTCGAACAACCACTTCAAATCTTTGCATTGGAGACTTGCTTGCGATAAAACAAGCTCCAATCTTCCGTTCTCTTGAGCCAATGCCAACTTCTCCTTCATTGCTATTCTATGGGTTGGTTTCACCTTAACTTCTCCATAACTTATAGACTCTTAGCATCATCTTCATTTACATCTTTCTTTGCATCACTATCCATCCCATCGGAATTAACCGAGTCAGTCTTTTCTTTCTTTGTCATCCTTTTATCTTCTTTTTCATAGTCACCATTAGCATTAGATTGAACTTGTTCAATCCTTTCTTCCTCTTTCTTCCTTCTGGTTGCTTCATCTTTTGCTACATTACAACATAAAACATCATCATCCTTAGTGTCAGCTTCTTCATTCTCTTCTTTTTTTCTTTTTTTCTTCCTTTTCCTTTTCTTCTTTCCAACAACTTTTTCTTCTCCCCATTGGCTTCATCTTCAACCATTTCTTTAATGTCTATCTTAATAACCTTTTCCAAACAACACGTTGTACCTCTACTTGTGTCAGTGTCTGGATACCTTTCCTTCCTTTTGGTTTCACTTAGTTTTGGCATGCTTTCATGCAAAAACTCTTTTGCTTCTTCTGGCATCGATGCTCCATTCATAAGTTCACATTTTTTGACCATCATCAACCTTTCATCTTCATCACTTTCACTTTGATTGACCTTTTCTCTTTGGTCGGGCTTCGAACATTCTTTACCAAAATGTCCATACTTGTTACAGTTGAAACACTTGACCTTGGACTTATCGAAGTTGCGCGACTTCTGTTTGTCGACCATGCGATCACTATCGTCATGACCTTCATCTTTCACGCGTCTTCTTTTCTTGGTGTTTCGGTAACCTTCATTCTTATTCAGGTTCTTTGCTTCCCACTCGGCTTATAGGGACATGTCAATATATCCCTCGTCGTTTGAGTGTTTCCGCCCTTTGAGCCCTTCTTCAAATATCCTTAGACGACCTATCGCCTCTTGTAGGGACATGTTCTCAACATCTCCGAACTGTTCAATCGTTCCAATTATCTGAAAGAATCAACCAGAAACAGAACTAAATAGTTTCTCGACAACATCAATCTCTTTGAGGATTATGCCAAGTAAACGTATATCTCCTACCAATGTGGTAAGCTTCGTTGAGAAACCTTCAATCTTCTCCAAGTCCCCCATTTGCAATTGATTCAATTGCCGCTTAAGCACTTTTGCATAAGCCTTTTTGACACGATCGTCTCCGACTCGCATCACTTTGATTGCGTCCCATGCTTTCTTTGTCGTTTCTTTCTCTACAATTGCCATCATTACAGAGTCTTGCACTGATTGAGAGATGATCAACATCGCTCCTTGGTCCTTGTAGACATCCTTAGGTCCTTCTTCAATTGTCGTCCATACCCCTGTCGAACACAAGATTATCTTCATCTTGCACTAGTGCAAATCATGTGATTTACGGCAGGTAATTACGGCGGTTCCCCAAAACACCCAGGAACCGCCGTAACTGTGTACATCTTTCGAGTTCGAAAGGAAAATTCGATAGCTTTTATTGGTCTAGTTTTCTGGGTACTAATTAACGGCGTTTGCTTCTATATTTCACGGCGATCGGTAATAACCGCCGTACTTTGAAACTACGTACGATATTCGTAGGTTTGTTAGTGAAGATCTACGATGTCGTACATATTAATATTGAATATGTTGCGATATCGGAACTAGTTTGTTATTAATAAAGTTGGATCAAACGAATATGTTGTCGAGTTCGAACAACATTGACCAGGACAAATTGTATAATAATATTACAGCTACGATATCGAAACACAAACGTTATGTGTCGATATCGAACATGTACTCGCCCAGGGCCCCGTGTCAATAGACGAACAGACATACGATATCGAATATTCATTACTATAATCTGTCGATATCGAAAGTCTGGTAGCTATATATAAAAAAAATGGGTCATTTTGGGGGAAAAGTTTTCCCCCAAATTTTCTGGTAGCTATATAAAATAAAACTGCATTCATACTCATGTAACGCACAAGTGGCTACTGTATCAATGCATTAAAAACCAGTATAATGGAACATAAACCACACTACCAAACATGACCTTAGTTGATAAAAATATCTCATGCCTAACTTCTTGTTTTCTCCGTCCAATTAATCACATGGGGACCACAAGTATCTTGGGAAGTCTACTTTAGGTGATCACAAGCATCATTTTCATCCAAGCCTTTTGTTTTCTTCCTTCTTCCTCCTCTCCTTGGTTTTTTTTTTCATATTATGGCGGGCAGTAGCAATTTATCCCCAGCTGAACAAAGAAGGATAGCAATGGAAGCAAGGATTGCAAAGTTGAGGACTGATAGGATGAGAGGTATTACAACATAGTGCTGGATCCACAATGATTTTACATTTTTTTGTTACACAATTCATTATTACTAATTTGAATGTTGTATGAAATATGTAGAATGGGAAGACGTTGTTGAACCTGAGGAACGCCGCAAGCTGGACTTCTTGAAGACTCAATTTGAATATCTTTTTCCTCGGTTGGGGGCAACCCGAATTCCGTGTGATGATTCATACATAATCTTAGAATTACAAAATGAGTTTGACAAAGAATACACTCGTGGTGTAGTAAGTTATCCCCTCAATTATTCTTTTATGAAATTGAATTCAATATTAATCATATATACAGTTTTAAAGATCAAATTATGGATTTGTTGTTTTACTTGTTGCAATAATTTATGATTTTCAAAAAAATAGAGTTGATGCACCGTGCGGTTGAGAAAGGGTTGATTAGGGCCGAGAAAGAAATTAGGGAGACCAATGAAGCAAATGAAGAAATTAACAGACTTAGCAGACAGCATAATATTGGAGTTAATGTGGATCCATCGGAACCAGAGTACCCAATGGAAAGTTTTTTGTACTGGGACATTTCTGGAGAATCCTGTTCAGAATCAATAGGTTCAGGATGGTCTTCAGAAGCTGAAGAAGATTGAATTTGAATGCTTGATCTAATATTCTGGTCGTTCTTGTTTCCAATGTGTTTTTAGGATCACTTATTTCCTTTTACTCCATTTGTGTTGTTTTGTAATAGTATGAACTTTTTGACTTGAAGTTTTATGAATTCCAACATTGGGCCATGAATTTTAATATGAATGTGATTTTGTTATTAATTTGAAGAGAACCTTTTAGAAGATGAAGTGAGTTAGAAGCGTTATATGGCTCGTGTTGATCATGACGTAGGTTTGTGGGTAACTAGCACCGGAAAAGTTTCTAAGAGGAAGAGAAAGAAGCCCACCAAGAAGAAGTAGATGTAACATTTATCTATTCATCACATTTGATCATGTAATAGTTATGTGCACGAAAGACACTTTCGAATTCGCTTAGTTTATAAAGTCAGTCTTCGATATCGCACATAGTACTCGTGATTGTTGCGACATCGTAACGAGTTGGTTTTTAATAAAGTTTTATCAAACGAAATTGTACTGCTCATTTGGTCAGACAAGATGATAGGTCGTTTTTCTACCAAATAAACCTGCAAACAACTAGGTTTAAATTCAAGTACAGAGTAAGCAGGGTCGATCCCACAGAGAACAGTTTTGAGGAATTCTTATTCTAAAGATTAGATTTTTGGTTAGTAACCACCTTTATCTTTGAAAGTTTTTAGTAATTAACTACCAACTAATTATGCGAAACTATAAATAACAATGAACTCAAATAAACAAAGAAAATATAATGGCAAGCAAATACTTAATCAATTAATTAAACAGATCCGGCAATAGGGAAATCCACATTAACTTATGATTTATTTTAGATCCTCGGCACAGTAATTAATCAAATTGCATGAACCAATCAGTTATAGACTGCCGAGAATCAGCTACAAGACACAGTCCAATTTCTTCTTAGTTTATCGATAGCCAGCAAGAATCAGCTATAAACTGACTACTTCTCTAATTAAAATATAACCTAGCTGGAACTGCCTAGACTAGATTTAATATCTTAACAGCATTAAGAACCAAAGAAACCCAATTCAGATAACATGTAATCAAATAAATTGTCACAAATTACCTACCCATTATTCTCACCATCTGCTGTTGGTTTTGCCACTAATTAAATCTACCCACTAGATACAGATAAATAGCGGAATTTAATTGGCACTATCCCAAATAACCTAAGGTTGATCAGATCTTAAGAAATTCAGAAATCAAATATACACACAGAATAATTAGGAATCCACACAAAAGATTATCAAGCACATTTAGGCCTCACATTTAAATCTAGTTAATGCTTCAAAACCCTAAGCCGGACTATAAATTTAGCTACTCATGTTAAGATTAAACAAACAAATAATAAAATAAGAACTAAACATAATTAATAATTAAAATAAAAACGAAACGAAATCAAAACACAATAAAAGAAACGAAAGAACCAGGCTTGATTAATCCTCCAGGAAGAAATAATGCATGCGTCCAAAGTGCTGTGGAAAACTCCAAAACCCTAACTAAATAACTAGCTACGTACGTGCGTGTAAAAGAATGAGCAGAGAGAGCCTTGCCGTATACAATCGGCCGAGTATTTATAATACATCTAGCTACCATATTTTTGGAATAAAATATATAGAGTATTTCTTGTAAACTTCTTTTCCAAATAAGAAATAATAATTTATTCCTTTTCCAATTCCAGCTTTCTTGAGAGTAATTTCCAGCATGCATATTTTCTTCCAAGGCCAAGAAAAGACTTTATTTGGGCTATAATAGCGTTCAGCCCAATTAGGATTTATAAGATCGGAATCCTGTCTTTTCTGGACCTTTCACCTGGCTTCTCGTTGGCCGGAATAATGTCGATCCATTATCCGTTGGAGCACACTACCTCATTAAAAACTCAGTGGGAAAAAAGAGTGTAGTGTATAGCTCCTCGTCGTCTTCAATTCCGCATCTTTCGTCGGGATTTCACCAATTCACCATTTGATTGTCCCACACCAATTCTTCAATTAAACCTGCACAAAACACACCTTCGTGCACATCAAATGGCAAAATAATATTATAAAAGCACATAATTTAGATGCACAAAAATACACCTAATCAAATATCCCCACACTTAGATCATGCTTGTCCCTAAGCATGTAACATCCACAATAGATATACATTCAAACTCAATGCACTATAAGAACAATTCAGAAACATAACTATACCTACTGCCCTTCATTTCCTTTTTTCCGGAATTTTTTTTTCTTTTTCTGTTTTTTTTTAATGTAACATCCACTAAAGATATACATTCAAACTCAATGCACTATAAGAACAATTCAGAAACATAACTATACCTACTGCCCTTCATTTCCTTTTTTCCGGAATTTTTTTTTTCTTTTTCTGTTTTTTTTTTTCACAGAATTTTTTTCGTTCTTTTTTTTTCTGGGCAGCAGTACATTCAATTTAATAACTTCATCATGTTCAAACTATATTGGGAATCACATAAAATAACAATGATCACAACTTTCCCAAGATCTCAACCATCACAAAATTCAGCAACTATAGCAGTAAAATATCATCAGAACTGAATTTATTTCCAACAAACCAACATAGAGAAATTACATTTACCTACATGATCATAGAGTGGGTCAAGAAAGGCCAAAGGCTCTGAGCTTTAAAAGAATCAGGTTAATCACAAAGAAAAGAGTCTTCTGGCTTCAGCGGGGCTCACTAGGGGATCGATGTTAGGTAGGATAAATATGTAGAAGCTACGTGGGGCGGAATCCTAATGCCTAAAATCATTTTCACACTTAAGCAACATTTAGCAGCCTCGAATCATGACAAAACAAACCAAGGGAGAATACCAACAAGTGATCACTCAGAAAAAACAAGAGCTTCTTATCATTTTTTTTGTGGCTATATTTTTTATATGCTTTTTTCATGCTCTTTAAGGCTCAAATCCTCACATATACTAGGTTTAGAAAAAATGATTTATTGCACGTTCGTCATCCTAGAACATATATAAGGGCTACACGATTTCTTTCACAAAGGAAAATACTCTCCATCTTACCACAGACCCATGTTCCATAGCAAAATCAGCTCAATTAAAATCTATAAAGAATGCTTAATTGCCAAAAATCAAAACTGGAATGTTTTCTTTTAAAAACAGAATTTTCAAATGATTTTCTTTCCAGAACCACCAAAACTGACATTTTCCAACATATAGTCAAATAATTACAGCACCTATAATATCAGTTCAAAACAGAATATAACAGCCACAAAATACATCCCCACACTTAAACAAATGTATGTCCTCAAACATTTAATCACAGATATAGCAAACAAGGTGCAAGAGAAGCAGTAACACATTAACATACAATAGGTAAAGATCAAGAAGGGACCGTATTGCGATGAACAAAAGCACTATGAATGGCGGTCACCATGTTGTGAATCTCAACCATAGAATTCCTCAGCCCTTCCACTTCACCTCTCAAAGCCTGTTGTCCTTGTTTCAAGTCCATCAACTCATTTTGAATCTGCACTAAAGTCACATTGCTCGAAGGGCCAACCTCCGGCTCAGAAAATCTCAAGTCACCATTAGCATCAGATTGCATAAGTTTCATTGCACGTAATGTCTTAACATCAAAAATATCATGCTCAAAACCAACAGACAGAGACGTAGGGGACTCAACAAACAAGTTAGCACGAAGAGCTATCAAAATCACAAAGTGTCCTAGGGTAAGATGCCTATCACTGTGAGAAGCAATATCATGTAACCTATAAGCAATCCAAAACCCCAAATGTAAGTGCAACTTGTGTTTCATACCCCACAAAATAAACAATTCATATTGGTTCACAACCTTAGCATTATCATGCCTGCCAAACAAATTAATAGCAATAAAGCGATGACATAAGCGCAAAGCCGGGTCCATGATAAGCAAGTCACTCGATCTAGCTGAACGAAAAGGATTGGGATCATGTGGTGCAATTTCAGACCAAAATTTAAGCATATTAAAATTCTCAGATACACCACAATCAGCATGCAAATCAACTACTTCAGAATCTGAACACACACCCAGATTAACCAACAAGTCATCAAGAGACCAAAGATACCAATGATTACACAACCGAAATTTCAGCAAAGGAGCATGGACATCAATATTAGTAAACCTAGACTCATATTCCAGTGTGGTAAAAAATTCTCGAATCAATTCAGCATATCTCACACATCTAGGTAAACTCACAAACCAACTCCAACCAATATCATCAAAGTATTGAACCACTTGACTTCGAACGCCAATACGATCAAGCAAAGACATGTCAAAATATTTAGGACCCAAAATACGACGAGTTAAACAACTTTGATACCTGCTACGCTGTGAAAGGGACCTAAAAGTGACAAAGTTCTGAACATCATCAAGGGACATTGTAGCTACTGGAGTTGGACGAGGATAAGGGGATTGGTGTGGCGAGTCTGGTGGAACGGCATCATCCTGTTACTCAGTGGCTGAAAACGACGCTGACCCGGAAGAGCTACTGGATTGAGAAGCTACAGGTACCTCATCGCCACCACGAAAACGTGCTGATCGGCGAAGTGGCGGTTTTGCTCGAGATTTGGATTGATTCTGAGCGGGTCTCTTACGGTGTCTCTGGGAAGCAGCCGGCGGAGGGATGGTTGCCAACGGAACAGCGTCGATGGGCTCACTGGAAACTGGACGCGAGGTTGAGCCGACCATGGTGATTACGCAACACCGCCGACGGAAATTGCGCAGAGGCCACGACAATGCGAAAAGGTCAAGCTTGATGGGAAACGTAAGCTCCCTTCGTGGCGATGATCGCTGATTCCGAAACGGTGATGGAGGGGAGGCTCCGACAGAAAAAAATAATCTGGAAATGGGGCTTTTGCCACCTGAGTCAATGGGTATTAATCCCATCTTGCTGAATTGCATCACAGCCCCTGGACAAGAAAATCAAACTAAATTAAAACTAGAAATTTCATAAAAACTCAAAATCAACCAAAACATTTTTTTTTCAAATTTTTTTTTTTAAAACGAAATCATGCAGAATAATGAAAACAAAGTCCAGAAAAAAAATAAAAAAATAAACAAGAAATAAAACGATTGGGTTGCCTCCCAATAAGCGCTCCATTTTAACGGTCACGAGCTTAACCGAAGCTCTTTCTCAGAGATATGTGGGGATCGCAAGACTGACAACTTCAACTGTCTCGTCTTGAGGCATCTCGTAAAAGGGTCTGACCCTATGCCCATTAACTGTAAGAACTTTCCCAGAATCGATGCCTTTAACATCTAAAACACCATTCGGTCGAACAAAAATTACTTCAAACGGTCCCAGCCACTTTGACTTCAATTTTCCACCAATTAACCTCAGCTTGGACTGAAAAACAAGCACTTTTTGACCAACTTGGAACTGTTTACGTCTGATAATTCTATCATGCCACAACTTTGTCTTCTCCTTAAAGCACATGGCACTCTCATAGGATTCCAACCGCAACTCATCTAACTCTTGCAATTGCAATTTCCTTTCTTCCTCACACTTCAATTCTTCCATATTCATCTGTTTCACCGCCCAATAAGCTTTGTGCTCAATCTCCACGGGTAAATGGCACGCTTTACCAAAGAGCAATCTGAACGGAGACATTCCAATTGGGGTCTTGAAGGCAGTTCGATAAGCCCATAAAGCATCATTCAAACGAGCACTCCAATCCTTGCGAGAAGGGTTTACGGTCCTTTCCAGAATATGCTTAATCTCACGATTCGACACTTCTGCTTGTCCATTAGACTGAGGATGATATGTAGTGGCTAAACGATGATGCACCCCGTACTTCTTCATGAGAGCTTCAATAGTTCGATTGCAAAAATGGGTACCCTGATCACTTATGATAGCTTTCGGTACTCCAAATCTAGAAAAATTGTTAGCCTTTAAAAAATCTGCAACCACTTTAGAATCATTAGTACGGGTGGCTTTTGCTTCCACCCATTTCGAGACATAATCAACAGCTAACAAGATATAAAGATTGCCAAAAGAACTGGGAAAAGGTCCCATAAAATCCATGCCCCACACATCAAATATTTCACATACAATAACTGGAATTTGAGGCATTTCATCTCTGTTAGATATATTACTACCCATCTTTTGACATCTTTCACATGATTTACAAAAAATGTATGCATCCTTAAACAATGTTCCCCAATAAAAACCACTATCTAAAACCTTCCTAGCAGTTTTTTTTGGTCCAAAGTGTCCCCCACATGCAAACGAATGACAATGAGCTAAAACATCATTAATTTCATCATCAGGAATACACCTTCTAATAATCTGATCAGAACCAATTCTCCACAAATTAGGTGCATCCCAAATAAAGTATTTAGCATCATTACGAAGTTTAATTCTTTGGGCACGTGTGAGGTGTGTTGGAAACTGTCCAGATGCCAAATAATTTACCATGTCAGCAACTGTTCAGGGAAGGGATCTCGTTCGGGGGAACCGGACCCCTGATGAACCAGACGACTCAAATGATCAGCGACGTGGTTCTCTGCTCCTTTCTTGTCTCTAATCTCCCAGTCGAACTCTTGGAGCAGTAAAATCCAACGAATTATTCTAGGTTTGGACTCCTTCTTCGCTAGCAAATACTTCAAAGCAGCATGGTCAGAATACACAATAATTTTAGAACCCAATAAATAAGATCTAAATTTCTCAAATGCAAAAACAATAGCAAAAAGCTCCTTTTCCGTGGTCGTGTAATTGCATTGAGTTGGATTCAGGGTTCTGGAGGAATAGCATATGACGTGGCTCTCCTTCCCTAATTTCTGACCAAGTACTGCGCTAACTGCATAATCACTGGCGTCACACATCAATTCAAAAGGTAAATTCCAATCAGGGGGTTGAATGATGGGAGCCGTCGTGAGCTTTTCCTTAAGTGTATCAAACGCCTCCTTGCATTCATCAGTTAGGGCGAACGACACCTCGTGCTGAAGTAGCTGAGTGAGAGGTTGTGCAATCCTTGCAAAATTCTTGATAAAGCGCCTGTAAAAACCTGCATGACCAAGAAATCCACAAATCTCGGGTATGCGAGCACTCGAGGGACCCAAGGGGAGGTAGGTTTAGCCCCGTTTCTTCCCACTAGTTTGTCTAGTCGAGCCTCCAAAGAGTTGGGGTCCTGCTGAGCCACCTGATAACCCCGCATCCTATCGTCCTCCCGATAGTATTTCTCTTGGTAACCATAATTCATCCCCATTAATCCATGCATGGGCACGGAATACTGGATCGGGTTCCCCTGGGTTCCAGGGGCCTGATAACCCAACGACTCCACCGGCATGGCTGGCAGGCCGTACCCAATTTGCCCCGTCCCCCAGCTGGAACGCGGGTAATAGGGTGGAGCGTATGGAACCAAATTCGATTGTTGTCCCATTGTCATTCCCCCTCCGACCCCGAGACTTGGAGGGAAAGAAGGTGGGACGGTGGAAGAGTTCACACGCCCCTGTATCTTTGGCGGCTGAACGACTCCGTCCAGGTCGATAACCTCTCTTTGATACCCCCGAAGAGGTCCTGCCTGGTCTCCCCCAGGCTCCCTACGTCTACGATTTTCCCGGGTAGAGAGTACCCACTGGCAGTACAACTCCTTGTTGGCTCTCATGAACTTCACCGCCGCCAATTCTTCCGCCTCGGCTAAGGATCGCCCCTCCTCCCGGGCTTCAGGCCCCAGGGTCCGGGGACTGCCTTCCCCGGCGGGCCTTGGTCCTTGCTCCTCCTGGTACTCTCTCTCTGAATCAGCTTCGTCGGAGGCAGTTTCCACATGGTCATCCTGCGGTACCCCTAGCTCCCGCTGGTGTCTGGCCTCCTCCTGCAACTGCCTCAAGGTCACATCATCTCCCGGGGGTGGAAGGGAACCACCCCCTGAAGGTGCCGCGTTCTTCTTCGGGCGCCCGCGCCCTCTCCTTGGCGACTCCATCATGCGAAGGTGGAAGGGTCCCACTGGGCGTGCCAATTGATGCTACCAGAATCCGTCCGTCTCCCCGGGGTTCAACGCTATCCGGGCTTCCTCCTTGATCAGCCCGTTTCGGTCCTGCAAAACAATCCCCGGGAGGCGTCCCGGGGAAGAAGCTCCGGCGTGATGATGAGATGGGGATAGCGGAATGGGAAAACGTACGGAAGGTGCTCCCAATATAAAGTAGAGAGATATATGTCACATACCTTGTTCACTGTTGGAGGCTAGTATTTATAGTTAAGCTTTGCCTCCCTTGAAGATAAGCTGCAGGACCACCTTCCTTGTCATCATCTGTCCTCTCTTGTCCTCTTTCTTGTCCGGACATGCCTCTGATCGGGAAAGGTTCCTCTCTGTTGGTTTTGGGCCACGGGCCCTTTTCTTGGCCCAGCAGGGCTCTGGACCGGTATTATCAAGATCATTCCCGCATCCAACAATTTAAGCACCTCCAATAGAATACGGTGCATGCAAGTACTTGGACTCATACCTTTGATGTCGGCAATAGTCCATCCAATGGCCTCCTTATGATCTTGTAGCAGTTTCATCAACCTTTCCTCTTGTTCCTTGGTGAGTTTGTTTGAGATGATCACCGGTAATTTTTCACCATCACCAAGGAATGCATATTTTAGATTCTCGGGTAGTGGTTTCAATTCCACCACCGGAGGTTTATTGAGAGATGGTCGGTTGCCCGAGCCTTTCAATACCTCGAGGTCTAAAAGTGGTGCATCAAGAGAAAGTTCCTCAAAAGTATCTAGCTCAAAAATGCTTTCCTTCAAGTTAGCACTCAAAGCATATGTATGAACATTACTTGTGTGTAAACTATTGGCTAAAGCTTTTAACAAAGGATCATCACCATCATTTTCATAAACTTTTTGCACAAAAGATTCAATCACATCAATAGCATTGCAAGAAGTTTCATCATCATCGTATTTCATTGCACCATAAATGTTGAACTCTATTTTATCCTCATCAAATTCCATGGTAAGCCTACCACTATGCACATCGATTATAGTTCTTGACGTTTTTAAAAATGGACGCCCTAACAAGACAGGGGTAGCAAATTTATCATGTTCCATGTCAAGAACGTAAAAATCGGCCGGGAACACCAACTTGTCGACTTTCACCAAGACATCTTCAACAATACCCTTAGGGTATGCATTAGAGCGGTCGGCAAGTTGGATCACTACACCGGTTTTATGCAAAGTGCCAAGATTTAATGATTCATACAATGTGTATGGGATGACATTTATGGATGCACCTAAATCTAGCATGGCTCTAGGAAAATAAGTGTTCCCTAAAATGCAAGGAATTGTAAACATGCCGGGATCACCACACTTAGTAGGCATTTTGTCTTGAAACAAAGCCGACACATGTTCATTGACTCTTTCATTTTTAACATGCTTAGACCTTTGTTGACGATGGTTCACACATAATTCTTTCAAGAACTTAGAATATCTAGGAACTTGATCAATAGCATCGAGCAAATGAATGTTTACCTCACACTTTCGAAGAACTTCGAAAGCTTCCTTGTCCATCTCCCTTTTGCGAGTATTCTTCAAAGTCTCGGGAAATGGTGCTTTCACGTCAAAGGTAGTGTCTACCCTAGTTTTCTTGTGAAGAGGTGAGAATGGAGGTGACATTGGTTCAACATGAGTGGTTGTGTCTACATGTTCCTCATCAATTAGTTCTTTCTCCTTCTCAACCTCGGCATCACCTTTTTCTTTGACTAGCTCCTCAAGAATTTCTTCTTAGTCGGCCAAGGTCACCTCAACTTCGTCATTGGTCAAGCTCTTCTTCACAAGGCCTCTCTTGGGTGCCTTTTTCACAACCACTTCGGGTTCAACCGCTTGTTTACCACTCCTCAAGGTCATGGCACTCGCATGAGGCCTTGGATTTAACTCCGGTTGTGCAGGTAGTTTCCCGGAGTTTTGTGCTTCCAATTTCCCCAAAACAGTGGCCATTTGACTCATTTGCACCTCAATGCTTTTGAATCGAGCTTCTTGTGGGAATTGGCCCGAGCTTTCACCTTGATCACGAGATTTATCTTCCAACCTCGGGTAAGCATTTTGAGGGGCACGATTATTGAAACGGCCTTGTCCTTGGTTTCTTTGGTATTGTTGGGGTTGAGGGTGATATTGAGGGTTTTGATGATCTTGGTACCCTTGGTAGCCAAAATTTTGGTACCCTTGGTTTTGGTAACCTTGGTACCCTTGATTTTGGTTGCTTTGGTCTCCTTGGTAGCCTTGGTCATTTTGCCCCCTCGACCTATCAAAAGATTGACCACTTTGACCTTGGTAACCCCCTTGGTAGCCACCTTGTTGGCCTTGTTGCCCTGTTGGTTCATCTCTCCACCGAAAGTTGGGGTGATCTCTAGTTCCGGGGTTGTAGTGTTGAGCAAAAGGATCATATTTCCTTTGGTTACCCCTATCACCACCTTGGTCTTGTCCACCTTGAAAACCCCTACCACCTTGGTAACCTCGTCCTCCTTGAAATCCTTGGCCACCTCTAAAACCTTGGTTTCCACCATAGACCCCCATGGCATTGACTTCTTCGTTATAATTCTCGTTTGCTTGAGGACAAGATTCGGTGAGATGGTTCGAAGCACAAATCCCACACGTCATAACTTGCTGCCTTGTTTGATTCCCCGAGTTCCCTCCGGAGCTATTTCCCATCATGAAACCTTTCATCAATGCCGTAAGTTCCTTGATATCTTGACGAGTTCCATCATTGTTCCCACCGGAGTTACCCACTCGTAGTCTCCGGTCCCTCTTTGGTTTGCATCCTTCGGCTAGTTGCTCAAATAGCATCATAGCATCGGAAGAGCCAAGGTTAGCAATGGAGCCATAGCAAGACCGATTTATCAACTCGGTTTCCCTATCATTCAAACCATTGTAATAGAAACACACCAATTGAGGTTCGGTGAAGCTATGGTACGGGCAACTTGAGAGGAGAGTTTGGAATCTTTTCCAATACTCATACAACGTCTCATCATCGTCTTGAGTGATGTTGCTAATGGCTTGTATCAAGACCGAGGATTTAGAGGGAGGAAAGTACTTGTCAAGGAACTTTTTCTTCAATTGTGCCCATGTAGTGATTGATGATGAAGGCAAACGGCTTAACCATTTGGCGGCCTTGTCCTTCACGGTAAAGGTGAATGTTTTCAACTTAAACTCATCCACACTCATCTCGGAAGGTTTCAAACTACTACAAACTCGGTGAAAAGCCTCAAGGAAGTCATTGGGATCATCCACTTCTCTACCATGGAAAGTTGGAAGCAAATTTATCACTCCCGTCTTGATTTCATATTGAGAGTTTGGGTAAACAATGCTCGATTGTTGTTGCTCATAGTTGGGGGACATGTACTCTCTCATAGAAATGTTGGTAGGAGAAGTGTTGGGGTTTTGGAAAGGGTTGTAGAATTGGTTTCGGGGGATGTTTTGGCCGGTCCCTTCATCTTGGTCCTCCTCCGCCATGGTGGAAGGTGGTACTTCACTATCAAGGGAAAATGGATTGGCGGCTAGTATCTCTTGCACTTGTCGCTTGAGTTGACGAAGATTCCTAACTAATTCGGAATCGTATTGCAAAGGGTCTTGGTTCGAGGTTCTTGTATGAACCATGCACCAAGAGCTAGAGCAATAGGGTTCCAAACCAAAAATAAGATGAAAAAGAAAGATAGGGTGTTAGTACAACTACAATAAACACATAGAAATATGCCTCTTCCCCAGCAGCGGCGCCAAAATTTGGGAGGTCGTCGCCGTACCTCTCAAATATACAATTTAGATACACTTACTACCTCTACACACAATTAAGTATATAATGGCAAGTAAGGTTCGTTTCCACAGAGAAGAAGTTATTTCTATGTATATCTTGTAGCATGCATATACATATTCATATATAAAAGCAATGTAAACAAAAGGGGGGGGGTTTGAGTTGAGTTTTGTTTAAAACACTACTAAGTAAAACGATTAGAACTTTAAAGTTACAACTACTTTACCATATGATTATTCTAACTAAAGATTTAACTAAGAGAATGAGAGACTTGGGTACATGAGATTAGCATCCTCTTGTTATGGATTTTTCCTCAAACTTTATTATGTTACTTTGAGAATGGTGATTGTTTGTAATGGGAAATCATCTCTATTCTAGTTGTGAATCATGAAAGCATCTTCACAACTCTTATTGGCAACATATCTATATGATAGCAAATAGATAAATTGATCAATGTTAATTCAAATTAGATGTTTTCCCACCTTACCCATGTAATGTGATAACACAATTGACATGAATATAATGCTAATGGATGATCTCAAGAACAAATATAATTGATAACAACATATATTTGACTCCTAATTCACTACCTTTACATAGAAGAAATGATAGCATTTCAACCATGGAAAAGCAATGTCTAACACATATCCAACACATATCTATAACTAGGAAATCATTCCTAACCATTTCAAGCATCAAATACACATAAAATTCATGATCATTCAATGACAAATCATCCATTCCTTAGCTTCATAAACCATGTTCTCAAACCATAACAAGAGCTCCAATCTCATATACCCAAGATGGGTTTTAGTCTACAATCATACTTATATAATCACAATCATAAGCCATACAATAAACCATGATAAATTCAAAGATCAAATGGAAAGGAAATGAAGAAACTGAGTTTTTGCTCTGTAAAATTGATCCTCTAACAGATGAGGATGATTTTCTTTTTATACTCCAAAAATAACAAAAATAAAATAAAACAAAATGCCACTTGCAACATCTTCGCGGGCCGCGAGAAATCCTTCGCGGACCGCGAGCCTGGTTCTCGCGGCTCGCGACCGAGGATTCGCGGCCCGCGCGTCTATGGTTTCCGCGGTCCGCGACCGAGGTTTCACGGACCGCGCGTCTGTGGCCCTAGGAAACTAAATGGGTCTAATCAATCTGGACAGTCAGGGCACTCCAACTGTGAGAGCTCTTTATTCTCCTTATAAACTTTTACTGGTTTCTTCTCGCTGTTTTTACAGGGGACTGGATGGATCTCGGGAGGATCTCGGGACGTGATGGATCTCGGGAGGATCAAATGCAACATCTTTCTCATGTTGAGACTTTTGAAGAGACATTGATGGCGCAAGGCCAATAATGAAGATGGAACGTGGAACTACAATGAAGCAACTGGAAGGTGAATCGTGCAACTGGAAGTAACTGCACAGGGGGCATCTGTAGCAGTTCAAGCCTACTGAGCAACACCCGAATGCATACATAATGGTGCTAACACATCTCACTCACTTTGTAGTTGCTCCTCGGCTGACTTGAGTCTCATCCTGGGTTCTTGACTTGGGTTGATTCGCAGACATGCTTGGGAGTCTAACTGCAATTTGAGAAGTGTGTTTTTTTTTATCTGCTGGAGTTTTTTATCAAACAATCACTTACATAATTATTCATTGGGATAAAGATTCCCTCTTGGAAGTCTTTTCCTATTATTCTTTTGGAAGCAATCCCCATTGCTTCATGAGTTTTTGTAATACTCCGTAATCTAAGCCACTGTATTTGGCTATTAGATTGTAGTCTATGAAACTCAGAAACTTAGCTGTTGAACTCAATGTAATAATTTTGTTTTTCCTACGGGCTTGGGATCCCTTAAAAGATTCCTACCACATGAGTGGTTTTAACTTTTTTTTAAAAAAAGGCTTAGGAAGATCCTAGAGTGTGTCTACTAGTAGATTATAGATGGGGAAATTTGAAAGGGTATGTAAAATTATTAATATATTAGAAATCAATAGCTCTAATAGAAATGGATATGAGAGTACAAATGCTGCAGTTTGTGTTTTAGAGTTATAATGTTTTTTAAGGGCTATAAATTTCCTGGAAGGTCTCATATGAGACTATCATACGATAACCTTATGATATGACCGCTCTTTAATTTACATTTTTATGAGTTTAGTTTATGTGTTTGTTTTATAGATCATAGTACTCCTTTCGTTCCAGTAGTATTTACTTAATTTGACTTTAATTAGTTAACTTAGAAAATGTTTGATCACTAGTATCTTAATTATGTGCAAATATAAGTTGTAAAAATTTGATATTTTAAAAATACATGACATATAAATTTAACAAGATCAAATAAGATAAATTTGTAGAATATTTATCAATTCAATTTAAGGTTAAAGTTAAGCAATGATTTTATGAATAGTTAATGTGCAGAAACAACGAGGATATAGTAGTTAGTTTAACTAATACTATTTAATATATTTTCCTTAATTTGTTTACTAATTTTTTTATTTATTCTTATTTAAATATTGTAAATGAAACCGAGTTAGAAGATAAACGATACAAAACTATCATATACTAAATACATGGAAAATCATTCGCCCTACGATTAACAAAAACAAATGTTACCCAACAAAACATTGTGAAATTTTCTTTTTTGACAATTTCAGGGGCTATGAAATATCATTTATTCATAAAAATGTAAACAAATTATTAAAATTGATTTCATATAAATCGGTTGTACATTTCAAAGTTGTTTCCCACTTTTTCATCCCTAATTTGGACCTTCAAAAATAGAAATCTTTTTCATCCCTGATAAACAGTCATTTTTGCGTAACATTGGCGTAGAATCTCTTGCGCGGTCATTCAAGATGAAAATGCAGAAAACGCCATTAATCAGGCGGAAAAGAAACGGTTTTTATTCACAGGCTCAAGCCGTTATCATCATACTTCTGTCATGTTTACAATCTGATACTTATAACCTACAGAACACGAAACTTAGCAGCCTAAACTTCTAACTGAATAACTGCTATAGTTCGTTACAACTACCAGATCAGATCTAACTGATCGATCTGTTACAGAAGCAGAAGAAAGTAGAAAGTAGGAAGGAAAAGGCAAGGCGGTGATTAAGTCAGTTGACTTGGCCCAAAGTTCTGTGCTGACCCGAGAAGCCCAGTTGAGAGTCCAACTAAGAAACGTCAAAGCTCAAGGCAGAAAGCTCAACCTCAAGGCTCAGAGTGGAAAACTCCAGTTCTTCAACATCCCCTCCTCAAGTTGGAGATGGGCACAATGCTAATCCCAACTTGCCAATGAATCCATGAAACTGAGGAGGAGCTAGGGCCTTGGTAAAAAAAATCAGCCAACTGCAGTTTTGTAGACAAGAACTGAGGAGCTAAGAACCCTTTGAGAAATTGATTCCTCGCCACATGGCAGTCAATTTCTATGTGTTTAGTGCGCTCATGAAACACAGGATTTGAAGTGATATGCAATGTTGCTTGATTGTCACAGAAGAGAGGAATAGGCTTGGAAACATCAAAACCCAAATCTAGCAACAAGAAAGACAACCACTGAAGTTCCCTTGTAATGGCAGCCATGCTCTTGTATTCAGCCTCTGCACTGCTACATGATACAATGGTCTATTTCTTGGTTTTCCAGGAAACAAGAGCATTTCCAAGGAAAACACAATAACCAGTTAAGGATCTTCTTGTAGTTTTACAGGAAGCCCAATCAGCATCAGTGAAACCTTTTAAGGATGAAGGAATATAATCAGCATCTGCAAAACCCCTTAAAGAGGAAGATGAAGTAGCTGAGTAGAAAAGGCCAAGGATGGAGCATCCAGACAGATACTTGAGTATATGAAGAGCAGCTTTAAACTGAGCAGTAGTAGGAGACTGTACAAATTGACTCAAATGTTGAACTGCATGACTCACATCTGGTCTAGTGAAGTTCAGGTAAAAGAGATTGCCAATAATTCTTCTATACTGTCCAGGATCAGAAAGAAGTGGAGATTTATCCTCAGAAAGCTGAGTACCAGAAGGAAATGGTGTTGCAGCTAGCTTTGTGTCCTTTAAACCAGCTTGGCTAAGCAAGTCCACAATGTATTTATGCTGATGGAGAAAGATGCCATAATTATCTCTGAAAACCTTAATTCCCATAAAGAAATGAGCACTTCCAAGATCTTTGATGGAGAACTTTTCATGGAGAAAAGTTTTTACACCTGTTATAGCAACTTCTGAACTACCAGTCACCAGTACATCATCTACATATACAAGCAATGCCAAGAACTCCTTGTTTTTCGGTAAAGTAAAAGGACAAGGATCATGATAGGACTGCTTAAAACCATATTAACAAAGTGCAACAGAGAAAGCTTGATTCCATTGCCTACTGGCTTGTTTCAAGCCATAGAGTGACTTTTTAAGAAGGCATTTATGTTGTGATGATGGCACTGTATATCCAGGAGGGGGATGCATATACACAATCTCATCCAGATTACCATGTAAGAAAGCATTGTTTACATCTAGTTGATGCAAAGGCCATTGTTTAGAGGCTGGCATAGCAAAAAGAACTCTAACAGTTACCACTTTTGCTACAGGAGAAAAGACTTCATTATAATCTTCCCCCAGTTTTTGAGTGTAGCCTTTAGCCACCAACCTGGCCTTGCATCTCTCCACACTCCCATCTGGATTCCTCTTGACCTTGTACACCCATCTGCAGCCCACAGCCTTTTTTCCAGCTGGTAAAGGGATAACCTCCCAAGTTTTGTTTTGTTCAAGAGCACTCATTTCCTTTTGCATTGCAACAATCCAATAATTTTGAGTGCAGGCTTGTTGATAAGATTCAGGCTCTACAATGTCAGAGGTGATGGCAATATTTATAACAAAATCCTTCATCCACCCTGGCATGTGCCTTGTTCTAGGAGGCAGAGAAACTGGAGAATCTGCAGGTGAAGTGGGAGTATCAGAACCATCAGAGTCATCTCCATAATCTCCAGAATCAGGGATTAAACTATTAGAGGAAGAAGAATCACTAGAGATAACATGCTCTTTGTCAGTAACTACAACAGGAAGAAAACTGGAATGCTTGGTTGTGAACCATCTTTACAGCCTGTGATTTGAAAGCCATCAAAAACACCCAAGTACATCTAGAGTGATCATCAACTATTGTCAAGAAATAAGATACTCCACAAATAGATTTATGTCTAAAAGGTCCCCAGATATCCATATGAATCAAATCAAACAAATATTCTGCACAATGATCTCTTTCATTAAAAGATAGTCTTTTCTGCTTTGCCAAAGGGAAAATGTCACAATTACAATCCTCAAAATCAACTGCTTTACTAACAGGTAGCTTTCTGAGTGCATTCAGAGAAAGATGTCCCATTCTTTTATGCCAAAGACTATCTATAGGAAATGTAACAACACCATTACATCAATGAGTTTCTAGAAAAGCTTTCTTTATTCCTGCCAAGTACTCCTTCAGAGACATGATCTTCTTCTGAATCACCTCCCTCTTGAAGGATTCCTTGTTGAGTATGTACAGTTTCCTCTCAACACTTCCAACAACTATGACTTCTCTAGTCAAGAGGTCCTGAACACAACACATATTGGAATAGAACAGACAAACCAAGTGTCTATCATTAGCCAACTTACTAACTGATAGAAGATTATATCTAAAACCAGGAACATGCAAGCACTCCTGAAGTATCAAATTATCAGATAATGCAACTTTTCCAATATGTTTCACTGTTTTTATAGAGCCATCTGGTAAATAAACAGGTACATAATCTGTTCGCACCACAGAAGAATCAAGAAGACCAACACTAGAGCACATATGCATAGAAGCACCAGAATCCAAAATCCAGGTTTCACCAAAATCAGAGTCCAAAAGACTGAGTGCATAGAATGTACTCATACATGAGAAATCTTCAAAATGAGCAAAGTTGACCATTGCAGCCTGATCATCCTCCAACTTTCCTTTTCCTTTGAGAAACCGTCTCAGTTCCTGTTGAATGATATACCTCAGATTGTTCCCATCCTGTGATTGAGAACCAGGAACCTGAGAAGTTCCTCCAGTCTGATGTGTAGCCCCACCATATTGCACAATAGCATTTCCACCAGCAAGATTAGTGACAGAAGCAACATCATCATCTCCAAACTCAGCCTGATTAGCAAAGTTTCTACCAGGAATTCTCACCCTAGTATCTCTGGATCCCTTCCACTAGTCGGGATATCCCTTCTATTTATAGCAGTATTCTCTAGTGTGTCCATCTTTCTGACAGTAATCACACTTCAAACCTCTTTTTCCACCAAAATTTCCACCACTCTCAAACTCCTTCTTTCTAGAGTTATTTGTATCACCAGAATTCACCATAAAAGCAGTCGGATTCACCTCAATACTATCAGAAAACACAGTTTGAACATTCCTTTTATTTTCAATCTGCATTGCCATGTTTAAAACCTTTGTAACAGCAGGCATGGGATCCATGACTAACACCTGATCCCTAATCCTGTCAAACTCCTCATTTAACCCCATCAGAAATTGAATAACCCTAATCCTGTTCTCTCTTTCAGCAATTTTTCTAGCAGCACCACAATTACACACAACACAACTACAGAATGGCACAGAATCTACTGCAATCAATTTATCCCAATAGCTTTTCATTCTACCAAAGTAAATTGCAAGTGAGCTATTACCTTTAGGGATGGCACTGGGGCGGGTTTGGGGCGGGTACTAGTTGTCCCATCCCCATCCCCATCTAATATTTTAAAACCCATCCCCGCCCCATGACCCATGATGGGTACAAAATTAAAAACCATCCCCGTCCCATCGGGTTTTATTATAAAACCATCCCCGCTCCATGACCCATGACCCATCCCTTCCCCATGACCCATCCCCGCCCCATGACCCATGACCCATCATCACCCACCTCTTATATCAGTTTAAAATACATTTGTTTATATAACTTTTACTCAAACGCAATAATAATTATATTGAAAAATATGAAATCTTTAAAAAGACAAAAATCTCAAACCCAAACAAAAAAATGTAATTGAAATCTCACTCAAATTTGAAGCAAACAAGAAGTTTGTAATTATAAAAACGATTGCCAAAGAATATTTCAAATACATTATTATTGTTAGTTTTCTTCTCATTTTAACTATTAGGGGTTGATTATTAAATTATAGTAACAAATTAATTAATATTATTTTTTATTAATTAATATATATAATAATATTATTAATATAATTATATTGGGGAGGGCCGGGTATGGGGCGGGTATAACGGGGATGGGGCGGGTGATGTATAAAATCCATCCCCGCCCTATGACCCATGACGGGTTGTGATTTCATCCCCATCCCTGCCTCATTACCCATCAACTTTTCCCCATCCCCGCCCCAAACCGGTGCAAATGGGGCGGGTCACCACCAAAACCCGCCCCAGTGCTATCCCTAATTACCTTGCTTTAATGAGCTGATCTCTCTCTACAACTGGTAAATCTATGTCCATTTGGCACTCCAAACCTTTCCTTCAACTCTCTCCAGATCACAATTGCTCCGCCAGATGTGTACATGAAAGTTTCAGCAAATTCTGGCGAAATGGAGTTCAGTAACCATGATGTCACCATGAAATCCACTCGTTTCCACTTTACCAGTGCAAGATCACCATCAGCAGGCCTCTACAACTGTCCTTTCACAAACTCAAGCTTCTCCTTAGAACCGAGAGCAATCTTCATAGCATTGCTCCATTGCGGATAGTTATGCTCAGTCAAAGCCTTCGTCACCAAAACCACGCCGGGAAAATTCGAGTGATGAAGCTCGAGATTTCCACCGCCGCCTGCATTGCCGCCATCCAGCGCACCACCGCCGCCTTCAGCGTCAGAACCACCGCCTCCACTGGTTGATCCTCCAGTGTAAGAATACAAAGAGAATTGTGGGAATTGTGTGTGTATTATTCACCACGAGGAATTTAATATATAGAGTTACAAAGAGTATTCACCAATGAAAAAGATTCTATCTATACAATCTAAAAGGGAAAAGGATACACACAAAATATTCTCTAATACTCCTCCTCAAGTTGGAGCATGAAGATCACGAATGCCCAACTTGCCAAGCAAAACTTGAAACTGAGCACGACCAAGGGCTTTAGTGAAAAGATCAGCTGGTTGGTCCTTAGTGGAAACGTGAGAAGTAACAACAGCACCAGACTGAACAAGATCACGAACAAAATGACAGTCCACCTCAATGTGCTTTGTTCGTTCATGAAACACAGGATTGGCCACAATGTGAAGAGCAGCCTGACTGTCACAAAATAGTCGCATAGTAGCAGTGTGAAGAACCCCCAAAGAGCGAAGAAAAGCTTTCACCCACAAAAGTTGACAGCAAGTGTAAGCCATAGCACGGTATTCAGCCTCAGCAGACGAACGAGAGACGGTAGCTTGCTTCTTCGTCTTCCAAGACACAGGCAAATTTCCAAGCATGAGGATGTAACCCGTTAGAGAACGACGAGTAATAGGACAAGTAGCCCAGTCTGAGTCACAGTAAGCAGTCAACTGAAGGGAACTACGTGCAGACAGGAACAAGCCTTGGCCAGGATGACTCTTTAAGTAGTGTAACACACGTAAGGCAGCTTGCCAATGCGGAAGGCATGGAGACTGCATAAACTGAGCAAGTGTATGAACCGAATAGCTCAACTCAGGTCAAGTAATAGTAAGGTAAATCAATCGTCCAATGAGGCGACGATAACGGGCAGGGTCGTCAAACAGGGGCCCTTTCACACGGGCAAGGTCATGTTGAGGCTCCATCGGAAAGTCAATCGGTTTACTAGCTGAAAGTCCAGCATCAGATAAAATATCTAGGGCATATTTCCGTTGACACAAAAACATCCCATCTGGGCCACGAGCCACCTCAATTCCAAGAAAATACTTCAAGGGACCAAGATCCTTCATGTGAAAACATGAGCCCAAATATTCCTTAAGGCTGGCAAGAAGAGTAGGAGAGCTGGAGGAAATGACCAGATCATCAACATAAAGCAATACATGCATGGAAGTCGAACCCTGAAGAAATGAGAAAAGAGAGTATTCGGCCTTGCTTTGTACGAAACCAAAGGTCAACAAGGCAGTAGATAGTTTTGCAAACCAGTTGCGAGGAGCCTGGCGTAAGCCATAAAGGGACTTCTGAAGTTTACAAACCAGTCCAGGAAATGAACCATAACCAGGCGGAGGACGCATGTAGACTTCCTCATGAAGATCACCGTGAAGAAAAGCATTGTGAACATCCATCTGATGAAGCTCCCAACCACGAATGACAGCAACAGTAAGAAACAGACGAACAGAGTCCATCTTGGCAACTGGAGCAAAGGTTTCCGTGAAGTCAGTTCCCTCAATCTGACGGTTATCGAGAACAACCAAGCGCGCCTTATGACGCTCAATGGATCCATCAGACTTGAACTTGGTGCGAAAAACCCATTTACTGCCAATTGCCTTCTTGCTTGGAGGAAGAGGTGACATGGTCCAGGTGCCATTTCGCTCGAGAGCACCGATTTCCTCAGACATTGCAGTCCGCCAATGAGGGTGTTTACAAGCCTCCAGGTAGGTCGTAGGATCTGCACTAGAAGTTACCGCATACAAAAATCTAGAATGTGAAGCAGAAAAGTTATCATAATTTACAAAATTACAAATAGGGTATTGAATACCTGAAGACAGAGAAGGCATTGCAGATGAAGTAGCATGAGGGGGTTTATAAGTAGCGAGAACGTAGTCTTTGGTCCAAGCTGGTGAAGTTTTGACCCGAGTGCTTGGTTGGCGACCTGGCAGAGGAGCTGAAGAAGGAAGGACCGATGGTGGAGCCGGAGTAGAGGTCTGATGTTGCTGAACCAGTGAGCGAGACGGCTGAGCTGGAGGTGGCTGAGCCGGAGTTGGTTGAGCCGTAGATGGTTGAACAGGAGGCGGCTGAACCGGAGCTGGTTGAACCGGAGTTGGCTGAACCGAAGCTGGTTGAACCAGAGTTGGCTGAACCAGAAGTGGTTGAACCGGAGTTGGTCGAGCTTGCTGACCCGTCTGGCGCTTCTGAACAGCAGGTCTGGCCGAATCCTGACCCAGTGGACTGATCAGAGGCGTCGTTGGCAGTGGGAGAAGGTCGAAATCATCGTAAAGGGTCGGCGACAAAGCTGGAAGTGGAGAGGCTGGAACAGTAGTAGAGGAATCCTTAGCAAAAGGAAACATATGCTCGTAGAAGACCACATCACGGCTGTCGAAGAAGGATTCAGTTTCTAAGTCATAGAGAAACCCCTTCTTTCCAGGAGTATAGCCCAAGAAGACACAACAGCGACTCCGTGAGGCGAACTTTTCGCGAGGGCGAGGAAGCACAGAGGCGAAGCAAAGACAGCCAAATACACGAAGCTCCGAGTAGGTAGGTGGAGTTCCATAAAGTAGTTCAAAAGGAGAACGATTCTGAAGCAAAGGTGAAAGAGTTCTGTTGATGAGGTAAGCTGCCGTATGAATGCACTCTCCCCAAAAGCGAATAGGTAAGTTGGCCTGAAACATCAAAGCACGAGCAACGTTGAGTAAATGTCTGTGCTTCCTTTCAACACGGCTGTTTTGTTGAGGAGTGTAGAAAATAGTGGTGTCGAGAAGTATACCTTCGTCTGCAAAGTAGTTCTGGAGAGGTAAGAACTCTGTTCCATTGTCAGTCCGAACCCGGCGAATTCGTCGATTAAACTGAGTTCTAACTAAAGCACAAAATTGCTTGAATTTAGAAGCTACATCTGACTTATGAACTAATAACTGAACCCAGACATGTCTAGAGTAATCATCGACAATAGTTAAAAAATAATAAGATCCATTTGATGAGGAGGTTTTGTAAGGCCCCCAGACATCACAATGAACTAAATCAAAAAAATCAAATGCTTGAGACAAGCTTACAGGGAAAGGATGCCTAGCCTGCTTCGCTCGATGACAAATGGAGCAAGGAACAGAAGTATTATTACGAAATTGCAAAGAAAGAATGGAAGACAACACCGTAGAGGACGGATGACCAAAACGTTGATGCCATAATGCAGATGAAGAAGACTGAACAGCAGAGACGACTCCGGTAGGATGAAAATCCTCATTCAGTGTCCGAAGCCAATAAACCCCACCATACTGTTCACCCACGCCAATCACTGTCCTCGTGCTGATTTTCTGTAAAATACAATAGTTTTCTGTAAGCAAGGCTAGACAATTTAATGAAGCAAGCAATCTAGAGCAAGATAATAAATTGCAACGCAGTTCAGGGATATGTAAAACATTATGAAGCACAATATCTCCAAAATGCAAAGAGCCAGAGTAAAAAGCGGAAGAAATGGATCCATCAGGAAGATACACATTAACCGAAGAACGCATAGGAGTAAGGTTCGTGAGGGCATCCTTGGCTCCAGTCATATGATAAGAGGCGCCGGAATCAAGGATCCAAGGTAGATGAAGCTTGTGCCTGGCATATTGCCAGAAGGATTGTGTAAATTACTCAACATGCGTTGAACGACACCCCATTGATCATCGGAAAGAAGGTGACCAATAGAGGATCGATCAAGTGGAGGATGGCCAGTGGCAGCAGCAAAGCCCGGCGGTAGCGGCAACGCGAGTGGAGCAGTGGTGGCCGAAGCAACGAACGGAGTTCCCTGCGGCAAGTGGAGATTTTCCGTCGCGTCAGTGCTAGTAGCGACGACCGGTTTAGCTCCGGTGAAAAATTGCTGAAATTGACGGAATAAGGCAAGGGCACGGCGCAGCTCCTCGGCTTCAGCATCCAGGCGTTGTTGCTCGGCGTTCAAACGCAGCTGCCCGGCGAGACGGGATTCCTCGAGGCGATGTGCTTCGTCCAGTTGATGCTCCTCCTCAGCCCGAAGGGCGGCCTGAAGTTCTAGGTCGGCGGTTGGGGGGACATTGGACAGCAACATGATTGATGATGGTAACGAGAAAAATTGCAGCAAAAAGATAAAAGCTGCTGCTGATGGAAAATTTGCAGAAATTGGCGGCCGGATTTTGTACGTAAGGTAGGCGGCTGCTGTAGAGTAAATTAGGTTTCAGAAATCCATGACAGAAGATGCAGGAAAATGGAGGCCACGGCTGGCTGGAGAAGTAGGGATTCAACGATGAAGTTTTTTTTTTTTTTTTTTTTTTTTTTTGGAAAAATTTGCTGGAAAAAGAACTGAAGTTTGTACGTATATGAATAAATCAGGTTTCACGAAATCCTAAAAGGAGGATTGGGGTTTCGGTAAAGAAAAAAAATTGGTTCAGGAAAGAACTGCTCTTGATACCATGTAAGAATACAAAGAGAATTGTGGGAATTGTGTGTATTATTCACCACGAGGGATTTAATATATAGAGTTACAAAGAGTATTCACCAATGAAAAAGATTCTATCTATACAATCTAAAAGGGAAAAAGATACACACAAAATATTCTCTAATATCCAGCATTCCAAGGCGTTCCGCCTCCGCGACCCCAGGCTCCATTACCTCCATTGGTTTGTTTCGATCCTCCAGAACCACATGCTCCGGAATTCACCATTCTTTAATTCTGAAAGAAAAACACAGATCGAGATCTGATCTGATTCAAGAAATTCAACACGATCGAGCAACAGAATCTTGCTCTGATACCATAACAGAAAACTGATTCAAGAGGAAAATGCAGAAAACGGCATTAATCAGGCGGAAAAGAAATAGTTTTTATTCACAGGCTCAAGCCGTTATCATCATACTTCTGTCATGTTTACAATCTGATACTTATAACCTACGGAACACGAAACTTAGCAGCCTAAACTTCTAACTGAATAACTGCTATAGTTTGTTACAACTACCAGATCAGATCTAACTGATCGATCTGTTACAGAAGCAGAAGAAAGTAGAAAGTAGGAAGGAAAAGGCAAGGCGGTGATTAAGTGATTTAAGTCAGTTGACTTGGCCCAAAGTTCTGTGCTGACCCGAGAAGCCCAGTTGTCCAACTAAGAAACGTCAAAGCTCAAGGCAGAAAGCTCAACCTCAAGGCTCAGAGTGGAAAACTCCAGTTCTTCAACACAGTTCCTCCCTCCAATTATTATCATCCTATTTTTGTGACGATTATCCAATTAATAACATTATCACATTGTATGCTGTTAAAATGAATTTTCTAAGTATCAACATCTATTATGCTGTAATTTGTGCTCAAACTTGCTTTGAAAATGATGATGGAAAAATAAGATGAAAACAGTGGGATAGAGGAAGTATTAACTAAGAAAGTTTGAGCTGGTGAGCGAATAATTTTACAGTATCTGAATGCTAAAACATATTTTACTGTTTTAGGTTTCCTCCAACTGCTGCTACTGTGAGCTCTTCTCTGCTTCTAGGAATTTGCAGCCTTCCTGATACTAAGTTCAAGGTAGCTATTTACCAGTAGTTTGATATGGATTTTTATTTCCTGAGTTAGTTGTTGATCGATGAATGTAATCTGTACACCATTTAAGTAGAGACTTATTTTTGTCCATCTGTCATTCAGATTAGAGGACTCTGACCGCATGTCGTGTTTTTTTAACAAGGTTGGCTATTTATTTTCTGAAGTGTTTTGACGCTTTAAATGATTAATTGTAATTTATCATTGAGGCCTGTTGAAACATGACTGAATTAAACTAAATTTTATTTTTACTGAACTAAATTTTAGTGAACTGATATACAAATGAGCTCAAGAGAATAAATCCTATTAATTAGAAATTTGATTTTGTTTTTAAGAAGTAGAGGGTTATAAATGACTTTTCTTAATTAAATAAATAGTAGAAATATCAAAATGCCCTTAACAATAAATATACAAGTTTCACTCCCTTTTTAATAATTTACATTTGTAATAGAAATTTTCCCAAAATAAAAGACACGCAATGTGAAATTCTAAATTACAGAATTTGTGCAGTGTAAATCGGTGAGTCGAGCAACGCAACTGATCAGGATCACCAGTCCCGAAGAAAATCTTCATATAGCGGTATATTGCCATTCAAGCAAATTGTAGAAGCTCATCAGCCGGAGACAAACAGAGTAAGTAGTTCGCTAGCAATTTCCGCCCCTTAGGAAAACAGGCCACCTTCAAAAATACTGGTTCCTTAAGAGTTATGCCAGAGGGATCACCTAGTTGAAGTGTTCTTGCTAAGCGATACAGTAACACCTGCTTCTCTCCAACATCAATAACATCAACATCTTGGAGAAGGTAGAAGCCATTCTCAATAGGTGACCGGCACGGCGGGACTCTAAGAGCTCTTTCCTTTTATTTTACTTATTCTTTTCTTAGCTTGTTTGCTTTCCTCCCTTATTTTTCTACTATTTTTTTTAAAATAGGATTAGTTGGAATGTGCTTATTAAGAGTCGAATAGTTTAATACTTTCTTTTCGGGCGTCTTTGTGCGAATCGATTACGTAGATTGTACATATTGGAGAATCATTAATTCGTCACTTATATTTGTGTTAGACGAACTTTCATATGCCTTGACTTTCTATAATAAACTAGAAAGTTTCTTACTAACTACAAGTGGAATAATCCGCTAAGACTTGGAAAAAAAAAAGTTACTGCAATGTTTGGCCAATGAACTTTGGGATCGATCCAAAATGTTTTACCTATCGAATTATATAAAAGAAACAGTAAATGTAAAGGATATTGGAACGATTTAATTATCAATAATCCCTTTTCTACGAGAATCACCGTGAAAATCCCATTTCACAACTTGAAATGGAGAGACAAGTTCTTGATGTGATACTCTCAAGAGAAGATTCAATGACAAATGTCTATATATAGTAATCACATTTCAGAACTTTATGCGCATTGATAAACTTGAGATGATATGGTGAAGATTGAGCCTATTCTTCAATAACTAATTTTGACATAAATTTGTTCAACTCGTAACTGAAGTTGGAAATGAATCAAACTCATAACAAAAGTTGAATAAACTGTCTAACTTTTATTTTTAACTGTATAAATTACTTTTTGGTTTTAAAAAATATATTTATTACTGCGCTTAGCAATAATATTTAATATTTTCAACATCATTTGAAAATTAATTTTCGAGTGTAATCAATAAGACAAATTTTCAATTGTCACAATGAATAATTTTGCCTAATAGGTAAAGATGAGTCTGGAAAAAGAGATGACTAGACATGAAAGTGAGTATATACTAAATAATATACTAAATGATCATGCTTAATACACAAAAAGTCAAGTTTAAACGTGAGAAAGATCAACATTCATGTCTAGTTTCCATTGAGTATGATCTCAATAATATAAAATAAATTTAACTTAATTGAACTAAAGAAATACATATGTATACTAAACTAATTAAACTTTAAAAAATTGTACGTAACTAAACGGAAAGGACAAGACTTAGGTCATTCTAATATACTTTCGGTTGAAATATACTAAAATGTAACATATACAACACATTTTCCACTTTATTTTTAATAGGTGACAAAAACAACACTTGAAAAACCGTACAAATGTAAGTTCGACAACATCAAACAGAAAAGACAACTGCCTGCAATTCGTTACAAATTTAAACAATAATCATTTTATTGTGTCAATTCGGTATTTTAGATTTTACAAAAGGAAAACACCAAAAACCAACGTTATCAAAACTTAGACCTAGTCACACTCTGATTAGCCGAAAGGGAATAAACACGTCTTCCACGAGGTCAACTTTTTTTAACCTAAACCAGAACATATATTTTGCCGCCATTAGCCGGCGATGATCATCATTCCCCAAATAGTAACTTCCAGGAAATTAATCCAGTGGTTTGTACTATATATATAGCTGCATGAACAAGAGTCTTAGCAACAGAATTAACAAGCTTTAATTTTCAACGACTGTGAAAATTGATTAACTATTCACATGGCGTCCAAAGCTTTGTTTATCGCGGTGGTTATGGTGGCTTCCGTAGTTTCTCCGGCGATCGCTAAGGACATCACGGTCGGAGATGACAAAGGCTGGACTCTGAACTTCGACTACAAAAACTGGGCTGATGGCAAACAGTTCTTTGTTGGTGATACTTTGAGTATGTTCAATCAAAATATCTATTTATTTTTTTCATGTTATATTATTACGCATGTACCAAAACATTTACTCCTACTATACTCAAAAACTGAACTACATCTGCATAGAATATTTTTTCCCGTTAAAAGATGCTAAATTTTGTCCGAATTTTTAAACGCAGAAATAAATAGAAATATTATCGTATTTAAATTGTTAAAATCGTGTAACATGTAGAAAGTTAATATCAATTTTTTATGTATTAATAATATATATATATATAGTTATCAGTTTAACACATGTTTAAGAGACTGAAAAAAAAATCTTTTATAGCTAGAAGAGAGTATCATATATATTATAACTGAAACGTAGTTATATTAGTGAAATAATATAGTTCTAACATCTGGTATATTATGACAGTGTTCAATTACCCCGCCGGAAAACACAATGTGGTGAAGGTGAACGGAACCGGTTTCCAGGAATGCGCAGCGCCGGCATCGCCGACGGTGTTTGCCACCGGAATGGATATGATTCCGCTGATGACTCCGGGAAGGAAGTGGTACATTTGCGGCTTTCCCGATCACTGCGGCAAAGGGCAGATGAAGCTGGTCATCAACGTGTGGCCGGTGGGATATGCACCGGCTCCGAGTCCGACCGCCGGAAGCTCTGCCGCCTACGGAATCGTTGCTCCGGCGTCCTTTCTGATTGCTGCGCTCGTTTCCGTGGTCGCCTTGATCATGGCTTAGTATATTAATTTATGCTAATAAATTTTATTGATTTTGATTATTCGCACACTTCTTCTGATGTAATAAAGTAAGAGAGTGGCACCCGTTCTAGTTTTCGTGCATTCTTGTAATTTGTTTTTCCCGTTTTCCGTTCGTTCGTTCTAATTTTGTTTGTGGATTAAATGGGTTGAATGGAGCTAAATTTATATGAACAATTTTTTATATATATTTTGGATTCTTGTTCTAAAATTATAGTTATAATTAAATAAGAGAAAGTCTTGGTGAGACCTGTCCTTAGGGGAATGAGCATTTACTGTTTCTGCTTGATCTTTTAGTCAGTTTGTTTGATCTTTCAATCAATGTCCTTGAGTATTTTTGTTTTGCCTTGATTTTTCAGTTAATTTGATCTTTCGTTCAATTTGCTTGATCTTTCGGTCAATTTTCTTAATCATTTCCTTGGTCAATTTCACCAACGACAAATTCAATCAAGGAAATCGGCGGGTTTAACACTAGTGGGAGAGCATAGGATTAACGGCTGTTATTTGGATGATTAGAAGGCATTTTGGAGGAGCCGTAGGTGGCTGAGCCGTCCATTGTATTTCTTTAGACAGCGTTTAATTAGGAGACGTCCAATGAGATAATCAAAGGCTTTTTCAAACGTTATCCATTGTTTATTTTCAAACCGCTTTCCATTTATTTTCGGTGGCGGAACTTAAGATTCTGGGATTTACTCTACATTAGTTCCGTGTTCGAAAGGTAGTATTTTCCGTTGATTTGTCGCCGGAATAAAATTATCCGGCCATTAGGTTTATGAATACGAGTCTATATTCGATTTTGCATAGTTTACGTATTCTAGGTTCCATTCTGGTTAATGAGTATTGTTCCGAATTAGGAAATCCAATTCTACTTGTTGGTTGCTTTTCACCGTTTTCCAGATTCTATAAGCGTTTCGATTTATTATACGTTACGGTATCTAGTATGAATTCTAGTTAGTTTTAAAGTTTCCGACACCGGAAATTCAATTCTGTTTCACACTAATATCGATCGCAATCGACCGGATTCTATGACTGTTTCGATATATTTAATGTTACCATGTCGAGTATGAATTCTATTTGTTATTAATGTTAGAAGCCCAATTCGAGCCCAAACATTTAAATATGACTTTGCATATGGAAATCCACCAAAGCAAGTTGGACTAAGAATGTTTAGGAAATGAGATCAATTTATAACTTAGAGAAGATTTCTCCTTTTCTCTTGCCACCGATGTGGGATTCAAACTTTCCTCCCTTCCTTTTTTCTCTTTCTTTTTCTCTCAAGATTTATTTTACTTCTTTCTTCAATCTTCATAACGTCATATCTTATCCATTTCTTATTCAAAATGTATTCTCTTAGTTTTTTTAATATAAAAAAAGACTAAAATAAGTAAATGAAAAGAACCAAAATTAATAAACATATAATTACCTTCTTTAATACATGTAAATTATTTTTATAAATTCTAAATATAGTACCTATAAATTATTCTTGAACTGTTCAACGAGCCTATCGAGTTATGATCTCGAGTTCGAACTCATTTATTAACTAACGAGTTCGAGTTCGATTTTGAACTGGTCAAATCGAGTTCGAACACGAACTTTGACCGAGTTGTTCACGAACGATTCAGTTCATTTACACCCCTAGTTCTGATATCTAGTATGAATTCTATTTATTAATAATGTTCATGACGTTCATCATTGATTTCATCCCATACATCTACGTTTTCCCCATGCCATATCAACTTGGTATATGAAGCCTCAAATCCCCTTATAATCAAATGTGAGCGTAAAACCCGCTCCCCCAAATACACATCATTCCTACAATCATTACATGGACATCGCATCATCGACATATTCTTCATTCTCTTCAATGAAATATTTCATAAACTCCCTATATTCAGTAGATGTTCGAATGTTCGATCCAACAATACGAACACGATCCAAGTTCATACTCCTGCAATGTAAATCACAATATATTTAAATCATATCAATTAAATTACTCAATCAATGAATTCACATAAAAAGCTCCAAATATTCTTGTAAAATATGATAGTTCATGTATTCAATATCTCGTAAGCAAGTAAGAGCATCCAAAATAGTTTGAAGATAAAGAGCACTTCTTAAGTGCCACATAATCAATTTTGAGCAAACCTAAGGAAAATTCCAACACTAACAATGGAACAATACTTAAGAAGCACTTCTTTTCTTTATTTTTAAACTTATAATTTAAAAAAATACTCAATGGCAAGAGTAATGTTTTTATTGGCTAGTCAAGCACAATAAAAGAGGTAATCACTCCCTAAATAAGGAGTTGTTCTTAAAACACCACAATGGACCTTCTTAATTAAGGAGTGCTCCTTATTAAGAAAAGTGCACTTAAGGAGCACCATTGTGGATGCTCTAATAACCTTGTATTGTTCGTTGCCTTGTTCTGTTCGTTGTAGACGGATCACGAGTCTTCGAACACACCAATTCTTTCTTCACAAATACAAAGCTTTATGACATTCACTAGTGATTACCCGTTCCTGAATATATAGGTATTGCCCCTTTATTTATATAGTCTTCCGACTCGGCCCTTTAAAATTGAGTATCCCTTTCCTGCTAGGTTTCCGAAAAAATATAGTCATGTATTTTCAATTTTTTTTAATTTAGTTCCGAATCCGGAACTAATAGGGATTGGAAATTATATTCACTTCTGATCCCGGAACCTAAAAATGTACTAGAATAAGGTTCCGATCTCGGAACTATGATGAGATTCTACGTAAAATATGTCGAAACAGTAAAATATTTACGCCGGTCAAACTTTAAAAAAGTCAAAATTTAGCTCCGATTACTACATTAACCGGGATCGGGAACTTATTAGTTCTTCCGAATTCGGAACCTAAAAATATATATTAGAATTGGTCCTAGATATCGGAAATATGCTTGTTTTTCCGGTTTATCGCTAACTTCTTTACTTCCAACTTCGGAACCCAAAAAATATTTACTAGAATATTGCTTTCCATCTCGGAACTGGGCTTCCGTTATCGGAAACTACTTTGTTTCAACAGCGTTTCTAAAAAAACGCCGTCTTTTATTACATTGGACAGCTGGTATTATAAAACGCCGTTTATGAAAATTTTTAGACAGCGGTTCAGATTTGACCGCTTTCTAAATTTTTTCAAAAGTTGTCTAATGATAGAGCTCCTAGAATTACATGCTTCCGATATCGGAAATATTGTTACACAACATTTTTTTGAATTTTTCAACGAACAGTCTTCCATTGAAAGCCTTTAATCAAGCTTTCTGCACTAGTGATAAAGCTCACCAACGGCAAATTCAATCAATAGCAGTCTCATATAATCTTTGGTCTCATTGTCTCAAATGAGAATTTGCCATTAAATAAATACATTGTTACACCTGAATCTTGCATTTATCCCATTACCCAATTAATGGTTGGGAAATTTCTTTTTTTAAATATTGATTTGGGATTGATATGAGTACAAATGAGAATCAGAGGTGGGATCCTAACTAATTAACCCATTAATCCCGTTATCTAATCCAAGTTTACTCGGTATGAATTCCCGTTTCAATATATCTTCATCAAATACCCAGTTATATTCTCAGTTTTAATTTCGATTCAATTTTCCCAGTGTACCAGTTTCTTGCTCAAAAAAAAATATCATATAGCAAAAACCCCAAATCTGCTATATATAGCTTTGTGATTTACCTCTGTTTCTGTATATATAGCTTTGTCTTGGAAAAGATTGATTATTGATTATAGAAAATTTAGTTATTGGTAAAATTTAATTATTAGTGATTAAATAAACACTTTTGAACTAAAATATCATATATAAAAAACCCAATTTTACAACACATTTTTTTATAACTGCCATACAAAGCAATTTCTCTAATCAGTCAAATTCGTAAGACTGGCACTTTTAAAGCCTTTTTTTTTTTCAAAAAAATGCAAAACCACTTAAACACTAGTGCATGTAAAGTCCAGATTTTGTTGGCTGCTTTGTGGAATGTCATGTTGCAACATGACTTCGTCTGGCAGAAAAAGATAGAAAAATTCCAGAAGTTCAGCGCAGTTTTTTAAAGAGGAAAGGGAATATTGTGCGCCTTTAATATGGAATGATTATATTTGTTTCGAGATAATACAGTCCAAATCCATCTTCAATTCAGATTTATTCATGGGATATTGCAGAGATTTAATTGGAAAAGGATATTCTGCATTATTTTAGGAATTGGAGATTTTCTGAATTCCTTATTCCAAAGAGTTTCTGTTTTAAACGTGGTTTAATTGGAATGGAATTCTACAGCCGTGGAGATGAATTAATTCACACGGCATTGAGCTATAAAAGGGACAATTAGCTGAGAGCCTGATTTGCCGATCTTACGAGAGAAAAAATCCCCTTCGGGGTTTACCTTAGGCCAGGCCAGAGCAGCGTCGTCGTCCACGGTTTTCAACAACCACAAACACTAGGGACGTGTGTTAAAGCTCGGGTGGAAGAGATCTTGCCGCACCTTCGTGGAAAAGAAGGTAATCACTGTAACAGTTATCAGAAAGAAATGGTAGTGTGATAGGCTTGCTAGAGTAGCCATTAGTTTGTAATAGACCGGACATATTTATTGCAACTAGTGAAGGATCTTTACACGGGCTACAGCCCCGCAGACGTAGGTGCGATGCACTGAACTGCGTGATCAGATTGTGTGTCGTTTTATGTTTTCTGCATTTACTGTTTTCACGTTGCAACGTCACTTTTCTGCAGTAAAACTAAAACGTGTATAGAAAATAGTAAATTGGTAGAATGGTGGAACTTTCAATTGGTATCAGAGCTGGTCACTACGTGACTCCTTTAACAGGGAGAGTGAGATCCTTTCTACCAACAATGGCCGAAATTGATGAAGACCAACTTGCGCAACTCATGTTGCAACGTCATTCTCGAGTATGTGAAGCAAGCAAGCTGGATCTGGAGTCAATGTTAACTTGAAGAGGACGCTATTTTGAGAGAGTTTGTATGGCTGCCAAGAATCCGAGAATCAACCAAAAATCTGTCCGATCTTTGGAAAATTCATGTTGCAACGTGGATTATGGTTTTGACAGAAGATAGAAAATTCCAGCAACAAGGATTTCAAGAGCTTAACCCTAATCATTGTTCTACAAGGTATTCAGCTCTTTCTACTGTGCTCACTGGATTTTGATCATAATATTGGTTGTATGTGCATAGTAGTAGCTTATTTGGAGAAGGGTTTGATTTGATTGTTGCGGGTTGTGATTGTCTTTGGATTCTTGCTCAAATCTCCGTGCATTGATGCTTCCCGTCGTATTCTGAGTATATTTGAGTAATGGACTGCTTTAGATCAAGCTAGAATTTGTGTGGTTTGCTAGCTTTTTGTATTTATGGTTTGATCTGAGGAGTTCGAGCTATGAATGATCTTAAGAACTCAGAGATGTTGAAGACAGGGGGAGTTGATTCTGTATTAATGGGTTGATGGATTGTTTTACACCAAAGCCTGATAGGTGATTCAGTGAACTTCTTTCTTTGCAAACTGGAACTTTCTTCGAATTTAAATTTTAGATGAAAAACAGAGAGGATTTTAATGTCAAAGTCAGGGGGAGTAGGTCACTTATGATCTGAATGAGGATTTGTTTTTTACGACATCATAATCTAGTAGAGTGACAGAGGTTCAGTTTATTGATGTTGCAACATGCTGGTATTCTGGATGAACGATTGAAAGCTGTTGATGTTGCAACACGAGATTTTTGAATGACCTTGGGGGAAGTTCTTTTGCAGACCTTTGGCTAATTCATGGACCCAGGGGGAGATATATATGGATGACTGTATTACTTTTTCTGCCACTGAATTATTTTGATTGGATGTAGTGGTATGGTTAGCTTCAACTCGGGAGGAAGTTTTGCTCGTTGAATTTTTTAGAAATTCTGAGTTTGTGTTGAGCCATCCATTGTGTCCACAAATTGCCAAAGGGGGAGATTGTAAAGTCCAGATTTTGTTGGCTGCTTTGTGGAATGTCATGTTGCAACATGACTTCGTCTGGCAGAAAAAGATAGAAAAATTCCAGAAGTTCAGCGCAGTTTTTTAAAGAGGAAAGGGAATATTGTGCGCCTTTAATATGGAATGGTTATATTTGTTTCGAGATAATACAGTCCAAATCCATCTTCAATTCAGATTTATTCATGGGATATTGCAGAGATTTAATTGGAAAAGGATATTCTGCATTATTTTAGGAATTGGAGATTTTCTGAATTCCTTATTCCAAAGAGTTTCTGTTTTAAACGTGGTTTAATTGGAATGAAATTCTACAGCCGTGGAGATGAATTAATTCACACGGCATTGAGCTATAAAAGGGACAATTAGCTGAGAGCCTGATTTGCCGATCTTACGAGAGAAAAAATCCCCTTCGGGGTTTACCTTAGGCCAGGCCAGAGCAGCGTCGTCGTCCACGGTTTTCAACAACCACAAACACTAGGGACGTGTGTTAAAGCTCGGGTGGAAGAGATCTTGCCGCACCTTCGTGGAAAAGAAGGTAATCACTGTAACAGCTATCAGAAAGAAATGGTAGTGTGATAGGCTTGCTAGAGTAGCCATTAGTTTGTAATAGACCGGACATATTTATTGCAACTAGTGAAGGATCTTTACACGGGCTACGACCCCGCAGACGTAGGTGCGATGCACTGAACTGCGTGATCAGATTGTGTGTCGTTTTATGTTTTCTGCATTTACTGTTTTCACGTTGCAACGTCACTTTTCTGCAGTAAAACTAAAACGTGTATAGAAAATAGTAAATTGGTAGAATGGTGGAACTTTCAGTGTAGACGTACATATTTCAATAACATATATGGGTTCCTTCCTCCCAAACTCTCACTACTCAATAGTCTCAATATTAGTCGCTAGTTTATACCATCGATCTCTACTCTTTGATGGCTAGTATTCAGGATTCGATCTATTAATCAAGTTTTCACTAAACTGAGTACTTAATTTTTTATAAAAAACTTCTAGTTTAGCTCTTGAAGTACTTAATTATAAAATGTTTGCTTTGGGTTTTAAATAAATGTTTTACCCCCGGAACACAAAATTATTATTTTTTCCTCACCTAATTAATCATGTATATATGCTTTTAATTTGTTCTTTTAATTTCTACAGGAGCAAATGTCTTCAAGGTATTGGAAATCCTCACCCCCTGAAAAACACAATAAATGTGAATAATATCGTGTGTGATGTTAATTATAAAATTTATTATAATGATGTTAAAAAAGTTTATGTTAAAATATGTGTACATATATTCTGCTATTCTTTTTATTTATGAATCAAGAAAACTTCAAACCTTCAAGTCCAATAAAAATTACAAATTAATTATCATCATATTTGGAACAAACTTATATATATACGTATCTTCTTAAGAATAAATAAAAACAAAATCCTCGTAGAATGATTAAGGCCCTGTTTACTAGAGCTTATTTCTTGATGTACTGAACTGAACTGAACTGAACTGAATTGGATTGAACTGAACTGAACTGAACTGAATTGAATTGAACTGAAGTGAAAATTGATGTATTGAAAAATGGAATCAGCATGACTGAATTAACCTGAATTTCATCAAATTGCATTTTCACTGAACTGAACTGAACTGAACTGAATTGAACTGAACTGAACTGAATTGAACTGAACTGAACTGAATTGATCTACAGATAAGCTCTGGTAAACAGGGCCTAATTCATGCATAAGAGACAAGTGATTACTTTTTCTTTGTTGAAATAGACAGAATAATTTTATATATTACTTTATATATGCGAAGGAACAAGTAAATACATACTATCGCCATTTGTACTTATTAAACGTCGTATATCACATATTGCTTTGCCGTCATAAGCCGGGCAGCCGGCAGTGATTATTTTGAGGACTATATATATCAGCAGAAAAATGAGTCTATTAAACATCAAAATATAGAAAACCACAAAGCAATATTATTAAGCTTTTAAAATATATACAGTAATTCACAAAATGGCCTCCAAATATTTGCTGATTGCGGTGGCTGTTATCGTCGGAATGGTTGCTCCGACTACGGCCACGGTTTTTGGCGTCGGAGGAGTGCAGGGCTGGAGGTTGAACGTCGACTACCAGGCATGGGCTGCCGGAAAAGAATTCCATGTTGGCGATACCTTGTGTATGTTTTTTTATTTTATTATTCTAGTTTGATTTTTTAATTAAATGTTTTTCACCGTAAAAGATCTCAACCATTTCATCCATTACCTACCCATACAAATATATAAATATTTATATTTTTCGTACCTAGTATTGTTAAGAAAGCATGTTTTATATTTATCGGTTAAAATTTGTCAAGCTATAAGCTAAGAAGTATTGATAAAATATAAAAATGTTGATAATAGTATTTACAGTGGCAATTCGTATTATCATCAAAAGACAATTCATCCAAGAGGATGATTACAGTATACATAGGAATACATAGAAGCCTCTATCGATCCTTCCATCTTCCAATATGCAATACAAAGTATAATAGGAAAAGGTTACTATTCTATATTCTATATTCTATTTTATATTCCTAATATAACAATATGATTATTCAATAAGTATCTAGACTAGTTATAAAAGTAGCAAGGCATGCCCTCAAACTTGTTTAAACTGGCCTGATCTAAATTGAAGTAAAAGTTATGTATTAAAAATTAGAAACAATATAGCTAAACTAAACGGAATATCATAAAATTTTATTTCATTTGGATTATAGCTTAACTAATATGAAATTTGATCAATTTATTTTATGGTTGCCCATATATACAAATTCATAATTCCCTATTTACCATATTTATACAATAAAATTTATTAAAAATAACTATTTGCATGGATCTGCAATAGAGAATATGGATCTGTATGCATGGATTGTGTTTTTGTTTTAGTATGGATCGATTCATAATTAAATTTGTAATTAATAAATTATTAAAATCTAACCGAAACAAATTCGTAATCATGTGATAGTTTTCTCCTACCCTGTTGGGAGGCACAACGTGGTGAAGGTGAACGGGACAGATTTCCAAGCATGCAGTGAACCGGCGGATTCTGTGCCGCTCACCACCGGATTCGACATCATCAAGCTCGCGGCTGCCGGAAGAAAGTGGTACATCTGCAGCGTCGGAGCCCATTGCGCCTCCGGAAATATGAAGCTCTTTATCAATGTGCTGCCGACCAAAACATGGGGACCCTCTGCGCCCGCTCCAGCTCCGGCCGCCCTTCCGGTACCCCGGAAAATTAGCCGTTGGCTTAGAGCGGCCGGAAAGTTGATTCCAGGGCTTGGAAATTAAGTCACGCAGCAGACCTTTTGATTTGATTTTTGTGTGACATTTTATTTGATTTGAAGTTTGTTTGTTTTTCGTAAGAAATTTATTTTGAAGATAATCTAAAGAGCAGAGATTGGTCTCATCGCGATCTAACTGTTATCGTACGTATAGTTGAAATATTTAAGAGGTTCATCTTGTATTATGGAAACGTACGCTCTTCATTTCGTACTCAATTAAACTGCACATTCTACTATTTGACACACTTTATTCTGAAAATTTGATTATTTATATTAATATTAATATTATAATATATGATATTAATAGATTTATAATAATAGTTAAATATATATTTAATTTTTATGTTCTGCTAATTTATGTAATTAAAAATATGTACAGATAAAGTCTAAATTGATAAGTGTGAAATATAATACCTACAACGTGAAATTTAGTGTGAGACAGAGTGAGTAATATATAATTTTCCCGTTATTAATATCAGTTAAGTATATTTGTAGTCTAGAAATGTTTTCAACGGTAAGGCTAATTAAAATAAGTGGAAGTGGAGGTTCAGTTAATTTAGATAATTACATACAGTACATAACAAAACCATATACAGGATCTTCGTCTGTAAAATGTTATGTTTTACAGTGCTGAAAATTGTAATAATCATCAGATTGAATATTCCATATTACACTATCTTTTAAGAGATCGCTTAAATTAAAAAATTAATGTGTCGTGTGATTAACTTGTAGTTCATGTAGTGAGCTTGGTTAAGTGATAATCTACCCTAAGCCGGCCGCCGGATCACTCTTCTTCCTCGCATCTTCATCATCTGGCCGAAGATCTGCTCGCCCTCACCAACGGAAAAACCCTTCCTCTGCAGATCCAATTTGGGGTGGCCGCCGGCGACCTCTGCCGTGGCGGTAACCTCCACAATCGTCAAACTAACTCCACCATGGACGAAACTTCCTATCCGCGACTGCTCCGCTGTTGCCGATTGCTGGAAACTCCGCCGATGCCGATCCGCCCCGCTTTCTGCTGGACCAAGGCACCGAGATTTTTAAGAGATCTATTACCGCCGACTCTCTAAACTCTAGGGTTTAGGGGAAAAAGACTTGCGTCCGTAAGAACCAGATCTTGGCCGCCGCCTCCGATTCAAGCCAATCGAAGAGCAAAGTCGAGAATCAGAGAGCAACAACCTTTTGTGCAGAAGTATCACCACTATGGAGGTTATTGCATCAAGAATATGGGGTTTAACCCCGACAGCAGACGAACGGGAAGTTATTTTTCTGGTGACGAAGATGTCCGTTTCATTCTGGCGGGGAAGATTAGACTCCGAAACCGCTACCCCCAGGAACGGATCCCCGGTGCGTTCGAAAAGGTGTGGAAACCACCTTGGTGCCGCCGTCTGGTGGATGCTCCCATGCTAGATACCCTGGCGAAACGGTTTGAGGCGCATGAGAAATTTACGCGTGGTTGTTTTTTTTAATTTTTGTTATCTTTTCGTTCCAGTATTTTGTTTTCGCACCAATAACCGACGAGAAGCTACATCTCGTCGAGGAAGAAACTGATGCCCGAGGGTCTTCCGAAGGCATACCATGGTAGGAAGAGGGTGGAGGACCCCCTATGAAGCACTTCGCTGTAAGGAAAGTTTGTCCGGAAGTCGAGACAATGCCAATGGAGAAATTCACATTTGAGTTAGAGATTAGTACATTATGGGGCCATGTTGCTCGCCTTGCACTTCAGTTGTCTATTTAGCTCATTCTCTAGCGTTACTCATAAGGTCGAGCACCATGCTAGAGGGGGCTCTTCCTAGCCATGTTCAATCGTGACTGGACGATTTCCAGTAATTTACGAAGGCAATAAATATTTTTTTAAAAAAAGATCGCTTCAATTCGCGAACGATAATTATTAGCTAGGGTTTGGAACAGAAAAATATTATTATCGTCACCTGCGAATGGGATTTTTGTAATTTTACTAGTTTTAAATTAAAAATATTGACACTATTTTTCCAATTACATTGAAAAACCCCCCAGTATATTTAAATTAATATCTACTAGCGCGTAAACATAAGATTATGAGAAAATCTTGGGTGAGACCTGTACTTGTGGAGACCAAGGGCCAAGGGAATGTCACAAATAGAAACAATATAAAAGCGAGGTCAAATAGTGAATAATTTATTTTTGGTGCCATAGTGTAAATATGCTAAACTGTAGGGACTGGATTGTAAGTTTTCTTTTAATTAAACATAAATCTGGCTAGAGCTTGTTTTTATGGTGGTCTTCAGGGCACCACACCTTGAGATAGTTGTGAACACATGAGTTACAGCAGTGACTACCTCAGATGATGTTGGAAACTTGATTGCAACCACTCCAATTTTGAATTTTGGAGCAAGTGACCCAAAAGATGTTGTAAAGGATGAAGCTGGTTCTGGTAGCAATCCTCAGGCTGATGCATCAAAGATGAAGCTGGTCCTTGTAGCAATCCTAAGGCTGATGCATCAAAGAATGAATGCATTATAGTGAGTGGTTCTCAAGCTGATGTTTCAATGAAAGTAGTTCCAACTGGAGAATCTGAGGACACGGATGATACCGTAACTGCTGAAGCAACTCTAACTCCAGCCAATGCCTCATCAGAAGTTGTTCCTGGAGCAATTTCACTGAACCCTGGTGCATCTGCCTCTCCAACATCTCAAACACTTGCAACCATCCACAACTCCAGCTTCCGAGCCACTCTATCTACTGAAGCTACTCTATCTGGTGCTGGTACCACAACTCCAGCTTCCTAGTCAACTGTACATGTGGATGCAAATGGAACTAGTGGACTCAAGCTAATGTTTCAATGAAAGAAGTTCCAACTGGAGAATCTGAGGACACGGGTAATACCATAACGGCTGAAGCAACTTTAGCTCCAGCTATTGCCTCATTAGAAGCTGTTCCTGGAGAAATTTCGCTGAACCCTGGTGCATCTGCCTCTCCAGCATCTCAAACACCTGCAACCATCCACAACTCCAGCATCCGAGCCACTCTATCTGCTGAAGCCACTCTATCCGTTGCTGGTACTTCAACTCCAGCTTCTAAGTCAACTGTTCCTGTGGATGCAAATGGAACTGGATGAACTGCATTGACTACCTCAACTGATGTTTCAAACTTGATTGCCACTGATTCACAGTCATCACCACCATGACCACTCCAGTGAAGATGTAAAAAGTGACCCAATCAAGCTCGAGCATGCCATGATCTTGGTTTAGATTTGAGTGGTGCTTCAAATATTTCTTTTATGTATGAAAAACAATTACATGTTCCAATATCTCGTAGAAAACCTTTCTCATGGCAAAATCTCTGGATCACGATCTCAAATTCTATGGAGAAAATTTTAAATATTAATCACTATTGTCTTGGAATTGATGTTATTTGATAAACAAAGATAAAATAAAATGTTGTAGTCACAACTATAATATTAAAGTTTTGGGCCAAGATTGTCAGCCCACAAACCGGTGTAACCTTGTCAAGATAAGTGGTAGGGATTCCCATCTTGGTAGTACCACTAACACTGCATAAGTTCTTCAAAGCCAATATGCCCCTGTCAAATTCCCCAGTGTCATCTTTCCCTACGGTCAAATGTATATAGACGTGTTCCGTTACGTCTTTCATGTGAAACTCCCTGAAAATGAAAAAAACATATGCTCAGACCTGAAATTCACAAAGCCATGTAATCTCTTCACTTAGTCACTTTAATAACATAGAATTTGAGAATAAAGGCTCGCATTCATAGTTAGAGATGTTGAAAACTAAAAACAACTATCCACTAACTAATAATTTGTAGCCCATCAAATCGTAAAAATTTCTCAGTAGGCAAAAATGTTGTTCAACTCATTGCAAAAAAATTTATAACAAACTTATCAATAGTAAACAACTAAAATTAAAAGAAATGCACATGTATATGAGAAATCTCATCGAAATCATATCATACATCGCCCATAAACTAAACCAAACACTTTCACACATCGTCTCGCGATGAGAAGACGAATATCATTCAATTATCAAGATACTCCCGATCATTTTGGAGAAAATGAAAAATAAACACATATATGCAATGAGGTGTAACCACAAACGACGAGTTTGAAACCACCTCAAAGATATAACTACTCACATAACTAATTGAACATTCCACAACGGCTTAAAGAAAGCGTGTAGTATGCAAATAGATTGGCATTTGGGGCTATAAAAACTCTAGACACATACGTAGAAGCTAGTCAACGTTCTGAGAGTTTGATGAAAAAGAACCGCTACGAATATGTAAAAAATTATAAAGTTGGTGTTTGATAACACGCCAAAGGAGGAACGAAAGAAATCCGTACAGATGTCGTTACTTTTGGAGAACGGGGAGATGATTGATGATATCGTATCGATGAACCAATACCATGCATTTTTCCTTGAATATCAGGTTATCATAGTTATTGGGTGTTGCTATTTCACGCCTTATATTTTACTAAAACACGCCCTGTATTTTAACTATTATTTGATTATATTTTAAAATAATATGATGTTGAAAAATTAAGAAATGTATTTAGATCGTGTTTAATTTTCCGTAACTGAAGTATAAATTTAATTTGAAAAACTTAACAAAAATAAATATTTTAGTGCACATTTAGGCCCTGTTTACTAGAGCTTATTTCTTGATGTACGGAACTGAACTGAACTGAATTGAACTGAACTGAATTGAACTGAACTGAACTGAAGTGAAAATTGATATATTGAAAAATGGAATCAGCATGACTGAATTAACCTGAATTTCATCAAATTGCATTTTCACTGAACTGAACTGAACTGAACTGAACTGAACTGAATTGAACTGAACTGAACTGAATTGAACTGAACTGAAGTACAGATAAGCTCTGGTAAACAGAGCCTTACACTATTTTAGGGCGTGTTTAAGTAAAATACAAAGCGGGGTATATCAATTATGTAGTTATTCAGCGGGGTTTCATCTACGAACTACGTACGTTGTTAATTATGATATTGTTGTCCTTAATTAAATCAGAGTCAGCCCACATATGAGGTCATTGAATAGATTGCATGAGGCCCCAAAAGTTTGGGCCAAAGAAGGGCCCCAATCTTATAAGTGTTAGAATTAATTACCCTAATGGTGCTATAAAAGTTCAAAGCGTTTTTTTTTTTTTTTTTTTGTCTATTAAAATTTTTCGTTTTTATTTGGTCTTTTAAAAGTTATTATTGGTTCTATTTGGTCATTTGGTTAGTCACCTAACGAAATAATAGTATTGATTAACGAAATTTCTTAAATTAATTACACAAATACCCTCAATTTCTATTAAAATATCATATCATCAAAGAACTAATCAGAATCAAATAAAGTTTAAATAAGTTAGAGAAAATATACTTATTTTTTATAGTGTATATTAAAATGAAAATTAAAAATAAAAATAAAAATTAATTCAATGAGAATATATGTAAAAATATGGATTATTTATCAATTTAATTAATTTAAAGAATCAAATCTAAGTTATCTTATAACTAAATAAATAGTTTTTGGATTGAGCTAAATGTACCAACAATTTTACTGTGACAGCTTTCAAGTACGTGCCTCAGTTACACAACGTAGAGAGGGTAAACGGAACAGATTTTATTATTTTCACTCAAATATTTACTCAAAATCTCATCCATTCATCCATCTTAATCTCAAATAATTTACGGCTTCCCTGGATTTCCTCTCACTTCTTCCTTTTTCTCGATTAACTCATTATTTCTTCCTTCCTTATATAACTTCTGCTATATTTACCTGTAAGATAAAATATTTATTTCTTTCGTAAATTACTAGAAATCGTCCAGCCGCGATTAAACATATTTAAGAAGAGTTCCCTATAGTAGGGTGTTCGACTCTGTGAGTAACGCTAAATATTAAGCTAAACAAAATATTGAAAAACAAGGCGACCAACATGGCCCCTTAAATGTACTAATTCCTAACTCAGATGTGAACTTCTCCATTGGCATTGTCTCGACTTCCGGAAAAACTTTCCTTACAGCGAAGGGCTTCCAAAGGGGTTCCTCATCCTCTTCCTCCCAGGAGATGCCTCCGGAAGACCCTCGACGAGATATAGCACCTCGCCGGTTATTGGTATTAAAACAGAATGCTGGAACGAAACAATAAAAAAAATAGAAGAAAACAACCACGATCAAATTTCTCATGCGCATCCACCAGACGGCGCCACTAAGGTGGTTTCCACATCTTTTCGAACGCGCCGGGGATCCCTTCCTGGGGATAGCGGTTTCCGAGTCTGATCTTCCCCGCCAGCATGAAACGGACGTCGTTGCCTTCCGTCACCGGTCAAATCTCTTCCTGTTCGTCTGCTATCGGGGTTAAACCCCATATTCTTGATGCAATAACCTCCATAATGGTGATGCTTCTGCGCAAAAGGTTACTGCTCTCTGATTCTTGGCTTTGCTCTTCGATCAGGTTGAATTTATCGGAGGCGGCGGCCAAGATTTGATTCTTGCGGACGCAAGTCTTCTTCTCTTTAAGCCCTAGGGTTTAGAGAGTCGGCGGTAATGGATCTCTCAAAATCTCGGTGCCCTATTCTAGCAGAAAGCGGAGCGGATCATGGCACGTAGTTTGACGATTAGCAGGGGTTACCATCGCGACTGAGCGGCAACCCTCTACTATATTTCCCTTTACACTAATGTTTAAAGACTAACAAAAATTTAATTAACCATATGACAACCCATCATTAAACGGCCACTTGAATTTCTATGCAAAACCAAAAATAAAAAATAAAAATCTAAAGTTCAGGTTGTACATTTATTATCCCGGAAAAGAAATTCATGGAAATTGAAAATTTAATTATTGTGCAAGGACCCGTTAACTCTTTTGAAATTATTTGTAAATTAGATTAATTTAGTTTAGTTTAGTTCATTAAAATTTTAACTTGATGAAATTTAAATTAATTCAATAATTGTTTTTCAATACATTGATTTTCAGTTATTTAATTTTGAGTTAGTCTCTGAGGAGACCGTCTCTATATAGAGACCGGACTAAATTATAAATAGTGCAATAAAGAAAATCAAGCAGAGACCAATTTGTAATTTTTAAAATTTTAAAAAATCAAGAGTTACAGTGTTTTGCTACAGTGTGCTACAATGTTTCAAGTTAAATTGTTCATGTTCATGTTTTATATTTCAAGTTAAAGTGTTCATGTTTTATGTTTCAAATTAAAGTGTTCATGTTTCACGTTAAAATGTCCATGTTTTATATTTCATGTTTCTAGTTAAAATGGTCATGTTTTAAGTCAAAATGTTCATGCTTTATGTTTCAAAAAAAAACCATGATTTAAGTTACAATGTTCATGTTTTATGTTACAATTTAATCCGACCTTTGTATAGAGACGATCTTTTCCAAGACATTACCTTTAATGTGGCTCACTTTCATTTAATTTACTTCAATATAGTTCATGGCCTAATGGTTTCATATACCTCTTTAAAAGGTAGGAAAAGGTTTTCCCCCTCTTTTCTTTTTCCCTCCGCCTACATTATTGTGTCAAATTGTGCTCAGCAGCGATCTATCTTTTAGTTTTGCCTACGCAGCAGGGTTTTTGTATAAGTGTTTTTAATTATCAGTTGAATCTGTTTTTGCGTGGTGTCTCTGCAGTATCTAGGTATTTTTGGATTCCCAAATTAATCCCTCCCCCAAAATTTTATTTTCTTAAGGAGTAATATTGTTAGATTTAGTAAGGAATATTCGTTGGACTTGCATTTTTACTTTTTATTTATCTTATTACAATGATCTTACACACGTAAAAATGAATAACATTACATTATAATGATTAAGCTTGTGTTTTCGTTTTTGAAGCAATTTGATCAGATTAGATAGGGTGTTGCTATTTCACGCTCTGTATTTTACTAAAACACGCCCTGTATATTTAATAATAACTAAATATAGTTCAGTTTGATATAGTTCAGTTTAACATAGTTCAGTTTAATTAAGGCCAGTTCAATTTTGTTCAGATTGGTTTAGTTTAGTTTATATCGGATCAAAATAAACAACATACCAAAGATGGTTACACTGACAGAGAACCCCAAAACCGCACCACCAATGACTTTAACCTTCGTATGGCCAACCGATTCCTTCAACGGAGCGCCGCCACAATCGCCGGCAATCCGCAGAGCCTTATTGATCACTTTAGCATGATTTCCGACGTGCCTTATAACACCCTGCGCATCGAACATTATAAGGCAAGCAAAAAACCGAATCAGAAAGACCCCTTTCAAAGCCGAGGGTCATTGCAGCGGCCACCGCCGCCGAAGAACGTAAGCATCCCGTAGTCAGGTTCAACCAACTTTTCCGGTCTATCCCTCTCAATTCTCATTGCCAAATATATACATATATATATATATATATATATCTATATAGATATATATATATATATAGATATCATCATGAAAAATATGCAGATACCCATTTTGTGAAAATGTATATGTTCAAAAGGTAAGAAATTGCACGCACGCGCTTCACGCGCACTCACACACGCTCCAAGATCAAATTGTTTTCTTAATGAAATAATCGTAGCTGTCAATGCCGAGATCATAATATGCATCACACTACTGTTACATGTGCCGGTGGAGCGCCATTCATGCATACTCCGGAGTAATTCGATTGCGTCCTTTTGTAGTGCATGAAAGGTGTATATTAATTAAAGGTATTATTATAATGAGTTCTTTTATATTATTATTGAAAATAGAGTATCATGTATATTTTGTGATGTTTGGAGGTTTTTAGATTGTAGTTCATGATATGGAAAAATGACCCGCTGTTTGTTTGTAAAATTTTCTATTAGATGATTTGGAAAAAAAACTCATATTAATCTCTCAATTTTTAATCTTGGAAGAGTTTCGTGAAACATATTAACTGGATGATGGTGATGTCATCATTTTCTGGAACCGTGGAACCAATCTTCTTGACGTCAAGTTTTACGCAGTTAAAACCGGCGAAGAAAAGGTTTACAAAGTCTGTTTTCATAACAAAATCTTGTTTTCTCCTCCGTAGTCATTGTGCGGGCGCAAGGGGAAATATGTTTTACCTTCTTCCATAATAAGGGCAACGTCAGGCCTAATGCCGAATTTCTGCATACCCATCCGAGATTTTAACCCATCCTTTTCCTTACCGGACATGTTTAGCAATATTCTAAGTAAACTATCACAAACATTTTTCTCAATATGCATAACATCAAGGCAATGTCTAACATCTAAATCCTTCCAAAAAGGAAACCCAAAGAAGATTCTCCAACTACCCGGGATTGATGGTTTTTTCTTATTCTTTCCAAAGTCATTCTCAATTTCTTTCACAGTTGCAAATATTTTTGACCCGAAAATTATTTCCGACGCCAAATCTGTCTCGGCCTCACAATTGAACCACTTCTTACATTTACAGAGGGGATCGTCAATTGGTAAAAAATGCCGATGCCCGAGATAAACAGTTTTCCGACCATGACTCAGTTGCAAGTGGTGAGTTCCAATTCATTACAGACCATTTGTGCACATTGTCTTCCATCCATTACAAACCCCAAGTCGCATCTCCTATATATCACCACCACCAGGTGTAGAGCCAGAAATAATAAATGGCAGGGACTAATATACAATGAGTTTTTAACTTTTTATATAAAAAATTTAACAAATTGTTTACAAAAATCAACATTAATTTGTCAGCATAAAATGATATAAATTTAAGTATTAGAAATTATGTTTGCATGGTAAACATCACAAATTTGATTGAAAATTATTATGCAATTTGATAATGATATATAATATGTAATCTCAAAATCTATATATTGATGTTTTAAGGATTTGTTGTTAACCTATAATCTAACTCAAAAAGAAAGTTTGTGAAAATATATACTTCTAGTATATTGTAATATTTTTTGAATATTGTTTGAATTTTTATGTGTCATGTTTCTTAAATATAGTAAATATATTCTGTTTAATTTAAATTGAAATAGAAAATATATGGATATAAAAGTTTATTAATTGAATGAGGGTGTGAGTTTATAAATAAAAAAAATTAGATGAAGAAAGGATAAGATATAAAAAAGGTTTATCAAATAAGGAAAGAGTAAACACAAAAATGGATGGAAATACAGTTCCTCTTTGTTCCCACCTCCCATCAAAATAGATGGAAATATAGAGGGATATGTAGGTTCACGCAAAGAAAATACTCATCCGGCCAGGGAATGGCGTCATGCTACTTAAATAAATTAAAGGAAAAAAAAGAGCATGTCTTATCCACTTCCTTCTCTGCCAGCGGGGGACTGAATCTATCGGAATCCAAAGTGGAAATTCAGATCTGTAAAACTCCATCACTACTAATCGGCGTTTCTGGCAGGACCCTGCCAGACCCCCTCTGGCTCCGCCACTGACCACCACAAAACCATTGGGTTTCTTCAAGCCTTGAGTTAGAACAAGCACAATATTTCCACATGTTACCTTTTATGATTCTCTAGGAAAAAATCTACACTTTTGCATAGAATCACTTTCTCTCAACAAACACATGATGCGAAAAAATTATAGGCCCAAAACTTGGTTCAACTCATACATGCATGACAATCGGACCCAGAACAGCATTGGAAGCATTGGAAGGATCAGGTGTATAATTTTCAAAGTTCTATTATTTCAGCTACATTCTCACCTAGAACATATCACTACCTTACTCTTATTTCCTTTCAGGATTACCACAAGGCCTACGGCCTTGTGGTAGGACAACTTATCAAACAACTTCAAATCTCTCTCTCACAATTCATTCAAACTGGAGAGAGGCTGCAAAGAATCTGGAGCTATGAATGGGTTTTAAACACTTGGACTGGCAAGGATCATATCACACCCAGAACAGCACATCAGGAGAATTATCTGGCTAAAAGTGAGACAGATTCTGTAGCATTCAAGTTACAGATCACATTCAACTGTAACTTGAATGAATATCCTCACCTTGACAAACTTGTGGTTCAACCTTGGGGGCTCTGAACTACTAACTTGGATGGGTTAGAGTTGATAGCTATGGAATCTGCTTACTAAAATAGATACAGGGTCTTTCCCAAGTTTTTTCATCCCAATTAGTGGGGTTTTTTCTTGAACCTCAAGTTTTTTTCATCCCACATCATTTTTGTTGGGGTTTTTCTTGGACAAATTGTAAGACCTTGGAAATTTATAGGGTTCAGGGAGCCTAATATAAATCCCTCCAGCGATGCTGGTTTTAAATTAAAAAAAAAAGCATGACAATCGGACCACCAAATCTAAAACCACCATATGCAGTTGGACAATCTCTTCTTACATATTCAAAATGAACTTGAAATCTATGTTCCTGCTCATTCATTAGCGATCCATAGTAATCCCTGATATCCTTTGACATCTGAATCCACTGCCAGAACAATAAGCAACATCTGTGATAAAATTCTACCATGTTTGGGTCAATATATTCCCGATCCCCAAATCCTCCATACGTATGATGATGAAGCTAAACTCCTCCATATGACAAGAATCTACCAGTATATGAATGATGATCTATGGGTAGTAATGTCTCGTCTTGCTCTTACCCACGAAGAATAAATCTTGTTTTATTATGATAGTAAACAGAATAGCAACATGTGCGGGACACTTGACTCCAACTACTAATGTAGGTAACTCGTCTATCGGCCCTTCATAACTCACACTCATCAATCTATTATTGGGAATAGGAGTCAACATCTTGACTGTAGAACCCGAGAGCATCTCTCACGCGTTTGGGATATCAGCCAAGTGTTTTTGATTGCGCATGTCAGCATAGTTCCCAAAATTGAACCCAACAAAGTAGATGCTCTCTTTTTGAGTGAGAAATGTTGTAGTTACATGATTACCATAAGTGTTTCGGGCCAAGATTTTCAGCCTACAAACCGGCCTAACCTCATCAAGATAAGTGGTAGGGATGCCCATCTTGGTAGTACCACCAACACTGCATATCTTCTGCAAATCCAATATGCCTTTGTCAAATTCCACAGTTTTATCTTGTCATATGGTCAAATGGATATAGACGTGTTACTTTTTGTCTGTCGTGTGCAACTCCTCGAAAAGGAAAAAAGACAACTGCTCAGACTTGAAATTCATAGAACCAGTAGAAAAGACTTATAATATCTCCCCAAAATCACTTTAACAATATAGATTTTGAGAATAAAGGCTGGCATTCATAGTTAGAGATATTGAAAAATAAAAACAACCATCCACTGACTAAAAATTTGTAGCCCGACAAATTGTGAGCATTTCCTAGTCTATTCTCGTACCACAAACATCACACTCGAGACAACAATGTTGTTTGATTTATTGCAATTTTTTAATAAAAAAACAGATCAATAGTAAACAACTTAAATCATTAAAAGAAATGCGATGAGTTCATGTACGTGAGAAACAACCGCATATGATTCTTTTTTTTTCACCAGTCACAAAACGCGTCTTAGAGAGAGAAACTTAATTCTCTCCTCATTCTCTACAAGTGACCAATTCGCGCCCCCAAACCAGCCTTTCTTTTTCTGCAAACGCACCAGCAACGACTAGATTCCGCCGATAACGGTCATTAACGTCTCTCCCATGGGCGATCCCCCCCTTCCCCACGGCGGAGTCACCACCGAAAAAACCTTTACCGATGATGTAACAAAAAAAAAATTTCTCCTCTCTTCGATACCCTGCCTTCAAACCCGGAAATCAAACCTATCACCTCACTAAATGGACACTGAGCCTGCTTGTACGACGATGACTCAGTCAAGCTGTTGGCAGCTCACTACAACAAAGCTTTGGTTGGGAAATTTGCCAGAGGGAAGTCTCCGATGGAGAAAATCCACGCCGCCTTTGCTGCCATTGATTTCAAATCTAAGTTTCAAGTTAAGCTCATCGGTTCCAGACATATCCTGATTCGCTTTCAGGTTGACGAGGATTACCATAGGTTTTGGCTAAAGCCCTACTGGATGATAGCGGGCTCAATGATGAAAATTCTCAAATGGACCCCCGATTTCTCACCGGAACATGAATCATCGATGGTTCCGGTGTGGGTTACGGTCTGGGATATTCCGATATACTACTACAATCAGAAGACGATTTACGAAGTTGCCAGCCAGATTGGTACTTTCATTAAGATGGACGCTGCTACTTCTGGGCTCACAAGACCCTCTGCACTCAAAATGTGTATCGAGATTGACCTCTTGGAAGAGAGACTCACCTCAATTCCTATTGGCAGAGTCGATAAATACAAGGAGTGCCCCGTTGAATATGATCAGCTCCCGCAGTACTGCAAAACTGTAAGAAGATAGGCCATGAGAACTCTGTGTGCGTGTTTCTACATCCAGAACTTAAAAAGGACTGGAAGAAGAAGCAAGTCTCACAAGATCAAGCCCAAAACATGGACCAAGGATTTTCAGGTTTACCGCCTGCTGAAGGATGCCAACTGCAGTGAGCAGATGGCAATGATTTTGTACAAGGCCCCGGAGAAAGATGACCTTCCTGCTAAGGTGCAAGATGCACTCACCGTTTTTCCCATTCAAATGGTGGAGAAGGACACCAGCAGTGTTTCTGGAGTCATTTCCAGAGTTTCTGGCATATCAGAGTATCCTTCCATAGCTTTTGTTTCTTATGACGATCTTGATGTAGCTAAGCAAATCTTTTAAGGTGTTTCAGGATGAAGGCCATGATGAGAACTTTGATGATGTTCATAGTAACCCAGAATGGCAAGAAGAAGATGCCAACCACAACACAAGTCCAATGCTGCTGACAAAGGTAATTCCAAGTGACTCAACTAATGTGCTCATTTCTTGTGATTCTGAAACTGTCAGTAGCCACATAGATGATCTTGTATCTGGTAGTCATATTGAGTCTGATTCAACTAGTGCTCTTAAAACTAGTAATAAAACTTAGGATTCTACTAGTGTTAGTTCAAAAAAGAAACAAAACCATAAGGATATTTATGATAGTATCAGTAGGATCCTTAGACCCAAGCAAAAAGTTAACTACTTAATTAAATGATTAGGTACAAAATCATAGGAAATTTGTTGGTATGGAATATAAGAGGCTATGGTACATCCTTACCGAGACTCCAATCATTACTGCAAATATATAATGTCTCTATTCTATGCTTAATAGTACCTATGCATGATTATTCTGAAACTCAAAACCTCAAGCATGTTTTACATTTCCAAAATGCTTATGCAGTTTCAGTAGCAAAAATATGGTTATTTTCGAATGATTCTTGTAGTACAAATATTCTCTCACAATCTGATCAGCATGTTCTTACTGAAATAACTGATTTAACTTCTAGTTTATCATGGAGTTGAGTCTTTGTGCATGCTAAAATACTGAAAAGGCTCTGAAGGTCACTGTGGAGTGAACTACTAACCCTCCCACAATCTCCAGCTCTTTTGATTGGAGATTTTAACATTGTGCCTTTAGTTTCTGAAATGAGAGGAAGTCACCCACCCCCTATAGGTAGTAGGAAACCTTTTTACTTGGTCTAACCATAGAACTAAGGATAACCTGCTACTTTAGAGATTAGATAGAGGACTCTGCAACATTGACTGGCTTAAACTCTTCCCTCACAGCTCAATACAAGTTATAAATAGAACCACCAGATCATAACCCTCTCCTTCTATCTATCCAAGATGCTACTGAACAAGCACCTAAGCCATTTAAGTTCCAGTCTGTGTGGCTAAATAAACCAGAGTTTCTAGATTTAGTCAATGAGAATTGGTCTCAACCTAGCGATTTCAGTGGCATGTTTAACATGGTACACAAAATGAAGAGACTAAAATATACTCTCAGATCATGGAACAAAGAAACTTTTGGCAATGTGCACCAGAACATCATTGATGCTGAAACAAGAGTATCCCAGCTTGAAGAAGCATATCAGACATCGGGTTCTGAAGCGGATCTTATAGAGCTTGATAATACCGGCCCAACATCCTGTTGGGCCGGGAAAAGGGCCCAGAGAAAGAGAAGGTGTCCTTCCCGGGTCAGGCATGTCCGGACAAAGAAAATGACGAGTAGTGATAAGGAGAAGTGGTCCTGACCCTTATCCATAGCAGGCGAGGTCAGTTATAAATATTGGTCTCAAACAGTTAACAAGGTATGTAACTTATATCTCTCTACTTTATATTGAGAGCACCTTCCGTACGTTTCCCTCATCGCTATCCCCATCTCATCATCACGCCGGAGCCTCTTCCCAGGGCACCTCCCGGGGATTGTTTTGCAGGGTCACTGCGGGCTTGCTTGGAAGTAGTCCCAGATAGCGTCACCCCCAGGAGACGGACGGATTTGGGTAGCATCAATTGGCACGCCCGGTGGGACCAATTCCACCTTCGCACAATGGAGTCGCCAAGGAGAGGGCGCGGGTGCCCGAAGAAGAACGCGGCACCTTCAGGGGGTGGCCTTCCTCCACCCCCGGGAGACGATGTGACCTTGAGGCAGTTGCAGGAGGAGGCTAGACACCAGCGTGAGCTAGGAGTACCGCATGATGGTAATGTGGAAACTGCCTCCGACAAAGCCGACTCGGAAAGAGAGTACCAGGATGAACAAGAAGGACCTGGGCCTGCCGGGGAAGGCAGTCCCCGGGCTCAGGGACTTGAAGCCCGGGAGGAGGGGCAATACCTGGCCAACAACCCTCAGACACGGGGACCAGTTTTCCCGGAAGAAGGGCAACCCTTAACTAATGTGGAGGAATTGGCAACATTGGAGTTCATGAGAGCCAATAAGGAGTTGTACCGCCAGTGGGTACTCTCTACCCGGGAAGGCCTTAGGCGAAGGGAACCTGGGGGGAACACGGCAGGCCCTCCACAGGGACACCAAAGAGAGGTTATCGATCTGGACGGAGTTGTTTAGCCGACAAGGATCCAGGGGCGTGTGAATTCTTCAACCGTCCCACCTTCTTTCCCTCCAAGTTTTGGGGTCGGAGAAGGAGCGGCTACAGGGCAACAATCAAATTTAGTTCCACATTCTCCACCCTACTACCCGTGTTCTAGCTGGGGGATGGGGCAGACCGGGTATAACCCTCCAGTCATGCCTGCGGAATTATTGGGCTATAAGGCCCATGGAGTCCAGGGGAACCCGATCCCGTATTCCATGCCCATATATGGATCAATGGGGATGGACTACGGTTACCCGGAAAGATACTATAGGGAGGATGACAGGATGCGGGGTTATCAGGTGGCGCAGCAGGACCCCAACTCTTTGGAGGCGCGATTAGACAAGCTGGTGGGAAGAAACAGAGCTAAATTCACCTCCCCGTGGGTACCTCGGGTGCTTGCATATCCATGGCCGACGGGCCTTCGGGTCCCGGAGGGAATCCCAACGTATAATGGAGAGACTGACCCGGAAGAGTTTGTCAGGACATACCAGAACCTAATGGTGTCAAGGGACTTCCCGGAAGAACTAAGATTCAAGTTGGTGGGCTGCTACCTATGGTTCGATTCCCTACCACGGGAAAGCCTTAGGGATTATTATGATTTCTCCAAGGCTCTGCTGTTCAGGTACGCCAGACTGAAGAAGGAAGGGAAGCAGCTGACTGAGCTTCTTGCCACCCGGCAAAAGGCCGCAGAAGGGTCAATGGAGTATTACCGAAGGTACATGGATGATAGTATGAAGGTTATTGACATACAGCAGCAGGAGAAGGCGGTGATTAGTGGATTTATAAACGGCTTGAGGGATATGGCGTTGCTCCAGAAGTTGATGGAAAACATCCCAGAAACCTTTCACAACTTGCAAATGGCGGTGCAACTGTACTGTGCGGTTAATGACGCCACCCGGAAGAGAAAAGAAGAATCTGAGGGATTCCTCCCGGAGAAGGTGGAGAGGAGGAGGGCGACTGACCCAAGTAGAAGAGATCCGGGTCCTGCGCCGGTGAACCGGGCAAGGGCAGATAGCTTTACCCCGCTCAGCAAATCTCGGAAAGAGATACATGCTATCCACAAGGATTTGTTCCGGATCCGTTGCCTATCCAGGGGACCCCGTCTAGGGAAAATGCGGACAAATGGTGCGCCTACCACAAGTCCTATGGACATTCACCAGAGGGGTGTAGGGCTGAGGAACGAGATAGAAAAATTGATAGAGCGGGGGAAAGTGAGAGATTGTGTGGCTGCAGAAGCAAAGAAGGAGCACTCAGCTCGGGACCAGCCTCAGGAGCAACCCCGGAGGAGGTGGAGGCCCAACCCCGGGAGAGGAAATGGGAGAACCCAAGGTAACCAAGGCAACAGGGCCCCGGGGAGGCCTGCCATAGCTGCCGTAACGGTTCAAGCAGTGGAGCCGGCCCCAGCACCCAACAGGATGATCAACGTGATAAGCAGAGAAATCAGAGAAGCATGCCAGTCAGTTTCCGCTATCCGGGCCCGGACGCGATATGTCCCCCCGGGGGAAACTCAGGGGAAAAGGTTTCGCCCCGATGAAACCATCACTTTCTCTGAGACGGATGCAGCCCCGCCTCAGATACCCCATTCAGACCCAATGGTTAAAACAGCAGAGATTGAAGGCATCCTGGTGAAGAGGGTGTTTGTGGATGACGGGAGCAGCGTGGAAATCATGTTCGCTTCCTGTTTCGATCAATTGGGGATTGGGAGACAGTACCTGAAACCTCCCTCGTCTCCCTTGTCCGGGTTCACGGGCAAACCCGAAGTTCCTCTAGGTGTCATCCCCCTTGCAGTATGTATGGTGGACGAGAAGGATCGGAGCAAGAGGGTCTCAGTGACATGCAACTTCGCAGTTATTGATGCGCCCTCACCATACAACGTAATCATTGGGAGACCATGGTTAACCCAAGCCCGGGCAGCAAATTTCCCATATCTGCTGACAATGAAGTTCCCCACAGCGCAAGGAGTGGCGTTCGTGCGGGGAAGTCAAGCGGTCGTAAGAAGTTGCATGATGACGGCAGTATTGGATGCAAAGAAGGCAGTAGGGGCGATACATGGAGAAGCTCCCCGTCAGGAGTTGGAGGAAATGCAAGTGGCGGATAAAGAGATAGTCACGGTGGGGAAAGATCTCCCGGAGGAAGTCAAAGGCGCATTGAAGGAACTCTTGGCCAGGTACCAAAGAGTGTTCTCATGGAGCCCAGAGAACATGGTGGGAGTATTACCAGAGCTGGGGGTACACAAGCTAAATATAAGCCCGGCAACCAAACCAATCAGGCAGAAGAAAAGACCTGTAGCCCGGAGAGAGCGGAATTCATAAGGAATGAGGTTCAGAAATTGGAGAGAGCCGGGGTAGTCGAGGAAATCATTTACCCGGAGTGGATAGCCAACCCGGTCTAAGTAAAAAAACATGATGGAAGTTGGCGCATGTGTATTGATTTTACAAACTTGAATAAATGCTGCCCCAAAGATAGCTATCCTCTCCCAAATCTGGATCGGTTGGCAGAGGCCATTCAGGCTACTCGGTGCTGGCCTTCTTCGATGCGCACAAAGGCTATCACCAGGTACAGATGGACGAGGCAGAGAAGGCAAAAACCTCCTTCATCACCGACTTTGGAACTTTCTGTTACAAGAAGATGCCCCCTGGGTTGAAAAACGCGGGGGCTACTTATCAGAGGATGGTGAACAAACTCTTTAAGGACCAGGTAGGAAGGAACATAGAGGTGTATGTCGATGACATGGTGGTTAAAAGCAGGGCTTACAGAACCTTCTTGAATGACCTGGAGGAGATGTTCGAAAAACTGGAGCGAAGCAACCTAAAGCTGAACCCTTCCAAAAGTACCATTGGAGTGGGTGCGGGGAAGTTTTTGGGTTCATGGTATCAAGCCGGGGCATTGACGTTAACCCGGAAAAGGTAGAGGCCATAGCCAAGATGACCTTCCCCAGGGCGGTGAAAGAAGTACAGCGGTTGACAGGATCCCTCGCGGCTCTCATCCAATTTCTGTCGAATAGAGCAGACAGGCAGCTGACTTTCTTCAATATTCTCAGGAAGGCCAAGGTGTTTGAGTGGTCCGAGGAGTGTGAAAAGGCGTTCCAAAACCTGAAAGAGCACCTTCGACGGTTGCCAACTTTGAAGAAACCATACCCGGGGAAGAACTTTTCCTGTACATAGCGGCATCCCGGGAAGCAGTAAGTGACGTGGTAATCAAAGAAGAGGAGGGCAAGAAGCATCCGATTTACTTTGTCAGCCGGGCACTTAGGGAGGCAGAAACCCGGTATACTGAGTTGGAGCAACTGGTCTTGGCATTGGTGCATGCTTGAAGAAGGCTTAATCCCTACTTCCAGGACCATTCCATAGTGGTCCTCACCAATTACCCGCTCAAACAAGTCATGTTCAAGCCGGAGGCATCGGGAACAATGATGAAATGGGCTATAGAGCTAGGAGAGTATGGAATTCGGTATGAGCCGAGAAGAGCCATCAAGGGGAAGGCCCTAGCAAACTTTCTGGTGGAATCGGAGACACGGATACATGAGGAGCAGGAAACGATTGAGACTGAGGTAGTCCCGACTTGGAAGTTATACGTGGATGAATCGGCACACTCCGGAGGTAGCGGAGCGGGGGTCTTGTTGGTCAGCCCGGAAGGGAAGGAGTACCCCTATGCGGTCCAATTCACTTTCAAAACAACCAACAATGAAGCCGAGTACGAAGCTCTGATCGCAGGATTAAGGTTGGCAAAGGAGATGGACATCAAAGCTCTCACGGCACACAACGACTCCCAGATTGTGGTACAGCAGGTAAAGGGAGAATATGAAGCCCGGGAAAAGAGCTTGCAAAAGTACTTGGAGATGGTAAAGCCCCTGGTAGCCGGTTTTGAAACCTTCAACCTGGTCCAAGTCCCCCGGGAGGAAAAAAGTAAAGCAGATGCTTTGAGCAAGTTGGCTTACTCGGAATTAAAACCTGAGCCTAACCAAAAGTTGTACATGGAGGTACTAGGAAGGAGGAGCTACCAGGAGAATGACCAAGTAATGCTGGTAAACGAGGAAGAATCCTGGATCGCTCCCATACGGGCGTACCTAGAAGCAGGAACCACCCCGGAGGATAGAGCGCAGGCCCTGAAGTTAAGAGTTAAAGTGCCTAAGTATGTGGTCCAGGGCGGGGAGCTGTACAAGAGAGGATATCTCCAGCCTTTGCTAAAGTGCGTGGAGAGGTCATAAGGCCAACACCTTATCCGGGAAGTACATGAGGGATCTAATGGAAGTCACCAGGGAGCTCGCACAATGGCCAGGAAAATCTTAAGGTTGGGGTATTACTGGCCAACGCTGTTCAAAGATGCGGAAAAACATGTCCAGGAGTGCTTGGCATGCCAAACATTTGCCCCGCTAATCCATGTTCCCCGCGAGGAGTTAATCGGGGTCACATGAGCTTGGCCGTTCAGCAGATGGGAAATTGACTTGGTGGGACCATTCCCGACTGCACCGGGAGGAGCCAGGTATGTAATTGTGGCAATCGACTACTTCAGCAAATGGGTGGAGGCAGAACCAGTCACCAACATACGGGGACTAACTTGTGTCAAGTTTTGCTGGAAGAACATCATCTGTCGATTCGGTATCCCAAAGATCATAGTCACAGACAACGGGGCGCAGTTCGAGAATGATCCCTTCAAAGCGTGGTGCGTCAAGTATGGCATAGAACAGAGGTTGACGTCTGTGTACCACCCCCAAGCAAATGGGCAAGTGGAAGTCACCAACCGTACCATCGTCAAATGTCTAAAAACCCGCTTGGAAGGAGCGCGGGGGAATTGGATTTGGGAGCTGCCCAGTGTCCTCTGGGCTCACCGAACCACAGAAAGCTCAGCCACAGGGGAGTCTGCATACTGCCTGGTATATGGATCCGAGGCCGTGATACCCGCGGAGATTGGGATCCCGAGCCCTCAGACCCAATTCCAGCGCCCGGAGGAGGAGGACGCCGGACGGTGCCTTGACTTGGAGCTTTTGGAAGAAAAGAGAGAGAATGTGGCGCTTCAAGAAGCAAATGTGAAGGAACGAGTAAAGAGGTATCACGATAGAAGGGTGCGAAAGGAATTTTTCACCCCAGGAAATTGGGTAATGAGGAGGAATGATAAGAGTCACCAATCCCCGGAAGGGAAACTGGCATCCAACTGGGAAGGGCCATATAGAGTAAAAGAGGCATACCCGGGAGGGAGCTATGTGCTGGAGGACAAGCAGGGGAAGGAGATCCTCAAGAGATGGAATGTAGCTAAATTAAGAAGGTTCTACGAGAAGTAGAGTGCCCCGCGCAGAACCTTAGCTACTAAGGCATGAATATGCCCTCTCCCGGAAGCATGAATATGCCCGGAGGGATAGCCCGGACGTTGGCCTCGTCCTGGGTTTAGAGGAAGAATTGTAAAAAGGGACCTATGGATAGCTTCCATTTGGGTGCCCCACTAGGATGAACCCGGAGCTTGAATGAAGCCCGGGGACTAGAGAATGTAATGCTTGCAGGGAAGAATTAATGAAAATAGGTTTCCAAAAGAACTTTTATTTATTATCTTTAAATTTCAAAGTACACGAAAATGCTGAAGTATTACAAGGGAATGATTACATAAACATTCTACACAAGTTTTCCTATCTAGGCTACCTATGCCCACTTGGGGCCTGACCCGGAAGCACCCTCAGGGTTACCCGGGCGGAAACCCCCTCCGAAGAATTGAGAAGATAGGATATCTTCAGCAAAGCGGGCGTCTGGAGCTTGATTCCACGCAAGTTCCTCTTCCAATTGCTCAGCATTCTCTTCGTTAAGTTCCGGGATGGGAACAACTACGGACCCTTCCGGAAGTGGTTCCGCCAGGTGCATCCTTCTCACCCCGGCAGAAGTGACGAACTTGTACTTAGGGAACAAGTCCGCTGCGCCTTTACCCTTCTCTTCCCGACTAATGCGGGTACCCTCAGCAGTCTTCACCCCCTTGGTGGTTACTCCAGAATCGGCAATCTCCCGGACGCGCCTTATCCGGTGCGCTACTTCTTCCGGGTCGATAGACACGGACATATCCTCGTACCTTTTGTACGCCACATCTACCTCCACCCGGGCAGGGACTCGGCGAAGGCTAGGGGGATAAGGCTCAACGTCTCCCACTGCTATCTTTTTATGCCACTCCACGGCGTCCAGAAAGGCCCCATGACAAGGAGCTCCCTCACCAAACTTCCTCGGGTTAGTCTCCATGCACTCGATTGTCTTACGAAGCCCAGTTGGAATGTCAGTAAGATGAGACACCCCAACTAAGCCAGCCTTGAGACCCAGAAGGTGGTGTGATAACCGGACGACTAGCAGAGCATCTTGGATGACCCTATTCCTGTGAGTAAGGGACCGGTTCTTCTTCTCTAAATCGCCGATTAGTCTATTCTGTGCAGTGCGGGTCTATAGTTTTTTAAGCTTTTCCTGGGCCCGCTCAAGTTCACCCCACACCATGCCCAGCTCCTTGGAGGTGCGATGTTGAGTGTCGTCATGAAGGGCCTGCAACTCGACAATAGTTTGGTGGGAATTTAGGGCTTCCCGCATATGGTCGGAAGCAAGGTCGAAGCACTGGTTTAGCGACCAAAACTTGGTCTCAACTGCCTTGAGAAATGACACCAGCACCCGGACCGATCCAAACTCCTGAAGGAAGCAACCTAGCCCTGCCTCGGCCATGGCCCGGTTAGCCTGGTTGCCTCCGAACCTCCAATGACCTAGTTTCCTCTGAAGGAAAGAGCACTGGAGGTACCCAACGCGGGGGAGAGAGAAGTAGGTGCCGGAAGAGCTACTAGGATGAGGAAAAACATAAGGCATGGGCCCACGCGGGAGAATCTCCTCTAGGGGGCGCTCAGACTACAAAAGATGGTAATATCATTAAGAAGTAGAACTTTAATATAATCAAAATAGGCACTAAGGCCAAAGTTCTACAAATACCTCCCGGGGAGGAAAATTACAAAAGAAGCATTACAAAAGAAAAAAATATATGGGCTAGAGACTAAGGCTGTACATTATCCTCAGTAGAGTCCCCGTCGCCCGGGGTAGCATGCGCCCTCTTCCACCTCCTCTCCAGCTCAGCTATGTCCTCAACGGACCAGCCAGGACCATCGTAAGCTGGAGCATCGATCTTGGCTCATCTTCCGGACGCTCGGGGAATCCGGCTTTCCGGGTAGACTTCCGGGAATGATACAGCAAATCGTCTTGTCCCGCGGCAAGCCCCACAACGTACATCTCCTCCCTCTCCACGTAGACAGTTTGGTACCCAAAATTGTTAGGTACCGCGCAGTACTCATGATAGCTGTCAGACCAGTGGGGGGTCTCCGGGACAACCGAATAAGCATTAAAGTCCTCCGGGCCAGGATCGGGAAAAGAAGCTTCGCCAATTTCCGGAAGCTTCACCTTCTTGATCTTTGAGGCATAAGGGACCCGGGAAGACATCTCCAGCGATTGCCACAGCTGGGGGACAAGGCTCTTCAGGTCAGACTTCTGGAGGGATCGTCATCGATGATTCAGCAAGTTAGCCGCCTTAGGGCGGTAATAAGATGCATGGGCGTCAAGACGAGCAGGCCCTGGAAGCCAGCCTCGCAGGCTGCGATACATCTCGTGGCAAGCCTCAGCACTCTCCGCAGCAGCTATCCCCTCAAGCTTCTGATCAAACTCCACTGAGCGGAGAAGCTTCCGGGTTACAGCATCAAAGGCCTCCAGCTGAGAGTTTTTCTTGTCTTTCTTCAGGGTGGAGTACTTCTTTTCCACCTCAGCCAACTTCTTCTCTTTGTCGGTGAGCCTCTTCTCTTTATCGGCCAGCTTCCTCTTGGTCTCTTCTAGCTGGGCCGCGAGGCCATCTTGCCCGGCCAGCTTTTCCCTGGCTTCACGGAGTTCTTTCTCCATCTTGGCAAACAGCCCCGCGCTGTATTTGGAGTAGGTTCTGTTCAGTGCCTCGGCAAACTGTGATTCCGCCAGGACGGAGTCGGCAAATGCAATGCTCTGCACAACAAAGAAGAGGCAAGAAAATAAGGAAACCCGGGGAATTATAAAAAAAAGGAGACTTAGATAAAAAGACAGCCCTAGAATAGTAGTTACCTCTTTTTTCTCCTCCGGGATGAGAAAGCAACAAAGTTAGAACATGGGATGTATATATATAACTCCTCCGGGATGGCCTCAGAAGCATTATCCGGCAGGGGAATGTGCTGAACAGGAGGAGGGGGAGGAGGAAGATCATTTATCCTCTGACGAGAGGAAGGGGGAGACCCGGACAGATCATCAACCGGCGGTCGCTTGAACCGCGAGCTATCCCCACCGCTATAGGATGGGTGGGTGATAAAGGATCGCCGCCCGGGAATAGGTGGGGAGCCAGAATTAGTGATAGGCACCATAGAGGTGGCCGGGGAAGAAGACGACCCGGGAGAGTTTTGTGGGCGAGACTGCGGTGGCATACGTGTCCTCTGCGGAATGAGGGCATAGTTCTTGGTAGGAGAGGGCCCAGGCTGAGAGGCCACTTGTTGTGTAGAAGGGGTCTGCTGGCCCGGGTGAGTATCTCTTGCTTGTCCGTCTCCCCCGGAAGGTTTCTCAACGAATGTCATGGCGTCCGCGTAGAGGGAAGGTTGAACTGAAACCAAGAAAGCAACAAAGTTAGAACATGGGATGTATATATAAAAAAAAGGGGAAAATAGGAAATAAAGCCTTAATGGGCACCTCCATCTGGCCACACCGCGGATATGCGCGAGAGCGTGAAGAGATCGCTGGGATAGATCCCGCGGGGCCAGAAGTAACCCGCATTCCCATTCTTATAAAAGTCATACATATCTAAGGGGGAAAGGCGGAGGAGGTTGTGGTCGCTGGTAACGATTGCCGGGAGATTGGAGAGAGGTCTCTTATCCTCAGGAATGAGGGAGTCGTTCTAGGCATGTATACCCGGGAATCGCACTGGAAGAAACCCTTTGAAGGATATCCCTTAGCGGACTTGGGCTTGCTCATGAGGAAATCCTTTAACCCGGTACGGATGGTAAAGGAGAAAACGCCCGGGAAAGAAGCGTGTGTCTTCCGCAGGGCATAGAAAGAGCAGAAAAGTAGGAGAGTAGGAGGAACGGCGCACCTGGCGCAATTAAGAAGAAAGGCCATGATCAGGACCACCCCGTTGGGATGTAGCTGGGCCGGGGCTACTCTATAGAAGGTTATTATCTCCAGGAAGAGAGGAGGGAATGGAAGGCTAAGCCCATACTGAAAGTAAATCCGGGGAATACACGCGACCCCTCGCTCGGAAACCCTCGGGGGAAGTTTAGACAGAGAAGCATTTAGGGGAAGAGGGATGAATGAGCGTTTAGTTAGATCTAAGACGTCCCTATCTAAAGGAGGAGAATCACCGGGAGCATCAAAAAACTTAAGGCCCACCGGGCGCACCCCATGAGTGGGGCCCCGGGGAACATCGTCGCCAAGTTTCTCTCCAAACACCTCCTCGTCCGGCTTCGTCCGGGGGATGCTAGAATGATCCAAAGGGTGCGAATCCACCTCATCCAAGGCTGACGTACCCGGGTTGTTTGGTTCCCGGGGCATGCTGAAAGCCTCGGAGTGGGTATCCGAGGAAGAGCCCGGAGAGGAAATCAGATTGTCAGCGGCCCGGAAGTGGACCTCGAACTGATTCTGAGCCTCCTCAGTATCTAAGGAAGAGGCGGAGAGACGCGAGGAACTCATGACTGGAAGAAAAGGAGGGAGAGAACTGGAAGAAAAGAAGGGAGAATTAGAGCTTACTTGATCGAAAGGGCAGAGCGTCTGGAAGATTTATGGAAGAGAGAAGCTCAGTGAAGGAGGGTTTGGACCCTTATATAGGCAAGGGAATAGTAAACGCCGCCTCAAAGGGAGATAAAGTGAACCTGGTGCGATAAACGAGGCACGGATAAATGTGGAATATGGAAAGGTGGCGGCAGAAACTTAATTCGGCGCAGGTGGGCCCTATGAAAAATAATAACGATAACAAAAAAGAAGGAAAAGAAGGAAGCTAGTAAGACCAATCTCGCGCGTCACCAAAACCCGGGCGACTGGTCTGGGGGGCTAGTGATAATACCGGCCCAAAAGGGCCCAGGGCCCAGAGAAAGAGAAGGTGTCCTTCCCGGGTCAGGCATGTCCGGACAAAGAAAAGGACGGGTAGTGATGAGGAGAAGTGGTCCTGACCCTTATCCATAGCAGGCGAGCTCAGTTATAAATATTGGTCTCAAACAGTTAACAAGGTATGTGACTTATATCTCTCTACTTTATATTGAGAGCACCTTCCGTACGTTTCCCTCATCGCTATCCCCATCTCATCATCACGCCGGAGCCTCTTCCCCGGGAGGATTGTTTTGCAGGGTCGCTGCGGGCTTGCTTGGAAGTAGTCCCGGATAGCGTCACCCCCAGGAGACGGACGGATTTTGGTAGCATCAGAGCTAAATAGGAACAAGGCCATCCTAACTAGAGCTCAACAAGAGGAAATGATTTTCTGGAAGCATAAATCTAACCTCAAATGGATCCAAGAAGGTGATGCCGACAACAAGCACTTCCACAATGGTGTGAAGGAAAGGAATGGCAAAGCAAGGATAACTAAGATCAAAAACAGCAATGGCCATTGGATTTCAGATCCAAATGAGATTAAACAAGAAGGAATTTCCTTTTTTGAAAATTTCCTCACATAGTTAAAAGAAGAGAATACAGGACAATATATGGACTATTTCCTTAGTGAAATTCCACCGGTAGTCACAGAAGAAGAGAATTATTCTCTCCTTAGACATGCTGACCTAGAGGAGCTCAGAAGTACTTTCTTTGGTCTGAACAAGGTTAGTGCCCCTGGCTCTGATGGATTCTCTGGCTCTTATTTCACCAGCTGCTAGGAGATCATCAAAATAGATTTATTGGAAGCAACAAATGAATTTCTTCAACGCAAGAAATTCCTAGAGCTATCTCATCTACATGGCTTACCCTCATTCCTAAGAAATTCAACCCCTCCTCATTTGCTGAGTTCAGACCAATCAGTCTCTCAAATTTCATCAGCAAAGTTTTCTAAAAATTGCTTGTGGAGAGACTGAAACCAATAATGCCAAGGTTAACATCTTTGGAGCAGTCAGCTTTCCTTAGAGGGAGGGATATTACAGATAACACAATCCAAATGATTGAAATGGCCAGAATCCTTGCAAGAAACTCCAAGCATCAAAATCTAATAGTCAAATTAGATATGCAAAAGGCTTTTGTGAAGATTGTCCTTCAAAACATTGCCTCGACATGGTTCTCTGTGATAATCAATGTAATATAGCCTCAGGTTTTTTCCCCTCAAGCAGAGGCATTAAGCAAGGAGATCCCCTCTCTCCCTTCTTATATAACCTTGTGACTGAAACCTTCTCAAGAGCTTTAGAGCATCTCCAATGCAAAGAGTCTCGTCCATGTTTATAGGAGACAATTGGCGAATATTTATTGGGATTGTCTATGACATGGAAAATGAACATTTGTTCTCCAATGCAAGCATCATGAATCAATTTTCATCATGATATATTTGTACAAAATTATTTGTTATTAATGCATTAAATGTTTATATATGGTAAATTACATATTGAAAGCCTCAATATGAGCTTCTATTTTGTGATGCTCTAATTGAGGGTGTCAATAATTGATGTTGACACATAGGATAAAAGGTTTCAAAAAAAAAGGTTGCATTGGAGATTGTTTTTTGAGTTGAGGGTCTCTAATATGACATGGCTAATGAAGTTTTCCTATTTGATGCTTGCATTGGAGAAGCTCTTAAAGAAACTTGTCAACATTCATTACTTTGAAACCTTCCAAATGCTAGAGGAGTTGAACCCATTACACATCTGATGTATGCAGATGACACTGCCCTCTTCCTTTATCTCCAAAAAAAGGAATTTGAAAAGATTGAAGACTTTTCTACAAACTTATGAAGAAACCTCAGGACAGAAGGTCAATTACTCTAAATCAGATTTTTTTTGTTCATTCTAGAACAACTGAGATCAGGAAAAGAGTAATCAAGAGGACACTAGGCATGAAGCAAGGAAATATGCCATTTGCATACCTTGGAGTGCCTGTCTTTCATGGCAGAAACAAGATCATTAACTACCAACCTATCTTAGAGAGAATGGAAAGGCTCACTTAGAATTGGAAGAACAAGTGGTTAAGTACTACCGGGAAACTAGTTTTAATTAAATATGTGCTGATGTCTAGACCCATTCACATCTTCTCAGTACTAAAACCTCCAAAGATGGTGATAAAAAAGATGGAGAAAATAGCCATCAATTTTTTCTGGGGTGAAACTGAAAGTGGCCAAAGAAAGATATGGAGAAAGTGGAGTAGAGTGGCCATCTCCATAGAGGAAAATGGTTTAGGATTCAGGGACATTAACTCACTGATTGATGCTTTCTCGTGCAAATTATGGTGGAAACTCCAAAAAAATGAGACGATATGGACCAAGTACAACTGGTCTCTTCCCGAATCTTACAAATCTTCTATGATATGGAAAAGGATCTGCCAAGTAACTGTTCACTCTAATTCTAATTCTAGGATTTTGTATGGTAAGGGCAGCTGTCCTTTCTGGTTTGCTAACTGGACAGGTGAAGGAGCATTTTGCTATGACTGGCCACCTGAGATGGTAATTCCATTTCCCGAAATATCCTTGGCTACTTTTATATGCAACAAAGCTCTTTACCTCCCTATTTTGGAGCCACACTTGGCTTCCACTGTGCTTCATTTTTTACAGATTGCAGAAATTACTTTCACTCATGAGTACCAGGTCATTTGGATGCCTTCAAGAAATGGTGCTTTCAGCATAAAATCAGCTTACCAATCCTTCAGGCCTAGAGCTGATACAGTTGATCTTCTAAAACAGGTATGGTGCAAACCTATTCCTCCCAAAGTATCTGTACTCATTTGGAGAATCAGAAATAAAATTTTACCTTTTGATGATGTGCTTGAAAGATTCGGCTTTCACTTACCATCAAAATGCCTTTTCTGTGCGAATTCTGATTCTATAAATCACTATTTAATGAGTGCCCTGCTAATGCTGATATTTGGTCTTACTTTAATAACATTCTTGTGATTCAGCCACCTATTTTTATAAATGTACAACAGAGATTAAGATTCTATTTATCTTTTAAAGATTTCTCAAAAATCCATAGTAAAGTAATACGAGTAACCATGTTGATGGTATTTTGGGCTTTGTAGATTAAAAGAACAAAAATTTATTTGATAATGTTAATCTTAACTCCACTTTTGTGTGTAAGGAGGTTTTGAGGCTAGTCAATAATGTTTTTAATGCATTCCCCCTATCTGGTAACCTGGAAAATAATCTGTTTCTTATTCAAGCTGGTCTGATTCCTTTTATAAAGAGAAAAAGACCAAAGACTGTTAAAGTTGTTAAACGGCACCCACCTGATCAGGGATTCAAAATAAATGTCGATGCCTCTTACATAAGTTCAGGTGCCTCAGGGCTAGGTGTAATTGTTAGAGACCAATTTGGTAAGGCTATTAAAATGTTGATGAAGCACCTCACTGCCTGCTCACCTTTGCATGCTGAACTGTTAGCCATTCAATATGGTTTCCAGGTTGCACGAGAGATGTGTTTTTCCCATTATACCATAGAATCTGATTGCATGGTTGCAGTTAAAGGAATTTTAGATCCCTCATCCATTGATTGGCAATTTTTCTCTATGTGTACTACTTTATGTCATTTAAACTCTAACAGTATAATTATGCACATTTAGGGATGAGCATGGGTCTAGGACCCGACCCAGACCCTGCGGGTTTAGACCCATCGGGTCGGGTATGAATCTAATTTTTTAAGACCCGACGGATTTGGGTCGGGTCTGGATCCAAGATTAAATGAACGGGTCGGGTCCGGATCTTAATACTAAGACCCAGACCCAACCCAGACCCGACCCATAGACCCGTTATATATATAGTAAATAAATAATTAATAAAAGCATTCTATATTTATATTTAGTATTCTATATTCATTCAGAAATCTCCAGAAACGATCTGTCATCCGCGAACGCGATACTATTCCCGGCGGCTCCCTCTACGCAACTTGCAACAGGGTTCCGCCATATTTCCATCCACCACCCGCCGTATTTCCGTCCACCGCCCGCCGATCTTTCCGTCTACCGCCACACCCTCACCTGGTACGTGTGATTAAGAGTCGGAAAACCTTGTTCTCGGCCTTCTTCAATATTCTTAATTCATTCTAATCTGAAGTGCTTTGATGATTTTATTGTTTCCGTTGACTAATTAGAAAAAGGAAAGCTTTGGAGTTTGGAGTATTAATTTAGTTCACCCCACTGTAATCCTTTGATTGCCTTTTCATTATTAATTCTTTCGCACAAATTCCATTCTGATTGTCTTTTCATTTTTGTCTTTTAGTTCAGCATACCATGTTATATAAATTACTTTCAAATTGTTTATTTGAATGCATGAAAGTTCTAAATTATCTCTCACCAAGACTATTATTGAATAAAACTTTTTATAGCACAGCTTAAAGTGAGATGAGTGACTTGTTTGAGTGTTTATTTAGTTGGTTTAAGTTATCAGTTAGAGTCTCACCTAAACTATTATTGAATAGGACTATTTTGTTTTTGTTCAGGTTTTGATGGAGGAAGACATATTCATTCCTTTAAAGTATTCAAATATTCAGCCTAGTGAGCCTAATGATGATGGATTTATAGATGGTGGGCATATAGAACTTGACGGTGATGATGATGACGATGGTAACAATGATGTGCCTATTGATCCTATCACAGAATCAAAAACTTCCAAGAGGCTAATATCAGATGTGTGGGAGTCTTTTGATAAGGTTATGGTTGGGAAGGTTGAAAAGGCGGTTTGCAGGCATTGCCAAAAAAAAAATGGTGACCGGAAACAATAGTGGAACATCACATCTCAGAAAACATTTGAATGACACATGTCCAGGAAGACTCCTCAAAATTGGTGGACAACCAAAATTGAAAATGAAGTCAAAAGTTGATGGATCGGTTTCCTTAGACGATGGAGGAAAAGTTATAGCATTTGATCAAGATGCTTCTCGTTCAGATCTGGTGTATATGGTTGTTATTCATGAATATCCTTTATGTATAGTGGAGCATATTGGATTTATCAGATTTGTGTATGGTCTCAATCCATCGTTCAAGATGATTTCTAGGCATACCTTGAAGCGGGATATTATCAAGAAATATGTAGACAATAAAAAGTCTCTTCATGCACTACTGGAACACAATGAGAGTAGAGTATCTGTCACTACCGATATGTGGACTGCTTCGAATCAGAGGAAGGGTTACATGGTTGTGACAGCACATTTTATAGATCAACAATGGATTTTACGAAGCAGAACTTTGAGGTACCCTTTACTTTTATTTATGTCTTATATTACTATATTGAATATGGTTACATCCCTTAAGTCTCACTTATAAAATTACATATTCAATTTATATTCTAGGTTTTGTTATGTGCCATGTCCACATACTAAAGGAGTTCTTGCAAAGGTTTTGATGGAAAGTTTGTCTCAGTATTCATTGGAAAATAAGCTTGCATGTGTGGTAGTTGATAATTGTAGTACTAATGATGGAATGGTTAAGATTTTATTGGAAAAGTTTGAAAGAGGAAAGCTCATGCTACATGGTGACTATTTGCATATGCGTTGTAGTGCTCATATTCTTAACTTGGTAGTTCAAGATGGATTAGATGTGATTAAATGTGGAATTGAGAATGTCCGAGAGTGTGTTTCATTTTGGATGGCAACTCCCAAGAGAATAGAGAAATTTGATGAAACTTGTCGGTTTTTGGACTTGCCTAATCCAAAAAGAATGGTTCTTGATTGTAAAACTAGGTGGAACTCAACATTTTTAATGCTTCAAACTGTTTTGCCTTTCAAAGATGTCTTCACAAGGTTGAAGCGTTTAAATAGAAGGATGAAATTTGTTGTTCCTAGTGATACAGATTGGACTTTGGCTGAAATGGTTTGTAAGAAGTTAGAAATTTTTTACAAGACTACATTGAGTTTTTCTGGTAGAAAATATGTGACTATCAACTTGTTTTTTCGGAAAATATGTGTGATTAGACTGAATTTGAAACGGTGGTTAGCAAGTGATGTTGAGACTATTAGGATGATGGCCAATAGTATGATTGGAAAATTTGACAAGTATTGGCACCAAATCAGTGGAACTTTGGCTGTTGCTGCAGTCTTGGATCCAAGAAACAAAATGGAATGTGTTGAATATTATTTTGAAAAATTTTATGGTGAAGAGGGAGCTGAAGCTGAGCTAAAAAAGGTTAGGAAGATTCTTGATGATCTTGTCGTGGAGTATGAAAGAAAAGCTAATGAGACAAGGGATCAAGATCCATTTCCTAGAACTAGCAAGAAAAGAGTTGCCGAGCCATCTTTTTAAGAGGACGAGGATGAATATGCCGAAGTCAAGAAAAATAAGAAAAGAAAGGTGAATGTGAAGTGCGAAGTTGATGAGTATTTGAAGGAAGATCAGCTGCCCGATGATTCTGAGTTTGACATACTCTACTGGTGGAAAAACTCGGTAAAATATCCCACTTTAAGAATGATTGCTAGGGACATTCTTGCCATTCCCGTTTCAACCGTGGCTTCTGAAAGTTCTTTTAGCACGGGTGGTAGAGTTCTTAGTCCTCATCGTTCTAGACTTCATTCCGATACAGTTGAAGCATTGATGTGTTTGCAAAATTGGATAAAGGAAGATGTTAAAGGTATAACCTATATGTTACTTATTTTTGATTAAGTTTGCTTGGTGCCAAATGATTTCTTTTCTACTTTCTTATAATTTATTTTCATTCAAATTGCTACACAGCTGCAGAGGAAGCTAAACATGCTTGTTCTACCGCCGGTGAAGATTCCGACACGGAAAATGAAGGAGTAGTTGATATCATTGACATGGTATATTTTAGTTCATTTAAATTTTCTTTAAACCATTCTTATCTATACGGATTAAAGTTGGGATGCTATAAGTTTATAATGTAACTTTTGTAGGATCTTGATGATGATATCGACGATGATTCAGAAGAGTGACGGTGTTGGTGTGGATTTGACTGAATATCACAGTGAGTGCATTTTTCATTGTTATGAAAATGTTTTATTGCATGTGCTAAGTGCAGACCCCTAATATTGAGTTTGCCTTAGTGTTATGTAGTTCTTGTGCATTTACATTTTAGTTTTTCTAACAATACATTATTTCTTCTTCAGTTGGATCACAGTCACGGACTAGAACACTTCAAGACTGGCATTGGTACTTCGCAGCAAATTTTCTACTTCTTTAACAGTAGAAGATATCATTTTGGCTACACTTATTATGCTCTTTTTGGCTACCAATGATGTTTTTATTGTATATTGTTGATTGAAATTTAACAATGTTATGTAGTAGACCATCTAAAAGTGTTGAATTTGTATTAGCATTTTATTCTAATGTACAATAATGGATTGCTTTGTTTTTATTTAACAATTTCTAGTACCAACGTTTATTTTTTTATAAAATAATTTAAGGACCCGTTTTAGACCCTTGGACCCATTAGACCCGTCGGGTTTGGGTCTGGATCTTACTTTTTAAGACCCAGCGGATATGGGTCGGGTCTGGATCTTACTATTTTTCAACGGGTCGGGTACGGATATAGCTAGACCGACCCAGACCCTACCCATGATCATCCCTATGCACATTCCTAGAAAATCAAACTGTGTAACAGATTTCTTAGCAAAACGAAGCTCCGAGTTATCGCTTACTGGCTCTCTTGCCTTTAAGGAAGCTCCTAGAGAGCTGAGAGGATTGATTTTCTTAGATTTGTAGGGCATCACTAATTTGAGAGTGTTTTAAAATCAAAGACAAGATATTGCTGGGTTTTTTTTGCTTCATTTTGCAGGTCAGGATCCAACCCCATGGTAGAATTCACAAGAGAACAGAGAGCCATTTCCCACTCAAATTACAGGATCTTCCTCTCCAGAAATACATTTACATGGACAACTGCATTATCATCCACAATAAGGACAAAGAATTTGCTGTTTCAGGAGCACATTTCCTTTTGCCAGAATTTTATGGCAGTTTTTTTAACTTTGAACTATTGCCTAACTAGTGTGTTTTGAGGACATCGAATATTTGATCATCCAACCCCTCGGGTGGCGGAGTTGTGTTTCGAATTTCGATTACTAATTTGTTCCCCGAGCTTGCATTGAATGATTGAGTACCCTTAACACCATGCCTCAACCTATGTATATGATTAGGAAACTCTCAGGCCTATTCATCCTTTATTTTGGAAGTCATTTTGGCTTCTTGAGCTTCTATGGCTTATTTGTAACAACTTTTTGAAAATCTATTTTAAAAGGTTTGGGGAGCCTATTAATATCCCTCCACCATGGGTGGTTTAAATTAAAAAAAGAAAGAGAAACAACCGCATGCAAGTTCAGTGAGATTTCTCATAAGATGCAAATCATATCATACATCGCCCATAAACTAAACCACACACTTTCACGCATCATGTCACGTTAAGAAGACGAAGATCATTCAATTATCAAAGTAATTGTAGATCATTTTGGAAAAAATGACAAATAAACACAGGTATGCAATGAGTTATAACCACAAATGACGAGTCAACAACCACAACAAAGATATGATTGATCACATAATAAATTTTCCAGTCAGAACTTGGTAAGAACATTTCAATTAGTTTCTGAATCGTAAATTTTCCATCATACAACACATAAAAGAGAACATCACAGGTTTAAACAGTGACGGAACCAGAAAAATATTTGAAGAGGGACTAATAATTTTTTTCCTGTCAATATAAATATGTATTTAACAGTCAAATCACTAGATTATAATACATGAAATCGTTGAACCAATTATCGGAGTGTTGGAGGTGATCATCGTGATTCACCGATGTGCTTTCAAAATTTTAATTATTTAGGTACTTGTGTTCTTATTTTCTGAGACAAATGAGCCAATTTGGTATTTTAGTTCTCTAGCAATATTAGAGCCCATATAGCCCACTATTCAAATTAATAACCAAAATAATTAATCTTAACAAAAATTTTGCTGATATCATAATTTTATGATATGACGAATACAGTTCCTGTGTAACTAAACTAATAAATTTAGAAAAACAAATAAAGGTGTCCAACACACAAACAAATCTAATAAACACTTCTGAACAGTTGGTTTCCAGTTGGTATCTATGATAACTCTCTTGAGGAACTATTAAAACTTAAACATGCCAAAGCCAAACTCACTAGAGCTGTTTATGAACAGAAAACACTTCTGGAAACAAAAGTCTAGAATTAGATGGCTTAAGGAAGGGGATAATAATACAAAGTTTTCCATAATTCTGTTAAAGAAAGGGAAAATAGGCTTAACATCACTAAGGTTAAAAGTTCAAATGGTATATGGCTAGATGACATTGTTGATATTGAAAATGAAGCCATTCAATATTACCAAAACCTTCTTTCAGATGATAGTGATCATGTCAGTGACTATTTTCAGTCTCATTTTCTAAGCCAAATTCCTAAGCTCATCACTAGTGAGGACAATCAATCCCTTGTCAGTCCTGTCACACTTCCTGAACTAGGGGAGATTGTTTTTTCACTAAATAAAAACAGTAGCCCTGGTCCAGATGGATTCACTGCCAATTTCTTTATTAAATCATGGGATACTATATCCACTGATCTCCTTCAAGCAGTGATTGAATTCCAAACTGGGAAAGAAATTCCTAGAGGTATAGCTAGCACTTGGATCACTGTGATCCCAAAAAAAGAGACTCCTGTCTCTTTTGATGATTACAGGCCAGTTAGTCTCTCCAATGTTTTGAATAAGATTTGCTCTAAACTTCTAATGGAGAGATTAAAACCTTTTATGCCAAAAATTATTTCACCTCATCAATCTGCATTTAAGAAAGGAAGGGATATTTCTGATAATGTTATCTTCCTTCAGGAAATGGTCAGATTCTTAGATAGGAAAAGCAAGGAGCCTAATTGTATAATTAAATTGGACCTTAAAAAAGTATTTGATATGGTTAAATGGAGATTTTTGCAGGCTGTCCTTTATAAGTTTGGATTTCATGGAAAATTCATTTACTCTATCATGCAAAATCTCTCCCAAGCTTGGTTTTCAATCCTCATAAATGGTAAGCCTGTGGGTTTCTTCCAACCAACAAGAGGTATCAAACAGGGTGACCCCCTCTCTCCCTTTCTATTTAACATCTTCACTGAAGCTTTCACTAGGAGTCTGGCATATGCTTTTCATAACAACAAGCTTCAATATTTTGACCTTCCATCAAATGCTTTGCATGTTTCTCATTTAAGTTATGCTGATGATACAGTGGTCTTCCTCAATGCCAATGAGCTAACTCTTTCTAGATTTAAAGCATTTCTTGCTAAATTTGAGGAGGTAACTGGTCAAAAGATTAACTATAACAAGAGTGATGTTTTTATTGGTAAACATGCATGCCATTCTTCTGTGAGCAACATTAAGAACATTTTAGATATGAAAAAAAGGAAGTTTTCCTTTTAAATATCTGGGGGTACCTATTTTTAAAGGAAAAACTCTTAATGCTCACTTTTTGCCTTTACTGGAGTCCATTGATCAGAAACTAAAAAACTGGAAAAATATTTGGCTCTCCACTGGAGGCAAAATCATTCTGATCAATTCTTGTATCTATTCTTTGCCACAACATATCTGGTCTGTATGTGTTCCACCAAAACAGATAATTAAAAAAAATGAAAGGAAGCTAAGCATTTTCTTTTGGGGTGAAATTGATCTTAAACCTAAGAAATCATGGAGGAAATGGGATGACCTGTTCATTCCTATAACTCAGAATGGTTTAGGTTTTAGATCAATTCACACCATTATAAAAACATGCTCAGCCAAACTGTGGTGGAAATTTCAAATGGCTGAGGCCATGTGGACACATTTTATGGTTTCACTCCCTGCATCATACCAATCTTCTCCCAGTTGGAAAAGAATCTGTAAAATCACTCCTTGGGCTGAAGCTAATAGTAGAGTGATTGTTGGGAAGGGGGACTGTAACTTTTGGTCATCCAATTGGTTAGATATTGGACCTCTGATGGACCACTGTAATCCTTCTCTTACTACTATTTCTAAGGATAGTACTGTTGCATCATTTATGATTGACAAACCCTATTATATGCAACAACTATCCCCTCATTTATCATCTAACACTCTCTCTCTTTTACAGGAAACTGAACTCCAATTACACAGAGAGGATAGATTAATCTGGAAGCCTGATCTAAAAGGAAGTTTTACCTTCAAATCAACCTATCTCAGCCTGAAAGAATCTCTGGGTAATATCTCTTGTATTCACCACCTTTGGAACCTTAGAATTCAGAAGAAAATCTCAGTTTTCATGTGGAAAATGATAAATTCTTTCTTACCCTTTGATAACATCTTGAAAAAAAAAATGCATTTTCAGCTGCCATCTAAGTGTTTCATGTGTTGCAATGAAGATTCTTTAGATCATTTTTTTAACTCATGTGAATTCTCTTTACTTATATGGAAAACTATGCATTTATTCATGGGACTTTCTGATAGGACCTTCTCTTCTATTTGGGAGAGACTCTCCTTTTATCTTACTTATAAAGGTTTGAGTACTCTTCATAATAACATCATTAGACTCTCTCCTTCTGTGACTTGCTGGATTTTATGGAAAACCAGGAATAGATGGCTATATGATAATATCCCAGCCAATTCATCCTTTGTTCTGACACAGATCGAGGACTTGATTTTCCTGATGTTCTCTGTTAAACCATTTTATATACTCTCTGCTATTGACTCTGAAATTGCCCAACATAGCTTTTTACCTCTTGGATAGGTATTATCATTCGAAATAATGATGGTAAGGTTTTTAAAATGAACATGACTTTCATGCACGCTTCTTCTCCCTTGGAAGCAGAGATTTTAGCAATTCAAACTGGAATTTTTCTTGCCAATCAATTTCAGTTTTACCCATGCATCATAGAATCTGACTGTTACAATGCAGTTAAAGGGATCCATGATCCTTTTTCCAGTGAATGGCAGGTTTTTTCATTGTGCTCTGAACTTAAGTCTAGGCTTAGAGACATCAAGCTGGTTCATGTGCTTAGAGAAGCTAATCAAGCTGCTGATTTTCTTGCTAAAAGATGTTTAACCCTAAAAATCTCAGGGGAACTGTCTTTACAGGATGCCCCTAGGAAACTAAAGGGTCTAATCAATCTGGACAGTCAAGGCACTCCAACTGTGAGAGCTCTTTCTTCTCCTTAGAAACTTTTACTGGTTTCTTCCTGTTTTTTTTTTACAGGGTCAGGACTGGATGGATCTTGGGAGGATATACAGCAACGTCTTTCTCATTAATGAATCAACTGGTACATCGAGCAACTGGAAGTAACTGCACAGGGGGCATCTGTAGCAGTTCAAGCCTACTGAGCAGCACCCGACCGAATACATATGGTGCTAACACATCTCTCTCACTTTGTAGTTACTCCTCGGCCGACTTGAGTCTCATCCTGGGTTCTTGACTTGGTTTGATTCGCAGACATGCTTGGGAGTCTAATTGCAATTTGAGAAGTGTGTCTTTCCTTCAGCTAGTTTCTTTTATCAGACAATCACTTACATAATTATTCATTTGGATAAAGATTTCCTCTTGGAAGTCTCTACCTTTTATTCTTTTGGAAGCAATCCCTATTGCTTCGGGAGTTTTGTTATACTCCGTAATCTAAGCCATTGTCTGGCTATTAGTTTTTAGTCTATAAAACTCAGAAACTTAGCTCATGAACTATATGTAATATTTTTGTGTTTCCTACGGGCTTGGGAACCCTTTAAAGACTCCTACCACATGAGTGGTTTTAACTTAAAAAAAATATATATATATAAAATTGCTTGGATTAAGCCTATCTCAGGCTATAAATTCAATGTAGATGCTTCATGGTCATCATCATCCTTATTTGCTGGTATCAGCCTCCTAATTAGAGATAATAGAGGTAGTTTTATATCTGCTCATTGTAAATATATCAATGCTGATTCACCTCTAGAGGCTGAAATGAAAACTATTCAATTTGCTCTTAACTTCACAGGTGTTTTTTCTGAGCCAATTATCATAGAGTCTGATTGCCTTAATGCTATTTCTTGTATTCTCAATCCAGTAACTGCCCATTGGAAGCTTTTTCATTTGGCAGACACAATACATATGGCTATCTCTTCATTCTCACTAATCCATGCTCATAGAGAGAGAAATATGCCTGCTGATTCTATTGCCAAATTATGTCTAATAAACAAGCATGATACATCTTTTACTTTTGTCTGTCTTCCTGATAGGATTCAAGTTTTAATAAGATTAGATCAAATGGGAACTCCTTCTCTAATAATGCTTAGAATGGATTCTACTAATGTGTGAATGCTACTTTTTCAGGATAAATAGAAGGTGACTAATATCACCTTCTATATCTCTGCTCAATTCCAAGCTTCATGGATGGATGAAGGAGCTCTTCCCTCAATCTGCCAACTCAGAGTGGCACCTCACTTCAACTCCTTGAGTAGAAGAATATGGTGCTACATGACATTTTGCTGAAGGACTTTGTTGAAACTTGGAATTGATCCATAGGCTGCCTTGTGTCTGAGTTGTTTTGCGCTTCTGATTCACTAACAAGCAAGTGGATTTTACCCCTTTTTTCTCTTAGTTCTTAAACTGGAAACATTTTGATGTATAGAATGAGTTTCTCTAGTGTTAATAGGTAGTCTAACTCATTATTTTTGGAAACTATGCTTAGCTTCTTGTAGAACCTCTTAAGGTTCTACTTCTTGTATCATTACTTTATTTGTCTTGTTATTTAAAAAGCATGGGGAAGCCAATATAAATCCCTCCACCTTGGTGGTTTAACTTTTAAAAAAAAAAAAATCTAATAAACACATGAACTATCATTCGTTTTACCATAAAATTATGGTTAGATAGTGTCACCCGATTTTTTCTCATAATCTCAAACTTCTCTTCGTCTTCTTCGCTTCTCCTTCGATTCTCTTCCCAAAATTTAACCCAAATAATTAATCTCAAACATCTCTTTGTCTTCTTCGCTTTCCCTTCGCTTCTCTTCTCAAATTAATAACCCAAATAATTAAAAAAACAACCCTGTATTGAATTGGATGATCGAAAATTCGAAATTATGATGGCTTGACGAGAAATTCATTGCTAGTGCATTGTAGATTACTATCAATATAGAAAATTCCCCAAATTGTTTGTAACTTTATTAAATCTTTCCTGTTGTACTTGACCTAAATTTGATGTGCATGAGCCACAAAGATGCATAATTTTCTCCAAAACTCCAAACATACTCTAAACGTACATATATGATTGATCCAACAGTAATCATCAAAATGCCGGCCGTCGTAAGCCAGCTAAATGCAGTTCATTATATCTATAAATATCTGGGAAAAAATCAGTTTCTTAGACATCAAATAGTTATGCAATTTGAAAAAAACACAATTTTAAACTAAAACAAGTTTCATATATATTTATATATGTACAATCTCGAAACAATGGGTTTAAAATCTCTGTTGATCATAATGGCTGTAGTGGCCACAATTGTTGCTCCAACTACGGCAAAACTGTTCCTTGTTGGAGGTCCCGTCGGTTGGAGGTTAGGAATCGACTACCAATCATGGGCTGCCGGAAAGGTCTTTCACGTTGGGGATGCATTGGGTAAGGTTCTTTTAACTCGATTGATTTATAACCTTTTTTAATTTTTTTTGGTTATCAGTCCCTATTGGATAACTCGGAAAGTGTTGCATGTTCACCCAACTTATCTGAACTAATCAAATTTAAATAGACCCGATCTTATCTGATTCTAACTATTTTGAACTGAAGTAAAATTAATATCTTGAGAAATAGAAATAGAACTACAAATTAAGCTTATATCATTAAATTATAATATCTTGAGAAATAGAAATAGAACTACAAATTAAGCTTATATCATTAAATTATATTTCACCTGATCTGAGCTGAACTAAATTAAAAATGTACGCTAATTTAAACTAAATTAAACTGATTTTAACGAAAATAATTTAATAAAATTCAGAAATATTGGAAAAAACATGCATAGTATTTTTGGTTATGTAAACAAAAATAAAATATATAAAGTAAATGTTAAACAAAGGCCCTGTTTGCTAGAAATTTTTTTTTTTTTTTTTGAAAAATGCTAGAACTTATTTCTTGTTGTAATGAACTGAACTGAAGATTAATGTATTAAAAAATGAAATCAACATGACTGAACTAACCTGAATTTCATCAAATTACATTTTCACTGAATTGATCTACAAATAAGCTCTGGCAAACCTGGCCGAAGTCAGTAAGAGAATAAATTGGAAAGAAATTATGCGTTATTCATCAATTTAATTATAAGAATCAAATCTAAGCAATCTTAACTAGATTGAGGGTCCTTAATTTCTTTATTCCTTGAAATTGTAATTGTGTAGATTATGCTTTAGTTAACTATGCGAAATCGAGCTCCATGTTAGTTATTTATCACCTAATTAAAATGATCATTTTAGATTTTTGTCATTCATTTCTAAACGATTTCCAAATCTTTTCGTTTCTAACCGATTTCAAAAACCTTTAAATATAAGTCCTTTTACTTTTTTAAAAAAACTAAATAAATAATTCAACGGTAGATTGAGCTAATTGTACCAAGAATTTTACTGTGGAAGTTTTTAAGTATGCGTCACAGTTACACAATGTAGTGAGGGTAAACGGAACAGATTTTCAAGCGTGTACTGCACCGCTGGGCGCTCAGCCTCTCACCGGAGGTCTGAACTTGATAAAACTATCTGCTCCGGGAAGAAAGTGGTACTTCTGCAACGTCGGCGCACATTGCCAACTTGGGATGAAGCTTGTCATTGACGTGTTGCCGGAGGAATCATCGGAACCATCCGCTGCACCTTCCCCTGCTCCGGCGGCTCTTCCGGGACCGTCTGATGGAACCGACGGATGGTGATGATAAAGCTACAATTAAGGTCTTTGATCGATATTGGCCTCAACATTTTAATTAATGTGTATTTGATATTGTCGTTTACGTTTGAATTATTAATTAAGGAAAAAATTAATGGCGTGCATGAGAATGAGTTAAGAATTCACGTTGTTTTATCTAGAAGTGCGACGTTCTATTTAAGTCTGTAGGACTGTTCATTATTGTAAGCTGATTGGTCCAAAATTGTATTGTGATTTTGAAAGAAAGTTGTTGTATCGATAGAACAAAAATATTTTATTTTCTCAAAAATACCCTTACTTACTAATTAATTGTTTTCTTTCATTGGTTTGGCACTCTGTTGAGAAATTGCATCTTCGTATATCAGCGTCGCAAGGAAGACGATAAATGGAGCTCAAGATTTACTTCTATACTTCTGGGTTGAGCTGATCAATTTCTTGCTCAAGAATTGCATCTTCATACAGTAGTTTTTCACATATTGATATATAATTCACTAGGAAAGGATCCCATTTTGGTGCCGTCGGCTTCTGGGAATTCGGTTTCCCCTTCTTTCCACCGCCTCTCGGAGCATTGCTCCACTGAGGCCCAATCCTAAGCGGGCGTCCACAGAGCGGCGATTCATTAAGCAAAGAGAGCCTTGTTCACTGCTTCCAACTCGATAAACACCACGAGCGCACAGCCTTTCAACATCCCCAGCTCGTCTTTCATCACGGTCACCTCGCAGACGGTGCCACACGACTCGAAGTGTCGCTGCAGATCCGAAGCCGTGGATCAGTTAGGCACGTTCCGGACGAACACCGACCGGCGCGTCGCTCTCGGCGACCTGCTGGGGTCGCAGAACCTTGGATATGGACTGTAGCCTTTTTTCTGCCGTTCGTAGATCCTGCAGGGAATGGGCGGTCTTCGTTAAATATGCACTAATGTATTGCATAGTACCTTATGCAACCAACTCATTCCCTTCTTCATCTAAAAAATAAAGAGGTATTGTTTTAAGGCCTTTGCAATACATTAGTGCATAGTATTGTTCGTATTGTTTTAATTTCGCAATACATTATTTTTACGCTAGTTCAAATATATTGAAATTAAAATAGTTCAGTTTGGTTCTTTCAAATCAGATCAGTTTGGTTATTTAGTGATTTATAGAAGTTGAGTACGTAGGCTGGTTTGTAGTTTATAGAAAGTATGCAGTTTTATTTTGTAATTAATAAAGTTATGCAGCTTCTTTTTAATTTATAGAAAATCTGTAGGTTTGTTTTTAATTTATTGAAGTTCTGTAGCCTAATTTGATTTTTTTTATAATACCAGGGACTGTGTTTTGTGATTAATTGAATACTGAGGACTGAAGTGAAATATTCATTTGTTACACTTTCAAAAGTAATAGATTTTTTTTAGAATTAATTACCCTAGTGGTCCTATAAAAGTTCAAAGTGTTTTTTTTAGTCCCATCAAAATTTTTCATTCCTATTTGGTCTCATAAAAGTTATTATTGGTTCTATTTGGTCCTTTGGTTAGTCAACTAACTGAATAGTAGAGTTGACTAACGGAATTTCATATATAAATTGCACAAATACCATCCATTAGTATTAAAACATCAAATTAGTATTTTGAAACATTTAAGTAAATAATTGGTCTAACAAGCTTTATTTTATTTTTTAATACACACAAGACCTAATACATTTTAACTCGAATACGTTTAATTTCAACATCAATCACTTTCAAATATATATTTTTCTCACTATACTTGCTCATGTACAATTACACGATTAAATAATTTTAGGTAATCTCTATATGGAATTGAGGGTGATATATTAGAATATAAAGATGTCCTTTATTAATAATAAGATATTACCATACATATAGTTACTGGCATACCTGTGGACTGCGGCTAGGAGTACGAAAAATTAAAAACTTATCATTTCTACTAATTTCAAAATATTGAATTTGATTATTGTATGATATTTTAATATTAATGGAAATACTCTAATAATAAAAATGGAATCTTTGTATAATTTTTAATATATAAATATACTGAAAAGTTGTAAATTAATTTAATATTTCAATAAAAATCAAGTTTGAGAAAATTATCATTTAATTCGCTAGTCAAATTACTCTAGCGTTCATTTGTTGACTAGTGGAAGCACTACATAAGAACAAATTCAAGTTATAGTATAATTTTGTTTTAATTAGGGTAATTTATATTTATTTTGTTCTTATTTATTGCTTCTACTAGAAATTAATTTTTTTTGATTAGGATGATTAGGATAATCTCTGATTTTAATCATCCACTAATTTTAGTTTGTTTTTATTTGAGGTAGAATTTTATAAATTAATTCGCTAGATTAATTTTAATGAAATTGAAATTTTCTAAATAAGAACTAAATTAATTACTGACGCAGTCGGAATATCGGAAGATTCGCCAGCACGAATCTGTAAGAAATCATCAAGGATTCGCCAGCACGAATCCAAGGGTTTGGGTCGGAAATCCATCCGAAATCTGGAATCCACCAGAAAGAAGAGAAAAAGTCTCTGAAAATATAATAATTGATTGAATAATTTCTTGCCTGCTACAAAAGGAGTATAAATATCAATCTTAAACCCTATGCTAAAAATAAACTAATTCTAAAATAGAAAATAAATATTAAAAATATTAAAGAGAAAGTCTTGGGTGAGACCTGTCCTTGTGGAGACCAAGAGCAGGGGAATGAGCATTTACTGTTTCTGCTTGATCTTTTAGTCAGTTTGTTTGATCTTTCAATCAATGTCCTTGAGTATTTTTGTTTTGCCTTGATTTTTCAGTTAATTTGATCTTTCGTTCAATTTGTTTGATCTTTCGGTCAATTTTCTTGATCATTTCCTTGGTCAATTTCACCAACGACAAATTCAATCAAGCAAATCGGCGGGTTTAAAGCTCACCATCGACAAATTCAATCAATAGCAGTCTCATTTAATGTTTGGTCTCATTTGAGACCGGTCTCAAATGAGAATTTGCCAATATTAAAACGCCAGTTTAAGGCTTTAAACGAGTTCAAATGGCCTAACCAGTATAGTGCTCACTACATAGTAGTGAGTTATGTTTATTGACTCGTTTTCCTTTCCGAAAGGATATAATATGATACCATTCATATGTTGATATCTGAATCTATCCCGATACTTCCCAGCCTGTCCGACGACAGATTTTCCTCAATTCTCAGGCAAAATCTCCCTACATCAGTTTCCTTCACTTCAAAAAGAACTCGCCCCAAGTTCTCCCCTCCACCATCAAGAGTTTCAACCTCCATAGCAAACTCTGTTGATGTCAAGGCAACATAAAGAACCATCTTCCAATTCCAACTCAACATTAATGGCTCGTCAATTACCCTACCAAAATTTTTAAGGTTAGTTTACTTAAACGTTTCAAAAATTACAAGTCTAATTCGATATTTTTATATAAATTGAGGGTATTTTTGTAATTTATTTATGAAATTCCCTACTATTCAATTAGTTGACTAACCAAAGGACCAAATAGAACCAAAAATAATTTTTATGGGCCAAATAGAAACGGAAAATTTTTATGTGATCAAAAGAAAACGCTACGAACTTTTATGGGACCATTATTTTTGAAGTCCATCCAGTAGGCTTTTTACACGCGCATACATTTTGTTGTTGTAATTAATCATACATTTATTAATTTACAGTGAATAAGTTGAAATTAATGTAGAGGTATTATTATTTTTAGACCTTTTAAATTTCTAACTATTTTATATTACCATAGTAGTTTTTATAATAATATATGTGGTGTGACCTTTACTATTGAATATTTATATAAATATCATGGTATGTAGATGGATCGAAATGATTAGTTAGTAATTTATAAAAAATATTAAAATTAAATAAATATATTAATATTAATTCCTAATAAGAATAATGAATATGTAAAATAAGTTTATAAATGATAGTCATGCCCTTAAGTGTCATTTTACATAAAACAGTTAGCACATAAAAGCTAACTTTACCAAACACTTTTATAAACAGCTAGCAGTCAAACAGTTAACGTAAACAGCTAAGTTAAACAGTTGGTCAAACCAGCTAAATGAAAACAGCCAATAGCCACCAACTAGTACCAAACAGGGCAAGTGATTTTATCTATTTTAACCCAATAATTTTATCTATTTTTATCAGATTGATTTTAAAATTTTGACCTTATCTTCCCCCTTTAAACGATCATAGATTATTTGATTGAACCTTCATTTACGGGATTGTATAATCTCTCCAACTTAATACAATTCTTTCTCATTCTTTCTTAAAAAAAACATTATGGTGGAGGGAATTTATAATTAGGCACCCTAACCCCTAATGACCATAAAAAGTTCAAAAATTAAGGGGAGTGCTAAATAAAGCTGCCCTAGTTTTACTTAGCACAAGCTCTATTTTATCATATTTTTTCCACCCATGCCCTTATTCCCTTTTTCATCTCTTTTCTTCTCTCATAACACATATTCAATCTACCCCAACTTATTGTTACTATAATTTGATGATAATCTATCCGTAGATGATGAAGATCTTGAATTGGTAATGTTGTAGCTCAAAATTGATGTTCAAAAATGTTAAAAATCAAATATTTTTGATAAAAATACACTAAAAGTAAAATGGCTCGTAAAAGTAACTAAGCATCAATCAAGTAACACTCAATCATTGATCAATCGTTCATCAAGTAATGCTCATATATTGTCCAAGGATTCCTTGTCTTATGCTCCGGTTATGGCCAAGCATGAAAAGTTGAATGGTCGAACTTGGTTGAAGCATCCAAACAAAGCGCAGATCAATCAACGCTTAAGGAACACACAAGCCATTACATTTGAATGCTTCAATAACGACCAAGCATTACTTTTAATGCTTGAGCTTAACTGGAGCATAAGACAAAGAACGCTCAGATGATAACGAACGCTCGCTCAATGGTAGTGCATTATTAGATGGATGTTCATTTAAGTTTACGGGTCATGTTGCTTTTAGTTTGTGTTTGTCGAAACGATTTGATTTTTTACATTCTTAAACGCTATTTTTGAGCAATAACATTACCGATTGAAGATATTCATCATCCGTTGATATATAGATTATCATCAATTTATAACAGGAAGAAAGTTAATTTGTTTGAACAAGTTTTGTGAGAGCAAAAGAGAAAGAGGATAAATAGGATAAGGGCATGAATGGAAAAAATATGGTAAAATAGGGCTACACAAAGTAAATGTAGGGCTGCATTTAGCAATTCACAAAATGAACAAAGTAGCTTCGTACTAATTAGTATGATACAAGTTATTCTATGGCAGCTAACAAGCAAGTATACTTCCAAAAAGAATTACTAGGTATACGATCACTAACAAGAGAACCTAGATTCTACATATATGGCAAGGAATTACTGAATTAATACAAAAAGTCACAAGCAATTTAGTGATTGGGAATTTGAAACACAACTTAACCACTCGATCTAATTCCTTCCAATACACAAAAATAAGATAATTCTTGCGCTCGATTACATTTCAAGACAAAAGGACCAGATATTTGCTCATCAAAATGATATTTCTTATTGTCCTTCAACTCCTTGTATTGAGTTTCTCATTTCCCACAGTTCGACTTTTCGATGATTTGAAAATACTTCAAATTAAAATTTTAGATGTTAGTTAGACCTTCTCTGGGTAAAATTTACAAAGTCAATGTCGGTCCATTGTTACTATAGCATTTATTCAAAATCTAAGGGTACATGAGCACTTAACAAAAAAAAGCTCAGAGATGAATGGGCGCATTCTATTTATTTTTGTCCGATTTACAGTTTAATCCAATAATTTATTATCCCTTTTATTCTAACCCTAATAATTCATCAATCACATTATTTGTTCATGTTTCTCTTTTATGACGACCCAATTTCCTTTAAATAAATTTTACATTGATGATCAGAACGTTCAAGAAAGCTAAAAAATTCATTGGTCGTTCTCGGCGTAATTGGAGCAAATGATCTTATTTATGCACTTGCACAAGGAAAATCCATTCAAGAAATTGGACCATACATACCGCATATTGTTCGAGTCATCCTTGATAATGCAAGAGTAAGTTGGTGGCCTAGCTCGATCTAAATGCCATATGATTCCTTTTTGTATATTTCGAAATTTTATTTCCATATTAAACATGATATTGGAGCTCCTTTCAAAAGTTTGATATTAGTATAGCATTTTTAATGAAAATAATTAATCATAGTATTATAAAAATATTTCTCTTAGTACTTGATATAAATTTATCATACTATGATAAGAATATTTATCATAGTAGTTCTCTAAGTAGTAAATGCATGGTGTATAGGAGATTATACGTGGGCTTGGTGCAACTCGGATTGTAGTTCCAAGAAACTTTCCACTTGGTTGCTTTCCCGTTATTTTGATTACATTCACTGAAACAAATAAAACTTCCTGCGAGTTTGATGAATATGGATGTTCAAAAAGTTACAATAATATGGTGAACACTCTAAATGCTCACCTGCAAAGTGGATTGGATTCTCTCCGATTGGATTGGATAATCCAGATGTTACTATTCTATATGCTGATTTATATGAGGGCTTTCTTTTCCGTTCTCTCTCGTGCACCTGCTCTTGGTAAGAATATTACAGTTAGTTTTTTAATGGTAAATTTTTCAACACATAAAAGAGTTTGACATGACAGATTTAAATCAGAAATGTCAAATTAGGTTGAGTTGTGTTATCAACTATTTTCATATGTAGTTTTATAAACTTATGCTGAAAATGTTGGTTGTGTTGGGTAAAATCAAAGTAGTTGAGTCACTCGTATAATTGCTTATTGAAAGGAAGTGATTTTATAGCGAGCGAATAAGATAATAATTGCTTATTGAGATAATACAATTATACAGTGAGCGAATAGGAAATGATAATTGCTCTAGATGTACAACACTAGTTGAACTAGGCAGAGGTCTTGGGTTCGATTTCCAGATGTACAAGTATTTACACCTCCAAAATATTGTTCTTGGAGTTCCATATTGTTCTAGATGTAGAACATATCTCTACATATTAGTAGTAATTTGTTTTTTATTTCATATTCAATTACATATTTTGTCTTGATGTTTTGAGATTTTGGATGTCATGTACAACAAACTTAGTAGAATACTTAGTATTATATCTACCTTGTCTTGCAATTTAGTGAATCGTTAATGAACCACATGAATTTAGATTCAATTGAACCAAATATTTCCTAGTTTTTGTTTCACTTGCTAATCTGTCCAATGCATCAGCTATACCGAATTTGATTCTTTAAACCCTTGCTACCGTATTGAAAAGATATGTCGAAATCACCATGAAACTCTGAATTCCTTTCAGATGAAACAATGATGATGCATTGGTTGGATTAGCAAGTCTGAAAAAAATAAGACGGGTGCAACACAAAGTATAGATATATGTATATATAATACATTGAATTCCTTTATGAACAAATTGAATTCCATTTGATCAGAGTAGTGGAATCAGGCTCCATGAAACTCTTCATTTCTTTCTAATCATCTTCAATAGGATCAATGAATCCATTTTCAACCTGCAAACTGTCAATTTGATCATAGCTAGCTAGTTGATTCAATTTCGTTATGTCCCGACGAGAAAGGCGCAGGGAAAGAGCAAAATTATAATCTTATCGAGCTGGTTGATGCAGTGCCTCCACAAGTACTTCATTCTAACCCAATGGTTTTTACGACGCGGATAAAAGAATTCACTGTCATTAATGATGGAAGTATATAGTGCAAATAATGTTTTCCCTTGCTTTTTTTTTTTTTTTTTTGAAGTAAAATTTTCATTTTCATTAATTCGGGAAAAGAGTTACAAAATTTGGGATGGTATCCCATTGAAAAAGAGGTTCTCTAGAAAGTTTGGCATGTCTAGCTAAAGAGTGGGCTACCCCCATTGAGGTGCCTTTTAACCCATAATACAATAGGGTTTTGGTTGCAATCAATAAGATTTACTATCTCCTCTATGAGTGATCCAAAATCTGATAAATCTACACTTTTTCTTCGGATTGCATTTATGACGATTTGTGAGTCTCACTAGTGCACGGAACTACCATTTAAGGCGGTTCCCCGTGCATATTTAAGGCGGTTATGAACCGCCTTAAATGGGTGTGCCGTAAATGGCAAAACCGTTTAAGGCGGTTTAAAGACCGCCGTAAATTATACATGACTTACGACGTCGTGGGAATTTTAAGCCAGTAACGATGTCGCATACATGATTCGAACATATAGGTATTGATTGCTCGTTCCGACGTCGTGAGACCGTATGACGGCTTTCGATATCGTGTACAAAATGGTTGCCGGAGGTGGAAACGATATCGAACAACGTTATCACAAAGCTACGATACCGTGTTAAGTATCTGTTCGTTCCCATATTTAGTTCTACAAACGATGTCGTATTCTGAAAACAGATGTATCCGACATCGTAGTCTTGACCTCAAGTCGGACAAAGAAGCGACGTCGAAGGTACCAACATATTACGATATCTGGGTAAGTTTGTGTTGGTATTAATATTGAGTTCTACATACGATATCGCAGATGTTGTATATATCGTTTCGATATCGTGTACATAATCACAAGTCGAACATGAACGCGATGTCGAAGAAAATATTGTAATACATACGATACCGTGTTATGTGTGCCCTGGTTCCGCATTCTGAGTCCGAGATACGATGTCGCTTGTATTTGATCAAAGTGGTTACGATGCCGAATACACAATTAAGCTATCAAATTCTGAATACTATATCGTCAAACTGATCGTTAATTCAGCAGAAGTTACAGCGAATTGTCAAACGATGTCGTAACCCGGTTTCCATTGCATACGATGTCGTGTTTTAATCAGTCGCCCACATGACTTTCTGGCGGTTTGTTACACGACATCGTAACCTAGCCCGTCCAGAAAGCCATGTACAATGTCTAGTTGATGGACACTATTTATCTAGCAATACCGTCTAGCAAACACAACACACTAATTGGCCAGTCTAAGAAAACTATTTATCTAGCAATTGTAGTGGTTTTTGAATCGGAAAAGACCTTGAAAAGTGTCTTGCACGAGCATTGACCAAGTGCCGTGCAAACCGATTGATTCACTCATTCAATTCGGCCATTGCGTATGGGGTTTGGTCATCCTCGAAAATCTATACAAAAGTTTAAGGTTAATTTGATTATGTGCGCAAGGCTTACTCGATCTATCGAATGAAATAAGAAGAAGTAAGTGTAATCTTACTTGTTGTAGATCAATATTGTCCATTGTGAGTTTTTCAACACACTTTTCGGTGAATAACATTGTGTAGAAGCCGCACTCCCAATTTGATTGTTGTTTTTTGTACTTTGGCAAATGGAAGAAAAGGTTATTGTTAAGCCTTTGAACAGAAATATTTGTGATTCAAATACAAAAAATACTCACCAATATTTGAACGAGTCGAAAATGTTGTAGAGTATGATCATTAACTTTATGCATAGCAATTTCCAAGAGATCGGCGAATTCTTGAGGGGGGGGGGGGTTGTTGAGAGGATCAATCCAATAGACAAGTTTTTCGTCGGGTATCATTGCAACAAAACGCCAATGACCACTATGGAATTTCAAAGGGAAACATAATTAATCCTATATAAAAAAAATGATGTTCATAAAGTACATTAAATTGATTGATGATTACCCTTCAATGTATGAACCTAAGAATATTTTCTTGTCTTTTGCGGCAAGTGTAGAGGCGAGATAACCAAATCGGCTTTCATTGTCCTCGCCCATTAGTTGCATACTTTGGGGGCATAGAAATCCAATCCACTTTTTCCCCTTTTGATGGGAGTTTACAAACATGTACCTTGCATACAAACATTTAGCTTATTAATAAACTCAATAACCTTAACACACTTGAGTGAAAAAGTTTTAAGGGATAATAAAGAAACTCACATTTGATGTAGGCCTATGATGTTGACCGACAATTGCTCATGATTCCATAAATGATGGATTTCTTCTAAAGGAACCTTGTAATCTCTTCTCATCCCAAAAACACTCGCATTACCCGGAAAATCATAGAATGTGTTTATCTCATGGTAATACACTAAATCATATAACACCCGTACAAAGTGGGGGAGACCCTTTACAAATTGTACCCTATTTTTAGCTCCGTAATATGTTGGTTTATTCTTAGGTTGTAAGGGTTTTAAGTCATTTGGATTTGATTTTCTTTGGGGAATGGCACTAGAATTCTCATCAACAACTAACCAAATTGGCCAAAGAAGAAAACTACCCAAACCTTCCTTTACCCTAATCATCGGGTGTTCTTTAACGGGCAACATAGCCGTTTCAACCAAACACTCAACTATTGACACTTTAACATGGCCAAGTGGAATTTCCTTACCATGATGTCTTCGCATTGATGTGTGATAAGTACCATTAGCAACGTGAAGTGGTGGTGCATTGTGTCCAACATCAACATAAAGCTTGCAACGAGGAATCTAGATGGGAAAAAAATTATAATTAGAGTAATTTGTTGTAAAGAGGCAAAAAAAATAATAAAATTCATATGAATATAGTTAATAGAACCTTTGTAATGGGTGTGTATGGTTTGTTATTGTCTTGAACATCTAAAAGTTGATTTGGGTTGACAACCTTTTGATGAACCTCAAGTTGAGCATTATCATCACCATCACAATGAGCATTATCACCATCACCATTTCTATCTTCCGGTTCATGGTTGGATCCCCTTGAAGATGGTCTGAAATCCGGTGATGGGTCTTCTCCGGCGGACTCATCGGACTCGGAGATGACAATTTTTTTTATGACTTTGGCAACCCTCCTCTCCATCTTCGACATCCTTTTGTCTTGCTTGGCCATATTCACATTTTGCCTAGCTATAGTAGCCTTGGCTATTGCTAGCTCCGACGGGACATTCCTATTAGAACTTCTAGATATGCCGAAAGCTTCCCTTTGCGTTGCATAACAACCCACTCCCCTACTTCTACCCGGGTGATCCTTCTTATTGGTTGCCGTTGCCAATAAATCATTTTTACCATTTGGTATAAATATACCTTCTTTCTCTTGCATTTTCAACTCATCCTAAGTATCATAAAAAAATTCCAGCATCTATTAGAGATATATGTTAAAACATTCTTAATTACATAAAATAGTTACAAGTAGTATTTAGTTGCTACCCCCAATTTAGACTAGATTTACGATGCCGTATTAACCTATATTCAGAGATACGACATCGTTACATGTATCGCTATGTAGACAGAAATTCCATCGAATTGTTATACGATATCGAAATATCATTCGTCAGCTTATACGATACCGTAGGACGGAAACGTCTATGAATTAACCATTGTCTTTGACTTCTTAAAACATATAACAAAATAACAAAATTTGAAAAATAACCAAGAGTTTGATGAACTCACCATTCTAGAGGACAATTGTCCACCTTGGGGAGTTGTGTATTGTCCATCACTCTTTAGCCGGCCTCTTATGAATTTGTCATGGCGTGGAATGTCCTTGTAAGTTATAGGTTTGACCTTTGTTAAAGCCTCTTCTTCGGTCATCCCCTTGGCAACAAAGGCATCCTTCTCATTTTCATTCCTTTCGATCGCCATTTTGATGGATAAACCCACATATCCGGCACGACTCGTTGTGTGAGGCATGTCATTGGCTTCGGCGCATTTGATTTTTTTAGCACGAGTTCCCTTAATATCAAGTTTGAATGTGTTAAACCATGAAAGGGAAAAAATACAAGAATTATGAATATTGGAAAAATGACACTTACATTGGCTTCATTTTGAAGACACCTTTCTTTGAATGTTTCCCAAATCGAGGGTAGTATGTCATTGTGTTTCTCCTGCGGATCTCGCCCTAAGTATTTGCCTCCCTCGAAAATATAGTTTTTGGCCAATCTATATTTGTGGTCTCGGAATGCTTTTGAGGCAATACATAGTGCTTTCTTATGAACGGCCTCCATGTCCAAAGCATCAATGAGAAAAGGTTTCTACTTAACAACAACTTAAATTGTTAAACACTTTCATTGACAAAATAATATATTGGACAAGAAAACAATGTATACCTTGCATTCTTCCAAAAGTTTGGTTCTATCCCCCGGGAGCACCTTTCTCCAATCTATAAGTGCAATGCTAACTCTCGTTCTACCAACCTTCCCACACCAACTAGACCACTTTGCCCTTTCCTCGGAATAACAAACTCCATCGACATCAAACGATAGTGGAGTCAATATTTCGTTCTTAATCCGCATCTCCAATTCCCTGCAATGCACTTTAGCTTTTTTTGCCTTTGAATTCTTTTTGTTACCCTCACCTTTTTTATTGGGTTTAGATTTCTTGTTATTTTTTGCATCGCTAGTTTCATTCGGCCTTTTCTTGGGTGCCATTTTATTCCTACATTTGAAGCCAAATAAGTACAAGCGCAAATACCACCAAATAACAACAAACTATATAACGAGATATATAAATAACCTAATTCAATGATAATAATCAACTACACAATATCATGGTGGTCTAATAGTATGTTTAATAACATAATGTAGTTTTCTCCCACTATAATGTTGGTCTAATTATACAAGAATTATGCAATATACCCTAAACCCTCCTTGAAAACAAATATAAACCCTAGATTCAATTTGATTGAAAAGCATAAAATACAAACCTTTTTGAACAACACCTTGAATCAATCCTTGACACTTTTTGAGCAAAACCCTATTCAATACCCCCCTAATCTAGTGTACCCATACCCAATTAGTGGTTGAATATGGATTAGATGAACAAAATATATAGCAAAGTAGATGAGATGGGTATAAGTTTAGATTTGGAAAAGTTTAATTAATGTGAATCAAAGATTTGGAACAACATTGGTAAGGAAGATGATTTGAAGAAGAATTTTGGAGGGAATAGGGTTTGGGGAGAGGTTTTTGGAGCTTTGAATGGTATTAAATGCGTATTGGATTTGGGGTTTTGTGGTGTTTTCCCGCAAGACCGGCCGTTGACTTGCATTTAATGCGGCCTGCTGAACGTACTTACGATGTCGTATCTTTTATTTCTAACTATGTACGGTATCGTACATAGTTACGACATCGTGTGTTGTTAATATCATACAATTTGATATGAATCATAAATCTTTAATATTGTTATAAAAATCCTTGGAAAGCTGTCAATTTATTATAATAATAAATTTGTAGTGCAATTTTAGTATTAATTCATTGTAATTTCAAGTTGATTGATAGTGTTATGTACTATGTGAGTCATTATATCAAATCAAATAGTCATTGCATTGTGAATTCATTGTAATTGTTAATAAAATATTCTTTGCTATCAACATAAAATATTATTAAGTTATTGTTGTTTGTTGTTTTTAATTTCTACTGTTATGGTATGCACAGTACAGTAACCATTGAGATGACATGGTTTGCTTTACTGCTATGACAGTAGAGAGTGCATACAACAGAGTAACTTATTGCGAGCATAGAATATTGCTTATGTTGAAGACAACTATGAAAAGCTTGCAAATGTAATTGAAAAGTCATAGTGTATCGTAGTATCTCTGCCTCATTGGTTAATGTGGGTTAAGGTATCAACTATGCTATTGGTAAATTGTTTTAATTCATTCCATACTGTTTGTTGGATTTGGTTTTGGTATACTGACGTTAATGTTTAAGTTACATACATAATAGTGTCATGGAATACTGTTTAATTGAATTTTCATTGTATATAGTTTGTTAGGGTTTGCATGGGTTTAGGGTTGACGAGGGTTTAGGGTTGACGAGGGTTTAGGGCTTATAGGTTGGGTTAATGGTTTCATGCGCGCCTTTTGAAAAAAAAAAATTAAAACTAATTACTGTTTGCAATTTTATAATTACACTGCATTGGATATTATAAACATCTTGAAAGATATTTGATTTATTTAAATTAATAAATTTTAAATAAATCAAATAGAGCGAAATATAAAACGATATCGTATGTTGTTAATGTGTACTATACGATATCGTATGGTACTTAGGGAAAAAACCCGCAGTTGGTCAGAAATATTAAATTTTTATATTTTTAATATATAACAAAAAAATAGTATTTATATATTATCATTTATTGTAGTAACAGTTTAAATGAACTGGAGGGCTTAATTACGATATCGTAAGGTCTTTCATTTATGCTAGAATTAGGATACGACATCGTGACCATACGGGAGTATTAAAAAAAATTATGTCAGCGTTCAAACCCCTAAACCCCAAATCGATTTTAATCTAAAATTTTCAAATCAAAATCCAAAACCCACGCAGCGGGAAGATGGTGAGAGCAAACGAGAGGATTTCCAAGGTGGCAAGGACGTCGGAAGAGGGTAGGGGCGGACGTGCTCCTCGAGGTCGAGGGAGGAGCACGGGCGGTCGCAACGGGGGGAGGGCTCCGGTGGTCGGCCAAGATCCGGTTACAGGGGAAGAGGATAGGGTCCCGGTGAATGAGGGAGGTGAGGAAGAACCTGAGTTATTCTTCGATGACAATGCACGCAAAAGGTATGAGAAATCTATCTCTCGGTCGTGTTTAGAAACTAAAGTTTTTCCTTCACTGACTGTTGTACATGAGATGAAGTTTGATTATTTAATGAAGTACTTTCAAGTTCAGCACTTAGAGGGTTTGATGACATTAGCTTGCCCGGTTTATCTAGATGAAGTCAAGCAATTTTATGCAAATTTTAGGCATCATGATGCTAAAGACACATATATTACTAGGGTTAATGGTGTTGATATCCTTGTGTCTAAATATAGCATAAACAAGGCTATTGGGTGCCCCTATGTTGATTCAAGCCATTTAAAACCAGCTAAGGCCGATGGTCCCATTGAGATGTTTATTCAAAACCAATTTAAGTCTCCTAGCCCATACAATCCTCTAGATCCCTATGAGATGGGTAAGAAATACTTCAAGAGGAAAGTCAAGGTCTATGGTAAAGCCAAGGAGTATGATATCGATAGGCTAAGCCTTGATCAACGTCTAGTGTATGAGTGGATAGCCGAGAATGTTTATCCTAGTGGAGGAAATCATAGTGAGCTAACCGTGCATAGCATCACCCTCTTCTATTACCTTATGGAGGAGGTGAAGATCAATCCAGGTTACTTGATCTTAAAGTACATGGAGAAGGTATCTAATGCTAGTGGACGAGATTACCCTTACGGTGGATTGATTATGAAACTCATCCATGAGAAGGGGGTTCAACCTAGGGGCAATCCATTGGCTAAGTCGTACTACGATGATGCTTGGCTGTCCAACTACCAAAATCGGTATGTTGCTTCTCCTTCTTCTCTTTCTTTCCAAACACAAGTTTCATGCCCTCAATTTTGTTAACGATCTCAATACCTGTAGGCGGGATTGGTGGCGGATCATTTTCGACTTTCCCATCAAACCATTTTTTTGCACGCCTCCAAGGATGCCCTTTAGGAAGAAATCTTCTATGCCCCATATAACATGTTTTGCCACCATTTTTCAGTTGGTGGTGCCGAGTTTTCTCTACACAAACTGGACATGCTTTGTGACCCTTAACAGAACATCCACTCAGATTTCCTAGGGCGGGGAGATCATTAATACTCCACATCAACATAGCTTTAATCTTAACCTCTTCATCTCCTCGACTACCATCAAGCACGTTTACTCCAGTGGAAAAAAGCAATTGTAGTTCTTCAATGAGAGGGGCAAGATATACATCAATGTCGTTTCCTGGTTGTTTCGGCCCAGATATCATCATAGATAATAGAACATATTTCCGCTTCATCATTAACCAGGCAGGTAGGTTGTACATTACTAGCATCACAGGCCATGAACTATGATTGCTCGACAAATTCCCATAAGGATTCATACCGTCAGTCGATAAACCAAATCTCACATGTCGGGCTTCGCCTTTAAATTCAGGGTACATATCATCCATTTTCTTCCACTGCTCACCATCTGAGGCATGACTAATGATGTCATCTCCTCCTCGAACCCTATCTGAATGCCAAGTGAACAATTTTGCATCATCGGGGTTAGCAAACAAACGTTTCAAACGTGGAGCAATCGGAAGATACCACATCACTTTTGCGGGTGTTTGCTTAGTATTCGTAGTAATGTCTTCTTCACCAACTTCAATTGACCCACCAGTCTTTGGTTTGTATCTAGACTCACCACAAACACGACAATAATCCAATTCTAACTCATCATCCGTTCTATACAACATACAATCGTTAGGGCATGCATGGATCTTTGTTAATTCCATTCCCATCGGACACAAAATCTTCTTCGCCGCATATAAATTTATTGGCAACTTGTTCCCAACCGGGAGCAATTCTTTAACCGTCGCCAAAATTTCACTCATCCCTTTATCGGTAATACCGTGTTTTGCCTTCAAATTCATCATCAACAAAGTGGCACCCAAAATACATTGCTTTGTTCCCACATACAACGGCGTCTCTTTGTCACTAATCATTGCGGCAAGAACTTTAGGTTTATCAACAAATTCCATAGCAACATCATCAACCAATTCTTGTAGACAATCATCATACTCCAAAGTTTCATTACCATAATCAATTACTTCCTTCAAATTGTCATCAATATCTTCCCCATGCCATATCCATTCGGTATACGTTGGATCGAACCCCCGACAAATCAAATGTTCCCTTATAATCATTTCATCTTCATAAAATGCATTATTTTTACAATCTTTGCACGGACATCTAACACCCTCAACGTTATTCACCCTTGCATCCTCAAATCCAACACCTATAAACTCATCAATCAAATCACGGTACTCAATCGACAACCTTGCATTTCTACTTATAATTTCCCGACGATCCATTAATCTTCACCAACTCCAACGTTTCTAATACAATGCATACAATAATCACCCAACAATTTCACCAAGTTCTTTCAACCACAAAACCCTACAAAATCACAACGCATCAACTACTCAAACTAATGCTCAAAAAATACGTACAAACTAATCCATGCAATTTTCAAAATAAACTTAGCATAAAAAACTAACCTTTGAGTCCAAATGTTGGTGTTAAACAATGCCCATGAATGAATGATAGAAGATTTAGCTCTAATTCGGTTTTTCGATGAATAACAATAAAAACTCCAACAAAAATATCACAACTTTTTCATATTGACGAGCACAGGAGAAGGACTCCACGATATCGTTTCTTAAATCGTTGAGAATACAGACATCGTATGTGGTTACGACATTCATAAAAACAATACGTATGATATCGTATTCAGCTAGGCATATAATGTCATTATAATCTCCAACTTTCGACGTCGTGTTATACCCCTCATAATATATACGATATCGGGTTAGTAGGCATTCGACACTCATGACTTATAAATATGCGATATCGTATATCTAGTGTGTATAACACACGATCCCGTATCCATATCTACAAGCTTTCATTACAAATTTCAGTGATATACGACATCGCAACAATATATACAACCACTATACGGTATCGTAGTTAAGTTTACCACACATACGATGTCGGGTTAATAAGTTTTCGACATTCATGAACACTATCGATGCGACATCGTCATATTATATACACCACGCACGATACCGTATAGTTGTCTACGCCTTATCATTGTAAATTAAAGTAGAATACGACATCGCAGCTGTGGAACGATACGACTTACGATATCAGGTAGTGAAAATACTACGGCGGTTAAATAGAACCGCCGTTAAATATATGTCTAACCGCCTTCTCTGGGGAGGCGGGATCAACCGACTGGAAAAACCCATCGAATTGGGTTACGATGTCGTAATGGCCTTGTATTTAAGGCGGTTGTGAGCTTTGGCGCGGAACCGCCTTAATTTACTGCCTTCTATACCATGTTTTGCACTAGTGTCTCCCCGTATATTGTGGATAGGAATTCTTTGATTGAAAGATGCCCGTAACCCTATTAGAAGGGCCATTGCCTCGGCACATCTCACTTCATGTATTCCAGGAATTCCCTGAGACTCTCCGTACACCCATGCACCGCATGGGTCAGTTATAAACCACCCTAAGCATGTCTTATCATGAGATATAGCTGCATTAAAAGAAAGCGTATACCCCCATACAGGTTCAGGGATAGCCATATTCAGATGGGCCTGTACTGCAACACCCTGATATATTCTTTGTAAGTCAGCCAGCATCTTTGTTACATAAAGGACACATTGTTGGGGATTAAGCTCATGGCTTTCTCCATGGAGTAGTTTGTTTATGTGATGCCAGATTTGAGCTAAAAATGTTGCAATGGCCGCCATTTCGGATGGACCTATTTCCATAATCGTGTCTTGAACCCATAGACTTGCGTTGGGCTGCTGGAGTCTGTAGATACATTCCTGGAGTTTGGCCGCATACCAAATACTTTTGGCTAGAGGACAATGGAAAAACATGTGCTCTAGCGTTACATCATCCGCACTGCAGGATAGGCATGATATCTCTCCTTGTCTTTTCTTCATTCGCAGATTTTCCGCTGAGGGTAGGTTGTTCTTGCAAATTCTCCAAATGAAGTGCTTTGTTTTTGGTTGTGTAGTCAGGTCCCAAAGCTTCCTCCAATGTGGTGAAGGGCCTGAACTTCCAGATGCCATATTGCCTGCATTGACAAAATTTGGACAATTAATACCAATGTTATATCCAGATTTCACCGTATATTTACCGTCTTTTGATGGATGCCATATCCATATATCTGGAGTGTTATATCCTCCTCCTCCTCTTGGGAGGGACATGATCAATGATGTTTCTTCGTCGTTGAAAGTGCTCTTTATAAGCTCTTCATTCCATAGTGCACCATCGTTTAGCATGAGAGAGTCAACCAAAACATCATTCGAGAAGTGGTCATGGAGAGATAAAGGATTTTTATTCCCACTTCTTGGAAGCCACATTCCCGTTTTAATGGATGTTGTCGTTCCCGAACCAATTCTCTTACGGATTCCTTTTGATAATAGGTCCCGGCCTTCTAAGATTGATCTCCATGCGTATGAGGGATTCCAACCTAGCTTAGCCTCCATCAATGTGGTGTTGTGGAAATATCTTGCTTTCAAAACTCTTGCCACCATCGAGTCCGGATTTACCAATATTCTCCATGCCTGTTTTCCGAGCATGGATATATTAAAAGTTTTGAGATCCTTAAAGCCCAGGCCGCCCATGTTTTTCGGGAAACACATCTTGATCCATTTGACCCAGTGTATCTTCTTCTTTTTGTTCGTTGTGCCCCACCAATATCTACCGAATAGATTATGAATGTCATTGATAAGATTATCTGGGAGCATAAAGCACGACATAGTATACGCTGGCATGGCCTGTAGAACTGATTTTATGAGGACTTCTCTTCCACCCTTTGAAAGTTGTTTATGTTCCCAGCTTTCAACTCTATTCCAAATCCTTGTCTTAATTCCATCTAGATCAGCCGTCTTGGATCTACCAAAAACAGTTGGTAATCCCAGATATTTCTCATGAGTAGCCGCTTCCGTCATGCATAAGATAGATAAGATGTCGGATTTTTGTTGGTCAACGCAATTTGGGCTAAACATAATTGAAGATTTTTCGAGGTTGATTTTCTGTCCCGAAGCCTCCTCATAAGATTGTAGAACTTCCTTTAGTGTTGTTGCCTCCTGATTTGATGCTTCACCCAGTATTAGTGTATCATCTGCGAACAGCAAGTGCGATATGATGGGAGCATTTCTGGCAATCTTTATTCCATTTAAACTTCTACTCTGAATTTGATTTTGTAGCATTTGGGAGAAAACCTCTGTACATATAATGAATAGGTATGGGGATAAGGGATCTCCTTGTCTTAGCCCCCTTGATGGGGTAACTCTTCCAAAATATTGTCCATTTAACATGAACGAGAATCGAACTGTCTGGATACAACTCCCAATGAGGGAGATGAAGGCATTATCAAAAAACCCATCCTTTCTAAGACCCGAAGGAGAAAAGGCCATTCGATTCTGTCAAAAGCCTTGCTCATATCCAACTTGATTGACATATGCCCCTTTTTTCCAGTTGTTTTCCTCTTGATGTAGTGATGAGCCTCATGTGAGATTATGATGTTATCCGAGATAAGCCGGTCCTTAACAAAAGCACTCTGATGCGTTGAGATTATACAATCCAAGATCTTCTTGAGTCTGTTCGCTATGCATTTAGAAATTATACGATATACCACATTGCATAGACTAATTGGGCGAAACTGAGATAGGTCCTTAGGCTTTTTCACCTTTGGGATGAGTACGATATTAGTATCATTCAAAGAAGACATGGATTTTCCCGCATTTAAATGCTGTAATGCTTCCTGAGTAACTTTTTGTCCTACAATTGGCCAAAATTGTTGGAAAAAGGAAGGTGGCATCCCATCCGGGCCGGGAGATTTATTCGGTGCCATATTTCTCATAGCTGCTTGTACCTCATCGGCAGAATAGGGCCTTAATAAATTAACGTTCATCTCTGAAGTGACCTTTGGTTGCACCATTTCTGCAAGATGGTTAATAATTATTGGGGAAGGGTTTGAGCTTTCAAAGAGAGTACCAAAGTGGTTAATAATGATATGTTGCATGTCTCCATCATCTGTGCACCAGCTGCCTTGATTATCATTCAGACCATGGATTGTATTCCTACTCTTCCGTTTATTTGCGAAAGAATGGAAGAATTTAGTGTTCCGATCACCCTTCTCCAACCAGTGTTGTTTCGCTCTTTGTTTCCATCTTGTTTCCTCCATGTCTAGTAGTCTTTCAAGTTTTAGCTTTAAACTCGCCATTTCTTGGCGGATATTATCCCTTGTTGGAGAGTCTGTGTTTGCCCTTGCTTTAATCAGCTTGTGATCGGTATAAGTCTTGTCTTTATCTCTGGCAGGATTCACATGGGAAAATATGAATTTATGAACGAGGAAGATAAAGATAATTTTGGGAATAATTTATCATTCTTCTATTTACAATACATTAATAGATCAGTTTGTGAGAGATTTTCTTTAGAGTTTAGTTTAGTTAAATATATTTGTATATTTTTTTAGTTCAAATTTAGTATAAAAAAAAGAGAAAGTCTTGGGTGAGACATGTCCTTGTGGAGACCAAGAGCAGGGGAATGAGCATTTACTGTTTCTGCTTGATCTTTTAGTCAGTTTGTTTGATCTTTCAATCAATGTCCTTGAGTATTTTTGTTTTGCCTTGATTTTTCAGTTAATTTGGTCTTTCGTTCAATTTGCTTGATCTTTCGGTCAATTTTCTTGATCATTTCCTTGGTCAATTTCACCAACGACAAATTCAATCAAGGAAATCGGCGGATTTAAAGCTCACCAACGACAAATTCAATCAATAGCAGTCTCATATAATCTTTGGTCTCATTTGAGACAGGTCTCAAATGAGAATTTGCCTAAAATAAATTCAGTTTAGTTAAATAAATTTATATGTTTTTAGTTTAGATATATAGACTTATATTTTTTTTCCTAGTTCAGCAAGAAATAAGGTCTAGAAAGCAGGGTTTTAGGCCATGTTTGCTAGAGTTTTTCTGTAGATCAGTTCAATTCAATTCAGTTCAGTGAAAATGTAATTTAATGAAATTCGAAGTTATGTTGATTCCATTTTTCAATACATTAATTTTCACTTCAGTTCAGTTCAATCAAATTCAGTCCAGTTCAGTTCAGTACAACAAAAAATAAGGTTTAGCAAACATGGCCCAAGTCCAACATAATTTTCAGCTCCAAATACTTATAATTCTCAGCCTCAAATGCTCGGGGCAAAGCCTTCCTGGCTAAAAGTTCAACTTTGTGCCTTGAAACTTCAATTGTAATATCAATGAATTTAACCGAGTACCTTATATGGTGCAAGGGTTTGCTCAAATAAAATTTCTTTGCCGCAAACTCAGCCGTCCACTTAAGTGGTTTATTCGAGACATGATATGCCATTTTGGGAGCTTTTGAAAGAGATTTTTGCACAAAACAAATAAGGGTAAAAATTTATATGTATGTTCTAGTAGGTTCGAAGAAATTAATCCATGGTTAAATGAGCTTCCAAAGTAAATAAAAAAAAAACATTCGGTCATTCTCTGCTCACACGAGATAGCCTTTGTGTACATTAATTGGTAGTTAGTTGGAGATTCTAATCAACTTCCGACACCAGCACGTACGGGCTGTGGCTAGTGTTTCTGAAATGCTCTTACGAAAACTCATACATTGAATTCCACTTAGCCCTATTTGAAAGAGCTATGTAGATCAGTTTATTTCAGTTCAAATCAGTTCAGTGTAAATATAATTCGATGAAATTCTGGTTAATTCAGCCATGCTAATTCTTTTTTTAATACATTAATTTTACTTCAGTTTAGTTTAGTTCAGCACAAAAATAAGCTCTAACAAATAGGGCCTTAGTAGGTGGTTTTAAGGTAATAACGGGCTATATAAAAAACCATTTTCGTTTCTCGACTACTGTCTTATTTGCTAGAGCTTAAACTAAACTTGATTGAACTGAGGTAAAAATTAATGTTTGAAAAAATAAGCATAACTGAATTAACCTGAATTTCATCAAACTACATTTTCATTGAATTGAACTGATTTATAGCAAACATCTTCTACTTTTAAAAGAAAAGAAAAAAGAGAGACAATGTAGCATTTGAGAGCTGTATTTAACGTGTTGTGTACTAGATTTAGAATTAGACCGATGAATACATTATTGTTTTTTAATGGGGAGCAGAAAAGACATGGAGTCTCCATCCAACTTGGATGAGAAGAAAAAATTGAGGTGGTTGACAAATCACATTTTCTTAAGCTGGCAACTTTAGAACCATATTCATCAAACAATGACATTAGCAATAAATGTATTTTCTGTCAATTTCGATTCACATCTTAAAGAATATGAAGTACAAATGATCAGAGAACAAGAAAGCTGAAGTGAGAAGAGGAAATGAAACAAATGCAAGTACAACGGGAAAGATGTGCCGAGGGGACAGCCAAAACGAAAGGCAAAACTACCACAGATGACAGAACGATGAAAATAATCCTTTTGAAATGAAAATAACACAACATTTTCAAACCAACCATTCAGTTTTAAAACGATGAATAATTCATAGTATTCAGTAAGCAAAAGAGTCGACATACTCTAAAATAACAAGAATTCCACCTTAGAAGAGCACTTTGCATTGCCTATATGTAATAATACATCTCTTTCCACTAATATCAACATCAGCCTCTTTGGTACCATAAGTTTGACAAATAATGAAACAAAGAGCAATAGTGTAGCGTGAAAGATACATCAAAACTACTCTAAATGAACCAAAATCATTGCATTAGGCATGACAATTAATTGATCATCAAAAACCAATTTACATTTGTTGAGCAACTTGCTAATTATTACATTGAGTAAAGGTGACTACAACATTTCATCTTACATCTAATTCCACCAATAATGCTATACAAGTTCAACCTTTTTGTCAACCATGACAGCAATTCTTTGCCAATCTAAGTAGATTTCCCTATTCATTTCTCAAAATTTGGTTCATCCCACAGATATATTTCTTTAAGAAGTTAAAACCACCATCAAGACTGGTTTTTCATGAACCCCACGTATTTCAACTACGCTCTTATTGACAAGAAATTTACAATCAGAGGGATTGGATTCTTCCAATCTTCGCAAAAACACTGACAATCTAAAGTAGCTTCTCAAAGTACACATTCCTCTTTCGAGAACCTACCCAAATGGAAGAAACAAACATCTATTCTATTGGGATAATCACCACAATCTCACATCAGAGTGATCTATTCTCTGTAAATCTCAATAGGTTGAGTAACTTAGTGGATCTCATATGTTCCAAAACAAACAAAATCCAATTTCCTTAAGCTACTCAAAAAGAGAAACCTCGAAAAGTGTATGAAACCTAAAATCAAACAAAACTAACAGACACAAAAATAAAAATGAATGACAAAACAGAGCACCAATCTAGCAATGGAAACAGGGATAACTTTTTCTCATTGAATTCAACAATGATCAAAGAATTCGTCTTACTTTCTTTCTTTCTTTTGTAAATTTAATCAAACTGTAGTATAAAGTTACAATGAGGGGAAGGCAAAAGAGGCAACTTTATTCTCTTAAACCACCCCTAAGCAAGAAACAAAACAATGGATGTAAAGCAGAAAAGGGGAAAAAAAGAGAATAAGCATAATCCCTTTTCCCAATCCTCATCCTACTATACAATGCCTTTCTTCTAGATCCCACAATCCAATGAAGCAATTGAAGAACAGCCAAAAAAGGGCAAAGAACATTAATGGATTAAATATCTAGAAAGAGAGCCTTACATTACATCAATGAGCTGTAACTTTGGACCTCTTCCTAGCTTCACTGTAAAGCACCACCCCCATTATGGTCACACCGAAGCCAGCCATCCCCATCGCAGTGACCGGGTTCCGGAAGATCAGAACCGACACAACAGCAGCCACCGCGGCCTTGGCATTGCCGAGAACTTGCAATGTCAAAGCACTTGTGTGCTTCGTCACCAAGAAATTAGTCAAATTGACCAAATAAGCAACTGTGGCATTCCCAACCAGCAAGAACACCAAGAAAAATCCATCCATTCGAACCTTCTCAACTGCAACCGCTGTCACATTCCCCTCAATGTACAGCGTAAATGGAAGCAAAATCATCGCCGCCATTGGAGCCATATACAGAAGCAAATTCATGGAATGCAATTTCTCCCCTTCAGAAGTCAGCAGCAATCCCTGAACCACAGACTTCAAAGCCCTCCCAGCAGTCGATCCCAACGCCATGAAAAACCCAAAAAGATGAAACAATGGCTCACTATTACTAGCCAGAACAATCCCAAGAACCACAGGCAACAGAGCTAGATAAACCTCAGCAGTCTCCTTCTTACAGGTAATCACAAAAGCGAAAATGGCTGTAAAAAAAGGTGTCGTGGCACCAATCGCCTGATTAAACGAAACCGGCAAGTACCTTAAAGAAGTGTTCCCACAAACCACCGAGAAACAAAAAATGGCGGACAAACCAAGAATCTTGAAAAATTGCCTTCTACTGTGTATCTGCTGGAAAGGCACAATCTCGAGCCATTTTATGGCCAAAAGACTGTAAATTGCGCAGGAAATCATATGCAGCATGGTCAGGAAAATCGGGTACCGGAATCCGTAGAAGCTGAGGAGGTACTTGTTGAGGAGAAGGACACCAATGTTGGACAAGTACCATGAAGCGATGATCAATGTAGTGACAATGGTCGGAGAAAATAAGGACGGACCTTGCTGCTGCTGCTGCTTGATTTCCGCCGTCGGAGTGACCGGAATGTCGAGAACCTGGTCGGTGGACTCGAGCCTCGGGTTGCTCCCTCGCCGCGTCGTCCATGACTGCGCTTCCACCATTGATGAATACTCGGAGCTTTTTCTGACCCTTCTGGGCTCCAATTGGCTGTGAACAAAAGAAGTGTTTTTTGGTGAGCTTGTAGGGATAAGATCGGAAGTCATAAAGCTTGTAACATGGCGATACGATCGGACAGCGGACAGGGGGATTTGGAGCGGGTCGGCGGAGGAGGGCCGTAGGATGGGAGATGGGATTTTAAAAAGGGTACTAAAATGGGGGTTTGGATCTTGAAGTGGACATCAAGAGTGTCGGTATTGATTAATTGAGTACGAAATTACGACTTGATAGTCTTAGGTTGGGTACTGTTTGTTTGTAAAGTGGTTTTGTTGGTGTCTTAAGCTTAATGTGAGGCCGGCAATGTGCTTTTCTGGTATCGGATTTTGTTTCTATTTGCTTCGTCAAAGGTTGTTGTTTGAGTTTTGTTTTTGCTTTTTTCACTAAGGAGATGAAAGAATTTGAGTAAGTGTTGTATTTTCTTCTTTTAATCAGGGACAAGTGTTCATGTATAAGCTCGAATGTTAATTTCAATATTAGTTATATTAATCGAGCAACCATAGATAGGATAGGGATGAGAAAGATCCTTAATGAAAGGATGCGCAAGTAGAGCATGACAAATACAAGATTTATCACCAGTAACTAACACTCAAACAAGGTGATAGTTTGAGATTCGGGCTGCATGTGTTAAGTTTTTGAGCATGTGCCATTGACATTTGGATCGATGGAGGTGATGGTTAAGTCATTCGTAGCAATGTGGCGGTGAGGTGACGGCAAATTCGTGTGAATGGTAAGCGTGTTCGTGTGAATGGTAAGGTGGAAAAGATAGAATGTCTCCAAAACTAGGATTGACTCGGAAATTTGAATGACATTTAGTTTATGAATGTAGTGAAAATTTGCAATCAAATAGAAATTAGTCATATATATGACAATTATGTGTTTATGCTTGCACTTCACTTAATTATGATACAATTAACCTCTATAAATTAATTATTTACAGAGAGACGAGACTAGTATCAATTCAGACCAGGGACAAATGTTAATTCTTTCACTTTCAAACCCGACATTTTACATATTATTGATATTAAGCATGATCATTCAGTATATTATTGCTGATCTTCTCATTCTCTCACTTTCAAGATGATTTTTTTATACATTAAGTATGATCATTCAGTGAGACCAGGTCCCAATTGGGAGAATTTGTCATAAATTAGCGGTATTATTATGTATGACCTTTAATTTTCAAGTTCAATATACTAGTTACAATGTATATTAATTAGAGATAAAATAAATAAATTATGCTTGATAAAATATAGGAAGTTTAATCCCTTAATTATGGTAATTAATTCAGTTATTTGGAGTAATTTTTTTTTAAAAAAAAAGGATGTGTATGTGTGAGGTAACCATTCCTTAGTTCCTATACCATTCATTTTGTCCCTTCTGAGAAATCTCCAATACCATTTTCAGTGGTCTAATTTATGTCAACCTTCTACCTTAGTCCATTTCAACGATAGGTATACATGAAAGTCCTATATATAGCATCAACTTTATCCCGATGACCTAGTGAAGATTTTGTAATGTTTATAAATTAAAATAGTTTTCAACTCTATTTTTAAATTTGAAATATATATGTGAATGTGAAGTCAAAAATTTGAGAGCCTTCCCAAACATTTTAAATATCAATTTTTAATACTAATAACTTGGATCAAAGAGCTTAGGATTCTAGGGTTCATGTTCCCATCAGTTCAACTTATGAATCAAAGTGATGCATAACGAAGGTAAGGGAACGACTCATGTGAGACTAGTTTCAATTGATACTAGAAACAAATGTTGATATTCTCACTTTTAATCCTGATTTTTTACACATTAATCATGTTCACTTTCATGCGTGATGTTCTCACCTTCAAGATTAATTTTTTACATATTAAGCATGATTATTTATTGAGACCAATTGCGACAGATTTCAATTGAAAATTTGTCAGAATGTAAAAAAATTTGTGCAACATGAAGTTTGTGAAAAATAGTTATGATCATGTAATACCCACATGTATAGGCTAGTAGTTGGGATATTGGTTCAATTGTCCATGAGTTGTGAGTTTGAGTTTCGACAGTGATAGTGTGAGAATTAACCTGTTTTAAAGATTTATTGTGCACACCCAATATTAAATTTACCTTCTCACCGAAACATGTGCGGTCGGACGGGTGGGGCTGCAGACGAGCGTTATTCCCTCTTGTCAATATGTAAAATATAATTAAAAAAACATTTTGAGTGATATAATATATATATATAATAATAATAATAATAAAATATATTAGGTAGAATTCCAAGTCAATCTGTACAGATTCCGAATTGCAGGACTACAAGTGGTGAAAATTGGATCTGGACCAGAGGGCACATGCACACGTGACTGTTCAGTCAGGTCACTATACTAATTAAAGCAAAACAGCGTGAACATTATCAAAAGCTTAAACCTAAATTACTGTAATTGGCAAATCTACCTAGCTTTCAGCGCTGTAATAATTCCAACACACTGTCACTGTTCTTCCATATTCAAACAAGACTCGTGCGTGACTCGGGATGGACGATCGTTGTTTGTTCAAATTTGGACTTACTTGGCCAGTAATTTATTTCACATTATTTATTTATTTACCCACCAGTAATTCCCTAGGAAACGACTGGTTTTGAAAGTTAGCTATCATTAATATTGATGTGCTTTAAAATTTGTTGATGTTTATCTCGTGTTAGGGTTGATTTAAATATTTATTTGTTAAATTTCACCTCATTTTTAATTGTTATTATTTGATGTTAGTTTTGCTAATATAAATGTTGTGTGTAATTGTATATTTAATAATATTTATAGCTAATAGTCTCTAGACTTATGAGATGTTTGCTAGATATTATTTTTTGCTGAATTGAATTGTGCTGAACTGAACTGAAATTATTTATAAACTTATCATATATATATAAGAGTTGGTCTCTTGGGTGACCATCACTATATAGTGACCAGATTAAACTGCAAATAGGATATAAATTAAAAAAACACGGAGGGACCAATTTGCAATTTTAGAAAATTTTAAAAAATCACGCGCTACAGTACCGAGTTGCTACAGTGTTGAGTTGCTACAGTAAAACATGAACACTTTAACTTAAAAGATTAAATTGATTTTTATAGCCCCAACTTTGATCATTTGGGCAATTTTTAGCCCTAACAATAAAAGTGTCTAATTTCTAGCCCCAACATTATAATTTGATCCGTTTATAGCCCTTAGGCCATTTTTTGCAAAACCCCATGGGTATTTTTGTACTTTCCATCCAAGAACCAATATCTGGTCGGAAAGATCATCGATTAGCCGTTCAAACTCCGCCGGCAAAAATCATGCCTAAACAGTGAATGGATGCCAATAAAATTAGAATTTGATTTTGATTGAGAATCTTACCAGGTATCCATGGAGACGGCTTGAATTCTTTTCGCCGCCCAATTCTCCTCCCGCTTTCCGCCGCCGGGCATCGTTGTTCCCCGGCCGTGGCTGGTCAGCCTGACGATGGCCGCCGCCGCCTGTGCAGCAGCGATTGCAGCGTCGGCTGCAACGGCGATGACTTTCTTGCTCTGTTCCTTGTCGGAACCGGAACCGCCACCGCCGTAAAACGAAGACTGCAGCCACGTAACCTCCCCGGAGTTATATTTGATGATCTTTCCGACCAGGTTTCTTGGATGGAAAGTACAAAAATACCCTGGGAGTTTGCAAAAAATGGCCCAGGGGCTATAAACGGATCAAATTGTAATGTTGGGGCTAGGAATTAGGCACTTTTATTGTTAGGGCTAAAAATTGCCCAAATGATCAAAGTTGGGGCTATAAAAATCAATTTAATCAACTTAAAACATGGACACTTTAACTTAAAACATGGACATTTTAACTTAAAACATGGACACTTTAACTTAAAACATGAACACTTTAACTTAAAACATGGACACTTTAACTTAAAACATGAACACTTTAAATTAAAACATGTTCATATTTATGTTTTATGTTTCTACTTAAAATGTTCATGTTTTATGTTTCAAGTTAAAGTTTACATGTTTCACGTTAAAACATAAATATTTTAAATTAAAATATAAAACATGGACGTTTTAACGACACTTTAACTTGAAATATAAAACATGAACATTTTAAATTAAAACATAAACATTTTAACTTAAAACATAAAACATGGACGTTTTAACGAGAAACATAACACTTTAACTTGAAACATGAACATTTTAACTTGAAATATAAAACATTAACATTTTAACTTAAAACATAAAACATGGACGTTTTAACGTGAAACATGAACACTTTAAATTGAAACATAAAACATGGACATTTTAACTTGAAACATTGAAGTAAACTGTAGCAAACACTGTAGCGCACAGTAGAAAAACAATGTACACGCGCGGAAACACTGTAGCGCGTGATTTTTTTTAAATTTTTAAAAATTGCAAATTTGTCCCTCCTTGATTTTCTTTATTGCACTATTTATAATTTAGTCCGGTCACTATGTAGTGACGGTCACTCCCAAGACTTTTCCATATATATATGTGTGTGTGCAAAGCTAATTTTTATAGAAGACTATCAAAAACATGTATAATATTCTCAAAACAGTATACTCTAAATACTTTTATACTATTTATAATACAAATATTCTCTAAACATATTTAGGATTTAGGTAGTTTAAAATTAGTAATTCAGCATATGATTATTTGTAAAGTTTATTTAGTTTCTATATAAATATGATGTCATATTTTGCGGCCACGTTTGGTAGAGCTTATTTCTTGCTAAACTAAATTTAAATATATTTAATCGAACTGAAATAAATTTAAATATATTTTACCGAAATGAAAAATATAAATATGTATTCAAATGAACTGAATTGAACTGATATATAGAAAAACTCAAGCAAACAGGGCCTGTGTAAAATCATTCTCAAAAAAATTTAGTTGTCTTTCTAAAAAACATTATTTAGTTGCCGTATAAATGACATTCCATATTTATATGAAAAAGATGTAATATTAACATATCCACTCAACTGATCCAGGTTAGCGCACAATAAGCATAACACTGGTCGAACACAAGTTTGCATCAGCGAGGATAACATTACAAGGGGCAGTTCGGTAATCATCAAGCCGAGCAAGACGAAAAACCACTTAGTCCCCAGAATGTGATTTGAAAACAATGATTGTACAAATATGACTAAAAGTATGAAGCAGAGTTCAAATGGTGTAAGAATCAGTAGTAGTTGCAATTGAGTTCCAAGTGGGGGTGAATAAGTTGTGTCCAAGAGTTGCTCCTTTGTGTAGATGTCAGTTGCATGGATTTTTGAAAGTTCCTCCTTTTGAATGATCACATGGGTAAAAATCCTAAGCAGAGTGCATGATAGCCTCTCCCCAGATACCACAAGCTGCAACCTGCAAACAGAAATAAGATACCAGTAAAAAGCTCTAAGCATTTGTAACTCTTAGATATGGAAACTCTCTGCTATCAAGTCCAACCAGACCTTTAATTTCCCTAAGGAGATTAAAGTGATTGAAATCATGATTCAACATTGTAGTGCTAGCTAATTTTGCTAGATAATCTACCACAGAGTTAGCTTCTCTAAATATATGAGAAAAAAAAGGTAAACTCACTTTGTAGGTCCCATATAGACCTCATATAATTAATGAGTCTCCATGGGACCCTATATTGCTTCTTGATCATATGTAGTAGGACCAGTGAGTCTACTTCCACCTCAAGACTGATGACATCAAGACAGTATGCCATTTCAAGACCCTTGATGAGAGCAAGAACATCTGCTTCTAGCTATCCTTTTGTTGGATGTAGATTGCTCTAGCTTTGATCACTCTTCTCTCCTTGTTCCTTAGGACCATCCCAGCACCAGCCTGATGAGAAGCTCTAAGGCTGGAGCCATCTGTATTGAGTTTGTAATCAGCCCTAGGGAGCTTCTATTGTACCTGCAATGTGTGTTGAGAATGTATGAATCTGTTCAAATGAGCTAAAAATAATGCATCAGTAGACATGAGGCTCATATCAGATAAGTTCCATCTCAGATTGTGCACATGGAAAATAGCTTGTAAAATGTGCATGACTCTGGATCTCATCTAACAAAAGTTGGAAGTATTCTATCATAGAGATAAGAATTTCTAGCACACCATACTACCCATACAACAATGGCATGAATCAATCTTGAACAAAGCTTTTGCATTTTTGAAGGCATAGAGAGGTTCCAGTAATGAAAGAACCTGTTCCATAAGCTATCAAAGTGCACAGGTGATATATCAAAGCACAGGTCCACACTTATCCACAAATTCTTAACCATTACGCACTCATTGAAAACATGTTGTAGTTCATCTTCACAATTAAAAAAAAAAAGCAACATCTAGATGCTAACTGAACATGGTTTTCCTGGAGAATATCAGACATGGGTATTTTTCTATTCAGTAGTCTCCAACAGAAAACAGATATTTTCCTAGGCACAAATTTTGACCATAAGTGTTGGAAAGAAGTCACCTGGATTCTCTTAGGCCTGACCAGTTCATATGCAGTAGTAAACCTCCCACTGTTGTCTGGCTTCCATATAAGTTTATCCTGATAATCTTCTAAAAAAAGTAGATCATTATAAATAATAGCATGTATATCAGAGGGTAAACATTCAATTAGAGGTTCCTTTAATTATTCTTGATCATAGAAGAAATCTTTGACATTCATGTCAGGGTTAATGATGTCAAGATCTTCATCCTAAATATCAATTATTCCTCTTTCCCTATTTTGACCATAGAGTGTTCCATACTTCCATGGCAATTTCATTTGCTATTCTATATCTTTTCCATGCTTTAGACTTTCGTCTAGTAGCAGGTAAAGACCACCTGAAATTTGCCCATAAATTGTCTCCACTCTGAAGTTTCCACCATATTTTAAGGGAAAAACTCAATATGACACTGTGTAGGTCCTTCACAGATAATCAATTCTCAATGAATGGATAGGACATGTTCACCCAGGACTTCCATATCTTGTTTTGCACATATTCTGAGGTACCCCAAGAAAAACTTAGCAAAAAGGACATGTAGTGTGTCAATGACTCCATCTGTGGGTTGAATAACCATTAGTATGTGTAGGGGAATATCACTAAGGACATGTTTTATTAGTATCAAACTGCCAGCTTGATTCAACCATTTATTTTTCCATAGGATTAGTTTCGAAGCAATTGAATCAAATATGGATTGGAAGTAGCAGTGTTAGACCCTGCCAGTGAATATGGGAGAACCCAGATACTTAAAGGGAAAAGCACCATGTGACATGGAAGTGGTTTGACTAATCATGTTATGATAAGACCGAGGGGCTGAATCAGATTAATAGTATGATGAATTTTCCAGGTTAATTTTCTGACCCGAAACTGACTCATAATCTTTCAAGAAGGTCATGAAGTTTCTAAGGCTACGATTAGTTGTTTTCATGAAAACAACAGTGTCATCAGCAAACCCTAGATGAGTGATATGTTTAGATCCATGTGGCACAGTGTAGTGCGCTATTCTTGATTGCTCAAATAAAAAACCAAGGTTTTTAGTGAAAACTTCAGTCATCAGAATGAGAAGGTATGGAGACAGGGGGTCTCCCTCTTTCAGTCCTCTTGAATCTTTGAAAACACCATAAGGTTTTCCATTCACAAGAACAGAGAAACTAGGTGCCTTTATATTGCCCATGATGTTCCTAATTAGACCTACATGAAACCCCATCTTAATCAATAACTTCTCCAGGAAGTCCCAAGATACTCTATCAAATGCCTTCATCATGTCCAGTTTTTTTAAAAAAACATTATATCCCCCCCTTTTGGTATATAAAAACTCAGTTAGTTCATGCATGAGTATGACACTATCTGCCATTTCTCTACCTTGAACAAAAGCACCTTGAACAAAAGCAGATTGTTCAGGTGATATGAGAAGGGGCATTAAGGATTTCATCCTATCAGCGAGAAAAAATTTTGTTTACAAAATTAGAGAAGTTAATAAGTCTATAATCAGAGAATGTAGAATTAACCTGCCTTTTGGGAATGAGAATTATGAATGAAGCAGAAATGGCCCTAGGAATAGGTACCCCTAACATGTACTCATGAACGGCGTTCAGTAAGTCATTTACAATTATATCCCAACTGTTTATAGAAAGTACCTGAAAATCCATCGGGGCATGGGGCTTATTCGGAGTCCATTTGAGAACCTGAAAACCTTGCAGAATAGGATAAATATAAAAGGAGATTTTGAATAACCTTAGCGTCGATCCATTCCTTAATATATTCACCTTTTATAAGACAATAGGCCTCTAGCTAGTTCAAGACGATAAGGACTCTAATTTGCTAGAGAATGTTTTGTTGACAAAAAATATATTTATATTTTTTTCAGTTCAATTCAAATAAGAATAATTCTTGGAAGTGACCGTCACTATATAGTGACCATGGACCATTTTATAAAGTTAAAACGCGGAGGGGTTTAGTTGCAAATTACAAAAATAATGTGATTCACGCGCGCGTGCTTTATTGGACAAGAGGGATAATGGCCTGGTGAAATACCACGTGAAATGCTCTTGAATGTGGACCCCGCTATCAATGCCTTAGCAACCTGAAATTATATTTCACTTTTTATTTTCGGTCATTATTTGTAATTAACTACATTTCACATTTTATTTTAAATTATAAACTTCATTTTAGATAATTAATAATCTTTCAAGTTTTATGTGATAATTTATCGGTTAAGTTTTGTTTTAAAATTCTCATGTTTTAAGTTATAAATTCGATGTTTTAAATTAAAGTTGATGTTTTCTTAAAAGATTGATGTTTAATAGTGAAAGATTGATATTTAATAATCAAAGGTTGTATGTTATTTGTATGTATTTTTATCTTTCTTGAAAGGATGTTGTTTAATAGTGAAAGATTGAGATTTAATAGTGAAAGGTTGTATGTTATTTCTATTTGCATTTTTTGTCTTTTTTAAAAGGTTGATGTATAATAGTGAAAGGTTGACATTTAAGAGTGAAAGGTTGTATGTTATTTGTATGTGCATTTTTTTCTTTCTTAAAAGGTTGATGTTTAATAGTGAAATATTGACATTTAATAGTGAAAGGTTGTATGTTATTTGTATGTATTTTTATCTTTCTTAAAAGGATGTTGTTTAATGGTGAAAGATTGACATTTAATAGTGAAAGGTTGTATGTTATTTCTATTTGCATTTTTTGTCTTTTTTAAAAGGTTGACGTTTAATGGTGAAAGATTGACTTTTAATAGTGAAAGGTTGTATGTTATTTGTATATGCAATTTTTGTCTTTTTTAAAAGGTTGACGTTTAATAGTGAAAGATTGACATTTAAGAGTGAAAGGTTGTATGTTATTTGTATATGGAATTTTTATCTTTTTTAAAAGGTTGACGTTTAATAGTGAAAGATTGACATTTAAGAGTGAAAGGTTGTATGTTAATTATTTGTAAATGCAATTTTTCGTCTTTTTTAAAAAGATTTTTATTTAATAGTGAAAGGTTGACATTAAGAGTGAAACCATTAAATATTATAATATGTAACCTGAAAATTTTTATTTAAAAGTTTTTTATTTTTTATAAGCATAACCATTAAATTTTTATTTGAAATTTATCAATCATTTCATTCTTTTTTTTGTCATTAGACAAAAGAAGAAGAATGAAAACATGTTGTGGAGTGCAGCCAAACAAGGCTGAGAAAAACAAAAGCCATGAAAAGCAAAATCGGACAATTCTGGTGGGGTCCACTGATTTTCAAAACAAAGTTTTACACGCGCTAGCGCGTGATTTTATTGTTTTTCGAAAATTGCAATTGAGGACCTGCGTGTCCTTTATTTTATAATTGAGTCTGGTCACTATATAGTGACGGTCACTCAAGAGACGGACTCTAAGAATAAATGTATTTATATTTTTTAATTCTAGTAAATATATTTACATTCTTTTAGTTCAACTTGTTACTATCAATATAAACATTATATTTTTAATAATATTTATAACTAAATTATCTCTTGTTTAACCGTTATTCTATCTTTAATTATATAGAGAGGTTATATTGGCTATTTACAAAAAAACAAATAAAACACAAACGAGAGAGGTTATATTGGCTTATAAAATTAAGGAATGCATCGACCCTATGGGATTAATTACAATCTCCTAATGCATGTTTATCCTATTCTGCACGGTTTTCAGGTTTTCTTATAGCTTCAGAATTCTGATATGAACAGAAACAGAAATCCCTTTGCCCTATAAAATCACAAACTCTGCAAGGAGACACTGCCTAGAGACGACGATGACTGAAATTTCTAAACAACTGCATACTTTGCCGGAGGATCTTATCATTGAAATACTGTTCCGCGTTCAAGACCGCGTGAAACGCGTCGGAAACATTAAATCCATTGGGCGATGCAAGTGCGTTTCCAAGACATGGAAATCTCTTCTGTCGCGTCATGAGTTCGCCAAATCCCATCTTCATGCCCCCCCAATATTCTTCTTGTTGGGCAATAATATTTCAAACCGAGATCTTGCCATGAGCTGGCCGTGCGATGCAATCTTGGGTGATTATCACGGCGTCGCAAGAGCGTTAGAGTTGCCCTTCCTTTCTTGAAGGGAAGCCGTTGAACTCGCACTTTCCGATGCAAGGTTCTTGTCACGGTTTGGTGCTTCTCTCTTTGTGCGAAGGCTTACTTCTGGTGAATCCTACTACTCTAGAAGCCCTAGAAATTCCATACTACAAAAAAGGGTCGTATCATGATTATGGCTATGGTCTGGGCTATGATAGCCGTACCAATGATTACAAAGTTGTGTCGGTTCAAAAAGATGATGTGGATGTTTACCATGTAAACACCAGAACTTGGAAATTAGGTACGATGTAGGTGTACCAGAGGGGAGGCCTTTTGTCGATGGCCGAATAATTTTTAAGTCCCCAACAAATTAAATCAGCTTTCGTGTTTGTTTTAGCGGCTTTCAATGTAGCCACTCGGGAATTAGAAAGTGTTCCATATCCTAGAGGAGTTGATAATCTTACACAATATTTGGACAACATCATTGTTCTTAAAGGATGTCTTGCTTTGGGGGTTGATAATTTGGGTCATGTCTGGTTGATGAAAGAATATGGTGTGCAAGATTCTTGGACCAAATTTAAGATGTTCCGTGGTGCTAATATGTCTTACATGCCTCTTTATTTTTTAGATGATGATGATGATGAGAATGAGTCTATGCGCGAAAATTTCCAATGGAGAGCGCGCAAATTGTGGAAGATGAGAATGAATCTATGCGCGCAAATTTTAGAATTCGGCATATTTGTTTTCGAGAGAGTTGTTGGGTGAGTCAATGCGCGCAAATTTTAGAATTCGGGATATTTGTTTTCGAGAGAGTTGTTGGGTGAGTCAAACCCAGTCCTACATTGGAAATGGAGAGCGCAATTGCTCAGTTCATACGTAAGAGTCCCACCACATTAATATGAGGTATTTTGGGAATTTACCCAACTGTGTGCAACAGTGCGGGCTTGACAACAGTGCGGGCTTGGATCAAAGCGGACAGTATCATACTAATATTGGTTGTGTGGGCTCGGCAGTCCAAACAAAGGTCTCCTATGAGACCGTAGAGACAAATGTTGATCTTCTCACTTTCAAGCATGATCTCTTGCATATTAAGCATGGTAATTCAGTATATTTTAAAAATCCAATAAAGTCGATTGTACAACTCCAATTAAGTCGATTTTACTTTGGAGGAGATGTTACCGATATAATAAAAATACTATGAACTAATTAAATATATGTATAACCATTATTTAGTTGAAAAGTACCAATAATTAAACAAAATAAAAGTTTCTAATTATATATGGGAGATATGAAGTTTTCACTAAAACTTATTACAGTTCCTGGCCAAATGTAAGGAGGGAGACCATCAACCATCATATCTCTTGAAACTCCACTTTCCCGATTATATACCAGAAATTTGCGCGCATAGACTTGATGCGTATGAACTGAGCAATTGCGCTCTCCATTTCCAATGTAGGACTGGGTTTGACTCACCCAACAACTCTCTCGAAAACAAATATCCCGAATTCTAAAATTTGCAAACTGACCATCTATAGAATTCCCATCAAACAGTCCTAGGTGGAATAAAACCGAAAATAGCTAGATTGGAAATCTGGTGTATTAAAGTTCAAGAAAACTTTGATTTCAAAATGAACCATACAATCAGAGTGTTTAACTATTATTTTAAGCAGCAAGACAAGATGAATACCAATACGATCGAAGACAATCCCCAGCTTCAAAAAGTCTTGGAATTCACCAACGTTCGTGCTAACATTTGTTTAATTTGATTGGTTATGGATGTATGATGTTAACGAAAAAGGACATTTCAGTATGTTTTTTGTTGAATGCTTCAAAGGAGAAAAATTGTGTTACCAGAATTCTTAGCGAAGGAGTTTGTGCCTGGTACAAAATGAAGAATATTTTGTCATGACCGCACCACCAACGCCTGTTGATTGTGTTATTGCAATTTTCAAAGAAAAAATCGAAAGTATTAATCTGGCGTTTCGGACAACTGAACTGGAATGAGTTGAAGTATGGACCGCATAAACATTCTCAAATTGCCGTGTGTAATCAAAAGATATACTGCATTGTCGATTCCAAATATTTTGGTGTTTGTGATATTTCTAATACAATGAAGGATACCCTCTCAATTACAATATTGGGAGTTAGACCCTGCAATAGAAGCACACACCATATCTAGAGACGGTATTAGAGCCGGGAACGTCGAACAATGCAGGAAATGATCTTCTTGGCCTATATATTAACAAATTTGACGATACAACCCAAAGATGGAACGACGTTACTGATATTGGTTGTTGTGTGTTTTTCTTGAAAGTGGCTCACTCTTGGATTATGATCATCTTTATGTACAAATAAATTGGTTAATAAATCCAGAATTTATTAGTACTACAATAATAATCACCTCTTTGTTAGCCCACAAAATTTCTAGAAACGCAATACAAAAAATTACACAGTGATCACAGTCAGCCAAACGATGTCGTTGCTGCCTCTACACTCATCCCTGTCGCCGATGGTTTCACTAGCTTTCTCCAAACAGTACTTCTTCAACACACTCGCACGTCCCACCGCGTCCCTTCTTCTTCACACGCAGACGCGCACTAACACCGTATCCCGGCCACGCTCTTATCAAATGGCAACCGAGTCATCCTCCACCGCACTCACCGTCGACCTCCCGAGTCAACTCAACCACCCGGTCAAAGTCGTCCCGGCTCCGGGCGTCTCCGATGCTGATTTCAAGTGGGATCCTTTTCAATCTCAGTAAATTTTTAGTCTGGAATTTTGTTTTTCTATTTATCATTGCGGTGCCATGTAAATACCAACATTAAGATCAAGTATACTTTCACTGTTCACATTTTAATGTTTAACCACGAAATTATATCAGGGTATTATTAGGCCAAATACACCGTTAACTTTATTAAGATAATGTTACTTCGTTACAATATATGGTTAACAATGATGTACATTGACTTATAATTCGTTAGTGAAAATTATGAACTTCAAATAGAGTATTTTGAATATATACATTTGGTGACTACTCTAACAAGATGTCCATGATAATCTTCTAGTGTAAATATAGCAAAATTTTATGTTCAAGTTTGTTAATTTTGATCATATTATTAGCATTCATGCAGCTTAGGCTGGGACAGAGGTAGTATGTGTCTGGATTTTGCTGAAGAACCCCATTGATTAATAAGTTTTCATTAGTCTTTCATGTTTAGCTTATAGAACAACAAATGGCATTTTTTATACTGTGCGAATATTAGTTTGATGGAGTATTGAATAAAATTTGTTGCAGGAATGCTGTTGAGTGTTCTTTGTTCAAGCAATGGTTGAAGAACATACAAACAGAAACAGGAATGCTGGCTAATGGGGAGATGTTATTGAAACAAGTACTTATTCAGGTAGGAACATGTATTCATATGCAAATTTCTAGTACTGTGGTTTTGCTCTTGGCTGTTGAACTATGCACTACTTCCATGATCAGTCCCTTATTCAGAGTTCCGTTTATTGAACTAAAATTGTGAATTACAAAGGAGACTGTAATCAGGAGATGGAGAGAAATATTAAACATTTGTTTGTATCCTTTTCGAATCAGATGGTTCATGTAATTTAGAATCTGGTAAAATGATAGTAGGGATTGTTTGGCAAATTATGTAATGCCATAATGTTGCAAATATCTTTTTCATATCAGAAGATTCTTGTAATTTAAAAATCTGAGTAAAATAATAAGTAGGGACAATTTTGTGCTTTTAGAGTTTGGTTCTTATGTGTCAACCTTGAAGGCAGGTAATGATGAATGAATTTTTCTTGAGTTTGTGGTATGTGCTCTCTGATCATTTAAGTCAGGTCAAGTCAGGTGTTTTTTATCTTAAATTTTACCAGAAGTTTCCCTTTACTATTTTGTATTGTGTCCGACATGGCTGTTTAGGCCCCGGATGGGCAAAATCCGACACGAAATCTGTGTCGGAGTCGGAAAGAATACTTTGAAGAATATTTTGGCTAAACATATGCAAAATATTTTGGTCTTAAATAGTTAACCGTATTTTAATTAGGAAAATGTATTTTATTTATATTATCTGACTAATTTCACCATACTCGAGATAATAATCATGTCAAAACACTTAGTCAAGACACATTATTGACCATATCCCCATATCGATTAAATTTGAAAACCAAGTGTCGCCGTATCCGATCCTCAGATCGGACACGATACAAAATCTGAGTCGAAGTAACATACTTGTCTCATTATGCTTTTGCAGGGTGTGGATATGTTTGGGAAGCGGGTTGGATTTCTTAAATTTAAAGCTGATATCTATGATAAAGAGACAGGGAATAAGGTACCTATAATTAACTATAACATATGTTGGATTTAAATTTGCTATGATCCCTTGAACACTGGTAAATGGGATTGTTTTCATAACTACCTAACTATTTAAAAATCTTACAGTATGTATGTGGGCATGTATACTTTCTTTGTTGTGTATATGGATCATTTCACTTCTCTTGATGTGCATTTATAGTTTTATTAGGTTCCAGGTATTGTGTTTGCGCGAGGACCTGCTGTTGCAGTGCTCATTCTGTTAGACTCAGAAGGTGAGACTTACGCTGTGTTGACAGAGCAGGTAATTTTTGTAGGTTCAGTATTTACCTTCTAAGTTGCAATTTTTGTACAGCATAATACTCAGAAATGAAACACAAAGTTGAACTGGTTTTACTGTGAAGGTCAGAGTACCTGTTGGAAGGCTTATCTTGGAATTGCCAGCTGGGATGCTGGATGATGATAAAGGAGACTTTTTTGGAACTGCAGTTCGTGAGGTCTCATCACTTTCTCCCTTTGATCATGAATACTTCTGAGTTAAACATTTGACTTGAACTTCGTAGCTCCATTGTCTTGATCTTGAATATTCAGTCATTTGCTACTTTTTCTACTAGAGCAAAAGTGTGTAGAGAAATGGTCTATGCCTAACTCTGAATATGTTATTTGGTGCCTTCCTATGGCAGGTTGAGGAGGAGACCGGCATAAAACTAAATCTTGATGATATGATAGATCTCACTGCGTTTCTTGATCCATCAACTGGATGCAAGGTGTTTCCTTCTCCGGTAAGTCTGTACCTACTTGGACAATTATTTCCTCTTTTCAGCTTCTTTAGGGAGAGGTTGAAGTAGTATTTTGAAAAAAATAGAGAAGCAAAAGGGAGAGGGTGAAGCATTTATAAAAGTATGAAATACTGGATAATTACCCTTACTGTCTAATGTGTGAAGTAAAGTTGAACTTTGACACAATGTGGAAAAATGAATTATTTCATGAATCTAATCAATAGTAAAGGATTAATACCAAGGAAACGGCTTGTTAGAGACAGACACGAAGTCATAACTTGCACCTAAATTTAGCACAACTGTTGTATGTTTTCTGGTGCAAACGTATAATTGAGTATACAGTTAAAATATTTTAGATGTTACATTTGCAGTTTTGTGGTTCCTCTGTTAAGTCTGCATATTAATTTCTTAGTCTCTATACTATAGGGTGGTTGTGATGAGGAAATGAGTCTGTTTTTGTACCGTGGGAACGTGAATAAAGAGGTCATCACAGAGCTGCAAGGGAAACAAACAGGTCTCCGGGAAGATGGGGAGCTAATTAAGGTGCATGTGGTTCCCTATCACCAACTTTGGCGCAAAACTGCTGATGCAAAAGCTCTAATGGCGATTGGTCTATATGAAATGGCCAAGAAGGAAGGATTGCTTCCACCTTTGAAAAGTTAAATACATATGTTAAGATCTGATTTTGATTTGTACAACCTCAATAAACCATACGCATTTGGATCAATAAGGAGCATTCAAGCAAAACCGATCCAGTTCACAAGTCTCTTAAGAAAACAAGCTTATGAAAACACCAATGCAGAAGTTGATTAAGTATGAGATGATTTATTTTATTGTAATAACCTCCTACGATATCCATTTTCTTCTACATAATGGAAATCCTAAATTTAAGTTTAAAACACAATACAGACACAGCATGTTTGCAGACAGAACACTGCAATCAGCAATCAAACTTTGCTGGTGGCAAAATCAGAATTTGTTGCTTCCCAAATGGTTGTACCATCACAAGTGCAAAGTTTTTTGTAGTTCTCACCAACTCCAGCACTTCTAGCAATAACTGCAGCTTCAAGGCCTGGATCTGATTTGTCTTCAGTTTCATATACCACAACAGATCGCCCAATGAGATCAACAACTCGGAGGTACGGTTTCGCTCCAGAGAAGAAGGCATTGCCCGTTTCATCAACTTCTAGTGTTCCCAAGTCACCCAAACGCTGAAAGCACAAAATGGAATATCATATAGTGGATGCAAAAAGAGTACGGAACAAAAATATGAAATAAAATCCTTACCCTGATGCCCCAAGAATAGAAAAAGTAAAAAGTGGCTAATGCCTTTTCTTTGGTCACTCTTGTACCCTTTTTTTCCCAAAAAACTACTCAGATTGCCTCATAGAAATCTACTAATTCAGTCCTCAACTCCTCATATAGAGCAATATTTAGCCATTCTATTCTATTACTTGGACTATGGAAATCGCGAGATGAAATGGTTCATTCCATTAGAGAATGCTCCTTATTGCTCCTAAAAAAATCTACCCTAATGCTGTAAACAAACTACCAGATAAATACATGAATTTGGTCAACTAAAATACATGTAACAGACAAGCAAACTACTTTTTCAAGAATTAAGATAAAATTAGGATATCATTCAGAGTAATAATGGAGAAAGTAACGAAACTGTGCCAACAATATGCTAAGGTAAAACCAACTGCCAATCACACAAGTAATTACCTCTTTTTCAGTTGCATTTGTCGGGTTGAAAATCTCCCCTGTACTAGGTGCACCTTGGGTCAAATCTCCAAATTGATTAATACACCAGGCATGCTTTCCTGGTGACAGGCCACTGAAGTTGGCCTCAATCCTTGCCAATTCCATGCTCACTTGCGCAAAACGAACCACACCAAAAACAACCGGGCCTTTAAATTCAGATACTGCAGCAGAAACCAGGAAGTCTGCAGGAACACAATGGTGAGTAAGCTCCTGAATACAAATAATATAACTGCAAATGAATAAGGATTTTAGAGCCAATAACAAGAAAAAAAATCACTTCGTCCAACAATAGTCCAACTGAAAGTAATAGCATATACTTACAAGAAGAAATTAACATATTCCCACACCTAATAAACTCAGCAAATGAAGGAATGATTACCAAGCAAATGAAAATATAGGAATGATTCAATACGGATATGAAAGAAGTGCTATAGGACCATATTTAAGAGATAGAGGTACTAACATACATTTTTCAACAAAACAATTTGACATAATTCTACAGCCTACTGAACACAGCGCAAAAGGGTCACACACGACAGCTACGGCACGAATAAAAACAAGAAATATGATTCAAAAACCTATTATCTTGCTAATCAGAAACATATTGAAGTAGCACAAGGAAAACACACCATCAGGGCTGCCTTGTCCAATTAGTCTAGCTTTACGGCCAGTTTGCTCCAAAGCTTCCGTCATCGTCTTCACAGGTGAACTCCCAAGTACCCTCACCACCTGATTTTCCAAGTCCACATCCACATTCTTAATTCCTACAAACCAAGAAACACTGAGACAACAATCACAAACAAGAAATTGTTTTAATGCACTAGGCATAACTACAAACACTCACCCTCCACAGTTTGCAATTTATTTTTGACTGCATTAACACAGCCCTCACAAGACATATCCACCATGTACTCAGTCTGCCACCAAAACAGGATCATATAATTCTCAGTACAAAAACATCAAACTATTTTCAAATATATTATCATAACCTCGAAATCACACTTACAAGAAGCTCTGGCAACACAGCTCCATTCTGCAAATTCGGAAAAACCCAAATCAAGAACCAAAACCAAAATCAAATAGATTTAATAAAAATCGGTACTTTACTCAAAAATTATCGATGAATCGAAGTGGGAACCTGGGGGATTGACGAATTTCGACTGGATACAGGAGCCTCCATCTTTGAACCAGCAAGACTTCTTACAACACCCAATTTGTTTTGTCTGAGAATATCTTTTGAACACAGAGAATTCGACCCCAAGTGCAGAAATTTAGGTAGAAATCCAGGGATCGATTGGGAGGATTCTGAAGAGGGCAATGAAGACGAGAGAAAGACAGCGGGAACTGTAGCAGCAGCGGCAAGGGCCGTGCACCTCAGAAATGCCATTTTTAATTCTTGCAATTTATAGTCAGTCCTATGACTAGTATTCTTATCTGACAATTAGGGTTATTATTTGGCAATTTCGCACTGTTCATGTATTTTGTCAACACTGTGGTGCTTCTGGACCGAGTAAAATGGCATAATCTAGATGCATCCACGATAAATCGTGTCTCTCACTGAAAGGGTAAAAATAACTATGGGATATGCACAAAATGTTATTGCTATGCTATCATAAATTAAACTAAAAATTTATGTGATTTTGACTTATTTACAGATGAATTATTTTAAAACAAAAAATTGAAACCACAAAAGTGGTGATAATTTATTCAGCTCGTCCAAATGTCTAATTTGAAAGGTATGAACGAGAAAAATTTTTAAACTTGCATAATTGGATGCAAAATTTAGAGGGTGAGTGTCAATAAAAAATAATATTCTCCCAACCTCTCTCCCCCTCGTTTCTGGCTCCGCAAGTTCGCAACTCCTCCGTCGCCGCCGCCGCTGACCTTCGTAAATTCGTGAAGAACTGGGAAACTAATTCAAAATCTAAACATCCCATTTTCTTTGATTCAATGATCTGAATTCGTGAAGAACAGATTGGGAAATTAATTCAAATTGGACGAACAGATTGTGAAAACATGAACGGATGCCGATGAATCTGGGTCTATTGTAAATATACACCGGTCTTCGTCCATTGCTTATTTACCCATTCTCCTTGATTCACAGATTGGAAGAACAGATTGAGAATTTAGTTCTGGGATGTTAATAAATCCGGGGGCTAAAGAAAAGTTCCTGAATCTAGGGGCGGTGGATTGGATTCAAGGGATCAGAGAGAAAGTAATTTTCAAATATAAAAATACATTAATTTAATATAATTAAAACCCCTAAAATGTAGAAACTGCTGGAGTGATAGAGTTGATAGAATTTGGTTTACAGAATGTAAAAGAGAAAAATATAGGGGAGCTCTTGGACTTGCTCTAATAGGGGTAAAAAACTTGCTACAAGTTTGCTCAAAATGAGATACCTATGCGAAGTCGAGCCCCTTATTAGTTAATACTTGAGATGCTTTACCTAGATTCTTGTCATTCGTTTCTGGACGTTTTTCAGAATCCTGAAATATAATTTCTTTGCTTCAAAAAAAAATGAGATACCTATGATTACTGTATGATATCAATTTTCGGGTTAAGTTTCCACATCGAAGAATTGAAATGTAAGCTTGCTCCGGAAAAAGTAGGCATCGGAGAGAGAATTTTAGTGGATTGTATAATACTAAATGCAGTTTTGTCACTTGAATGTACCCGCAATCAAAACTCTAAACAAACATTTTGCTAAATATATAAGCAGTAGGATGTGATGGTTACACAAAGGCCTATTCACTATTAAGTATTCAATATCGTTGGTATTTGCATTGTTCACCCTTTAACTTCTTGTCTTAACATCTCCGAATGACTGAAAGTTAGGAAGAGCATTACATAGGTTAACTAACAGGAAACTCGACTTCACATAACTAGTTAGACGTGAGCTATAAAATTATAATCTCGCCTCTCTAAATAATTTTGTTCTAACATAAACATAATTTGTTCAAAAGTCGACTCACAACTAGGTGGGTGCAGAATTTTCTGACGAACCATTTACACCACTTGAAAGCATGCCTACCATGGTTGGGCAATTTTACAATTTTACATCTGGTTGCTTTAAAAATATTGATTAACAATTTTACAAGTATGCGTGTTTTTTAAAATCTAATTCAACAATGTGGTTGCGATTTGTTGTATGTGAATACTTTTTTGACTATTTTGTTTTATTACATTTATGCCATGTGAAATGATCACATGTTCAATCTTTCCGAGATTTTTTCCTGCTGTATTAATTAGTAGCTAGGCTCCAAAATTAAGTAAGACTTTTCTTGTAATCCCCATCTAAATTAATCCTGATCAATAATATATTAAGGCTAAGCTGGAGAAATAATACTAATCAAGTTGGAGTTATGCACATCCCAGATCGATGGTCACGTTCTTCTATTTTGACTTTCTCTCTAATAAAATGAAATGGTGTATATGAATATTGAAGCAGTTAGAAAAATTGATAAAAATCCGCTAGGATGAATGGGAAAATAGTAAGGAATCGTAAACATTTTTTTTTTTTTTTGAAAAAAATAGGATCCGTTATCATTTCAAGGTCCTGGAAAACGTGCAGAATCGTTTGATACAAAGAATGGGGGTGGAGAATCCCACGAAACAAAGGGGTTAACACTCGACCTAGCAAAATGAGCTACCATATGGGCCGAGGAATTATCTAAACGGGGAATCCAAAAAGGAAATGGTAAGTTTTTTGACCGTAGAATATCCCGAATTTCTTCGACAATATCCACAACCTCCAAATGGCACTCCACGTCGCCTCGTATCATCTGAATCAGTTCCAAGCAATCCCCCACAATAATCGAATTAAAAGGGAGGGAAATTGAAAGGTTGGCTGCTTCTTTTGCTGCCAAAGCTTCAGCTAAAATAGGATTATGCAGATTTGGAATTGTGCGTGCTTCCCCCCTTATAAATCCACCAAGTTCATCAAAAATCACCAAACCCAGGCCTGCCATTCCCGCCCTTAAGCCTGCGTCAAAGCAAATCCTTGCAACTTCGGTCGGCGGCCGAAGTAGAACGGTGTCCTCCAAGGTGCCTGATAGGCGTTCAGGCCACTGGTTAGCCTTGTGATAGCTAGCTAGAGAAGTGGCCACGGTTCCCGCCAAGATGTCGCCATTTATAAGTTTATCTTCAAAGAGCTTCGAGTTGCGCTGAGTCCAAATCGCATCACAGATCATCAAAATCATCTCCGATGTTTCCGAATCATTGTCTAGGAGAACCTGTCTAAACCATAACTCTCCTCGGTGTCTTTGAGAGGCTGAGATAGTACTAAGAAGACCCACTGTGTTGTAGACCTGCCGGGCGTATGAGCACTGGAAAAATAAATGATCAGAGAATTCATTATCATCACCACACAGAGGACACACTGCAGAAACGTGAAGTGTTCTTCTCCGCAGATTCTCCGATGTCGGTAAGCAGTCCGTTGCGAATCTCCAGGCGAAGTGGAGAGCTCTGTTTGGCACTCGTAACTTCCATAGCTTTTTCCAGAATATTGAGCTTCCCGGGCTAGTTGCTGATAAACCATGGCGGAGAAGATTGTGTGGCTGCTCCACCAACACATGATAGAGTGATCTCACCGTGAATTTTCCAGAACTCGTGTGATGCCAACACCAAACATCTCGTCCATCAGCTCGTGGTACTGTAATCTCCTTTATAAGTGCAGCATCCAAAGGGTCAAAATAATTGTTGAGATAATCCAGACGCTACCCACCTGTTAGCGGATCAATCAAATCACTAACAAAACGTAGATGACTTGGGATACCATCCGGGTTTTGGACAAAAAACGATCGATCTCCAGGTAACCAAGGATCGTAGCATATGCTAATATTGGTCCCCGAACCAACATGTTTTCTGCACCCAAGTGTGAGAGCCTGAACTCCTTTAAAAATACTCCGCCACGCCCAAGAAGGCCGAGAACCCAAAGTAGCATCGAAAAGGGAGGAGTTGGAGAAATACTTGTCTTTATAGACCTTTGATAACAAAGCCGAAGGATTCGTTAGCATTCTCCATGCTTGCTTGCCAAGCAAAGCAAGATTGTGAGCTTCCAAGTCTCGAAAACCAAGACCACCATTTTCTTTTGATCTTGCCATCCTATGCCAAGAAGACCAGTGGATCTTCCTTTTGTCGTCATTATCACCCCACCAAAAGTTGCCAATCATAGACTTGATGTCATCAATTATAAACCCTGGAATATGGAAACAGCTCATGGAGTAGGTCGGTATCGCTTGAAGCACAGATTTTATCAGAATATCTTTCCCCCCTTTGGATAAGTTCCTTTCGCTCCATCCATCTATTCTTTGACGAATGCGATCTTTTATGTTCTGAAAGATTTCAGCCTTGCTGCGCCCTATCTCCGAAGGCAGGCCAAGATACTTGCCATGGGATGTAACCTCAGGAATTTTGAGAATATCACAGACCCTACTTCTTGCCACAGGAGCAGTGTTTGGACTGAAAAGAATCCCAGACTTATCATAATTAATCCTTTGACCAGAAATGTTTTCAAAGAGCGTTATTGCCCATTTGAAGTGGCTGGCTTGTTCTTCCGTCGCCTCGCCAAACAACAAAGTATCATCCGCAAAGAAGAGATGGGTCAATTTCGGGCCATGTCTAGATGCTCCAATAGCTTTAATCTTCCCGGAGCGCTCCAAGTCTGTTAGCAAAACTGAAAAAATCTCCGAGCAAATGATAAATAGATATGGCGAAAGAGGATCCCCCTGCCTAAGACCCCTCATGGGTTTAAGATTGCCCAACTCACCACCATTAAAGATAAATGAGAAGGCTACGGTTGATAAACACTGCTCAATCAGGCTCACAAAACCAACAGGAAACCCCATATGAGATAGAGTTTTAGTAACGAACCTCCACTCAATCCGGTCAAAAGCTTTACTCATGTCGAGCTTAATGCTCATATGGCCTACCTTCTGAGTTGATCTCTTCTTCATCGTATGATGGAACTCATGAGCAATTAAGACGTTATCAGTTATCAACCGACCATGCACAAAAGCAGACTGTGATTCTGAAATAATACCTGGCATGACAACCTTTAGGCGATTCGCAACAACCTTAGAAGCTAGCCTGTAAACCACATTACACAGACTTATAGGCCGAAACTGGGTGATGTATTCCGGTTGATCAACCTTCGGAATAAGGACAATGTGAGTATAGTTTGTAGAAGGTTCTAAGATTCCGTGGTTCAAAAAGTTCAGCACAAAGCGGGTGACATCACGGCCAACAATTCTCCAAAACTTCTGATAGAATACCGGGCTCATACCATCAGGTCCTGGTGATTTGAACGGATGCATCTGCTTGACAGCCCTAGCAACCTCAAGATCACCATAAGGCCGGGAAAGACTAGCTGCTGACTCCGGAGAAATACCATAATGCACCCTTTGAAGAACCCGATCCATAAGATCTTCTGGCGGGTCAGAAGAGGAAAATAAGCTCCCAAAATAATCAAGAATAATTCTTTGAATCGTACCCTCATCCTTTTGCAGAATCTGTTGATCATCCTTCAATCCTGCAATGAAATTCTTGCTCCTTCTACGGGAAGCATACCGATGGAAGAAGCTAGTGTTCTTGTCTCCATCTTTGTACCAGTGCTGTTTGGCACGTTGTTTCCATCGAATGTTGTCAGCCTCCTGAGGAATCGTAAACATTGTATCCTTATTCTTAAGCATGTAAATTATGGTTTTAAATATATAGATAATTATGGTTCTATTTCTGAAAGTACATCCTCAATCCTCAAATTATTCTTACTGATTTAAATTAATATGAATTTTAATTGATTTGAAATAAATATAAAAAGTAATATATTGAGATATAGAAACAATTAATACGATTAAACTAAATTTAACACTATAAAATTATAGTTTATTTGATCTGAATCGAACTTTTTTCATTGACTTGGAGAGATATGACCCTTATTGATGTGATGAAGAAAATATTTGCCTCCCTTTGTTTTTATAATAAGCAAGCTAACTAACGAGTTCAATTTATAATTATTCCGTCTTGTATGACTGGCATATTTTCCGGGCATAGATACATACGTATATAATATAAACATGATCAGAGTTGACTTATTATTTCTAGAGAATCATCCAGAGCACTCAGTAGAAAAACAGGCAACTTGAAAGAATTGCTAATAGTTGAATATTACCCGAAATAACTATAAACTCTGGGTTGCATATTCGAACTCTTCACAAAACAACACTCATGACATCTGTTATTCCCCTTTTGTTTTGTCTTATATTCCTTCTAATTATTAGTCTCCATTCATCCCATGGAAGAACTACACAAACTTACATTGTTCGGTTACGAGCTCCTGATGTCAATCTCTATAGTGACAAGCAGAGCAGAGAAATGTGGCACTTGTCGTTTTTGTCGGCGTTAACCAAGCCAACCAACCCTGCCGGAACTAGCGAGGAATCGCCGGTGATACTTCACAGCTACCACCACGTCTTTCACGGCTTCTCGGCGAGCCTAACACCGGAGCAAGTTGAAGAAATGAAAGGAATGGAGGGGTTCGTCTCAGCCCGGACTGAAAGAATCAGATATCTTCAAACAACCCATTCTTCTAGCTTTCTAGGGCTACACCAGGATACCGGCTTTTGGAGGGGATCCAACTACGGAAGGGGAACAATCATCGGAGTATTGGATTCAGGAATCAAGCCAGATCATTTATCGTTCCGCGATAATGGAATGTCTCCTCCACCTACCAAGTGGAAGGGTTCGTGTCACGAATCCATCAAGTGCAACTACAAGCTCATCGGTGCGAAATCTTTTGTAACTGGTTCACCTTCACCAGTTGATGAAATTGGCCATGGAACTCATGTTGCAGGTACAGCTGCCGGAAACTTTGTTCCAGGGGCTAATGTGTTTGACAATGCTAATGGCACTGCTGCTGGTGTTGCACCCCATGCCCATTTGGCCGTGTACAAGGTCTGCAACCAGGAATGCAACGATAGCGCACTGGTGGCTGGAATCGATGCTGCAATTGCTGATGGAGTTGATGTGATTTCCATGTCACTGGGTAGTGATCCTATTCCCTTCTTTGAAGACAACCAAGCAATCGGTTCATTCAGTGCCATGAAAAGAGGGATTTTCGTGAGCGTTGCTGCAGGAAATTCAGGCCCTTTTCTCAGCACCATATCTAACAGTGCTCCGTGGTATCTCACCGTCGGTTCAAGTACCACTGACAGGAAATTAAGTGCGGTTGCTTTTTTGGGAAACAAAAAGACAGTCGTAGGCGAAGCAATTTTCCAACCGAAGAATTTCAAGGCTAAACAATTTCCCCTGATTTTCCCAGGATTGGATTCTCCTACGGATAGCTTTTGTAATACATCATTGCAAAACATCAATCTCAGGGGTAAGATTGTGCTGTGCGTAAGAAGCCCAAGTAGTTCTGCAGCAGCAAAAAATCTAACAAATGCTGGTGCAGCTGGGGTGATTTTCTCGAACAGGATAACAAGCGCCTACTCTATAGTATTGGCAACTTATCTTCTCCCTACAACACATGTAAGCTTCGCAGATGGACAAGACATCATTAACTACGTTAATTCATCACGAAATCCCACAGCTGCAATCCGATTCGATAGATCCGTCTTCAGGGATGTTCACGCTCCAGCTGTTAGCAGTTTTTCTTCCAGAGGTCCTAATTCAGTAAGTCCGGGAATTTTGAAGCCTGATATAGTTGGCCCTCGCGCCTTGGTTCACCTCCATTGAACATAATATATGGAACATCGATGGCATGTCCTCATCTTAGTGGCGTGGCCGCGCTTCTCAAAAGTGCACATCCTTCTTGGTCACCCGCTGCTATTAAATCCGCTATGATGACAACTGCTTATCAAAAGAATACCGGGAATGGTCTCATTGAGGATGAAACCTATAATGCTGCTAATATTTATGCGCTTGGTGCAGGGCATATTGATCCAGCGAAAGCAAGTGATCCAGGACTTGTTTATGATACTCATTCGGATGATTACATACCTTATTTGTGTGGCTTGAATTACACAAGTGAACAAGTAAGTGAGATAGTTTCAAGACAAGTAGATTGTGAGACTACCGCGACGATACTTAATCATCCATCATTCTCTATTCGACTCGGAACATTGTTATCATCTGTTCAAATAGTAACAAGAACCCTAACTAGTGTCGGTGTTGCCAATGAACTTTACAATGTACATGTTGTCCCGCCACCTGGAGTTGCAGTGGTTGTTAAACCTTATACATTGTACTTCTCGCAGCTTACCAAGCAATGGACTTACGAAGTGACATTTACTCGCATCATTGGTGCAACTAATGGCACATCTCAAGGATATCTTGTATGGCGTTCCAAGAAACATTCAGTGAGGAGTCCTATAGTTGTTGAGTTATCTTGATTAATTCCTAGATATGAAGTTGAGAAGTAGCATGGTTGTGTTTTCTATCTCTTACTGTTTTCCATTGTACTAGTAGTAGTACACCGGGCGTTGCCCGGTATATGAAAACATTTTATCAAAATCTTAATATTTTATATGCTAATTTTTCTTTTTATGATTGTACACATTAGTTGTATCAAATATTTTGTATAATCATATTACTACTATAAATGAATATCATATATATCATATATGACAACTATGTGGATATCATATATATATCATACTATGTGGATACAGAATGAGGAAAACCCATTTTCCTGTTGCATGTGAACGATTATTGCAATTTGCAATTGGCAGAGCTAGACCATGCGGGCAAGTGGCAACATCACGCTATATATATATATATATATATATATATATATATATATATATATATATATATATATTCAAAAATTGTGTTCTTCGATTTAATCCATTAGGGAGATGTTATTTTTTAGGTTTATCAAAAACCGTTTTTCTAAAAATCCCAAATCTGTCTATTAAGTGCACAATATATCTGTAATATGCATGATCAGGATGAGCAAGAACCACTGCAATTGTGCAGTGCTTTGGTGCCCAGTCTTCGTAATTTAATTGGTGAAAATTGTTTTAGCATGCCTTTTTAATTGCTTAGGGATAAAAACATATCAGCTCACTCGCTAATTAGTTAAGCGAAAACTTGTACTCTGTAATTTAATGATATGATACAATCTCTTAAAATATGCACAATATATAAATGTATGGGTTGAAGCCGTAAGATTAATTAATTGTAATTTGTAGTTGTAATGCACATCCATTTTGTCTCACTATTAATTGGCAATGATTTTGGATACAGACACGATCCGTATAGCTTCCCATTCCGATCGCCCGATTTGATTTGAGTTTAAATCCCAGTCCCCTACCAACTTATCAAAAACTTTATCACAAACAGTCATTATTGATTGAGACACAATGATAAAGTTTGCCGACAAAACGATTGATCACATGCATAATTAAACATTTACGAAAAAAAAAAAACATGCATAATTAAACAATACCTACATTATTGTTAAATTTATTAATATCAAATTTTTATATATGTATAATATACAAACATTAAGATATTAGCTGTCAACAAGATGATGTGCAAATACAATTGGGAGTATAATAATCAGTGAGTAATAGCTGCGCAAGAATCGATTATAAATATAGCCTTGGATGCAACATTTTCAACAAGTCATGGCATCTACCTTTCCCCTGATTTATCTCATTTTGATTCTTAGTTTCCAATTATCACCGGCCAAATCAGTTGCATCGAATCATGAGTTGCAAACATATATAATCCAACTACGAGCTCCAGCTGCTCATGTTTTTAAAGACACACAAAAGAGAGAAAGCTGGTATTCATCACTGTTATCAGCAATATTAGGTGAAGATGCTGATCAGAAAGCAAGAGTGGTCCACTTTTATCATCACGTCTTCCCCGGCTTCGCCGCCAGGCTGACACCCGGAGAACTCGAAGCTCTGAAACAAATGGAGGGGTTTATCTCAGCAAGGCCGGACCAAATCGTGCATCTTCAGACAACCCATTCCCCGAGCTTTCTTGGCCTGCAAGAAGGCCCGGGGATTTGGAACGACACGAATTATGGGGAAGGAATAATCATTGGAGTTGTGGATGGCGGAATCAACAATAACCACACATCCTTTTCCGATGAAGGGATGCCTCCACCTCCTAGTAAGTGGAAGGGAACGTGTGAAGATGTCTTCCCCTGCAATAACAAGATAATCGGCATGCGGTCTTATCACTACGGCACGCCAACTGACGACAATGGTCATGGAACTCACGTTGCAGGCATTGCAGCAGGAAACTTTGTCCCTGGTGTTCAGGACTTTGGGGGTAGGGCTTCCGGGATCGCTCCGCGGGCCCACCTAGCTATATACAGAGTTTGCTCGCAGGGGAGTTGTTATTCCTCTGACATCAATGCTGCATTCGACGATGGGATAGCCGATGGTGTGGATATCATGTCTCTGTCATTGGGTTCTCCAGATTCCTCACCCTACTTCCAGGATGACATTGCAGTTATTTCATTTAGTGCCATGAAACGAGGCATTTTTGTCAGTGCTGCCGCTGGAAACCAGGGGCCTTTGCAGAGCACGGTTATCAACACGGTTCCGTGGATTCTGACCGTCGGTGCAAGTACTACTGATCGGAAGATGACCGACCCCATGAAGTTGGATGAGACCAAATACGGCGACGTTCATGCTCCAGCGGTGGCGAATTTCTCTTCCAGAGGCCCAAACGTGGCAAGCCCCGGAATCCTGAAGCCGGATGTAATCGGCCCTGGATTTCAAATCATTTCAGCCTCGAATTCATCTGTGTCTGCATTTACCGTCTTGTCTGGCACATCAATGGCCTGCCCTCATCTGACCGGGGTGGTTGCGCTTATCAAAAAGTCGCATCCTTCGTGGTCTCCCGCGGCTATCAAATCTGCAATAATGACCACTTCTTATCAGACAAACCTTGGAGGCAAGCCCATCGAAGACGGCGAAACCGGTACACCGGCAAATGCTTTCGCAACGGGCGCCGGCCACGTGAACCCTGCCAAAGCGAATGATCCCGGTCTCGTCTACGACCTCCGAGCTGCTGATTACATACCTTATCTGTGCGGTTTGGGGTACACGAGCGAGGAAGTCCATATAATAGTTAACCGCCGCGTAGATTGTGAAACCACGGTTTCGATAGCAGAGGCACAGCTGAATTATCCGTCGTTTTCAATCCGGCTGGGATCAACATCGTCGGTTTCATCCGTTCAGACGGTTAGTAGAACCGTGAGCAACGTGGTAGATCGGCCGAATGAAGTTTACGAACTGGAGCTTCGCGCACCTAGCGGCGTTGAAGTCAGCGTTGTTCCTCAGAGTTTCAGCGTCCGTCGTCGGAACCAAAAGCTGATATATAATGTGACTTTCGCTCGCCTTCCCGGAGCCCCCAGCGGTAAGTTTGATGGGTACCTGCAATGGCGGTCTGCAGGGCATTTGGTTAGGAGCCCGATTGTGGTCGAGTTGCTTGATTCAAGCATGTAAAATAATGTGATGTCATCGTCACAAATTGATTGTTGTTTTCATTCCAGAGATGACAAATAAAAACGTTTATTTCTCATTGCCTAATTTGGATATTGTACTACTATACCTTTTCTAATAAATTTATGCACTATAGAGGAGGCGGCAGAATTCGTCGGCAATATTATTTCGTTGATATTAGGAGGAGAAATACTTTAAATCATAATAGGTATATTTTACGAGAGACATTTATGAGCAAAAGTCCATTTTGTGTATTTTATGTGTGGTATGATAGTTCTAGACGAATTTAGAAGTACTCAAACGTAGTCGAAACAACCTATCATTACAACTTACAAGCCTGATGTGCCAACCCAATGAAATCATTATAAACATAGATCGAATTATATCGATTGACTAATTTAAATTAAACCTAATTTTTTTAATGATGTAATATTATATAATAGTTTTGCTTATGTTGCTCATTGTATATTCATTATTGAGTTCTTATGCGAACCAGACAGGCGTCCGATTAAACTCACCATATTCAAGAAATTTATTTGGGATATTACAAAGTCTAAGTTCAAAATTTTTATTTGTTTAATTCTTCAATAATATATCGGAAACTAGAATTAAAATATCTTAAGACTAATAAAATAACCAAATAAATTCATACGCAATCTCACATTAATTTTACTATAAGCCATAAGCTATTTTATCGATTGTGAATTATTAAAAATTCAAAATAAATAAATAAACAGATCACATGTTTCACGAGTATAGACATGTGATTCACAAATCGTACGTAAATATAATATCTGAACGATTATTTTAGTTCAAATTTTAAAAGACGTTCGTATTCATACTATACTTCTATTCCTATAGCAATATGAATGATATTTTAGTTAATCATTAAAAATACGAACGCTATAGTTGATCTCTTATTATTATTTCAAAACAAAATTGTGTTTTAATTTTAAAAATTAGTAAATATTTGAAAATCTATGTCGAAAATTTTAAGAAATAGTGTTCATCTTCACTGCCACGTATATATGTGAATAGCATCGTTCGATAATCGATTCAAGAAACGAAGTATAGTGAATGAAATTAATTATCAATTGATTGAGACAGCGTAGTTTTGAATCACCATTGAAACAAAGACCAATGACACAACATACTGCTGAATCACCATTGAAAACACGTACTGTGACGAGCTGGTAAAACAGGTTAACAAACAAACCACTAATTAAATCTAAATACAGTGACACTAACATTATTAAAAGTTTTCAAGGCATCTTTGTATTTATAATAATAAGAAACTCATGACCTTTAAAGTAAATTTTTTATTTAGTGAAATCAATCGATATGGAGAAACAAGCTTTTGTTTTCTCATCATAAGGCGACTATTATGGGACTCCTAACATAATGCTTGTCAGAACGCTAAACCATGGAAGCTGCAACTGCACCAGTCCACTGTCGACTAGTTTTACGAGTAAAAGTGAGTTGATACGTTTTCTTGGTTTTCAAGTCAGAGAACTGCAACACTTGAGGATCAACCGAGACAAGAGATTTATCAGCTACATCGTATTCAATATACACATCGTATACTTCGTTGGCATGAGAACCAACATTGGTAAAGGTTCTGGGCGCTGTCACCACAGATCCTTGCTCTTGCAAATCGATCCAAATGGATGGAAGATTTAGCGAAGATCCTGATATTACCTTCAGTGATGCACAATCCCCTGGAATGGAAATTATTGCACGGACCTCTTCGTTGGAGTAACCCAAACCACAAAGGTAAGGAATGTAAAATCACCGGGTTGGATATCAAAAACAAGTCCCGGATCATTTGCCCGAGCAACGTGGACATGGCCGGCGCCCATAGCGTAAGGAGTTGCAGGCCGCTCGGTTCCGACTTCTTCAATGGGACCCTTGCCAAGATTGTTTTGATAAGATGTGGTCATTAGGGCAGATTTGATAGCTGCCGGGGACCAATCAAGATGCAATTTTTTGACGAGTCCAGCGGCCCCACTGAGATGAGTGCATGCCATTGAAGTTCCAGATTTGATGGTGTATGAATCCACCCTGGCACGACCGGCTGTAATGATTTGAACTCCGGGACCGATTATATCCAGCTTTATGATACCATGAGCGATTGTGGTAGGGCCTCTTGAGGATGATCTTGCAATAGCTGAAGCACGAAGATTGTCGTAAAAAGTCACATTCAGTCTTCGTGGTTCCAAAACGTACTGAATACCGCCAAATTTTATGTCTCTGTCGATGGTGCTGGAACCGACGGTGAGATGCCAAGGTGCCTCGTTACCTATGGTGCCGGATGAGGGTCCTTTGTTTCCAGCCGAGACACTGACAAAAATGCCCTTTATCATGGCTGAGATGCCCCAACAACTTTATTATCCACTTGAAGGGGCAGTGGACCGTAACGTGGACCTAGTGAAACAGAAATTACATCAACACTATCTTTAATCGCCTCTTCAAACCCAGCTAACACAGCATAACCCTGGCAACCGCCGGTTTGGCTGCAGACTTTGTAGACCGCGAACTGCGAAAAAGGTCCAACTCCAGAAGCATCTCCAAGACCTTCACTGTTTATGCTTGCACGTCCCACCAAGCCGCCAGCGGCAATGCCTGCTACATAAGAACCATGGCCGTTGGCCCGTTGTGATCTGCCGGTGAACCACCAACGAGAGATTTGGCAATCAACTTTCTATTCCATTTGATAGGTGCCTCGCATTTCCGCTCCATTTCTTAGGCGGAGGCCCGTACCCGTAGAACGACTTGTGATCGTCTGGATTTATGCTATTAGGCAGTTGCTCTCCCTTTCTCGAGTTTCGTTCCGACAGTGGGAAATGCGATCAGGAGCTTTTAGTTGAACGATATATGTCTGCAAACTGGACGCGTTTTTGGCTTCTTATGGCTGAAAACTGAAAAAGAAAGATGATTCCATGACTGATTGTTGAGGCTCTGCACTTCTCTTCTTCCCGAATTTATAATACAATTTCTCCAGCCAGCAAGCCATTTGCTGCGGCTATTTTCACATTTCTCCATGACTTTTGAGTTATTGCATTTTTATCCTTAATTTTAAATATAAAAAAATAGGAGTTGCTCCATGCAAGTACATTTTTTTTATGCATGCAAAATTTTTTACAAGAATACCCTTAATTATATTACTAGGCCAAAATTGCAGACCAAAATGCAAGGGTTCATTTAAGGGTAATTTGGTAAAAATGTGAACAACGTAAATGCATGGAGAAATCCAGAAAAAATACAAGGTTTCACTATTAATTTGTTATAAACTTAATACATTTGTTTGGTCAATCATATTCATAGTACATATATAAAGCCAATTCGCTTTAGTTTTTCGTGTGTAAAATGGGTAAATTTGTAAATTTACTCTTAGTTGTTTGTTGAATACAATTAAATTTTCCAAATAAATACAATACAAATATACTTATAAAAGGGTACTTTAGAAATTTTACAACCAAAAAATTTGGTATTATCATACAAAATATTATATTTAGAGCATTAATATTTTTAACATTACCAAAATTATATGAATTCATATCATAATTGATTATTTCTCTAATTCATAGCAAAATTACCATAGAAAATATTTAAAAATAACTAATGTCGGTAATATTACCAAAATTATGCATAGAGATACTATTACCAAAATTTCATGCAATATTCGATTATATATTTAATTTGTACTATTATATGCATCTTAATAATTTTTTATTGAGAATTTGATTGCATTCTAAAAGGTAAACATACGCTCCAAGGAAGCTCTCCTCTTCCCCGGGCCGGGCGAAGGTTTGAGATGCATTGGATCACTCTGATCCTGGAAAACTTTCCCGGCTTCGGCTCTGCGAATCCCGGTGGGATGAAACTTGACGGGAGAAAATCCAAGATCTGATGAATGATTAAAGGGCCACAACATATCAGGGTATCGATTGAATGGGTTATGAATCATCATAGTGTAGCTGGATTGATTTATTTGTGTAGATTAATAGATAGCCTGTTTTGGATACATCTGAGATTCTCGATCTAATTTGTTGTTCAGGGACACCTTCCGGACCTTACGTGGGGAGAGATCAGTTCAAGGTTTCTCAGTTCTACCGTACACTATCAGCCTTTTCAGCTACTTGATAGGGATTATATACACTATTTCCCCCGTAGTTGTATCGACTAACTACGTTCTCTTAACTGCCACCTCTGTGGGGAGTGGTATTCCAGAAGAGGTCCTATATTTATTGCATTCTTGTTGCTGGAGTTCTAGTCTCTGTAGAAATTTGGGCATGAAGCTTTACATTAATGGCTGATCAGCCTTCTAGAGAAAAGTTTGTCGGTTACTCAGTGATGGTATCTGCAAGTCTGGCTTACAGCACACCCATGGCTATCATTGTGAGTCACTTTTACATTAATACTTAGCCATCTTTTAAACGTTTGATGGCGTATTACAAACAAGCATTTTTTGTTAAAAAAACGTTGAATTCCTTCCTCTCCACCCCACAATCTTTGGATTTGTTAATGGCATGTTGTGGTCACTCTATAGCTTTGTTGGAGGTGTGAACAAATACGTACTGGTAACTAACAGTTGTGTGGCTTTTTTCTTTTATTGTTTGTTTGAATAAAAAATGTTCATTTTGGTAACCTTTTGAAACTGTTTTGAACCCATATGATAGGTGCCCAGCGTTGTGGGGGTTGCATGTGGGGTTTCCAGCTGCTTGTCTACTAGCACTACTCTAAAGTTTCGCGCAGGGGCCGTAGAGATGGAGGTGGATCTGTGTGGCAGAAGGCAGAGTTACTTTCTCCCACATTTGCAAATACATGTAATTAATTCCTAGAGTTAAATTGACTCATCAACATACTCTCAGATTTTGGAATAACTGAATCTAAATGTAGCAACTCCAACCTTATTCCGTTTCTAGATCCCACCAAGGTGGTTTAGGACTTCCTAGTTTCCTTATCATTTAATACATATGCATCTACATTCAGGAAAGATTCCCTAGGATTAGGCTTTTCCCGTTAGATCGACGTACAAGATCAAATGATCCAGTCACTCAATCATGTTGCGCATTGTCCATATTAATTGATAGAACTTTACTCGGATGACCACTAAGAATTTACATAAAGTATTGTGTATCTAGATCCCGAGTAGTACTTGATTGTGTGAATATAGAGAATTCAACTACCTCATATAACTAAATTTATCACCATTTTATTCGATTTTTAAAAGCAATTCAAAATAATTCAAGTTGAAAGTTTATGTAACATATATAGCAAAAACACATCTATTAAAGTCCAACCTAAAAAAGTCCAAACTGAAGCTAATTAAGTAACACAATGACAAATTAAGTTTGGAAGAGACAAAACTCTTTAGGGTGATAGCATTAGTGACTCTTTAAAAAAGTAAATTGTCAATTTAGGAAATTAAAATTACAACTAAACTTATTCACATTATTTGTTTTGCCTACAACTGCAGTATGATCAGTTGAACTCTATCGGTCCAACTTTCCTTTTTCATACCGCCCTCAATAGTAGCGAATCATATTTCCCTTCGTATTTATTATAATTGTTTTTTATTTCAGAAACTTATTTCCCCGCCCTTCCATCCATACAGCTTGATATGGTTGATCTTCTTCAAAGTTTTCCAGATGAACCTCTTAAATATACAACAACTCTATCATAATTTTAGTCCGTCACTTACTTGGTAAAAAATCATATGATTTTAATAGTGAAGTGATATTAGTACCATAATTTTACCTCCAAAAATCCAAAATGACACTGCCATCTATCTTTTCAAAAATCTTTCCAATAGTTTGCAAGAATTCCCAAATAGGCTACAATCTTGAATTGGGCATTATACCCTTCAGAGTCGTGACATCATTTAGAATTAGCGGCAGGAAAATGATATATATTTGATGGATTAGAACAACAATGGTAATAAATTAGACGAAATAAATCAAGGATTAAGCATCTCCAATCCAACCTTACTACAATTCAAGTTGATCAGTCTTGAATTGCAACTTGAATTGGGCATTTTACCCTTCCAGAGTCGTGACATCATTTTGAAAATTCTCAGTCTTATGATAAAATTCAACTTTGTAAATTCTTGTCTAGTGGCCTTCCCTTTTCATTAAAAATTTAAAATCAAGGGATTTCACACCATAATTTATAACACTAGACCCTCACTTTATTAAGCATGGTAAAAGACAGAGGATGTGTTTTCTGGTTCACCCACGCATAAGAACGATAAAAATTGAAATTACATAATTGGAACAAATGGGAAATGAGATGGAATGTCTAGCATGTATAGTTATAATATAAATTGAACTTATCCCCTTCTTAAATGTACAACAAATGGGAAATAAAGTTTCCAAAACAGGCCAACCATTCTAAAATTGCATGAACAAGTAGTTTAACTCAGGAGGCAAATACGATGATACCATACTTAAAGCTCATACGTGACTGTGAGTCTCGGGTTATGACCATATTGTAAAACTAAGATCCCGTATGGTGAACACAGTGTTGTGATTACACACAGTATCATCAAAGTCATGTAGCAGCTAAAAGGGACCAAAATATACAGTTTTTAAAATGAAAAAGTATCTGCATGCTCCTAAACGAATAATACAAATATTATTATCCCTCAAATTTTGGTAGTAGAGAATTAAATTTTCAAGATATAAAAAGAACTACCAGTATCTACTCTTGGAGATGCCATCCAAGGAGTAATAAGTTTAATTTAAGATGATGAGTTCTTACTGTTCTTAACTACATTACCTGAGGATTTATTGGTAATGAATCAGTAAATGTGAAGCATAGAATAACATCACCTTAGAAACCCAAGTTAATGTGGATTTTTGTGGAAGCGACATGTGACAAATTCATTATGGGAGCGCCACATGACTCCAGCCTCCAAGATTTCTCCTTTTATATATATAGTATAGATTGTACCATCAACATAGCTGAGATGAGATGTGTATAGAGTTTGAAGAAGAAACATAAAAATGAGGTCTAAATGAACAATTTTTTAGATAGAGCATCAAACTGTCACTTTCAATAACATGGGGTACACATAAAATTCTCTCAAAATATATAAAATCACGATGGTTGGATATTTTCAATTTTGGTTTGGTGTCATGTTACAGTTTTAATGCTATATCATGGTTTATATCATGCTACTAAAAATCTTATTATTAATTCAAATAAAAAATAAACAACCTGCACGGAACCTGGAGTACTGAGTATTTTTAAAGAAAACCCATGTGATGAGATTCGATATCTCAGGGGGATATGACTTGTTTGATTTGTAGCCTAACAACCAATTGAATTGGAAGACCCAAGAATATTTGTTTATTGATTTGATAATTGATTAAAACATAGGAGTCTGACATTGCTTTTATAGGCATCTCTATGGAAATAACATTCTAGGAATATCTAATAACAATTACCATAAAAAATAAACTAATTAGAATAAAGAAAGGAATAGTAATATAACTAAATAAGGAATGAAATCCCATCATTCTCGCGCCCCTGTAAGAAGGCTTGTCCTCAAGCCTGAAAATTGTCGCAATGCGCCATGGAATCAACCATTCTCGAAAGGGATCGCCAGTCTCATTAATCAACAATACCTAAACACAAACTTTTAGGGTCCGTCCAACATGATTGAAAGTGGGTGACATGGTAGAAACAACATGACCACCTACAAGCTTGACTTGAAGATAACGAACCGGAAACCCACATTGACGAGCAACATGAAAATCTACAACCTCATGAAACAACCCAGAATCTTGACCAACAGATTGAGTTTGTTCTGGAGCTCTTGTCGCACATGAAGAAACAATCACTTGTTGTCGCTGGTATGCCTGAATCTTCAACTGTGAAAAATCTGACTCTTTGGAGTGGTTGGATCACCATCGAGAGGGGCAATGGTTGGTGTGGTCGTTGGGGAACATCACCACAGGAATCCGGACAAACAAGAACCTGCGGTTGAAGACACAAAGACTCCGGAAACTGATCATGTAACTGGGATAATGAATCCCGAATATGATTCTGAATCAACGTGGAGAACGTTTCCACCTCTTGGCGCACACTCTTGCAAAGACCGTCTACAATAGCTTGGAAGGCATCAAGCTGAGCAGTAGGGTCTCGAATTATGGATCCAAGTGTAGTAGTCTCCTCGTGCAACTTCTTCACTGTCAGGAATAGGGAAAAAATTTTATCCAATTTTTCAATCTAGCTGTGATACCAAATGATGAGGTTCGATACCTCAGGGGGATATGACTTGTTTGATTTATAGGCTAACAACCAATTGAATCGGAAGACCCAAGAATATTTGTTTATTGATTTGATAATTGATTAAAACATAGAAGCCTGACAGTGCTTTTATAGGCATCTCTATGGAAATAACATTCTAAAAGGAAATAGGAATATCTAATAACAATTACCATAACAAATAATCTAATTAGAATAAAGAAAGGAATAGTAATATAACTATATAAGGAATGGAATCCCATCACCATGTCTTCCGTTGAAAATTATAATAATTTAGTTTAAAATGTGTAGCTAAACTAAAACAAATCTAAATAGATGTATTGGATTGGTATACTAAGGTAAATCTGCTCAATCGGTACATGCTTAATTGCTTACAAGTATCCGTTCTTAAACGAATAGATGTTGTAGCACATTTCAGGGATGTAAAAAATGTCAATTCATATCGTAAATAACTAGAAAACGAGCATTAAATCCAGCTTATTTATCAAGAACAATTTGCACAGTATAATATTTCGCAATTTATAACACATTGTTTTTGAGTTTATGAAGAACAATGTGCTAATCTCTTAATTACATTTTGTTACCTAAAAATAAAATACAAACTTGAGATTGTTTCAATATGACTGTACACTTTCAACTCTATAATTGAGTCTTCGTAGCCACAGAGAATGTAGAATCATATGAAACACATCGTACCGTTTCAGGGGCGAATTCATCAAAAAATGCCTCCTAACCTGCGTCCCTCTCCGCTGCAACTCTAGATACCGGCGCTGAGAAATCCCCAGCAGAATCTTCTTCAGGTCCGAGATATCCTCCACCGGAATCATGACGGAGAACTTGCTCCAATCCAAGACGTCACTGAACGGAATCACGTACGTACCCGGTCTTAATCAGCACCGAAACGCAGCCGGTGTAGAGCGCCTCCACCATGTGAGGGCTCGCAACCTCGTACCCGCTGGCGCAGATGCAGTACTTGCCCTCCCGCGTCAGCTTCATGTAGGAGACACCCTTTTTGAGCTCGTCGTGGACCTGGACGTCTTTGTCCTTGTTCTCCCAGTGGTCGAGCAGGATCGGTCAGACCGGGCCGTGCACCCGTCCGGCGAAGAATACCAGCGTCGTGCGTTTGGACGGCGGAGGGCCGTCGAGGATCCCCTCTAGTGTGCCATGAGGAAGGCGGATTTCCGGGATGGAGACGTCCATGGAGGGGTTGAATTTCTCCGACGTGTTTGCATTGCATAATGCCCTGATTGAAGTGTTGTTTAGCACGCCGAAACTTAGTACAGGCCCCTACGCATAATGTCAATCAATTTTATGTAAAAATCAAATAAAAACTAGAAAAATCATGTTACTTTATACTAATGTTCAACCCATCAATTCACTACATTTAAGATATATTTTTGGGTGACTTTAATCAATCTTTTGATTTTTATAACACAAACTATCAATTGAGAAATTTTGTCTCAATTGGTGTCACTGAATAAATAGTTTAATGTGTAAAAGATCAAATTTAAAAATGTAATGATCATGCTTAACATGAAAAAGATCTGCGAGAAGATTAATATTTGTTCATCTATGAGAATTAGATTCGTCATGCAAGAAACACTCTCTTTTTATAAATCTATATTAAACTAGATTGAATCCAACCACAATTGATATTAGTATTAGTAGTACCAAATTAATCTAAATATTATTCAAAACTTTTTTTTGTTGAAGTAGGTAAAAAGTTCACGATTTTACACTTTGAAAAGAAGTACAATTTTCAAAGTCAAATCAACTAGTCAAACCAGTCAAACCTTCGATCGCGATACCGTGTTGTCGAACAATTTGAGAGTCAAGTAGGCAAGAGAGCGGCTTGGTTTTTCATCAGGCATGAGGGTCAAATCAAACAGCGTTTGCATGATGAAAAACAGGATTTCATTTTCCAGGTGGATCAAGTCCCGTAGGAAAAACGAATAGACCCAGGACATAACGAATAACGGACCATCTGAATCAGTTTCAACGATTCCGATGAATTTCCGAAACACTTCGATGATGAAGTAGCCGTCGACGACCAGCATCTCGACGAATATAATATAGACATAATACTGTCGGGTATGCATGTATTGTGATTGGGGTGGTTAACGTCTTTCAGGGATTTGAGGTCGTTGTTTTTCGTGTAGGATTGGCTTCGTTGATCGGAGTTGTGGTGGGTGAATTTTTGGGTGATATTTTGTGGGAAAGCTAAAGATTTGAGAAGAGAATGATTCATTATCTAAGATTCATTATAGAGCTCGCATGAATTTCATTCTAATTCTTATTTAATTTATTTAAATTATAACTCCAAACATGAAGACGGATTTCTACCTAGATTAAGAAGTTTCTTTCTTTGGTGATAAGGTTCTACAAAAGCAAAAGAAACCACACATATTTTTAAAAGTATTTGTTAGCTTTTCACACAATAGTCTGCAAATGTTAGTGTAATCGGCATGTGAAATATCGAAATTAGGACTCAATATTGCAATGCAATTTTTCATATTTTATTCTTTTTTGTAAGTGTTAAATACCCGGTGTACTATCACTAGTTTTGTACGTATTTTAATTAATTTACAAATTCTTTTAGAGAAATTTAAGCCTAGTATCCAACCTTGTATTAAATCGATCTCATAAAAACATTATTGTGAGACGATCCCAAAATTCAAGCCTTGTATAAATAAATATTGTTGTTCTTGAAGCTTCTTAAACTTTAATACATATAGTTTAGGATTGTATATGAGTAAAAGAGTCTTCTAAGGATTGAAGCTTCTTAAACTTTAATACAAATCGATATTGTTATAATTTGAGTCTGTTTTGAAGCCAACTCGGTCGATCATCATATCTTGCTATGGATCTTTCATATATTGATGATCACCAAACAAACTTATCTGATCAGGAACCTAAAGTAGTGAATGGTTGACATGTATCATCAATAAAGTTATATACGATGTGTGTAATTTTTATTTAAATATCAAAAAAAAAGTTAATAATTCAATATCATCAAATTAAATCACATTTTCAATGAATTAGCTCGGTAAAACAGGAACTCAGTACTAGTTTCCTGAGTGAATTATCTTCAGTTATTCGACCGAATTAAGAAGTTAGATACCATCATTCAAACATCTTTCTACTTCGTTGAGCCACTGCAGGAAACCCGATTTTCAATAAAACCCAACTTTAAATAATCATTGGTTGATTTTTGTGTATATGTAAACCTGGAATCTTTAAACTATAACAAAAATTACCATATCGATATACCCGTGAGTAAAAGAGGTTCGAAGTTCAGCAGTTTCTGTCTAGTAAAAGAGGTTCGATCTATAATTCCATTTTTACACAAATCATTCATACTTTCAGACCCCGATTGATAAAATAGCTGCAAATTAGCATCATGGCAAAATCGATGGCTGAATATAAATCATGAATTAGCAGCCATACCCATATTTTAATGGTTATAATTAAAGCCAACAAAAGGGTAATGGATATAATTGCATGTGGGTTTAATTGCTCAAACTTTTTGTGGTAAAAAAAAGAATGAAAATCCTAGCCTAAGGTTAGTTACCCTTCAATGGAAAAAGTTTTGGTGATTAAGGTCTTACATACTACCGTAAAAACTTTCTCTATAAGATAAGAAGATTATAGTGGAAATCCCAAAAAAATGAATGTTTATGTTCAAAATTTATGTTGTCCTTACCAAACCATATTTATAAACGATTAAAACTTGGCTTAAAATAAATGGAATGCATAATGTTGCTTCAAATTATAATGCCATACATGACGGAGCCTTAGGAAGAAATCGTGAGATTGTCTCAACCAGAAATCTAAGCGTTCAAATTTCGCCGGCAACCAAAGAAATCAAATTGCGATCACCGCCAACGGTTCGATTACGGTCTCAGACATCATAACGCCACATAGATCATCGGCGCGACACGATTACGGCCTATAACCAATCGCTCGTGAATTCGTCCAGAAATCGTTGTCGGAGCCCCTCGATCTTGCGGTTTCAACCAATATCGCAGTCAGGCTCAAGCGATTCCGAATTTCCGATAGTGGTCGGAGTAATGGAACCAATATTGGTTGACACATGCACTAACCGTTTACTTTGATTTTTAATGAAACTACAAATTTACCATATAAAATTAACAATACCTTTGTGGAGAAAACTATATATTTTGATTGAGAGAGGCACGTCTTAATTGAGACCATACACAAAAATTGACATTCTCACTTTTAAAACTGATCGGTTACCTATTAAGCATGATCATTCAATGTATTATTGCTGATCTTATCACTTTCATGTTTGATTGTCTCACTTTTAAGACCGATCTTTTACATATTAAGCATGATCATTTAGTGAGATCAATTGAGACAAGTCTGAATTATGAATTTGTCTTTTCATAATCACTATAACTATGTTCTAAGTGCGTCTGTCATTTAACGATTCATCTATTTAAATTTATGTAATTTTGACTATGTAATTGAATTAACAAATTACTAAAATTATAGTTATTTGGATTGTGAAACAACGCCCATGAACTATTTTTGTCTTATAATATGAACTAATTTATATTTTTCCTTTCATTTATCAAGTGTACTAAATTACATTATAGAATATTACAAGTTCAACACAACATGATTGTTAGTGTTAATCTTTCCCATTGCATTATAAAATAAGGCTCTTAATTGTTTCTTTTGCCTTCATAGCTCGGATTGGAAAAATGTCATGTGCAGTTTTTTTTATCACGTGCAAAAATTTTAATTAGGAACGAAAGCGTTACTTTATGGCCTAGATCATTCCAATGATTATCACTTTCCCTTGCTGAGATTCCTTCCAAGTGTCATGCTCTTTGTACAGAGTACAGACCTAGAAATCTTGGACTGTTGGTTGATCATACGCCTTGCGCCTATGAGCTTTTTGTTGCATGCATGCTCCAATCAAAAGGTTGCAGGTGCCTTTCCACTTTGCTGGTGGATCAAGCATTCCATCATCAGCGAAGGACGGGTGATCTGCCATAATCCCATTGTCGATCATTCCAGTGATAATCCCTTTCCCAAATGCCATGCTCTTGGATTGTGGGTTGTGTCCAGTGTAAGCATCTGTTTTGCCTCTTCCTGGGACAGCCTAGCTGCGAATCCACTGAAGTGAACTACTCGAGACACATCAGTAAAACCTTGTGCGGTCTTTGGGAGGAAAGATGTGTAGAAGGTTTCTATGTCTCTTGTGGAGGATAGCGTTGGAGGGATCCTGACATGGACAATGTTGGTTTTGTAGGGATCAGAATCGCCTCTGGATCCCTAGTAATGGAAGAAACCATATGGTTAATAGGTTTTAATGAATGATTTCAGTGAAGCATTACAATGAAATGCGTGCTTAGCTAAATGCAGTCTCAGTTGTACGTATAAATATTTGCTTAACACACTGTTCCACTCATCAAACACTGTCAAAGGTTCCAGCTTATTGATTAAGGCATCCTTAATTATACCATCACTTGTTCTACATTGCCATTAAGATAAGTCCAGAAATAGAATGGAGGTTTGAGTTTTAACTAACTCAAAGGTTTGAATTTATTAATTAAACTTATTTAATAAGACTAAAGTGAATTGAATGAAGGGAATTAAGTTAAACTGAACTAAATTATGATAAAATTAATGTCTTCAAAACTAGTAGTAACTATATAACTATATAAATCTGAATTTTAGCTTCAAAAACAAAAATCTGAATTGTACAAGAATATACTTTACTAGAACTGGACTACATTAATTAAACTTGAAAATTTTCAAAATATGCTAAAGATCTTGTTAATATGAAAATGGATTTATACACACCAATTTTTATCTTGCTTTTTTGAAAGTTGCTTCAAAATTGGATTGTTAGTGAGTTGGAAGCAATTTCTAATACAAATTCTAACATATATAACAAGCGACTTGTTTTACACTAACATAACATTAAGATAGTCCCAAAACAGAAACTTTGTGCAACCTCACCCGGACCTAAGAGGTTGTTTTGAGTTGCTTAAAGTTAAAGACTTGTGAATCTGAAAGAATGTAGACATCAATTTCTTTTGCCATCCTTAAGGCATAGCATGCATCACCTGTTCTAGTATGCATCCTTAAGGCATAGCATGTAATTTTTATTTTATTTTTTGCTTAAAGTTGCTTCAAAATTAGTGAGTTGGAACCCAACTGATTAATTGTGCTTAATATGTTCACTTTTAATATTATTTTACCCTGATCAATAACAAAATCATATCTATTATGACTGTGTTATGTTAAATTTATGAAAATTATGTTAAAACAGTAATAAAATTATATATCTACCGTACATGTTGCTGAAACTATTAAAATTTTCACAAAAATAAACCATTGGTATGTTCAGGTTTCATAGGATATTTCCTTTCCAAAAAAAAAAGGTTTCATATGATATTTACGGGTCGTTTGGTTCATGTGGGAATTAAGTTTCCACGAATTTTATAATTACTCAGAATTTAATTCCTTTACAAAGATCCTCAGAATTTGAAAAAATTGTTTGGTTGCACGTGCGGATTTTGTTGTTGCTAGAATTTTATTTACTGTTTGTTGTTTGGTTGACTTCGTGTTTCTTTAAAATCTAAGAATTTTGTAACTACTTTTTTCAAAAAAACAAATCAAATTCAGGTTTAAAAAAAAAAAAGGTTAAAAACAAAAATTTAGGATATTTTGAATTTGGATATTGTTTTTTCATAGGGGAAAATGGAAAATATATATTGTTTTTTGCGCAAAAGAGTAACCATCCCTACAATTGCAAAATTCAAACCATCCCCGATTAAAAATGTAACAGAAACCAGACACGAATTATAAAAGATATCAAATTCTTTAAACAGTCTACTTAAGACTAATCGTCACTAATGCTCACAAGGCACAGCATGCATCACAACAGGTCAAGGATTTCTCCAAATCCTAAGACACAACAAAACAGTTATACTCTGGAATCTAAACCCAGAAACAAAACATGGCATAGACCTTAACGCTATACAAAGATGATAACCCGCCGGCAAATCACTCTATACATCTGATCACACATACATTTGAAACTTCTATAAATGGGTTCTTCATTTCACCTACAATGACTCAAGATGCATTGAAAGTCATCAGCCATGGCTTCCTTGCTTCTATCTTTTAGTGCTCTCATATGCATGCTTAGTTTCTCATCGGCGATTTCACAGCAAATCAATACTTACATTGTTCATGTCAGTTCTGATGTTGATGATACTGCTAGCTCTGCTGCCCGGTATCTATCATTTCTGCCGAAAGATACAGAGGGGTCGAATGATGCATCACGCCTCGTGCATTCTTATCGCAACGTTATCAAGGGCTTTGCTGCCAGATTGTCCGCCGATGAAGCAGAAACAATGGAGAATATGGAGGGAGTTTTATCCATTAAGCCTCAGAGGATCTTGTCCCTGCAGACAACTCACAGTCCTAACTTCTTGGGGCTTCACGAGAACTTTGGATTTTGGCCAAGCTCGAATTTTGGAGAAGGTGTGATTGTAGGGTTGCTGGACACTGGAATAACACCAGGGCATCCATCGTTTGACGATGAAGGCATGCCACCTCCACCTGCAAAATGGAAAGGGAAATGTGAGCTGGATGCGTCTGCCTGCAACAACAAGCTCATCGGTGCAAGGAACTTTGTGAGTACCGGAGAACCTGGCCAGCCTATTGATGATGAAGGGCATGGGACTCACACAGCGAGTACTGCTGCCGGAAACTTTGTCCCTGGTGCTAATGTGTTTGGCAATGCCAAGGGAACAGCTGTGGGAATGGCTCCTCGAGCTCACTTAGCCATGTACAAAGTCTGTTCGGCAGATGGATGTGCATCAGCTGACATTCTGGCAGCCATGGATGCTGCTGTTGAAGAAGGTGTTGATGTGCTCTCTCTGTCCCTTGGAGGGAAACCAGGATTTGTGATTCCATTTTTCACAGACGACATTGCTATCGGGGCTTTCACTGCAATTCAAAAGGGGATTTTTGTCAGCTGCTCAGCCAGTAACTCTGGTCCAGCCAATGCTACTTTGTCCAATGAGGCTCCGTGGATTCTCACTGTGGGAGCAAGCACTATAGACAGAAAAATCAGAGCAACTGTTGTACTAGGAAATAATGATCAGTTTGATGGAGAGTCACTCTTTCAACCAATCAGCTTTTCTCCTACCTTGTTGCCTTTGGTTTTTCCCGGCCAAAGTGGTGATCTGAACGCTACAGTCTGTGCTCCTGGCTCGCTGAATACTGCTGATGTCCAGGGGAAAGTGGTGATCTGTGAAAGAGGTGGTTTAATAGGTAGAATCGACAAGGGGACAACAGTCAAGCTAGCTGGTGGTGCCGCCATGATACTTGTGAACCAGGAGGTTGATGGAGATAGTACTTTAGCCGATGCCCACGTTCTTCCAGCATCACATGTAGGGTTTACCGGTGGAGAAGCAATCAAGACTTTTGTAAGTTCCACACCAAAACCAACAGCAACAATATCATTCAAAGGAACGATTATCGGTGTTAAAAGTGCACCTGCAGTTACTTCATTCTCCTCCCGTGGACCCAGCTTGGCAAGCCCCGGAATTCTGAAACCCGACATTATTGGCCCTGGAGTCAGCATCATTGCAGCTTGGGACGAATCAGTGGAAGGCAAAGTAAATACAGCAGCAAATTTTAACATAATCTCTGGCACATCAATGTCGTGTCCTCACCTGAGTGGCATTGCTGCATTGCTAAAAAGTGCATACCCTGATTGGTCACCAGCTGCCATAAAATCAGCCATCATGACGACGGCAGATTTGTTCAACATTAATTCTGGCCTCATCACCGATGAAAGGAGCCTTCCAGCTGACATATTTGCGATTGGTGCAGGCCATGTTAACCCCTCAAGAGCAGCTGATCCTGGGTTTGTTTATGATATCCAACCTGATGATTACATTCCTTACCTGTGTGGCTTGGGTTACAAGAATAAAGAAATTACAATCATCACTCAGAGAAAGGTTCGATGCTCTACAGTTAAGAGCATACCAGAAGCTCAATTGAACTATCCTTCATTCTCGATTCAACTTGGAGTCAATGATCAGAAGACTTTCACGAGGACAGTGACAAATGTTGGGGCGGCTAACTCAGTGTATCGCTCTCAATTCAGTTCGATTCCAGGGGTAGACGTTTCTTTCCAACCGGATGTATTCAGTTTCACAGAGGTTAAACAACAGATCACCTATCAAGTAACTTTTACCCGAACTGATAAATCCAGCACAAACACTTTTGTGCAAGGAGCAATAACCTGGGCATCTGGTGCGACCACAGTAAGAAGTCCAGTGTCAGTTCTGCTAACATAGAAGATAAGTTACAACACTTGAAAAAAAAAGTAATTTCTATTTCTGGCAGTCTTTCTGTAGATAAACATCTCATCAAACACGGGTCATCTGCAGACTGCAGTACTTCACACTGCTAAATAATAAACATTGTCTAATAATCTGAGCTTCATAGAAATGTTTTTGCTAGGCACTCTTTGAAAGAGGATAAACACACAGAATAAACACATATATTCTACATTCATGAATGACACAAATGATTGAAATTGTGTATTCACCTGATATATGAAATATAAGATTGATAAGTGATCATAGAAACACTTTATATCCCTCGAAGAGGTGTACCTAGCAAGAGAGACAGAGAAAAGCAATCTACAAAGTACAGTAACTGATTAAGTGACTGACTCTCATTCCAACATAAGATAAGCAGTGAGCAGTACCTTCTTGTCAAGTTCATTAGTACCTGAACTGCTACCCTGTCACTACATTCTTTGACATCGAAATGAACCACACATGACAGGTAGAAGTTCAACAATAGGGAAAACAAAATAAAATCATAGTGCCTGGAAAGAAAATGCAATGGAATACAGTTGGTAGGTTAGGATGGACATCAAAAGGATGTCCTTAAAAGTAAATGTAAATATGTTAGCATGTAATGCAACAAGAATGAGGATAAAATAACTTTTCATTTCCCTGGGACAAAACAGTAGCATTTCTTACATAAATATAGATCCAGGTAACACTACAGTCCCGGAAGTCTCAAAAACTAAGATTTGCTAGTGTTTCAAAAATCTTATCTGCCCCAAACCCCAAATAATCACTACAGAAGTTCCAAACCATTAGTAACCCCACAAAAACTAACATTTAGAGTGCGGAGAGGGCCTAGAAGTTAAACTCTACGACTGCTACTTTCCTTCCACCTCAGATCAGTTAAATGCACCAAAAGTGATGTTCTCTAAATGAACAAAGATCCTTCTGATATCCCATGGAATTTGAGTCTCCGCTCCCCCTACAGGTCTAGTTGCAGAATAGCTCAGAAACCAAAGCCAGAGGTCTTGTTGCAGAATAGCTCAGAAACCAAAGCCAGGAGGTACGTCAGGGTCATCATCGACAATATCATCTGATTGAACTCCAGTAAAGACAGAAAGGGATGGCTTCGAATAATCGACTCTCCGCACCTTTTCCTCTACAGATTTTACTCTACCATTGCATGATTTAGTTTTTCTTGTCCACTCTTCAGTTTGATTAAACCTGCTGTGTGTGCTGTCACCATTTCGATCATGCCCATGCAACCCTAGGGGTTTACTTGGTTCCATCTGAAACTGCTTGCCGAGGTACTGAGCTCGATTAACAGATGCAGCAACTTGATTACCTTGATGTGCCTCACTAACGGACACTGAGACAGGGCGAGAGGATGATCCACCATCTTCATTGATACTCGGGTTTGATAAGACACTACATACTGATTCTACAGTTTCTGTTATCTCACTTGTGATCACATCACCAGGTCTAAGTATTTTCCAGATAGCATCAGATATTTGGCTCGTGAGATTGTTCCTAGGATGGAAGATAAATTGCAGGCATCACTCAACAGTCAAACATCACAGTAACTAGTTACCTCAAGAATAACCTAATCGTGATCTTTTGGGGGACACCAAAAGTATTAAAAGCAAAACAAAAACATTTTCTCTAGTAGTGGAGGGGGGGATTAAATTGGAAACAGAAAACAGTCGAAGATCAGAAGAACTGAGCAACTCACCCTATTTCTTGATGTATCGCATCAGAAAGTTGACGAGGCTTCATACTCTCAGCCCCAGGACGATTAAGCGCAGCTGACTGTTTAACCATCGAGCTAATGCTACTCCGTAATTCTCCCTACCAAACAAAAATCAATTTAGTAATCTACAAGAGCCTCCCTTTGAATCCAAATTACTATGAAAACTTCGCATAATACCGAACAGAACTACAAAAACCCCTCATTTAAACAGTTTACAATTACATCAGTTCTAAACATGCCAAAATAAACCCTTTTGGAATTTCATCAGGCATTGCACCCGAATCCCAAACAAACAGTTAAATCAACAAAATCCATCATAATCTCGTCAGACTAAGCCAGAAATCCATTAGCATCTTCTCATTTTAACCACTTTCAGTAGGCTTAAATTACGAGTTTCGTTAAAACCAAAGATGAAGCGCAATGATGTAATCGACAGTAGAAAAAGGAGAGTAAAAACGAAAAACAACATACATCTTCTTTGAGCCTGCGGACAATTTTGAGCCGGAGCTTATCGAAATCGCCGTCGTCCTTGATTTTGGTGAGCACTTCATCGGCGGTGAATTTCCTTTTGTTATCCATCATCACATGGTAGCCTTCAATCCACCGAACCAGAAAACACGAATCTGTGTTTCTTTCAAGATGGGGCACCGCACTGCCCTTCTTCTTCTCTGCAACGGAGTTTTTTTTTTTTTTTTTTCCTTTTTCCTTTTTCCTTTTTCCTTTTTCGGTTCGGAGTGGAGTTTCAAAGAGACAGGGTTTTACAGCGAGGGAAAATGAATAAAATATAAAACCAGAGTGGAAAAAATTATTTTAAACATAATAGAACCAAGAGAAGAGGGTGATTATTAAGAGTTTTTCAATTAATTAAGTCATGAAGTTGGCAAATCTGTTTTCTACAATTTTTTGGATTAAAAAATAAATATTTTTAATTCACTTTTTTAATAAAATATTTTTAATTCATTGTCACATCAATTAAATTTCATAGACCTTTCTAAAAATATTGTAAAAAATAACAAGTTTTCACCCATTCGTCCAAATTGTTGATGAATTTGGATAATGTTTTTCTAGTTCTGTTAATATTTTTTAAGTTTAGATGAGGGGAGAATAGGACCTAACTCCTTTCATTCTTGTTGAATTCTCACAATGTTTATTAATTATTTACATTGAATATATAAATTTCATTGTAGTCCACTCCTCGTTGATACTCATTTCAAATTCCAATTATTTTATCAGAAATTTTATTTCACTATCTCAGATTTCTTGGATTGTTAAATTTCCTTTCAACTTTGCAAAATTCAACAAAAAATTCTATACTTAATTTACAAAAGCCTCATATTTAGTCATATAATTATGAAATGACCCGGGTGATCAAGGAATTCACAATGCAACACGTTGTTGACCGAATCCCCTAAAACTACCCGTGAAAGAAAAACATACTAGGACAAAAGAACGCCAAGAATGAATTTATTCAAAAATTTATGAGTTGGTCACAAATCCTTCCTACAAAAGTGAAGGTTTAGATGCTCCCAAAAATGGCTGCTAAAATGTTATCCTTTTTATTCGACTACAACAAAATGCAGTACAACATCGGTCTAGATCCCAAATCAAAGATTCACAAAATGGAAATAGGCAAGAATATATACAGCATTCTTTTTCCAAATTGCTTCTCTTCAAATAAGGAGCTAAATGAACAATTATGTAGTGTATCTCTGATGAGTGATGTCATCTTTATACTGGAGTCACCGCCTGAGTACGTCTTTTACTTGAGCCACCGCCTGATTGCCAGCAAATCGGGGAAAAAAGGGTCATGTAACAGATATAAGTAAACACATCTTAATGGCCGAATACCAACATGATCGTAAATTGAGTTGCCTACTTATGATTAGAAGGCACCCTAGTAACTGATGATTTCTGAACATCATCGAACTGAAGAGCACCCTGCCACAACAAAGATAGCCATTTTACATGGATACTCAGTTTCTGATACACCAAGGAATCAAAATGGACATGTTCATGAACCCTCGTAATCTTTTGGACTAAACAGACGCTTTCCAACGATAAAATCACGACTGGAAAAGACCAAATGTGAGCAAGTGATAATATCCATAATCAAGCAAGGTTTGAGAAATATGCTGTAGCAAAAACATCACTCAGAAAGAAAAAATTTAGGAGGGAATACTTGATTTTTCCTTATGAACAAAAGAGGTTCTTAGGTTACTCACAGAGTTGTATACTTTATTTAAGTGCCTCATATGCGCTTCCACGTATTCTTCATAAGTCTGCAACATGAAATGAGTAAATCACAAGGCAGCTAGATTTTGAGAACCAGACACAGAACTCTTGAGAAACACATTCAACCGAAAATAATTCCAAAAACCTATGTAAGATCAGTATAAACAGATGAATATCAATGTTTTAACCATACTTCAAGAAAATGGCTTAGTTTTTTGGAGAAGAAAGATAATGAGAGAAAACAGCATCACTTCTGTTTTCATAGTAAAAATAACAGACTAATAATACGCTTGCTTAAATCTTTTTTTTCTATATAACTAACCAACAAATCATTTGAGGTCTATTTCAAATTCTTTTGACATACAAGCACAAATAAATTAAGGGGTTTGCTACATGCAGGAGCAGGACCATTTTTCTCATGCAGGACCGGTTTTTTACCAAAATGCCCCTTTTATTGTGAAGACAAAAAAAACTACTCAAAATGCAAGGGTGCACTTGGGGGTATTATGGTAAAAAATCGGTCCTGCATGAGAAAATCGGTCCTGCATATAGTAATTGGGTAAATTAATAATACCCACCAAGTCCTAAGGCTAAATCACATTTTGAAGTGTTAATTACATTTTATTGTAGACAACTGCTTTCAACTAGTAAGCATAGCTCAACTAAGCAAATACATACAAACAAACATATCAAATCAGTGCCACACTTTAAAGAAGAAAACTAAACCATATTGAGGAGATCCTCGTCAGTCAGAACAAAAGGCTTAGATGTATCACTGCTACCACGTGAACTTCCAAGGCTCCCACCTATACAAATACATGCCAGTGGTTTAAACTACTGCATTATTATTTAATAAAAATTAAAAACGAAGTCCCTAAAAGGAATTTATACCTCTTGACATCTCATGTTTTTGGCAGAATGCACCTGGATCCGTTTGGTGATGGTAATTTGATGATGGATAAAGTTGAGGTGCCATATGCACAGGAGGAACAATTTTTTCAGCCTCAAAGTGAGAACCATATAAGGAAAAATCACCCAATGAACTCTTTTCCCTGCATAATCCCAGGACAGCATATGACTTTTCTAACATGATCAGGGCCGGCTTGTAAGTGGTCTAACCGGTTAAGCAGCACCAGGCCCCATATATTTTGGGGCCCCAAATTTTACCCCACTAATACTAATATTTATACCTATTAGAAAATGCATTAATACCTTGAAGCTTGAAGTACTACATTTTACTCAGACTTTCGAGAATATATATTACAAGCATACTTGTTCCATTCCGACTTTCAAAATCTGTAACTGCACCTCTCCTTTTCCTCAAAAATAATTTCATCCACGTCTTTCAACATTTATTGGAACTTGGAAATTCAAAACTACCTTCAAAACCACATTTTTATATTTATATTTTTAGAATTAATATTATGTTACCCCTCCTAACTTTATTATGATATAAATTGTACTTGACAATTTTACTTTATACTCCCACATCCCCAATTAATAAATATATTTATTCATGTAGTAAATTAAATTTCAAAATATATATTATGTTAGGATGAATCTAGCAATATACGGAGTATCATATAATAATAGTTATATGTATCAGTATAATTTAATTGTTAAAATTGATTATATTTGACTACAAATGTCTAATAAAAATTTCTAACTGGGAAGTATTATTATTTAGGGGCCTCATTTTATATTTAGAACAGGGCCTCCGAATTGTCGGAGATGGCCCTGACATAATCCCAGAAAGATAATACTCATATTCTAATTTACACAAGTATTAACCTTAATAAACTGCTATCCGCATCGTCCATCCCATCAAGAAGCTCACAGAGGGCTTCACCAACATCACGAGGCAACTCCTAGGAATTACAGGAATTGGAGTCATCTAAACATGTAAGTATGCAAATAGCTAAACCTAAATATTCGAGTAACTTTATAAAGATAGGCCAAAACTTTTGTGCTGTACCTGGCAGTCTCTACTCTGTTTGACAGGTTTGTAATCATTCCAGGGATTGTTCAGATGAAGCGTTTGTTGAAAAGGCAAATTATGTAGCCTCAGCCATTTTACTTCAAAACTGCGTCCCCAAGGGTTAATTCCCCCAGCTCCTCCAGTCCAAACATTATGTCGTTGGTGACCAATGGAAGACATCATTTGAGCATACCCTTGAAAAAATCCACTCGTATTCACACTAAAGATCAGAATAACTCTGCCACAAGTCTGCAAAAATATTATAAATAAAAATTGGTTTGACTTGTCAGATGCAAAATACATATATAGATTAAACAATTGCAATATTCCGAAGAGAGTCCTCACATGAAATGCTTCTTCAAGAATAGACTCATTCATGACCTGAGTGGCCCATATTCCCCGACTAATTGACAGCTGAAGGTTTTGGTGGTTATAACTCTTGATGATGAAATATCGGGTCTCTGTTGGGCTAACCTCTATTTCAGCACTACAAGTTTGAAGCTGCTCAAAAGAGTGCCTTGGTTTTTCTGCTATCATTTTACAGCCTTCCTTATTTTCTCCACTGTGGCTCCCTGAAAAAGATGACAACTAGTTTATTCACTTGATGGCCAATGCAAAGCGAAAAAGGAGAGAAAAGATAATAAAAATAACAATAAAGAAGCCTGTTCATCAATGAACTTGAGAAAATTGGTGTTCACAGCAACATATACTACATATTAGAAGGAAGGATCTCATATAGCACATAATTGCAAAACATCCCAAGATTATAAATAAAGTAGATTTTCAGAAAATAAATAATGGCTGAAGTGAGAGAGCGGAGACTTAACCACCACCACTCATCCTTAGCCTTTTGACTGTAAGAAAATTTCACTACTTCAATTCCCAATATCACTCCTTGATCAGTGAAATGGAACTAAGTATTCAAGATAAATATATTAATCATCATTAAAAAATGTCACCCTCAAAAATATAGAAATTCAAAAGTAAAGTCTGCACGCAGGACAGCCTACTATACTTTCAGAAGTCCGAGACAAGTTTTGCTCCCTAATAAACAGGCTTATTGCCAAAAAAATACCCTCACCAAACACCCAGCTGAGCACATCAAACAGACTCGACATTTTCAGAACAATACTTTTAATTCTTCTTTCAGGTCTGAAGGAAAATTTTACCATATCATACTATTTTTTATATTGGATCTTGCACAAAAATCTATTGTCAAACTTTTCAAATAGTAAGTGTCATACTTCTTGAAGAGAATCTGGTGGTGATGCATTACTTTAGAATTTGTGTGGCCTCCAGCATGCTTATAAAGTTGCATACATAGCCGTGACTAATACTGGCGTGGCCTCAACGAATCCTGGTCTTCTTGAAGTGAATCGTTAAAATAGATGCAAAAAGAAGGCATTTTGGGAAGCAAGAATCGTTTAGCAGAGTACAAAACAATTGCAAATTTTCTCCAGGAGCAACATAGGTAAATGGTATAATGCTACCACTTCTGAAATCAATCCTTATGCCACCATTTTTAGATTTTGTATTTAATATCCCTTGGTATTCGAGACTTGGTATTAAATTGTAAGAAAAAATCACCTACAAGATTCAAACACAAGAAAGAGGACCGATTCCCTAAAAAAATGGCCAAGAGTGACTTACGACATCAAAATGTGACAAAAAAAACTAGTGTAACCACATATATCAGATTCTGGAACAGAAATGATATCTTTCTTCTCCATTTTTTATCCTTATCTTGAAAGAGGAAGGGAACGATTTATACAGCCTGGTAGTAGCATGAAAATGCCAAGACAAGGATTCTCAATTCAAGATCAATATTTTAAAGCAGATAACTTAAAGAATCATATCTCTATAAGAACTGGTTAGTAACAAATTAACTTATACAGTTTTATTTTTATTTTTTTTAAAAACATAGTCACTTATATAGAAACTTAAATCAACCAAAATGCAGTAGTGAAACTAAGATTCAGAAACAACTTTGCAGAAAAATGTAATATCAGGATCCAACAATATCACTAACTTGTACCTGCATCATCCAAATTTCCTTTGACAGTACCAGATGGCATGTCTTGTCAATGTCAACTGCCTAGGAGACGGAGGATAATAGACGAACCGAAGTCGATATTATCCTGACAGTAGCAGGATCTGAAGTAGAATTGTACTAGAAAAGGTTAATAAACTTACAATATTAAGACTGAACCGACACAAATAGTTAAAAGAAATAAGTCAAGACAGCCATGCAAATGTAGGAAATTTATATCTTCGCAGACAAATCCAAGTTTGAATAGCAGAAGTCCTTAACATTCTCATTACATTACATGAGCAGAAGAGTTCAAAACACTGAACAACTGGAAAGAAGGAAAAACCATTAAGGACTCTAAACTAACATTATAACGTGACCACCAAAACTGCAACAATGAGCTTCATAAAAGGCAGTTCTTCAAAGCACGCTTACTGATAGTTATATGCTAATCTAACAATATGCTTTAGATTTTATGAGTGTGCTTAAATGTAGGCCTGATCAAAAGGAAAAACCGGCCAGAAACCAAACCAGCCTGTTGGTTTTGAGTTTTTTTATAGTCCCTCCCACAAGTCAGACCGCTTTGGTGCAGTTGGACCTGCACTTAGGGGCTTCTTCTTCTTAACTTTCAATAGATTTGATTCCCTAAAATATTTCCTTCACTTTGTAATCCTTCTTTTCTTGCATATTACCTCTACATGTGTTGTTGAAACAAATCCATTAACTAAATGAAGCAAAAAAAAAGAAAAAAAAATGGAGGATACAAATTCATTCTGGCCATTTCAGTCAATCTCAAACTCACTCACTGAATAATACTGAGTTTTCTTGAAAGAAAGAAAAATCAGAAATTAAACCTCTTTACAATCTTGAAAATTCTGGCTCTAATTGCAGCTTTTGTTTAGGCGTTTGTAGACCAAAAACAAACTGAAATTAATGTAAATAAATATAAATTAAGAATTATTTGAGGTACCAAATCTGATGAACAAGAATTAACTAGATAAATTCTCATTCTGAATTCATTTTAACCATGTCATAATAACTTCCCAAATCAAGAAAAACAACTGATTAAGTTCCTTGTCTATTCTGCCTCGAATGATTTTTCGAGCCTCAAATCTCACACAGGTGCTATCAATTACTTTAAAAAAGACAGGTGCTATAATAGCTTGAATATGTAAACATGTGAACAAAATTAATTTCATTATCAATGAGGAAACATAGAACAACTATCACTAAGAGAAGGGAAAGAAACGAGGGATATTGAAGTGAAGTTGCGAAAGATTCTAAGGGGGAAACTAATTGCAGGGGGATTACTGATTAGAACTATCAACCCAGCCTACCCAAAACCGGCAAGCAGTTAGACCAAACCGAATATAAGTTTCCATGGTAAGAGACTGAATCACCCTAAGAATTATCTGTGTTCCTACGAAATTTCTTCTCTCCATGACCTTATGATGTTTTCTGATAACTAATCTTGTTTCTACTAATTCAATGCCCTACCAACTTCATAATAGCTACTCTGCACCAAACTCAAGAGAACCACATTTTGGTGTGCAACAGAAACTAAGTAACTAAAACACCATAACGCAAACATTAATCAACTTCCATTAATCAACTATCAACTACGCCATTATAGTTTCAACTGAGTTTTACTTCAGAACGGCAATTGAACTAAAATCATGGTACACACAAGCACAAACGCAGACCAAAAACAACGAATAATCAGCGCAGAAAAGGTAAATTAAACCGTGGGGAAGAAAAGTAAAGTACCTACAGCTTGTTCGACAATGGAAGCGGCAAAATCGAAGCGCCCAGGGAAATGAATATGATCTTCACCGAGAAGATGATTCAGAAACATTAATGACTTGCGGTATTGGGTTGAAAAGCCACAAAAGCAAGAGTTGGGGAAAGTGAATTTAAGCGGGTAGACTATTGGGTTGAAATGCCTGGAGCCCTGGAGTGGGCTATTTTGTCCACGTATTCTTTCAAGGGTCTTCTATAGGACGTATAACCATAACCTTATAATAGAATCGTACTTTACGTCACATGTATTTGGGATTAGTTTATATTTTTACATTATTATATTTAAATTATGGTATTTAAATTATTGATTTTAATAAAAAATAATTTAAATGTTGAAATATATTTATAGTTAGTTTAAGTGTTCAGGTCATTAGTTCTACTTCATTGTCATTCGCTAATTTATTTTATTTATTTAAATATTATAAATGAAATAATTAAATTGGAAAGACAAACAATTCATACAAAACACAAATAAAGATGATAAACACATGAAAAATCATTCGCCCTATCATAAGTTTATGGTCATACGGTCTCATCCAAAACTTTGATTTGTATTTTCCATTCATAAGCTTGTAGTTTCACACGGTACATAGTTATGGTCAGACAGTCTGACATAGACTTTGTACTTTCCATTCACATAGTTATATTTAAAGGGTCATTTTGTTCACCCAAGACTTATGGTCAGCATGTTCGACATTTTCATTCATATTTCTTTTTGTTTATAACTTTGTGTGAACCAAACGACTCCTTAGATATAACATTTAGGGGGTGCTTAGTTGAAATAGAGGAATGAGAATAAGAATGAGAATGAGAATGATAAATGATAATAGGGTATAATGCTTATAGGGGTAATGATTATAATGTTGTTGTTTGTTTTGCACAAGTAAATGGATAAAAACAGTAAACTATAACGTCGGAGTGTCTAAATATAGTAAACAACTAGGTAATGAAACCAATAGTTGTCAATTTTGGGGGGTTTGGGTAATTGGCTAGTTTTGGGTGATGAAGGTGGCCCCATATAATCACAATACACAACCAAACACCCCTACTCTATAATCAAACTCATTACCCACTTCCAAATCCTTCAACCAAGCACCCTCTTAAATTTTGAAAAGAAACCTAATCACTATAAAGTTTCTTTGATTTTCACAATCAAACACATCTTTATATGTTTTAACTTTGACATAGAAGTTTTTGAGAGACTTTGGCTCACTTCTCTAAAGTACACTACAACTATGATCGTAATGTATATACTCGTAGTTTAAACACTCAAATAGTAACATTATCTGTCAATTTGTAGGCTCCAAAATGTTCCAACGACTTCTGAACGGAATTTTGTCAAAACTCTAATTTCTTTCGTTGACTCTGAAATGTGAAATGACTCTTTTAACCTTGCTAACATGTCAACCATAACCTACCCATGACGGACTAGATATATTTAATTCCCACACCCATCCAGTTTCACTCATTCACATCCAACCCAATGTAAATGGAGCGGATCCTGCAAAGCTCACTCCAACGTCATCACAATTCACAACAACTAGCGGATTAAATCACCTTTAATTAGTTAAATAACTATTAATTGACTTTTTAAAGTTAAAGGAAGGCATACAAAATCTTTGGTGAGACCGTGTACCATAAGCTTATGATTGCGCACAACCGTCGCTCTCATACCATCGAAGCAATGAAGGCCAAACTCAAGCAATTCATACGTGTGATGCGTCACAGGGGGCTACCCATCACTGCCGCCCAAGCCAGTTCAGCTCTGAAGGCTCAGGCGTACCGTGACACCCACGGAGGACAACTTTGCCCTGGCCATCCAGGGAATGCTATACTTCTTGAAGTCACAGTTGTGATGTGCGAGAATTATGACCCACCAGTCAGGATGAAGAGCCGCACTCTTATGGTCCATCACACTGCTTGGATGCATGGCAATCTAGATTACTTGTGTGCCACATGTGGCCATGGGTTTGCAACTGAAGACAGCCTCGAAAACCATGAGGCAATATGCGCTGGTTACTAGGCCTATGAGGTACTCTGTTGTCTGTTGCAGTATTTGAAGTATGGTGGTTTTTCAAATGGTAGTTGATGTTTGTAGTTAGGCTCTACTTTTGTTTCTTCATCAAACCAAAACCAATTATTGTGATGCATGTTTGGATATGGCGATTTATTTTCGTATGATAGTTCATGTGTTTACTAGATTTGTTTGTGTATTGTTTGTCATAATCTTTGTTCGTGTATAAATTAACTAATAAAATCCGCTAACAGCTAACAGAAAATCGAATCCGCTAACAGCTAACAACTAAACACTGATCTCCAAACGAGGCCAACGGGGGTGTTTGGTGATTAATTAGCTGATAGCTGTTAGCTGATTCCATTAGCTGATTTGACTAGCTGATAGCTGTTAGTTGTTAGCTGATTTGACTAGCTGATTGTATAGCTGATTTGACTAGTTGTTTATACTAGCTGATTGTATAAAAGTTTTTGGTAAAATTAGTTGATAGTTAATAGCTGTTTGTTTAACACACAAGGTAAAATGACATTTAAGGGCCTAATATTTTATTAATTAATAATTTTATAAATGATATATTAATTTCTATATAATTTCAAGTAACTAGGAAATATTATACTATATAAATTATTATAGGTAAATATTAAAAAATTTCAAGTACATGAATATATATGTATATATTTATATATATTTATGATCTTTAAAAATAATAAAAATAAATAATAATCATTGAGCATCACTAGTTCAAAACTCTTAATTGTTTTATGGTCTTAATTGTTTATATATTATTAAGACTTATCCAAAGCTTATATGTCTATTAACTAAATTAACCAAAATTTAATTGAAGTGCTTGACAAAAAATTTACATTAAAAATTAATTCATAAAAACCTAAAGAATTTGGTAAAATTACAATCATCTTTAACCAAAAAAGTATATGAATATGAAAGGAATATAAAGTATATAAACATAAAAGGAATATAATGCTTCATGAAATATACTAAATATTATTTTCTAACCATTAAAAGAATCAACGTAAACAAATGTGAAGCTACATGAATTAGTTTTTTTAAAATAAATAATTAAAGCCATCATATGGGACGCGCAGTAGATTCGTGGATAATCAAATATGTCAAATAATTAAGGTACAAGGAAAGGGTAAATAAGGAAGTAAAAGGAGAAGGACAATTAGCTGTTTCAGAAACGCTCATTTTTTGAGCGTTTTAAAAATTAGCTTTTTGGGCCCAAACAACTAATTCAAACAGTTCTTCACCAAAAACTTTTATTAGTCTTTTCAATTGGTCAAACAGCTAATTGAGTTCAAACAGGTAATTTTGCCCCAAAAATCTCTTCACCAAACACCCCCTATATATTAATGCAATGTAATCAATTGTTTTCGATAAAGAAGAGAAGACAAAAAAGTTGCACCATTTACGTTTTTCTTACGCATATCCAAATTTTTATAAAAATGCCCTTAATATTAGTTGCACTAAATATTAGTTGTAAGGTCCAGTTTTGGTTGGCTGCTTTGTGGAATGTCATGTTGCAACATGACCTTAGTTGGCAGAAAAAGATAGAATATTTTCTGAGTTCCAGCTCAGGTTTTGAAAGAAGGAAGGAAATATTGCGTGGATCTTTTATGGAAACTACAGTCCTAATTGATGTCTAAAACGTGTTTTGCAGCTGTTGTTCGAATGAAATATTCGTGCAGTTGGGTTTTCCATTTATTAAAGGTTTAGACATTCAAGGATTCCTTTTCTTCAAGGTTTAGATTTGGAATATAAGTCTATTGAAGGAAGGATTCAAGAGCCATGCAAAAGGAAGGTTTTTCACGGCAATGAGCTATAAAAGAAGGACGTCTGTTGCGTGCTCGGGTTATCGCTTTTCACCGCAAAACTTCTGTAAATCAGGGTTTAATCTTTTGAGCAAAAAGGCAACGCAGTCCACGGTTCTCAACCAAACCAAAACACCAGGGACGTGTGTTAAAGTTCGGGTGGCACAAGACCTTGCCGCACCTTCGTGGAAAAGAAGGTAATCATAGTAGCAGCTATCAAAGCTAGTGTAGCCAATTGGTAGTGTGATAGGCTTGCTAGATTAGCCGGTAGTTTGTAATAGATCGGAAATATTTGTTACAACTAGTGAAGGGTTTTTACCACGGGCTACGGCCCCCCAGACGTAGGTGCACTGCACTGAACTGGGTGATCAATTCGTGTGTCATTTAAATTCCGCACTTTTAGTTTTATTTGGTTGTTTAAGTAAAACTAGGACACGAAATAGTTTTGATCACAGTAAGCAGGGACTTTCATTCGGTATCAGAGCTTAATCACTCTTTTAATCCTCTTGCGAGGTGAGTGACCGACTGCTTACTATGGCCAAAGAATGAGGATTCATCACAAGAGCTCCTCTACTGGTTGATGGAGGCTACCCGGACTGGAAGACGCACATACGTATATTTATTGACCAAGTTGATGATGATGCTTGGAATATGATTGAGATTGGCTACAGTCCACCTACCACAACAAATCCTGAAACTATTCCTAAACCTGCTCCATGGACCGACGCAGAAAAGGCAATGAAGAGGCTTAACAGTAAGGTTTTAGGTGCTCTGTATAATGGAGTAAAAGATGACCAATTCAGAATCATCTCGGGGTGTACTACTGCCAAAGCTGCCTGGGAAGCTCTTGAGAAGGAGCATGAAGGATCCAGGTCTGTCAGAAAAATCAAACTCGGAATGATCAAATCTGAATTTGAAAGCCTGGAGATGTTGGAACATGAGACTGTTGATGAATTTAGCACTAGATTGAAAGATTTAATCCATAGAGCACTCCAGTTCGGAGAAAGATATACTGAGGCTCAAGTTCTAGACAAGGTAAAGAGGTCACTGCCTGAGAGATTTTCAGTATTAGTCATGAACTTGGAGATTAATTCTCAGCTGGATGTGGTTACTCTAGATGAGCTAATGGGATTTATGAAGACATCAGAGATGCACACTGAGAAAAATAAGGACAAAAAGGCACTGTCATTTCATGTTGCAACATCAAAAGGGAAATGAAAGTTAGAGGAGATGGAGAATACTGTCTCAGATGAAATGGCTTTGCTGGCTAGAAACTTTGGGAGATTCATGAGGGGAAATCAAGGCAAGGATACTCTGGTAATCAAGGAAGAGGAAATCAAGTTGCTCAGAATCAAGGCAATCAGGGTCAAATCAGAGGGGTTCCAGGTCAACAAGGTGTACAAGCTCAAGTAAATCAAGGCCAGGGAACTCAGAATTTCCAATACCTAGGAACTAAGCCTTATCAGAACCAGGGAACTCAGCCCTATCAAGGTCAAGGAACTCAACTCTCTCAGAATCAGGGAGATCAAACCTATCAGAACCAGGGAACTCAGCCCTATCAAGGTCAAGGAGCTTAATTAGTAGATTCTCAAAATATTGTAAAAAACTTTCCAGGAGGAGATTCCACTCAGAATAGACTTAGAACTGTTGATGACCTACCTAGAGGCCCTGAAGGTGCTAAGCATGCTGGAAAACCTCAGTGTAAGGAATGCAGTGGTTATGGACATCTGGCCTATCAGTGTGGAAATTTCTTAAATCAACTTAAGGCATTTGTAGCATCTGGTGAAACCTGGAGTGATGATGAAGATGAGATTCAGCCTGAGAAACATGTGTCTTTTGGAGTTAGAGTTGTGGAATCAGGACCAGTTCCAGATGAGCTTGAAATTACTTATATCCAGAGTGCATATGATGATCTGTATAAGGAATGGGAAAAATCAGTTGAATTGATCAAAAGTCTAAAGGATGGTCAAAGTGAAGGTACTGAAGCCTTAAAACTGGCTGAAGAAGTTGAGTCTCTAAAAGTAAAGGTCAACACTTTAGTGAATGATTCACTAATTGAGGAGCAGGAAATTGAAGAGCTGACTTTGAGTCTTAAATCCATGACTAAAAGAGCTGAGAAAGCTGAAGGGTTGCTTGCTGATCTGGTAAAGAAATATGAAATCTCAGAAGGAAAGAAACTCATGGATGATGTGGAGAAATCAAAGAAGCTAGAGACAATGACTAAGAGAGCTAAGGATGCTGAAGTAGCCTCTGAAATTCTAATCAAGAAGCTGGAAATTATGACTTCCAGAGCAGTGAGTGCTGAAGAAAAGGCTAAGGCCAGAGCTATTGATTGTGATAATCTGGGGAAGAAGTTGAGATCTGTAACTGCTAGGGCTGAGGAAGCAGAAGCAACCTTTCAGAAACTTAACAAGGGGACTGCAAAATTAAATGATCTCTTGGTAATGGGCAAAGATGCTGGAAATAGGCATGGTCTGGGTTTAACAGCAAGGTATCGAATTCTCAGATAAAGAAGACAGTGTTTGTGCCAGCTAGGAATTAAGTATCTACCAGTCAAAGATCCAACAGAAGTAACAAGTCTAAATATGTACCTGTTCCAGAGATGGAAGTTGTCTCAGGAGTAGTAACTAGGAAAACTTCTCCCAAGTGTTGTGACTATTGTATGCGGCAGGGACATGACGACCATTAATGTATGAAGCTGCTGAGAGACATTATGAGAGGCAAACAGTTTTCCTCATGTTGCAACATGGAACCTGAGCAGCAGAAGAAACTCACTAGAAAGGTATGGATACCAAAACCTTCACTGAATTGTCTTGTAGTTCATACTTGCTACAATGTGTATGACAGGAACACTTGGTATTTTGACAGTGGGTGTTCGAGGCACATGACTGGATCCCTAGATTTGTTGAGCAATATGGTGCCTTGGAATGGTACAGTACAATTTGGAGATGGCAAGATTAGTAAAGTTATAGGAAATGGAGAGCTCAAGATTCAAGACTTTCCTGTGTTATATGATGTATTGCTAGTAAAGGATCTCAAAGCTAACCTGATCAGCATCAGCCATCTGTGTGATTATCAGATGACAGTTTACTTTAATGAATCCCTATGTACAGTCAAGCAAGGCTCTAGTGGTGTCCTCACTGGGAGAAGATCATCTGACAACTGTTACATCTTGGAACCCTTTATTACATGTCTGAGTGCTAAGAGTGATAACTCAACCTTGTGGTATCGGAGATTGGGACATGCAAATACTAAAGCACTAAGTAGAGCATCTAGGATTGAGGCTATCCGGGGACTGCCTCAAATCTCGTATCAGAAGGATATGATCTGTGGCCCATGCAAAGAGGGAAAACAGACAAAGGCATCTCACCCTGCTATTAATGACATTACCACATCTCGGAATCTGGAACTTCTACGTATGGACCTCATGGGACCAGTGAATGTCTTAAGTGTGTCTGGAAAGAGGTTTATTTTTGTCTGTGTTGATGATTTCTCAAGGTTTTCATGAGTTGAGCTGTTGATTGATACATCTGAGGCGGTGAGTGTTATTCGAGACTTGGTGCTTCGTCTGAACAATGAAAAGGCCAGTGTAAATCAGAGGGTTGTCCGGATTCAAACAGACAATGGGGGAGAATTCAAAAATGAGGCGATGTCTCAGTTCTGCTCAGCTAATGGGATTACCCATATCTATGCTCCTCCATACTCAGCTCCTATGAATGGGATTGTGGAGCGCAAAAACAGAACTATCCAAGAGATGGCTAGGACTATGATGGCTGAGTACAATGTTCCCAAAAGATGGTGGAGTGAGGCAGTCAAGACAGCTTGCTATGTCATTAACCGAGTCTACTTGAGGCCTTGGACCGAACAAACAACATATGAAATATGGAAAGGAAGGAAACCGAGTGTTGCTCATCTTCATGTATTTGGTGCTGAATGCTATATTATCAGAGATAGAGAAAAGCTGGGAAAATTTGAGTCAAAATCCGACAAAGGTGTATTTCTTGGTTATGCCTTGAACAGTAGAGCGTACAGGGTATTTAACAAACGCACTGGGACTATTATGGAATCTATCAATGTGGTAGTTAAGGATGTACCCGATAGGATTTCAGAAGATATTGATGATATGGAGTTACTGCAGAAAACTTCGACTCAGATCAGTGAAGGTGCAAAAAATCTATCTCCTGAACAACCTAGTACCAGTTCATATGTTGCAACATCACTTCTGACTCCAGGAGATGGCCAAATTCCTAAGTCCACTGACGTTGAGCAATCAAACTCAGCAAATCCTAGTGTACCAACAACATCTCCACCTGATGAACCTACACAACCAATTACAGAGAATGATTCTGACACGTCTGATGAATCTGATGAAGAAGTGACACGGGAAAACTCAGGACCTACTCCCAGGCAGAAAAATCCACGAGGACTGCCACCTGTGAACTATGCTCAGATGCACCATGGAAGTCGTCATGTGCTACAATGTTTTCTGTCTCTAATCGAGCCAAAGAATCATAAGAGCATCTCCAATGGTTATAATTATGTAGTTGCTTGCAATTTTTAATAAGTTATAGCAGTACTGCCAACCATTGTTGGTTGGCCACGGTGGACTGCTACTCGAGCAGTACTGTCTTGCGGAGCAGCACTGCCGGACCTCGATAATATAAATAATTGTCGACTATCCCATAATTAGAACTAATTTAAAATGTTAATAATATTTTCATGCTACAAAAACTTATTTACCATGGTAAATTGAGTCATAATATTTTTGAGTAAATCGTACGTGTTCTTACATATTTGATGTTTGTAATGATAAATTTAAACGAAATTTTTATCCTTCGTAAAAAGTTTCATACGTATTGAACAGCGTATCCAACATACCAAATACATGTTTTTAAAATTGTAATTTTTTGAAATATAATATAGTATTTGTTTATACAAAAAATGATAACAACAAAAATACTTTTTATATAAAGTAAGTATTATTTATATACAAATACAAATACAAATAATCTTAATTTATATTAACCTAAAATTAATTATTAGTATGAATAATAATTTTTACTTCTCGAGCATTAATAATATTTTATTTTATAAAAATTTGGTATGATTTGTACAAATAATTATGCTACTTTATTTAATAAATATTACTTATTGTAGATGTATTATATTTATTTCAAATTTAATTTAAATTTACAAATAATCAAAATAACTGATTAGAGTATTTTTCAAAAATAAGGAAACATGTGGGACCTAGAAGTTATAAATGAATGTAGCTAACCATTGTTGAAAGGTATAGTTTGCCACATCATTAGCTTGAAATATTATGTGGCAAGTCTAGCAGTAGCTTACCATTGGAGATGCTCTAAGGAAGCTTTGTTGGATGAATTCTGGATCTCAGCTATGCAGGAAGAACTGAGTCAGTTTGAACGAAATGATGTGTGGGAACTAGTTGCACGACCAGAAGGGATAAATGTTATTGGCACAAAGTGGATTTTCAAAAACAAATCCGATGGAGATGGGACAGTAACCAGAAACAAAGCTAGACTTGTTGCACAGGGATATACACAGGTTGAAGGAGTGGACTTTGATGAGACATTTGCCCCTGTTGCAAGACTTGAATCTGTCAGAATTCTCTTGGCCATGTCATGTGTTCTGAACTTTAAGCTTCATCAGATGGATGTTAAGAGCGCTTTTCTAAATGGCATTGTTAATGAGGAGGTTTATGTTGAGCAGCCTAAAGGGTTTGAGGATCCCCACCATCCGAATCATGTATTCAAACTCAAAAAGGCGTTGTATGGACTAAAACAAGCCCCCCGTGCCTGGTATGATCGGTTGACACAGTTCTTATTACAGAAAGGTTATGTAAGGGGTGGAGTTGACAGAACTCTTTTCATGCTATCTCAAGGATCTCACATATTGATTGCTCAAATATATCTTGATGATATTGTCTTTGGATCAACCTCTACTACACTGGTGAATGAGTTTGTCTCTCTAATGACTTCTGAGTTTGAAATGAGTATGGCGGGTGAACTATCTTATTTTTTAGGGGTACAGGTGAAACAAGGTGATGATGGTCTATTTATAAACCAAACTAAGTATGCCCTGAATCTGGTCAAGAAGTTTGGCCTCGGTGATGCTAAATCTATTCGAACTCCTATGTCCACTACAGAGAAATTAACCAGAGATGAGAAAGGTGTAGCAGTAGATACAAAACTATACAGAAGCATGATTGGAAGTGTTTTGTATCTAACAGCAAGTAGACCTGATATATCTTTAAGTGTTGGCATATGTGCAAGGTTTCAAGCAGCTCCTAAGGAATCACATGTCTCTGTTGTGAAGAGAATTATTAGGTATGTCCATGGCACTGCTAATTATGGAATCTGGTTTTCAAAGGGAACAAGTTGTCAGGTGTATGGATACAGTGATTCAGACTGGGACGGGAACGCAAATGATCGAAAAAGTACCACTGGAGGGTGTTTCTTTTTTGGGCAGAATTTAGTGTCATGGTATAGTAAGAAGCAGAACTCAATTTCTCTATCTACTGCTGAGGCAGAATATTTAGCTGCAGGGAGCTGTTGTACTCAGTTGATATGGATGAAACAGATGCTCCGAGACTATGGTATTAAACTTGGTAGTCTTACTATTCTGTGTGACAATAAATCTGCAATTGATATCTCTAAGAACCCAGTCCAGCACAATAGAACCAAACACATAGATATCAGACACCACTTTATCCGAGACTTAGTTGAACGAAAGGAAGTGGAACTCAAGCATGTGCCTACTGAGAGCCAATTTGCAGATATCTTCACTAAGCCATTGGATGCCGCAACCTTTGAAACCCTGAGACAACATCTTGGGGTGTGTACTATCTGAGGAACTGAAGTCTACATGTATGTATAGTTGTCATTTCCAATTCTGTTTTTCCATTTTACAAAAATCAGAAAATACCAAAAATATGGTTAAAGGTGAAGGTTGCATGTCGTGTTGCAACATGAAAATATACAGCGCATGTGATAAAGGCGCGTGTATTAGTAGGGGACAACTGGGACCCACGAGATTTATGTGTTATTTTTCCGTTGGGCCATCTTAAAAGTTTCGCGTAAAAAGGCAGAAAAATGGTTTTTGCCTCTCTCTAATTCGCGCCCAGCAGAAATCTTTTCATATTCCAGTTGCAACACCAAAGTTTTGCTCTCTCTCCCTCTCCACGGAATCTCTCGCTGATCTTCACCAGTATCTTCATCGATTAAGGGCATTCACCGGAACCCACTGCTCTGTTTAAGGTATTCCGTCGGTCTCCCTTGGATTATTGGGTTTTTCGGAACCCACTGCTCTGTTTAAGGTATTCCGTCGGTCTCCCTTGGATTATTGGGTTTTTCGGATTCTTGAGTTGCCTTATAGGGTTTCTGTGAGGTCTGTGCTTCTTGATTGAATTGATAGTGTTGCGCTGAATATGTATTTTCGTGAGTGTGATCGAGTTTTTATGGGATTTGTTGGTCAAGATCTGACAGATTTAGGGGGAGTTTTTGACACTCGCTGGGTTCAGGGTTTATGGGATCCCTGTGTTGATTTGATTGAGCCCGAGGCAAATATTGTTGGATTTGTTAAAACCATGTCTGAAATACCCCCATCCCCTGCACTGGATGTGATTCCAGAGAATTTTATACCTGCTCCTGGTTCGAGAGATGAAATTAAAATCAGGGAGTATCATCAGAGGTTAAGAATTTGGGAATATGCTAAGGGTTTAGATAATTATTTGCATGATGCTTTGGGAAGTAGAAATAATCCTGACAGATGCTCATTTGATGGCAAGATGAGGCCAAAACCCCCTAAGACTAATGTGATTATAACCTCTGATCTTTATAAACCAACCTTTATGAGGCCTGAACCTAAAACAAACCCTTACCTGAGGCCCTCTTCTTCTACTTCCAGGTATTCTACAAGAAGCACTTCAATGGCTGGAGAGAAGACAGGACAGGGCCATTCTGAGCCTCCCAAGAGGACTCCAAACACAAAGGTTCCCTGTGTGAGGAGAAGGCCCTATCACACACGATCCAACACTAAGCTCAAGACAGTGTTTACTAATACCAGTGCTACTCCAATAGTCTTAGATGACTCAGTTCCACAGGAGGGACAGCACACCAGCTCCAGATCAATAATCTCCAGGTGTGCAGATTTTGTTGATCCCTTGGATCACTTGACTTTGGGGAAGAGGCTCAAACTTAGAAGACAGGCTCCTGCAACTCCAGCATCACAGGACGAGGAGGTACCAGTTCCTACTGTCAATGATACAATCCATGGACTTGGGGTCATAACACCTACTGCTAGTTCTACTGGAGCCTCTTCAGTTGCTCCCTCTGACTCTACAGCTCCTACCAAAGGTGTCTCCAGGAGAACTAAGAAGACTGCTGGAAGGATATGGCATGATGGAAGAAGGATACATCGTTTTACAGAGGTACCACAAGCTACCTTCTATTGTAAGGATAACCCCACCCTCCAAACCTTGAAAATGCTTAGATGTCCTGCTTCTACTGATGAGTCTGAAGGAATTAGGGTTACTGCCTCTGGAAAGATTGATGAAGTTCCAGGAGGCTTTTATGCAAGTCTAGTGGCATCATCAGAGTTTCTTAGATATGGTGGAACTGGAGCAGTGCTTTGGCTACCTGATGGACTAACTCTTGAGGATTGTTTTGAACCTCTAACTGATGATGAGGAGGTCAAGGATGATGAATGTCTTATTGCTGATATTCTGCAGAGCTTGAGGAAACCAGTTTTAACTACTGGGATTTCTGCTGATGCTTCTTCTCTGGCTGACGAAACTCTCACAAGGGTCCAGCATCCTTCTCATGTTGCAACACCAGATTCTCCCAATCCTTCACAGATAACTGAAGTTGTAGAGTCTGAGGACCAAACCAAGACTGCAATTCTTGAAGACCATGAGAATGGACATGATGATGAAGTCCAGGGTCCTTTAACTACTCCTGCAGAGATGCCAACTGCAGCACCCATTAATGATCATGAGGATCAGAACCTTCAATCGAAGTTGGATGTCCACAGTCACTCCAGTCAATCTGTGTCTCATACAGAGGTTCCCCTCCCTATATCCAAGCTCAGAAATTTGCATAAGCTTAAACCTAGGGTAGCTAAGAAGTTTTCCTTGAGTGGCTCATCAGATAATGACATTCTGTTGTCCCTAAGGCAAAAACTGGATGTTAGATATCACTAGAAGAAATTCTACGAATAGTCTGCTCCCTCTAGGACATCAAAGACTGCTCCTGCAACCCTGCACTACTCTAGGAGATCGAAGAGAATAGCTGGAAGGAGTTCTGCCACTGCTGTCACTGCCACTAGGAGGAACATGCAGACCTCAAGCTCGGGAAAACACTCATCTCCAGTCTCCCCAGTCCATGATGACAAGCCTTTGGGTGAGGATGAAGCCAGTCTATCTAAAGCTGACAATGTTCCTGTCCTCCCTCAGCTCAGTCCCATTAAACTTACTGTTCCAGACTCTCCAATTCACTTGGAGAATACCAATACTGAGCAGGACATGCCTTCTCCCACCTCTCCATATCAGGCTCCAGCTGAAGAGGACTATGCTAGTCTAGAGGATCCAACTGTTGATGATGCCCCTGCTGAAGAGGATTATGCTGATTTGGAAGATCCAGATGTGGAGCTGGATGCTACATTTGAGGTGGAAGCTCCTGAAGAGAGTGAGATGCTAAATGCTAGGCTATTGTCCCTGGCTCATTATGAGAAGTTTTATTCTGTTCCTGCCAGCTTGAACTATGATATGTTGAGTTCAAGGGGTTTCTTTGTTGAGAAAGTGCTGGATATCAAGAAGTGTGCAGAGAGTGGATTTGACATATTTCTGGGGCAGATTGGCTATGTTCAAGCAGCCACTGTATTCAAGGGGTATGATCCAGAAATGGTGCTGGAATTCTACAACAATCTTCAGAGGAGCACACTGATAACTGGAACTGATTGGGCAGGCAAGCTGTATTTCAGGGTAAGAATACTTGAACTCACTCCAGAGAAGCTAAATTCTGTCTTGGGTATCCATCTAATAGAGGGCTCTGATATGGTTTATCCAAGGGACTACAAGATTGACAACAATGTGTTGGCCAGAGCTCTGACATTTGGAAAACTTGGCTCCTGGCCTTCTGGGTATATGCCTACTAGCTCTCTCACACTCAGATTCTGGTTGCTCTTCAAGGTTCTTATCAATTGCTGGATGCAAACAACCAACACCACCACCTTGACTTCAGATCAGGCTAAGCTTTTATTTGGAATTGGTTCGGGATGTGAGGTTAATCTTGGGGATTATGTGTTAAAGAGAATAGTTGGAGCTCTTGATGCTTCCAAATGCACTGAGGCTCTCCCTCATCCCTGTCTGATTACTGCTTTTTTGATGGCCGAAGGATTTGAAGCAGATATGGATGATATGCAACCTGCTGGGAAATTCGGTTTTACTGCCAAATCATTGGACAGAACTGTGTTGGACCTGCCCTGGGATCAGGAGGTTATGTCAGGAGATGTGGTCATGTCTAACCAGTTTGAATTGCGGGCTGCTGAGAAGAAGATCCAGCTGCATATGGATCAAATTGTATTTCACAATGAGATGTTGAAGAAGGCTCAGGATGCTAAGGCACAGATTCTGGCTGCCATTGCCAAGGAGAATGAGAGGGTTGAGCCATCTGCTCCACTTGCTTCTGAACCATCTGTTGCTGCTCCTTCCAGTTCTTCTAAGAGAGCTCGTTCTTCTGGCCCTGTGAAGCAGCCTCGAGCCAAGAAGACCAAGGTTCCAGTCACTCCTGCCTGGAGAAGAGGCAAAGTTCTTTCTGATTCTGAGGATGATGCTCAGTGATTTTCATGACTTTTCTTTCTTCCCTCTGTTTTTTTTTTGTACTTTGGATTTTGATTGGGGTCCTTTGGCATTTTATGGCCCCAGGGGGAGAATATTATTGATGTGAGATTTTGGATGACTGTAGTTTATAGATGATTCTATTTTTCTGCCATGATTTTTAATGGATGCATGAAGTAGAAGCTTATGGTGTTCTGGAATTCTGAGTTCAGTAGAAGCTTTTGCAGTATTGGGTCCACAAATTGCCAAAGGGGGAGATTGTAAGGTCCAGTTTTGGTTGGCTGCTTTGTGGAATGTCATGTTGCAACATGACCTTAGTTGGTAGAAAAAGATAGAATATTTTCTGAGTTCCAGCGCAGGTTTTGAAAGAAGGAAGGAAATATTGCGTGGATCTTTTATGGAAACTAAAGTCCTAATTGATGTCTAAAACGTGTTTTACAGCTGTTGTTAGAATGGAATATTCGTGCAGTTGGGTTTTCCATTTATTAAAGGTTTAGACATTCAAGGATTCCTTTTCTTCAAGGTTTAGATTTGGAATAGAAGTCTATTGAAGGAAGGATTCAAGAGCCGTGCAAAAGGAAGGTTTTTCACGGCAATGAGCTATAAAAGAAGGACGTCTGTTGCGTGCACGAGTTATCGCTTTTCACCGCAAAACTTCTGTAAATCAGGGTTTAATCTTTTGAGCAAGAAGGCAACGCAGTCCACGGTTCTCAACCAAACCAAAACACCAGGGACGTGTGTTAAAGCTCGGGTGGTACAAGATCTTGCCGCACCTTCGTGGAAAAGAAGGTAATCATAGTAGCAGCTATCAAAGCTAGTGTAGCCAATTGGTAGTGTGATAGGCTTGCTAGATTAGCCGGTAGTTTGTAATAGATCGGAAATATTTGTTACAACTAGTGAAGGGTTTTTACCATGGGCTAAGGCCCCCTAAACGTAGGTGCATTGCACTGAACTGGGTGATCAATTCGTGTGTCATTTAAATTCCGCACTTTTAGTTTTATTTGGTTGTTTAAGTAAAACTAGCACACAAAATAGTTTTGATCACAGTAAGCAGGGACTTTCATTAGTTGCCCTTAAATATGCAGAAAAATGTATTTGCATGGAGAAATCCAGAAAATAAGTTACGTTTGATATGATTGCGTTAGTGATGCATGTTTTTGGTTTGAATGCTCCCCTACCCACTGGTCACTCCCATATGCATTCTGACGACATGGTCCTCAAATGGTCAATTATGATCTGAGAAATTGACTCCACTCAATTCCAGTTTCTAAATCATGGCCACAAACATTAGGCCAACTGGGATTTCAGGCCAAATTGCTTTCGATAATTGAGCATATCAACCAGGATGAGAAAACCATCCCAGCTCCGTCGATCGGAAAATGAGTACCAGAAGATTCCCAAAAAGACTTTAAAAATATGACTCTCCAATTTCTACCTATATTCTAAAGCACAAGTTTAGGATTAATTATACTCTTTCAGAAAATTCGAAGCTCTCCATTTTGACTGCAATTTGATCACGTGAAGAAAATACAGAGTGTCAAAATTGTACGTACTACATATATGCAAATGCAGTGCTTTCATTGCCCAACAACCTAATTAGTACTACCCTCATTTGATGCATGGGCCTCAAAACAGTGCGATTTTTTTAGGTGAAATTTCAATGAGTGACTCCAATGATTTATATATAGTTTTCGCTTCCAAAAACACTAAACCAGCAAAAAACATGTTTCATTAATTTGAGTTCTTAGTTACCAAAATGCTTCCAATTCAGCATGATCATGATCATGTTGACCTCATGCAGTTCCTTTTATCTCCTGTGCAAGAGAACATCACTCTAACGCCTGAAGAAGATCAAGCAAATCTTGTATTGAACAAGAAAAGAAAATCACCCCAGCTTGATTGTGGTAAGATTAATGTTGTCCAAGAAATCGAAACCCCGAAAGATTATGAAAAGAGAATCAACCACAGAGATGCTGAGAGGAAAAGAAGGCAAGAAATGGCTATTCTTTACACTTCTCTTAGGTCAAAACTCCCAAAAGAGTATCTCCAGGTAAAAATTTATCTTTATCTGTTCTTCCCATTTTCTTGAAAGATATATAAATTTAATTAGACAGAATTTTAATGGCTTGGATTAATTGTTTAGAGGAAGTCTGTTTCCAATGATATGCATGGGGCAGTGAACTATATAAATCATCTGAAGCAAAAGATTGATGAGCTGAGAAAAAAGAGAGATGAACTCAAGAAGTTTGTTGATGTTGGCTCTTCTTTCACCTTCGATCATGAAAAAACTACAGTGAAAGTCGAATGCGGTAAAACTGGGATTGAAGTAATTTTCAAGACTAGTTCGACGAAGGGATATCCGCTTTCAAAATTTCTCAGAGTTTTGAATGGTGAGGGAATGCCTGCTGTAAATTGCACTTCCACCAGATCGAATGAAGCTCTGATTCATGTGATCCATTGTGAGGTAAATATTGCAGATGAAATTTATTTACTGGTTTCATCAGTTTTTATTTACGCAAGGCGATAATTACTTTTTATCGCTCGGGATCGCATCAGATGGATGCAGAGAAGAGCTTTGATCCGACTGAGCTGGAAAAGAGACTTGAAGATCTTGTACATGAAAGCCTGTGATTTGAATGATATAAATAGCACATTTTCTTGAAATTATTGCTGCTCCTATGAATTAATATGATCCATGTTTGTTGTAATCATTTTGATGAAATAAATGGAAAATGTGTCCTGGTGTGCATTTTCATTTTGTGTTTGTAATTTAGAGGTTTTATATTGTTCAATCGATCCATACTCATTGGCCACAATCAGAACCAGCCCTCAATACCGAGTTTATTTTTTCTGAACTGGAAGTGGAAAATAATGTTGCCTGAATTTTATCATATATTATATATTTTAATATATTAAATTGAATCGAATTGAACTGATCTACATATAATATTAAGCGAACTAGATCTAATTGATCAGTTGTTTATTACTGTACATGTGTTTGTGATTCCCGTATGTTAAACTGTGGCAAGTGCATTTATTTCACCAAATTATTTGAAGCTATTTGGAATTTGAAATGTGAGAAAGTCTTACATAGAAGACTCACTTCAATCAAACAAAACATCTGGACTTTTGACAACAATGATCCAGGACCCCACACCAACGATGATAGACTTTTGACATCTTTAACGGCATTTTTCGATTAATTGCCGTTTATAATTGCACAGTTAAATAATGAAAGATTGTTCAAAAAATATATCGTGAACAATATTTGATGCTAGATCCGACGTTGTAACCATTTTCTAATATATGACTAGAGATCTCAGAAAACTTTAATGAGTTAAAAAAACAAAACAGAATCTGAAAAATTTCAGACTACAACTTGATCTGAATACCGCCGCGGGACAAACCACCGCCGGAAACATATGCTTTCCCAGATTATGGCTCAAAAATAAAGAGGTGAAAGGAAGGAGGTGAAGAAGAAACGAAGGGAGAAAAGAAGGCCCTGTTGGCTTTCACAAAGACAAGCCGAGAGCAAACAAACAAAAACTGAAGTTGATTGCTCAGAAAAATAAAGAACACACGGTTTTTGTGCAGAAAACTTGATACTGCTTTTCTCATTGATATCATCCTTATATACACAAACCTTACAACGTAATATGGAAAGGAAAATATTGAAAGAATATTGCCTACCTAACACACCAACTCATGCTTTCTAAGAAAAAAGTAATCAAACTAAATATTTCCTATGGATGCGAGTTGGCATCATTTATACTAGGAAATCATGGCTTTCACAAGTCACGATCAAGCCATGATTGTTGGCATCCTTTATTTAACAAAACAAATAAGGAAAACATAGATGACTAGAATATCTCACAAATCACCCCCATAATCTTGTCATCACTTCATTTCTGTAATTCCGATTTTGCCTCTAAGTTCCTGGAATCGAACTCGTCCGAGAGGCTTTGTCAGAATGTCGGCGAGCTGAGCTTCTGTGTTGATGTAGTCGATTTCAAGATCGCCCTGCTCCACATAATTTCTAATCAAATGGTAACGTATATCGATGTGTTTGCTTCGATCGTGAAACACAGGATTTCGGCAAAGGTTGATTGCCGATTTGTTGTCCACTAGTAACGTTGGTGCTTGTGGCTGTTCACCTTGCATTTCTCCAAGCAGTCTACTAAGCCAAACACCTTGGCACGCAGCCGTGGAAGCAGCAATATACTCTGACTCGCACGAAGAGATTGCTACCACCCGTTGTTTCTGTGATTGCCAGCTCACCGGAGATTTTCCGAGGAAGAATGCCAGTCCCGTTGTGCTCTTCCTGTCGTCGACGTCTCCGGCCAAGTCGGCGTCACTGTAACCTGTCAACTGTAAAGGTCCAATGCCTTTTCCATACGAAACTCCAAACTCTAGAGTTCCCGCAACATAACGTAGAATATGTTTCACCGCTGCCAAGTGCTCAACTTTTGGCTCCTCCATGAAACGGCTAACATAACCTACTGCAAATGTAATGTCTGGACGAGTGTGAACTAAGTACCTGAGACTTCCAACCAAACTGCGGTAATCCGTGGCGTCCACCAGTCTCCCGTCGCCGATCTTGCTTAGCTTGAGTCGTGCCTCCATTGGTGCCGCGCATGGATTGCATTCTTCCATTCCGGCCTTTTGCAGAAGCTTCCTCGCATAAGATGACTGGCAGAGAGTGACTAGACCCCTTCGTTGTTGCACTTGGATCCCGAGATAGTAACTTAGCTCGCCCAGGTCGCTCATCTCAAAGAGATTTGTCATCTCCTTCTTGAACCTCGTCAATTCTTCGATTGAGGTTCCGGTGATGATCAAATCGTCGACGTAAACCCCAACTAGGAGTTGTTCCTGCCCGTTGCTCCGGCGATATACCGCGTGCTCGGCTTCACAACGTAGAAATCCCAAGTCACGTAGACTTTTGTCAAGTTTGGCATTCCATGCCCTCGGAGCTTGACGTAGTCCGTAGAAAGCCTTCTTAAGCCGAAGAACCTTCGCTTCGTTGCCTGGAATCTCGAAACCCGGCGGTTGCTTGACATAAACTTCCTCCATCAGATCGCCGTTGAGGAATGCGGTTTTGACGTCCATGTGATGGACCGCCCATCCGTGGTGTGCAGCTAGCGCGATCAAAACCCGCACCGTCTCCATTCGCGCGACCGGAGCGAACACTTCCTCGTAGTCCACCCCCTGTTGCTGCACATACCCCTTCGCCACTAACCGCGCCTTTCGTTTCAATATCTCGCCGTTTGCGTCCCTTTTGAGTTTGTAGACCCACTTTAGTCCGATGGCGCGGTGTCCTGGTGGTAAATCGGTGAGGTGCCAGGTCTGGTTTGCCTCTATGCTTGCGAGTTCCTCCGTCATCGCCGTTCGCCATCCTTCATCCTTCTCGGCTTCGGCTAGGCTCGTTGGTTCGTCGGTGATGAGAAGACAAAACTCCTCGTCCTTGGTTTCAATCTTCTCAGTGGCGTCGAGAAGTTCCTCCATCGTGCGATACCGCCGTGGTGCCTTAGCGTTTGAGGATGGTTCCGACGCGTTTGCCGGTGGTGAAACGAACTCCACGGTGGGTTGAGGTGCTGCTCTCGGGGTTCTCAGACTTGCCGCTGGAACTTCACTTTCCGGCCCGCTTCCGGTGACATTCTCGTCGTCCGAGCGTGGGAGAACTAACTGGGCCGGTTCGTTTCCTGCACCGAAAGAAACAAAATGGTCGAGGTCGACTTGCCCGTGGCTCGGTTGCTGCGCCTGCGTGGTCCAGTCCCATGCGGTGTTCTCGTCGAAGATGATGTCGCGGGAGACTTTCACTCTGTCCGTGGCGGGGTCGTAGACGCGGTACGCCGCGGTTCCAGGTTCGTAACCCAGTAGCACCATCGGCGTGCTCCGGTCCTCCAGTTTCTTCAACCCCGGCTGTGTGGCCTTGACGTGCGCGACGCATCCAAACACACGGAGATGGTGCACGCTCGGTCGTCGCCCGTGCCATGCTTCGTAGGGCGTCTTGCAGGTGACGCTCTTCGTGGTTCCCCGGTTTAGGAGATAGACCGCCGTGGTCACGGCCTCTCCCCAAAACCTCATTGGCATGCTCTTTGCCTTCAAGAGGCACAGTGCCATGCCAACCACCGTTTGATTTCGTCGTTCGACCACTCCGTTTTGCTGGGGCGTGTATGGTGCCGTCATCTGTCGATGCACTCCGCGGTCGGCAAAATACACACCGAGCTCCTTTGACGTGAACTCCCCTCCATTGTCGGTCCGCAACGTCTTCAACTTGCACCCGCTCTGTAGTTCGGCTGCTGCCACGATCCTCCTTATGGCGTCCGCCGCTTGATCCTTTGAGTTCAGCAAAGCTACCCACATGTATCTACTCAGATCGTCCACCATTAGTAGAAAGTATCGTTTACCTCCGGGAGTTTGTGGCTCGATTGGTCCGCATAGGTCTGCATGCACTAGTTCAAGGCGCTCGGTTGCACGATTCTTAGCTTGGCGTGGGAACGATCCGCGTTTCTGTTTCCCGGCCAGGCATGCGTCACACAAGCGCTCGGCGTCAGTGAGCAGTGGGAGTCCATGCACCATTTCGTCTCGGGCTAGACGTCGAAGGGCCTCGAAGTTCATGTGTCCGTACCTTGCGTGCCAGCGCCATCCGTCCTCGCACCCATGCACCGCAAGGCACACTGGCCGTGCCAAGTCCAGATGAAGGAGATAGAGGCGCCCTTGGCCTCTCGGCACCCGGGCGAGCAAGCGCCCGCCTTGATCCCGTAACGTGAGCCACCCGTGCTGGATCCTCGTGTCGTAGCCGTTCTCGTCCATCTGCCCTAAGGAGATGATGTTGCTGTGGAGCCGAGGTATGTAATACACCTCGTCCAACCTCAGATGCTCGCCGTTCCGACACGTAAAGAGGATCGTGCCGGTGCCTTCTATCTCCACGGAAGTATCGTCACCTAGTTTGACCGAGCCTCGTACATTCGTGTCAAGCTCCGAGAAGAACTCCCGTCTTCCGCACATGTGTGCACTTGCTCCGGAGTCGAGGAACCATGCCGTGTCACTCTGCCCGGGCTCCTTCATAGATCTTGCTTGGGACCGCGTCTCGTTGAGCAGAACGCGCTCATTCGTGGCTTCGTTCCAGATCGTGAAGCTGTGGAGCCTCGCCACTAGGAGTGTTGGTTCCTCCTCTTTGTCTTGGACGAGATTCACGCGTTCCTTCCTTTCGCGGCGTGGCTCGGGGCAGTCCTTGGAGATGTGGCCGGCGTATTTGTTACAATTGTAACACTTCATTTTCGTTATGTCCCGGTCACCGCTCACCGCACGTTGGCTGCCATCTCGCCCTTGGCTTGGTTTCTTCCCCTTCTGGAAAGGCTTGCCTTTGCCTTTGTTGCCGGAGCTAGAGCCTCGGCCTCGTGCGATCCACTCTTGCTCCGTGAGCAAAACTTGGCCGCTGGAGTTGCCCGTGGTGTTGATGGAACATCGCTCGGACGCTGACCTGAGCCGGCCGATAAGTTCCTCCACCGTCATGCCGTTCAGATCGAGCAGCGTTTCGATCGAACAAGCAATCTGGGCGTACTGGTTCGGTACCTCCCGCAAGAACTTCTGGACCACCTTGATCTCCTCTATGGCTTCACCGAGTGATCGAAGATTATTGACGATGCCCGTAATCCTCATGCCGAAGGCGTCGAGTGACTCCCCGTCCTTGAATGAGATCTGCTCGAACTCCTTGCGCAGACGCTGTGCTGTGGCCTCGCGCACCCGATCCACGCCGACACGCATCATTCGGATGGCCTCCCAGGCCTCGTGTGCCGACGTCTTGACAGCTAGCGCCGGTACCATCTCCGGAGGTACCGCTCGGATCAACGCGGAGAGGGCCGCCATGTCCTCTCTTTCGGACGGTTCTCCAATGCCGGAAGTGGCCTCCCATAAACCTTGTGCACGTAGGTTTATCTTCACACGAGAGCCCACTCGATGTAGTTTGTTGCCGTCAACGTGGGATACACGATGTTGGCTCCAAGATTGTTACGTTCTTGGATCACACGTTCGCGGATGATGAGTTCACCGCCGTTGCCCCGCCGTGCCCTGCTGCGTCCGCGTTCTCTCCCTGGTTCCGATCGTGGAGGAGATCGCGATTGGTCGGCCATCGGAACGTAGTGGCTCTTGATACCACCTGTTGGCTTTCACAAAGACAAGCCGAGAGCAAACAAACAAAAACTGAAGTTGATTGCTCAGAAAAATAAAGAACACACGGTTTTTGTGCAGAAAACTTGATACTGCTTTTCTCATTGATATCATCCTTATATACACAAACCTTACAACGTAATATGGAAAGGAAAATATTGAAAGAATATTGCCTACCTAACACACCAACTCATGCTTTCTAAGAAAAAAGTAATCAAACTAAATATTTCCTATGGATGCGAGTTGGCATCATTTATACTAGGAAATCATGGCTTTCACAAGTCACGATCAAGCCATGATTGTTGGCATCCTTTATTTAACAAAACAAATAAGGAAAACATAGATGACTAGAATATCTCACAGGCCCGTGGTGCCGCAAAACAGAGAACCATGGCAAAGAGCAATTTGTTTCATATTCTGCCTAGTTTAATTATTTGGATTATCTGGATAACTAGAAACAAATTCATCTTTGAGGTATCTGACCTTCTATCATTGGTATGAAAAATTAGTTACATTTTTTTTATAACTTCCATTTTCACTGTACACTCTCAGATAGTAAAACTGGATTGCATTAGCATGGCTGCTAACGGGCTATTTCCTGTCAGAAGGTCACCCAAAATTAAAATAGTTAGATCGATGTTACAAATGGGAACCACCTGACACTGGTTTTAAATTAAACACTGATGCAGCTTGTCCCTCTCTGAATTATCACTACTAGGAAAAAAAGGCGTTTCAGCGGGCCGTACTGTTCATATTTCAGTGGTTATTGACATTAACCGCTGATATAGTTCAAATAGTGAAAAAACTATCGCAGTGCAACAATGTTTCGGCGGTTGGAAAATGTGGATTTCGGTCAACTTGAACATTCAAAGTTGGAATTTTCTTAGTATGACTGAGAAATATTATTTTAATAGTGCTGGCCCACGATATTTCAGCGGTTCCTTCAATTTCTGCTGAAACATTTTTCTGACTAAATCATTCGGTTGAGTCTAACGTTGAATTTTTGACGGGTCCTACCCAAACTAAATTATTTTGTTATAAAAAAATTAATTCGAGTGTGTTTTTTTTAAAACCCGATTCGTTTGTGATTAAAGCCCAGTGACGATTTCAGCGGTTCCTTCAATTTCCGCTGAAACAATCTTTAAGTAGTAACATAAAGTAGCTGCCACTTAGAATGTTTCAGCGTTTCAAACTAAGTGCTGAAACATACTTAGATGCTATAGAATTGATAATATTTTTTTTAGAAAAATTGATGGGCCCATGTTTAACACGTGTCATCTTCCCAGTTACTTCAAATGGTTGTTTTAGCGGTTGTTCATTACCGCTGAAACGTATGAAATTAGCAAAATTAGCAATTATTTCAATATTTAATCAAGATAATCAAAATTTTGGATCTTAGTATCTATTTTATCGTATATGAGGAACTTTTCATATAGTTTTTATAACCAAAAACACATATTTGAAGGGACCTATAGTAAGAATGCTGATATTTCAATGAACATTCACTACTTATACATTAAATAAACATATATACTATGTTGTCATGATTTCTTCTCAATTGTGATTAATTTATATACACTACATATGATACAACTTACATCCTACATTGTTACAATTTTCAAAACATCTAAACATTATATAAGTAATGATCAAATCATCAATAGTAGATCATAATGAAAATTAACACAAAAATGTAATTGAAAAGTTTAAATTGTGAAGTTACATATACTTATTAGTATTTTTTACAATCATGTAATGTTTATAAATGCTCCCTTGCTTATTATATTTACATATAATCACGTTTAAAAGTTTTAAAAAAATTATCGGGGTCAATTTAGTATTTATCAAAAGTTCAATTGATGGCTTTGAATTCAATTCTTTTCCCTTCCATTGCATGAATCATAAAAATCAAATAACATAATACAAGTAAAGATTAGAGAGCAAATAATTTGACTAAAATTGAAATTTATTAAAAAAAATTAGTTCCTTTTTCATATTTCATAAAAGTTAAGGGGGGCATAAGTGCAAATATCAAAATTTATTATCTAACCAAAGTTTTTGATTTATATAATTATATTTTTACATATTTTACTCTACTTTAGTTGGATATAAATAATTATAATTAGTTTAATTGAACTTAATTTAATCAAATTCAATGGATTTGATAGATATTAATGAAACTAACTTATTTAAATATCTGCTACAAATAAACTAAATTATGTTTAAACATATCAGTGAAATTGATTCTCATTGGAGTCATAAAATTCAAAACAATTAAGGAACATAATGAAATTTATCCGAATCCAAATTTATATAGAAATTGCTATTTATTCTAAAATTCAATAAATATATCAAATTATAATATATTTATTTAACTTGATCTTAATCGTCAATATATTTCATCACCTCATCTCAACCATTAAAACCTTATCTTATATAATCCTCTTAAACCCTTCCCCCAAAATTCAATCTTCTTCTCTTTCCTACGCCAACCCCAAAAAACCCCATCCCACCACAATAAATTCCATCTCCTTCCCGACGTCATCCCAAAAACCCCCCAAAACCCATCCCGACACGATGCCGACACCATCCCGACGCCATCTCCATCCCGACGACATCCCGACGCCGACGACATCCCATCCCAACGCCGACGCCAATCTTCGTCGCCCTCTGTCTCCCAATCTCCGCCATGCCCCGACCCCTATGAGTTTCATCTCCCGAATCATCTCTTTTCATTTTTTGTTAAACTTAAATCGATCGTCGCTGCACCGTCGGTTCGAAGTCGATCTACACACATTTACACACATATCAATGTCAATCATCTCATTACTAAATCGGTCGATCGAGACTCAATGATCCGATATTTAACTTGTTCCCTTGTATTCTCTATGTTATTGAATTGCCCTCTGAAATTAGTTAGCTTCGATTTGTCAAGGTTTAATAAGGGTTTATGCATGTGATTGTTGATTTGTGGAAGCTCTATGATAGTTATTTGAATGGATTCATGCATTTTGAGCTGCAATGCTTGTTTTTTAACTAAAATTCAGATTGATGTGCTCTTTTTTGATGTATTATTGTCATGAATCGAATTTGTGTTGAGGGCTCTTTGAACTTGTAGAATAAAAAGTCAGATTTACTGTGAAATATGTGTTTATAGTGTGTACTTCTTGGTGCATGTGATTTAACATGTTACATTTGTAGGACGGAGCAGTGCTGTTTCAATGGGCAGAAGGTAGAGGAATCAGATTCATTCATTCTGATTCTTAGGTATGCATCTGTTTTATAGTGCATTTTTAAGTATATGGTTAATACCTTAGACTATATATAGGAAGCAACACAAGAAGGTACCATGTGTTAAAAAGTTTATTTTTTATCCTTCAAAGATTATATTTATGAATATGATTTATTTGAAGTTGAATTGAGATGATGCAAGTGAAATATTTACAATTTATAAGGAAATTGCTATGAAGGCAAGTTGTAGATGTAAAGTTATAAACTTATATGTTTATTGATGGGGACACAAAAATGTTGTGGTGGTCTGTGTTTGATGAAGGTGGTAAGTGCTAAGCAAGGCTTCTTTGATTTTCATACTTATGATATTGAGTGATTGTCTGCGACTAATGAATGTAGTATAAAATTAGTCGTCACACTTTGTGACAAAATCGTCAAATGATATTGAGTGAATCGTATTGGTTTTAAACTGTTGTTTTGAAAAGTGAGAGAATTGAGTTCTTAACGTTGGTTCCTTTTTTCTCTTATGGATTACAACATTTATGAGGATGTCTCTCAACCATCACCCTGGTTTGATTGTGTAAGTCAATTAAACTTTCTGTTATAGTTGTTCTACTTGTTTCAGAAGTGTTTATGGTAAATAATGTTATAAATATTTTTCTTCTGGTGGATGAAAACAAAGATGGTGTCTTGACATTGCAAGATTATAAGTTGATATACTTGGTATAGTTGTTTGTAGATTATAAGGTTTAGTTTGGTAGTTGGTATTAGGTTGATATAAGTATTAGTTTGGTAGTTAATATCATTGTATTATGATAATGGATAATGATTTGATTTCGATGGTAATCGTAATTATGAATTTGGTATAATTGTGTAATTAGCAATTCCAATTTTTCCTGTACCAATTTTCTTTTATGTTTTTTTTTTTCCAAAATTTTTAGAGGCGCTGAAACATAATGAGGAGCTAAAACGTATCAGTCAAACAAAGAAAGTCCAAACTCCACCTAAGCAAAACTCATTCAACTGTCCAATCAGCATGGGAGACTTTCTTGTGGACCCCGAAAAGTGTTTCAGCGGTCCGAATATATTTTTTCGGATATACCCCTCCTCAATGGCAGCGGTCCGGAGGGTTTTCGAACCGCTGAAATACCCCTATTTTGACCGCTGCTAGGCATTTTGTCTAGTAGTGTACATATGCTTCTGTTGGATATGTTGTTATAATGGCCAAATTAAATATCTAGGTGTTTCAGAACTATCAGTGCATGACGACCCTCTATTTGCATAGCTTAAAGTTTTTCTTATTGGACTAACCTAGTGTGTGGAAAATTCTGTATTACCACTGACAGTTGAATCCGATTCAATGCAGGTGATCAAACAACAATTACCAGGTCCTTGGAGAATGGAAAGGGATTTGTGGCAGATTCACAAGCTAGTTGAAGACCTCCCCATCACCTTTAATCATATTTTCAGAGAGCTGAACACCTCAGCTCATGAAATTGCACTTCAACCTAATTCAGTGTTGCAGCATGCATTTCCACCCAGCTCAGTAAGGAAAGCCCTCATGGGAGATGCACTGCAGCTACCTACCCTCAGAATCCAAAGCTCTCAAAACACCACTTCATCTCGGACAATATCTTGAGAAGTTTATTGACCAGATCTTGAAGCCATTACATGCACTATCACTTACTTGGCACAAAATTGAGTTTCGTTTTGACGATTCACGGACCTGGGCCTTGTCAATAATGATACTCTAATGGTTCCTCAATTCTCTTCATCTTTCCACTTCCATGTTAAACTTTTTACTATGACCAAACTCATATTTTTTGGAAGTTTGTATGCTTCGAACTTATTCTATTGTAACGAACTAGGACTCTGGCTCCTATTTTATGCTCCTGAGTAAAGAGGAGTGTTAGTCCTTGGGGTGACTAACATAATCCCCAGGTCCGGCCCAACGGTGAGGCCAGTGAGGTCCTTGCCTCAGGACCCAAAAAAATTTAAAAATTCTAGGGCACTATTTTTTCAAAAATGAATAATAATTATATTAAAAAATAAAAATAAAAGCTGAAATCAAGGCACATTATGATTGAGGTCCCAAAAAATAATTATTTTTTGGGGCCCATTTTTACAAAAATTTTAAAGTCTAATTTTGGGGCCTCTTTTTCTTCCGTTTGCCTTATGCCTCAGAAAAGTTAGGACTAGCACTGATAATCCTCTACCAACTTTCAAGGTGGTTTAAATTAAAAATAAAAATAGAGAAGCATGGAAATGTTGGTGACCGAATTTGTCGATAAATCACCAAAATATTTTTCCTACACTACTAGAGTAGACAAAAACAGAGTACTGATTTCTTTTTCCCGTAACAAGTAGTAAGGATTTGTTCATTTTGGGTTTCCTTTTTTGTAACAAGCGAAAAAAATGAATGCAATGATTTAATCAAATGAAACAAATATCCAACTAATGATATAATTTTAACAAGGTTGTTGTTATTTCAAGAGCTAATATTAGCTGATCAGTTTCCAATTGAAATCAGTTAAATTCAATTCAAGATCTATTCCATTCAACTTTACCCCATCAATTAAGTTTCCTCAATTCAGTCAAATTTAATTCAATAAAATTTCATTGAATTTGATTGTTTTCAATTAAATTTATTTCATTGTGAATATGTATACCTCAATCAAGTACAATTCAATTTAGTCAAGTAAATTTGATATGATTTAACTCAATTTAGTTAAGTTTAGTTCAATTTAATTGATTTTGATTACAACTTTTCACATAGTTAACTACATGACAATTCAATCCTCAACACTTTCTCACTGCCCACAAGTCCACAACTGAGAACCTTCCGCATTGAGACCACATTATCAACCAATTAATGTCTCTGATACTATTTGTTGGCCGGGTTATGGAACTGTCTTCATCCAGTAAAAATAATTTAATTTGTCCAGTTAATTAGGTTAACTTTATTGATTGATTTTTACCTGGTCCAAAAGACAACGTACGTGATATATGATGGAATGTCACTAACGACCAAGCCAGGTAATGTTTTCCGTCACTTCCAAAGAGAACCACAATCGGATTGACAGATCCAATATGACTGAATAAGTATAGCAGAGATGAACCCCACTGATGTTCGATCCAAGTTCTGAAAAGCTCAAGACAAGTCATAACATATTTACTGATCGTCCTTTTGTTTTCTTCCTCAAATCACTTTTTACTGTTTCAGTAAACAGGTTTTATGACTCTTTATCTGTATTATTCATGTATTGAGGTGAATCCAAAGCCTGTATATATTATGACTCTTTATCTTGAGTGACAACGTACGTCGTGAAGAAAACAGAGTATCGAATAACTCGTACAAAATGCATTGTGCATTTATTGCCCACCAAAGTAAGTACACTCTCATCAATTTTTTGCAGGGCTTCATTGGGGAGATCGAAATCTCAGTGACAGAAGTACGTCGATCATGTTTTACAGGTTCTGCATCAATGATTATCAGGATAATTAACTGGTTCTATCAAAATGCTTTCCTTTGAGCATGATCATGATCTCATGCAGTTCCTTTTCTCTCCTGAGCAACAGAACATCACTCTACTGCCTGAAGAAGATCAAGCAAATCTGGTCTTAAAAGATAAAAGAAAATTCACCTAGCTTGATTGTGGTAAAAGTGTCCAAGATTGAAACCCCGAAGGATTATGAAAACAGAATTAGCCACAGAGATGCTGAGAGGAAAAGAAGACAGGAAATGGCTGTTCTCTACACTTCTCTTAGGTCAAAACTCCCAAACGAGCATGTTCAGGTAAAAATTTATCTTCTGTTCTTCCCATTTTTTTTGCTTGATGCATAAATTTAGACAGATTTTAATGGCTTTGGGTATATTGTTTAGAGGAAATCTATCTCTAATGATATGCATCTTAAGCAAAATATTGGTGGTCTGGCGAAGAAGAGAGATGATCTCAAGAAGTTGGTTGATGTTGCATTTGATCACCAGAATACCACCGTGAAAGTGGAATGTACGTGGTAAATGTGAGATTGAAGTGATTCTCAAGACTACTAGTTCGGTGAATGGATTTCCATTATCCAAATTTATAAGGGTTCTAAATGGTGAAGGGATGGCTGTGTTGAACTGAACTTCCACCCGAGCAAATGAAGCCCTAATTCATGTGATTCAATGTGAGGTGAAGATTGATGTGCAATTTTTTTTCCATTGCTTGCATTTATATAAGGCCATGCGTTTTCTCAGATTGATGCAGAGAGGAGCTGTGATCAGACTATGCTGGAAAAGAGACTTACAGATCTAGTTTACAATAACCTGTGATTTGAAAGCAGATGTGGTTGGCTTCTCTATTGATGAAGGGCTAAAAATGTTTGCATATATGTCCTATGAAATAAAATGGTGTTTTTTCATGTAATAAAAGTAGAAATTAGTGTTTTTTTTCTTGCATTTTCATCTTGTGTTTGGATCTAGGAACGGGAATGGAGGGTATATGAAGATGTAATTTCCAATTTAATTAAATTCCTATGTGTTTGTACTTTGTACAGTAATCTGAACGAAATGCATATTATTTACTGAAAAATACGTTCTACCAATCTACAAATATTATAAATTTTACTTAATCGATCTGTGTCTACGTACTATGCTAGTACAATGTTATAACATGATATTGCAGTGTGATGTTATAACATGATAGAGCGGTGCATGTTAAACAAGAAAATAAAAGACACGATGATATGTTACGCAGTTCAGTGTGACACACACCTACATCTGCGAGGCCTTTTGCCCAGTTTGGAAACCATCCATTAGAAAGACAAAGTATAGTACAAGCTGTTTTACTTTAATACTTATCTTTGCTTATCTATACGAATGTGGATTGCAAGACTCCCTTTTGCAGGATGTCGATTAGCATTAGCCAGACCCCAATCTGACTTCAACTTGTTGACGCATAATCAACTTGTAAACTTTTTAGTATGACTAAACTTATATTTTTTGGAAGCTTGTATGCTTCGAACTCATTATGTTGTAATGAACTGGGCCTCTAGCCCCTATTTTATGCTCCTTGAGTGAGGAGTGTTAGTCCTTGGGGTGACTAACATAATCCCCTACCTTGAATTTAAATTTTTTAAAAAAAGATCTCCTTCTCGCAGGAATTAAGGCGGTTGAGTTTCTGGAGGAGTTGAACAACTACTGCACGTTGACGTCAAAACATCAAACTTCTAGACTCTGTTTTGGCCTATGTTGCTAAACCATGTGTGTAGGATTTTCTTCGTTAAGATCGATAGCTACTCAATGACGTTCACATAGAAAGTCTTGGAGACTGAGGAATTTAAATATTACCAAAATCTTGGAGACTGAGGAATATTCATTTTCCATCTTTATCATACCTCTGCATACCTTCAGTCGAAGATAGCCAATACAAAAATGTGGTGCTTACATTTATAATCATTCTTTAAAGCCTTCTTAGAACCGTAGAACAATTATGCATTTCAGTGTGAGGTAACTTAATCTATTGCACATTCCTTTGAAACACAACATAATGGTAGCTTAAATTTAGGTTACTTCATAAGGGTCTTCCTCTACGGTGACGACCTCATCCTCTCTGGCATGCCTCAGTCCCCTTTCTTCTTCTCTGACATCACCACCAGCCAGTGGCGGATGTACACTAAGGCGCAGGGAGGCTTCAGCCTTCCCAAAAATTGGTTGAAACAGAGCTGGGAATAGCTCCGCCTAAGCGCCGCCTTGAGTCCGCCTAAACGACGATTAGGCGTCCAGCCATTTTTCGAAACTGCCGGAACGACCGCCGTGGAAAAACGGCGATCTGGCATGATCTGGCGTCGTCTAGGCGTCCCCGCGGTCTCTACGACGCCATTTTAACCATCGTGAGTTCACCAAAACTGAAGAAAATGGGAGACAGAAGATTCTGTGTGGGAAAAGGTGAAGTTGCAGAGGGAAGGCGATGGGGTTTTGAGGAAGACGACTCTTTCTATATTTCTATTTAATGCTTATCATATTTTCCTAATAAAAATCTTAATTTTGGTCAAGATTCAAGAGCTTTCCATTTCTTTTAGATGAGGACACATCATCAATTACGTGGGAGTAGCATAAAATGGTTGCTTTATGTATATCTTTCCATTTTATTTAATCAACTTCTTATTTACAAGTGAATTGATAGTAAAAATGGTATTTTTGATAATTTAGGTAGCATAAAAAGACTAAATAAAATGATTTAGAAATTTAAAATTTTATATAATAAATGTAATCGTATATTTTTCAAAAATAGTAGACTTATTTATAAATTTTTTTATCACATATACCATTTTTCAATATTTTATACAAATCGCCATATCGTCGTAACATCGTCCAGACGAGCGCTGCATCGTCCTGGCGTTTAGCCGCTAGTCAAGTGCCGCACCATAAAACCTCGCCGTGACGACCATGAGTCCGCCGCAGCTCCGCTTTAGAAGAAGTCCGCTGCGCCAGAGAAGAAGCGCCCGCCATGTTTTTTTTTGTGCCTAAATTGAAGTCAAAACGACGTCATTTTTGAGTTGAATGGCAATTTTTTTCCTACATTGTACTGTTCAGCCTCTCCAAAATATTAGTTCTAGATCCGCCACTGCCACCAGCACCGTATTGCTCCGCCTACCTCCGACGGTCTCTCACAACCCCATCGTGGCTTTCATATCCTTGTGCCCCGCCATGGGGACTCATCCTTCACTATTTCATCACCGAAACCGACAACGATCAACACCATGATAAACCTATAAACCACAACGGAATTGAGATGAGTCATTTGAGATGAGTCACCCACTTCTAATTGCATGGCTAAAGCCATCACTACAAATACTTCTATCACCTACCGGAATGTTCACTCAACTTTAAATCTCTGTTAGAGTTCACTCAACTTCTATCAACTGTTTTTTTAAGGTACACTACAACGACCGAATCTGATACAAGGATCATACCCTACTCTAATCTAATCCTACTCTACTTTAATAATCCCGTATGTCGAGTGACCGAGGTCCTCACCATACTGCTTAGAGTGGAGTGAAGATCCCACTTACACCATAGATGCTCCCCTCCTCATGACACCATCGATGCAGCTCCGACTCTTGAGTTGAGTACGACTGGAGACTTGACCCAGGGAGAATTGCATGAAATGTTGCACCTGAGGAGTTTCGAACCCCTGACCTCCCCTGGGCGGGGCAAGGCCCCTGGCCAACTGGGCTAGGCCAGTTGGTTCTATCAACTGTTTTTACGAATTCATCTCATCATCATACCAGAGCTGATACCCCCGGGTTTTGGGGATCTGTCTTCGGCGCTGCAAAGAGCCTCGCTAAAACCCAAGTCGCATAGGAACTTGTGAACGGTCTGAAGCCCAATGATCGGTATCAGTGATACAACATCAACGATGAAAAGCCCAAAGTCCTAAACTCTACGCAGAAACGACCAAAACGACGAGGAGTTGCCGAAACCCAGGAGAAACGCAGGAGAAAGAAACAAAAGAAAATTTTGCAATTAAGTCCCTATATTTAGGCACATTTTTCCGTTTGCGACCATAATATCTAAATTGGTTCTATAGCCCTTGGTCTCAAACGAGAATTTGTCATAATTTAATTGTTGAAGTTGACACTATTTGACTCTAAGAGTCAAACTAAGACGTTTTGGGTGAAACGGAGAGTAGAGTTTTTTTAGTAGTGCTAGTACAAAGAATTAAAAATTTACAAATTAATTAAGTGTAAATTTTGTGAACGGAATATGAGAGCAAGTCCAACAGATTCCCTCTGGTTTACTACAAGATAGAAAATGAAAACCTCATATTCCTTTTGTTTTTTTGCTTCAACTCCAACAACTTCCATATTGTGGGGATATGCATGTGAATAAAACGACGAGGATTTGCCGAAACCCAGGAGAAATACAGGAGAAAGAAACGAAAGAAGAAATTTGTAATTAAGTCCCTATATTTAGACACGTTTTTCCGTTTGCGTCCATAATTTCTAAATTGGTTCTATAGTCTTTGGTCTCAAACGAGAATTTGTCATAATTTAATTGTTGAAGTTGACACTATTTGACTCTAAGAGTCAAACTAAGACGTTTTGGGTGAGACGAAGAGTAGAGTTTTTTTAGTAGTGCTAGTACAAAGAATTTAAAATTTACAAATTAATTAAGCCTAAATTTTTTGAACGGAATATGACAGCAAGTCCAACAGATTCCCTCTGGTTTACTACAAGATAGAGAATGAAAATCTCATAATCCTTTTGTTTTTTTGCTTTAACTCCAACAACTTCCATATTGTGGGGATATGCATGTGAGTAAATTTCAATTTTCATCTCTTTATCTTTGCTTTATTTATTTTTTCACTATTCAAAATGATTTTGGAATTTTAATATTTTTAATTACGCATGGTAAAAAAATTGAAAATATATATTATTAAAATATGCATCACAACGAACATAACAAGATGTCAAATGACATATGCAAACGGGTGAGGCCTTAAAGCACTATTCGGAAACAATACAGGGATCACCTGAGGCAAATAAATTACCTCCAAAAAGAATGGGCTAAGGCTATGGTCTAAGTGAAAAATAACACTTTACAAAAGCATGCCTCATTCTGAGCAAGAGAGAAAAAAAAAAGAGTGACTATTATATCCACTTGCTCATCTGTGAATCGCCAAGCGGAATCTTAAATCAGCCAATGGAGTATCAGTCACAACCCTCTGCTTTCTTTAAAAGAAATCACGATTGGTGCGTCCACAGGACAGTTTTTGCCATTCGGGCACAAATGAGATGAAGAAAAAGACTTTCAATTCATAATACGCAGTCTTGTCAAGAGCTAGAGCTCCTTTATCTGATTGAGGTTGCTCACTAAAACTCATGGCAGAATTACTCTTATGATCAGTAAGTACATGGTTAGCCATATTATCAGCAACAACGTTCCCTTGTCTAAGGCCCTGTTTACTAAAGATTATTTCTTGATGGTACTGAACTGAACTGAACTGAACTGAATTGAACTGAATTGAATTGAACTTAACTGAACTGAACTGAATTGAAGTAAAATTGATGTATTGAAAAATGGAATCAGCATGACTGAATTAACCTGAATTTCATCAAATTACATTTCACTGAACTGAACTGAACTGAATTGAACTGAACTGAACTGAATTGAACTGAACTGAACTGATCTACAGATAAACTCTGGTAAACAGGGCCTAAGAGTATATATGAGCAATTTTTGTTGGAAAATATATGTCGCTATGGTCTCAACTATACGAAGGACTCTCTAGTGGGATTTAGATGTCTCTAATCATAATCATTGTATTGAGGCAGTCAGATTCCACTATAAAAATATAGCAATTCTTGAAAAAGACGGTCCTTCGTGAGACCAAAGGGCAGAAATGCCTTTCTCTTAATTTTTGTCTATTTACAAGAACAACCCACATAGTTTGTAATAATTACATATTAACCTACAAACTTTGTAATAAATAAAACCAACCCAAGGAAAACTAAAATTTTCCGGATATAAACAAATTGAACTACATTGTTATGTAGACACAGGCACAAGTATGTGTGTTGCTAGCAAAAATGTAATACCCAAGGAACACTGGGTAAATGTAGAAAGACCAATAAGAGTAAAAATTGGAAATGGATCACATATCATACTATCTAAGGTCTGTAAAAATCTTAATATAATGATAGCAGGTGAAATATTTCATATTCCAACAGTGTATCAACAAGAATCTGGAATAGATTTTATTATTGGAAATAACTTCTGTCTGTTGTATCATCCATTTGTCCAATACACAGATAGAATAATTTTCACATTAAATAATAATCCTATACACATAGGAAAAATAAGAAGAGCTCTTAGAGTAGGAGTTCTGGGATATTTAGATTATATGAAAAAGAAATCTAAATTACCAAAACCAGAAACGCTAAATATTAGCCCTAATAAAATTACTTCTCTTTTAAGGAGGGGGGGTATATATGCTAAAGAACAACAACTTTTTGTGCTTCAAAATACAAAACTTTGTAAAATAGAAACACTTCTAGAATCTGTATGTTCAGAAAATCCAATAGACCCTAACAAGTCAAAATATTGGATGACAGCAACCATAAAACTAATCAATCCCAAGACAATTGTAAAGGTTAAACCAATGCAATATAGTCCTAAGGATAGAGAAGAATTTGGAAAACAAATTAATGAATTACTAGAGTTAAAAGTGATTAAACCTAGTAAATCACCTCATATGTCCCCAACCTTCTTAGTAGAAAATGAAGCTGAAAGACGCAGAGGAAAAAAGAGAATGGTTGTCAACTATAAGGCTATAAACACAGCCACAGTAGGAGACAGTCATAACCTTCCTAATAAAGATGAGTTATTAACTCTAATAAGAGGAAAGAAAATATTTAGTAGTTTTGATTGTAAATCAGGATTCTGGCAGGTATTGCTAGATGAAAAATCACAACTATTAACTGCTTTTACATGTCCGCAAGGTCATTATCAGTGGAATGTTGTACCCTTTGGGTTAAAACAGGCTCCAGCCATATTTCAAAGACATATGCAGAATGCATTTAGAACCTTTGAAAAATTCTGTTGTGTTTATATTGATGACATTTTAGTCTTCAGTAATAATGAGACAGAACATCTATGGCAAGTAGCAGCAGTACTTAAAAAATGTGCTTCTCTGGGAATAATACTCTCAAAGAAGAAAACACAGCTTTTTAAAACTAAAATCAATTTTCTGGGAATAGAAATCGAAGAAGGATCTCATCGACCTCAAGATCATATCTTGGAACATATTCAAAAATTCCCAGATATCCTTAAAAATAAAAAACAGTTGCAGAGATTCTTAGGAATTCTCACTTATGCTTCTGATTATATTCCTAAGCTTGCTCAGGTCAGAGCACCTTTACAAGCAAAGTTTAAGGAAGATATTCCATGGGAATGGAAAGATGCAGATACCAATTATATGGTAAAAGTAAAGAAAAGTTTAAAAAACTTTCCTAAACTCTATCACCCACAACCTGAGGATAAAATGATCATAGAAACTGATGCATCAGATTTATTCTGGGGAGGAATTCTCAAAGCAGAAAATAACGGCAAAGAATACATTTGCCGATATACTTCAGGAAGCTTTAAGGCTGCTGAAAAGAATTACCATAATAACGAAAAAGAATATCTTTCTGTTATTAGAGTAATTAAAAAATTCTCTGTCTATCTAACTCCTTGCAAATTTTTAGTAAGAACAGATAATAAGAATTTTACTTATTTCCTAAAAATAAATTTAAAAGGAGATAGAAAACAAGGTCGTCTAATTAGATGGCAAATGTGGTTATCTAGATATGATTTCGATGTTGTTCATATTGCAGGTACCAAGAATTATTGGGCAGATTTTCTTACCAGAGAATTTCAGCAAAATTATAAAGAATAATACAAATGTTTCTAACATTTGTCTCTTTGTGAAGCATCCAACATGGATGAAATGGAGCAGCTAAAGCTGCAAGAAGGACTTCTAGTCCAAGAACTAGAGCTGGTCCGAGCCAAGCTCAAGTATCTCAACCTGATCAAATTGGGAAAAGAAAAAGAACAAGCTTATGAAAATGAAGTAAAAAAGATTATCTTATCACCTTCTCCCTCAAAAGAGAAAGATAAGACTATTCCAACGCAAACGGCAGTTGGTAAAGAATCAACAAATCCGTTGAAGCCTGTGGATTTGCCAAAAATCCAGAAGGAAGTACAAACTTCCATCAAACTGGTTAGCCCAGTAGATTTTTGCTTAAGACCAAATCAGGGAATTCCAATCCCACAGCCTAAAGTTACGCCTTTAGCATCGGAGAAATCCGAAGAGGGAATTCAAATCCCAAAAAGATCTAAAACATATTATGTTGTTTATAACGGCCCCAATGCTGGAATTTATGAAGATTGGAGCTTCGCCAAAAAAGCAACTGAATGAGTCTCCAACATTGCGCACAAGAAGTTCAAATCTTTCCAGGAAGCAAGAACTTCAGCAGACCTATACACTGGGTCATCTTTATTAGCACCTCTGGAGCTAATTACCAATGGCGAGATGATGAAGCCTAACACCTTCAGTGCAACTCTGTTGTCCAAAAAGAAGTCGTTGACCTCGCTAGGAAGACTTCCCAGCAAACCTAGGGAAGACACGGTAAAATCTGCAAAAGTAGACTACACCGACGAAATTACAGAAGCAGGCTTTGAATACTGCTACAGATATGCAAGATCTGCCAACGAAGAAAAATTTTTGGAGGAAAAGTTTTTCACTACAGACTCCAAAAATTTAAGTTATTACAACTTCACTAAGAATGCTAATCCTGAACAGGTTTACGAGGCATTCCAATATGGTTTGGTAAAAACCAAATATTCGAGTCCTAATTTGTTAGAAATTAGCCATTTCCCTAAGGCTATTATCGACACAGTTAAGACTTTTAGGAAAAAATGCACCAAACCAGGGCAAGAAGTTTTTCTAAAAATCAATAGTTCCGGTCCATACTGGAATCAATTAGGATTATTGGTATATCATCCTCAGCATTTGATCCAGATTGGCATTTGCAAAGGGGATCATTATCATCCATCCCAGCCCATGGAGTGCAACCTCGAGGCTAGCGATCTGCTACCCTTAGCAGTAAGAAGACTGGAAGGTTTTATTCAAAAACTTTTCAGTTTCAGTGCAGATGATGGGTTATTTGTAAACTATCAAGATGCCACCATTTTGATATACAACAAGTCACCCAAAAAGATCAGCGAAGCCGATGAAGGCAAATTTGTTAAATTCCAAAATACTTTGGTTAATCCATTTGTTTTGGGAGAACATATTCCAGACCTCTGCAAAAGAATGAAGAATTACCGGAGTAATTATCTATGCGGTAGATGTTCAGAAGAAAGTGGATCACCCACTAAAGAAGATAGTGACCTCTCCACTAACATAGCTGCCGACAGCTCAAAGGACCCCTCCACTTCAAGTGACAGCAAGTAGTGGATAATAATGCATCTGCTTTAGGTGGATACAATAATGCATCTGCTTTAGTAAGGTGCAATAATGTAAGTGCGTTTGTACGTAAGGGATGACGCACCCCTCTTTAATAATACTGATCCTTCTTTCTCTATAAAAGGGAGTTCATTTTCTTGTAATAGGGGAGCGCCCCTCACTTCTGAGCCTCCTTGTCTTTTAATTTCTACCTCTGTAATCTCCTGGAGACGACCCTCGTCCAGGCTTCTGTCTGATCTTCGGATTAATTATGTGTGAATAAAAAGCCCTTTTGTAATTACATGTAAGTTTCCATAATCTTTATCTTCTTTCTTATTATTGATTGTTGTATACATGCTTATCTGTTATAATGAAACCTGGAGTCCGTAGAATAGGGAGTACCGCTTAGGCAGGTGGCCGTTTAGGGAAACAAAGTTCGTAGGATTGGTTAAGTTATAAACAGAAAGCATGATAAAAATACACTCTTAATAATATAGAAAAGAAGATAAAAGGAACTTGCGTAAATTACTTAGGGTTCTAAAGTATTAAAGTCATAAACTACATCAAATAAAATATCTAAGTTTAAATGAGCAATAATATTTGTAAATCTATTCTCAACAGAGAATTATCTAAAGAAGATAAAAAATTATCTGAATTCTATAGGGTTGGCTCTAATAGTCAATCCAGATATAGTTTTGGAACTAAGTTTTGTAAAAAACATCAACTCCAAATTTATGTACAATTTATGAATACCTCAAAATTCTGCATAAAATGTATAAAAGAATCTCAAAATTCAGCAAAAGGATGAACCTCAAATGAGTAAAAACGTTTGTAAATTAATTCTTGACAGAGAAATAACTAAAGAAGATAAGAAACTATCTAAATTCCGTAGAGTTGGCCCTTATAGTCAATCTAGGTATAGTTTTGGCACAAGATATTGTGAAAAACATCAAACTCTTGTGCATTATATGAACATTTATAAAGGATGTATAAAATGTATCAAAGAAAATTAAAATTCCGCAGGATAGACCAAAAACCTGGTATCAGAGCCATGTTTAAAATAACAATAATTATCTAAAAGATTCAACATTAAAATGAATCATTTAAATGATATAGAAGAAACAATTGATGAAACTCAAGATGTTTCTAATGTTCAAACCTTTGAATCTAATGAAGGATTCATCGGAAGTTACTTGATCAAACAAGAATTACTTTCAAAAATTAGGTCTTCAAAACTTAATTTGAGAAAAGAAAATATCTTTAATATACCTTTTTTAGAAAAATTAAAAAGGAAAAATAGCATCTACTATTTTGTAGGTACTAAAGAAATGCATGTAGATATCAAAGATACTACAGGCGAAGTATACTTACCTTTAATCACTCTAAAAGAAATTAAAGAAAATTTAAGCAAAATAGATAGTAAAATTAGATCTACTATCACAATGGTACATTTTGGTGCCATTAAAATCCTATTGAAATCAGAATTTCAAGAAGGAATAGATTCCCCAGTCAAAATGGTTTTAATAGATAACCGAATAAATGATAGACAAGATTACATTTTAGGTGCAGCTAGAGAAAATTTAGCTTACCAAAAATTTATGTTTACAGTTTATCCTAAATTTGGTGTTAGTATAGATACATCAAATTTAGACAAAACATTATCTTTTGTTCATAAATTTGAAAGAGAGAATTTAATGAATAAAGGAGATAAAGTATTTAGGTTAACCTATCTGGTTGCTTATGCTTTAACCAATAGTCATCACAGTATTGACTATAAAAAGAAAGAATACATCGAACTAGAAGATGTATTTTCACAGATAGGAACTGTTCAAGAAAAACAGTTTTCTGAAATCTCTCCTATGGATAATTCTTGGGCTATTGATATAGCTAAAGATAAAAAACTCATGGGAGAACGTTATAAATCAAAAGTAGAAAGAAATAAGCTTATAATTGGAGAACCCTCCAGAAAAAGTATTTCCAAAGAACCTAGCAAGAGAGATCTCTTAATAGGAATTTCAAAAAGAATAGAAGACATGTAAAGTCAACTTGAACAAATGTCTTGATGAGTCTTAAAGAAATGCAAGAAGATATAGGTTCTTTAAAAACAAAATTAGAAGAGATTCTAAAAATCCTAACTAACGAGGAAAATAAGTTAGAAGCTGCAGCAGCAAAAATTATTTTTGAATTAAAGATAATAATTCAAGAAAACCAACTTAAAGTCTTAGAAGCGATAGATCAAAAAGATTTAAAAATAACTCCTATAGGAGACGAGGAAAAACCAAAACCTATAAGTTTAGGAAAATATTCTTACCCCAATCACAGAGTAGGAAATGCAGAATTAGGATCCTCTGGGAATCCTAAAGCATTAACTTGGTCATTTGGTAAAAATGACAAACAACCAATATGACCAACTATATACCAAAGATTGAAAAAATCTTTTGGGATCATCTAGAAGGTGATGAATTACAGGTAAACGAAGAAAACTTCGATTTACTTGACCATGCTCTTAGGTTGCTAGAATTAGAGAACGATGAACTAGCAAACCAAGAAATAGAAAACAGTCCCAAACTAAAACAATTGTTTGGAATTGAAGACTTAAAAGTCTTAAACAATGAAGAGTCAGCTAGTGAACCTGAAATAAGTGAACAAGAAAATAGTGACTCAGATTATACACCAAAAAAGTTTAACATAAATAATGTTAAAAGAGAAGAAGGTGAAAGCTCATATATGGGCACTAAAAGAAGAAGAGCTAATCAACCATGGTATTTTCCAGAAAGTGCAAAATCCAAAGTTAATAGTTCAAAAGGATCAGATGATAATTTCCTAAATATTGACTGTCAAAATAATAGGAAAGAAATCATTGATAAATGGGCAGCAGAATTAAGTTTAATAATTCAAACTAATCCTGATGCCTATACAGAATCACGAACCATTTTGCTATTAATAGAACATAAGAGTCTAGGAATAGCAAAATAATTTATAAAAAACACCATCTGGACAGATGCTAATAATAACATTTCATATAATATTCTAGATATTGTTCTAGATGGATTATATACTATGTTCTTAGGAATTGATTTTTCCGGTGACAAAGAACATGAAAAACAATTAGTACAAGAAAAAGCTAAAAAACGACTAACAGAGCTACAACTCTGTGATATATGTTATTTAGAAGAATTCAATTGTGACTATGAAGTAAATGTTTATAAATTAGAACAAATGAATTTCCAGAAATGATACTTCAGTATCTAAGGAAAATCCCTTTGGTAGGAGAAAAAGCCTTAGAAAGGTTTAAAATCGAAACTTTCAATAGTAGAACTACTAGTTACAGTCTAGGATATGCTATGAGAGTAGTAAAAGACGAACTGTCAAAATTCTGTGAACTAATAAGAATTCAGAAAAAGCTTAAAATGTTTAATAAAAACTGTTGTGCAATATCAGGAGAAAATCCGGTAGAATATGGCTGCAAAACAGAATATAAAAAGAAGAAAAAATTCTTTTCTAAGAAAAAATCTTCTAAATATAGGTTTATTAAAAAGAGGAAAAAATTCCGACCAGGAAAATTCTTTAAGAAAAAATCTGATACAAGATCAGAAAAACAAAAATTCAGTCCAAAAGGAAAGAAAAATTGTAGATGTTGGATATGCAACATCGAAGGACACTATGCAAATGAATGTCCTAATAGGCAAGATTCTAACAAAATTAAATTATTAGAATTTGCATATAATATGGGATATGAACCCATAGAAGAAAAATATGATGATATCGGAATTGTATACATCATAGAAGAATCAGAAATAGACTACAATAGTAGCGAAGAAAAATCAGAATCTGGAGAGTCTACTTCGTAATATGTGAAACATAAAATAATTATGTTAGAACCCCTAACACATAAAAGGACAATTTTGTCCCTAAGTTCTATATGAGACGGTCTTAGAGGAGATCCTCTCATAAAAATATATATACAGGTTCATGGAGTGAACAAGAAAGATGGCTAATTTTATGGCTTGAAGTTCAACCTCCAGTGGTGAAACATTAGTAATACAGAAACATCTAGCAAATAAAAATCCCCATATTCATTCCTAAACATGACACATGTCCCAGCTTTGTTGAGATTTTTATCCCGCCAGCATTCACACTGAGTTTTACCCCACTAGATGGTTTTTCCCATTCAGTCTTATTCTAGAGAAGGCTTGCATTGTTAGATTGTTTATTTGCAGCTTGGATTAACACATGTTCACAGGAACACAAAACCCTAATTAAGGACCTCCCACATTGATATTATTTTTTCACTTAATTTGTGACACTACATGCCTTGGTGGATAGGTAAATCACGTAATCCAGCACCAGAAATCATTGAATGATCCACTGTTCGGTTCGCACAAGGGACCCTTGAAACAAGGAAATCCCTACACTGCCGCCGCCAAGCCCTGAACCCATGATCAGTAACCAATTTACCCATACCCATCTTAATTTGGCTAACTGTACTAATTAATTTTGTAAGGACCACAGTTTTATTAGCATTTTTTGGAAAGTACATGTTATAACATCAGTATTTGACTTGGGTAGTTTGACTGTATTGTCATGTTATAACATCACTAGACGGGAAAGTTGAAGTTGCAATGTTTTAGGAAAGGTTGACTTTGTCCATTTTGCAAGAGTTATTATTTTGACTAAGACTTCAATTTTAAGCAGCCGAAATATAGTCATAGGTTGAGTCCAACATAGAATCGTTTGAACCGAATGCTGCAAAAGATTACAGAATAATTGAAGGGGTTACGAGAAATTTTTTTCCTATATCTTCTACTCAATCATGGAAGTTGGACTGTGTGCGTAGGACTCTAATACTCTACATGATTGAGGTCAGATACAAAGTTATACTTTGAGTCGAAGTGGTGAGCTAGAGATAGCCGAATATCCTCACCAAACAGAGCCATAAATTGGGACATATCCACTGCAAAGTTTCTTGGCACAATTACAAGAAGTGATTCCTGCAACCAGGTTCACAATTCAGAGTAGCACAGTGTCTTAGCATTATTTTGCTATTTTTGGGATAGACGTTAGACCAAAACCACCAGTCTTAACATCTCAGGAGGAGATGATCAGACGCAGCTAATAGGGTGATCCCATCGAGGGGAGCTCGTAATTTCACAAATAGAAGAGAAGATAAGTGAACACGTTTGCAATATTGCACTTGATCTTGACTACTTAGTAAAAGGTTTCAAGTTTGGGCGTGGCCCCACTGATGTAAGTGCTTTCCGCACTGAACAACGTAAGCAATTGTTTTGTCGTTATATTTCTGCACTTGTTTTTCATGTGATAACATCGATATGTATGCAAACTAAACATGACAAATATTTAAGCAATTGTTCTAAGTAAAAACTACATACATAGGTTTTTCAACTTTTTACATGTGCTTTTATACATATTCAAGGTAACATATATGATTAATCTTTGCCGTCATTCCCAACTAGAGACCTGATCGAGTTGACACATCCAAAAGAAAAAAGATAGTCAAATACTGCCGCCCATTGATGTATCGATCTAACACGTACTGACTGAAAAAGTGTTGGAAAATGATTTATTTAAGGTAAATTGAAAGTTACAGTCATGGTAACTTTTGGGGCTTATCATTCGGAGATGAATGAGATATAGAAAGTTTTGGTTAAAGAAATTTACCCAAAATAAGATTTCTATTGTTTATGAAGTTCATATGTTGAACATTCGAGAAAAGCCCGGAATGTGTTTTAATTAAAGAATTACTTGGAGTACATTCTTTTGGTTTATGGAAATTACTTTGTGTTATTCCATAAAGATAAGACTTTCATTATTTGGGAAAGTTCTTATGCTATAATTAAAACACAGTTTACCTTATTTTGTGAGAGAATCCATATGCGTATTGGATTGAGAATCTTTCCAGCTGAAAATTATGTTTCCTAATTCATAGGATTTAGGAGTATATATATAGAGCCATCAGTCAATAGAGAACACACTTTTTTGAACTCGTAGAATTAATATAGTGAGACATATTAAATTGAGAGAGTTGGTGTTTTCGTTGGTACTGAGTGAGTTGAGAGTCAAGTCATTGTGATTGAAGATCGGCTCTACGAAATCCAGGTAACTTTGTATGTTACCTTATGGTTTTATCCTATGGGACTTTGGTGTCATTTGTTGGCCTCATAAGTTTCAAGGGCGGAGACTAGCTCGACTCCATAATGATCTATGTTTTTGTGTTTAGGATATTTAATATGTTGTATGCATAATTATTTGTAATTCTTGGCATGTTTTGCATGATTAATATAAATAATATAACTTGTATTTTATTATTCATGTGTTTTCTGTAATTTATATTATGTAATTTTATTTACTACAAATTACTGTCAATATAGTTCCTACAGTCTTGAAACTTATGAAACTTTTAAAGGGCGGATATTGATGTGTAATTTTTCAGAAAATTATAGAATATTTTACGGAAATATTATTGTGGTTTTTGAAAATTTAATGTGATTAGAATTTTGAAAACTACATGCTACGTGAGTTATAAATTATGCATGCTAAGGTTTTATATTGAATAAACCAAAAGTAGGGATGCATGATTAATTATGTGCTTATATTATATATTTATATGAGCATGATATTTATGTGTATTATTTGATTTAGGGTTTTTCGGAAATTGTTCTTTGTGAACTTAAATCTGAAAAACTCATGTAAAGTTTTTCTAATGGTTTGCCGAGTTTTCTTGGCATGTACAAATATCAATTACGAGAATCAATGAGCATCGTGGAGGAGATGGTGTTGATCAGTCAGAGATATATTTGGTCTCGACTTTTAAACGAAAGGTTAGAGGATCAAACCCAATAAATTGAATTAGTTGTGATATTCGATTTAGTTTGGATGGGTTTGATTTGAGAACCATGATTATTTGGCTATTAAAATATTTATATTACTGATTTAAGATGCATGTGAATTTACTGATTGTATACGTGAATATGCATGCCAAGAAGACATATTTTGATTAATATGCATACGAATTTAAACATACAGATGCATGCAATATATATCTATGTGTATTTATATATGAGCATGTGATGCATCTGATTTTACGACACTGTAATGCATGGACTGATAAATGCTTTGCATGCAAATGGAAAGTGTGTGCGTGGTTTGAATTTTAAATTAAACCATTTATGATTATGTTTGATTTAATTGGTATTATGCATGTTATCGTATAAAATTGATCCAATTTTATCACCTTCATGCAATTTAAATATATGAGTGCATGTGGTTATTTCGGGTGATGGTGTAGATGAATGAATCTGTTTTGGATTGATTGATATGCATATTTTGTACGTGATTTACAATATGCATGAGATTCTATGATGTTGGCAAGACTATGTCTACAGTTTTGTGGTTGGTTTGCTGTGTGCAATCACCAAGAACTAGTGGCAGAAGTTATGCTATGTGATGGAATTGGCAATGTGCTGTGTGCAATTGTCATGAATTCACAGCAAGCTTCGTAAGACCTGGGCAATTGTATATTGCATGAGATGAGCATACGGCTCTGTGTTCGATATTTGGATTATTGTGTATAATCTATAAAATACGAACGAGATGACATGAGTAATTTTACTATGTCAAGGGTATTGGTTTTAAAGAACCATAACGAGAAACCCTGAAAGCATGAGTTTTCGTAACTATGCTGGAATTCTGATTATTTGTAATCGAAGAATTAAATAATCGTCAGAATTATGGTTGAGAGACCTAAGAATTCTGAGGTTAAAATTCTAATTACTCATAATTGAAGAATTTGATAAATCGTCAGATTGGTTGAGAAACCTGAATAATCTGAGATTTGAGAATCCCAAGACAATATGGTCAAATCTAGAATTTTGTATTCTGAGATAGGGATTTCGAGACTTTGGTAAGTCTAGAATTTCGGTCAGAAAGAACTGAAAATTCTAAGATTATCTAATCTGTAGACATATGGTCTAGGAACTCCAAGACACAAAGTTCCGAGGAACTATACGTGTGGAGATGATAATGATATCGGTCCAATGTGGGGGAACCGGAAACCTTAAAATTCAGCAATAGATGAATTTTGACAAGGTAGAGAGATATCACTAAGTACTTGGAAAAGTACGTGAAAAACTCTAAATTGAGCCGATAAGGCAGAATCCCATACTAAGACTTGAATTCGATTGAGTTTAGCATAAAGGGAAATGTATTCGAGCAAGAATGAGACTCGAATGGGACCATGTTTGGGTCAAGAGTGTAAAACGTGAACTCATCGCGAGACGGCGTAACTCAGACTTGAGCTGAGATATCAATTCATATGAGAATTGAGAAAGTCACTCGAGTGTAGTCAAGTACTGTTGTACTGAAATGACTTGGAAATGGGTAGTATTTTTTGTAGAGTTTGCAAACTCACATTTTACCCATGAGATGGGAAATCTGCGTCATGAGGGATAGTAAATCGAAATCCCTGAAGTGAATGATTAACCAAATCCTTGATGGCATGGATATTACTTCTATCTGTTGTTGTAATTGCTGGGATAAATGGCTACTTGATATTGGGAAATCTGGTCATCTCTTATTCTAAGTATGTTGTATAGATAAGAGAGATTCCCACAATCAGTTGAAACACGAAAGTGTTGCAGTGAAAGAATCTATCCTTAAAATAAGTTTATGGGATAAGAATCTTATGTTTGATTCATTTGTTGAACAAACGAGACTTTTGATAAGTCCAGTGTGGTAGACAAGTCGATTTTGTCTTAAAGTGATATTAACGAGAATCACCAAAATGATACTTACATAAATGACTATAAGTCTTTTTTTGTATCATTTCTGGTATGAGTTGATTGTGAAAGCGAATACGTAAAATCTTTTTGTGATTGCGTTCACACTACAAGATTATTTGCAAATGTCATTATTCCGTATATACTAGTTATATATGGTAGTGAAATGGGAGGTCGCTAGAAATGATAAAGCGATGTGGGAAACCTATATATAGGTCGGTGATCTTTTAAATAAGATATCCCAAAAGAGTAAATGAAAACTCTTAATGGTGTAGAGTCATCCTACAAATTCCTTCGAATGTGGGGGTTGACCTAACGGTGTAGACTCATCCGAGAAGTTCATTCGAATGTGGGGGTTGACGTCTAACCAAGTATAGTAAGATATTACCTGAAATGGTATATTTACTAAAATGCACATTATGGTAGTGCTTGTTGACTTCTTATGAAAGAATATTAAATATTGTGATATTTATAAGAAATATTTGATGGAATTGATAAATACATCTTTTGATGAAAGAGTATTTTATGGAAATTCCTAGAGATCTTGATTTATCCTTAATGGCATTATGAGCCAATGGATGAAATTGTAGAGAATCTGTGATGATAAACCTAAATGAAGCAAATGTGATAGGACAAAGTCTTGTGCCTTGTTTTGCTTTAGAGGTATATCTGAGAGCTTTAAAAGGCTAGAATTCCATGAAATGATGTTTATGGAAAAACGGTAATCAATAGTGAGATTGATCTACCATGTGAGGCAAATCACTAGACTGCTAGCAGATTTCAACAATTAGTAAGTATTTATATACTTGATGGTATTCTCCAGAAATGAGAATGATACCTGAAATGATGGTACTTCCGATTGAAGCTTTCTGTAAGCTCAAAGTACATCAAATGGACCGAGTGGTTAAATGGAGATTTAGATATTAAGATCTGAATAGAGCAATATGAATGGCTCGATGCTCCAAAACAGTCCATGAGTTGATGATACTAATTGTTGATGAGCCAATGATATGAATCAATGAGCTTAGTTAAGGCATGATTGCTAAGAGACACGAGAAATGATTATGTCATTTATGCTCTCAAATCGAATGGTTCGCTCATTGATAGTAATATTGATACGATGACTGAATCTATGAGAGATATATCGTATTCAATAGAATGACTCTAACTTTGTTGGAATACCTTTGTAAAGGTGAGACTTCTCTTGAAAAGAGAATGTAGAGTCATGGAAGGTCTGTAGTACATAATGAGTTGTACATGGTCAGACATTTCTTACTATGAAAGTAAGATGAGACACGAGTAGTCAAGAGAAAAAACTACTGGATCCAAGTTTGTGTGATACTCGTGTTCTCGTGGATATGGCTTGAAATGTGTAGAGAAATGATTCTCTTAGATTCATATGAGGAATCTAAATCCATTATGTTGGATTATGGGAAAGGAAATGAGTATCCGTACCTTTTGAGAAAAAGGAAATCCCAAGGTAACCAAAGCAAATTTGTGCTGATTGGTTTACTGTAAAGCCATATCGATAATGGTATGTCTAAACGTAGATAAAATATCATTAGAAAACTACTCTCAAACCGGGATTTATCTAAATTGACTTATCGTCATTAAGATAAGGTTGTGTTCCTTTGACAAAAGGATTAGATCGATTTCTTGACGAAGAAATTGAATCGAGAGGTAGTTAAATCATCGAGAGGAATGAGACTGAAGTCCATTAAATGGTGAGGTTACGTCTGTGGACACCCAACCTATGCGATTGGAGATCCCATGGTCTAGGTTCAAAGGGACAACTAAACGTCAAAGACCCACCGACGTCACTGTGGGGGTTTCTTTAAACCTCTTGTCTTATTCCTATGATGATGAAACAGTGAAGTGGAAATGAGGGTAAGCATGAAATGCTTTTAATGACTAGCGGCCTCTAATTATGGGAATTAGAGTGGAAGTGGGTTATTTAACAAATAACAAATTCCTCAGCAACCAGTCACCTATGTGCGGGAGGTGTGGCCGCCTCTAGAGGGAATTGAATGAGGACACAATTCTTCACAAACGCGACTGAAATAGGCAGGTGCTCCATGGCCGCGAGAATTGGGCACAACCGCGGAAATCGCAGAGTATAGTAAGATGTCTGTGGGACGTACATGAAAGTTCATACCAGCGGTTCAGGGAAGTTCAAAGCGGGACCGCATACTTCCTAACCAGTGAAACAGTGTACTATCCCAAGGGAAAAGTTCAAGGACTAAATGATCTACTTATTCCTATGCAGACATCTAAGCTTCCGATACGGCAATCACAATGACTATATTAGTGTAATGCGTAATTGAAATCCCGAATCTATATCTGATTCATGTGGGGGATTGTTGGAAAATGATTTATTTAAGGTAAATTGAAAGTTACAGTCATGGTAACTTTTGGGGCTTATCATTCGGAGATGAATGAGATATAGAAAGTTTTGGTTAAAGAAATTTACCCAAAATAAGATTTCTATTGTTTATGAAGTTCATATGTTGAACATTCGAGAAAAGCCCGGAATGTGTTTTAATTAAAGAATTACTTGGAGTACATTCTTTTGGTTTATGGAAATTACTTTGTGTTATTCCATAAAGATAAGACTTTCATTATTTGGGAAAGTTCTTATGCTATAATTAAAACACAGTTTACCTTATTTTGTGAGAGAATCCATATGCGTATTGGATTGAGAATCTTTCCAGCTGAAAATTATGTTTCCTAATTCATAGGATTTAGGAGTATATATATAGAGCCATCAGTCAATAGAGAACACACTTTTTTGAACTCGTAGAATTAATATAGTGAGACATATTAAATTGAGAGAGTTGGTGTTTTCGTTGGTACTGAGTGAGTTGAGAGTCAAGTCATTGTGATTGAAGATCGGCTCTACGAAATCCAGGTAACTTTGTATGTTACCTTATGGTTTTATCCTATGGGACTTTGGTGTCATTTGTTGGCCTCATAAGTTTCAAGGGCGGAGACTAGCTCGACTCCATAATGATCTATGTTTTTGTGTTTAGGATATTTAATATGTTGTATGCATAATTATTTGTAATTCTTGGCATGTTTTGCATGATTAATATAAATAATATAACTTGTATTTTATTATTCATGTGTTTTCTGTAATTTATATTCTGTAATTTTATTTACTACAAATTACTGTCAATATAGTTCCTACAAAAAGAATAAACAGAAATGAGCAATACTTTTCCTAAGTACTCCGCCCGTCCTTTTGTTTTCTTCCAAATCACTTTTACTGTTTCAATTAACATGTTTGACCTTTAATAAAGGTACATACATAGCATAAGTAATTTCTCTATTTTGACATAAAAACAAAACAAAAAAACCACGTGAAAAATATATAGAAAGTACTAGTCTGTCCCAACTGGAATTGCAGAGAGAGAAAAAATCACAAATATTAAGGAAGGTAAGATGGGTCGATGAGAATCGATTTAAAAAGTAAGTGGGAGAAATGAGTGGTGGGGATTGAAAGAAATAGACCATAAAAGGAAAGTGTGCACCTTCTGGTGGAAATACTAATAAGGAAAGTGTGCAGTTTCGGTTGGCACGAGAGAGTATCGACTAGCTTGTACGAAATACAGTATGCATTCATTGCCCAACCAATGTAACTACTCTCATAAGATGGCATGGGCCTCAAATCGTACAATTTTCTGCAATCCTTTTATTGTGGAGATCGAAATCTTAGTAGATGATGACGTTGGTTTATGTCCTAAATCCAATTCATATTTACTACCAACGTGAGTAGAAACTTAAAGGGTCACACACATAAGGATTGTGTACCAGGTTAAAATGATTAGGGTTAATTTATAAGATAAATTAATCTCAGGAACTATTTGATAAATAGGCATTAGGGTTCATACACTACTGGCCCAAGCCCATTGATATGATATTATATATATTATAGTTCAAGACTTTTGGAGATGATGATCAGACACATTTAGACCTAGCCAGTCACTCCAATAGTTAGTCAATCTTATCTGATAGGATCCTGGAAAGCAGTTCGTGTGGACTTGATAGAGGCCGGTCGCTTGTGCGGCTTGTGGTCAAATCACCTCGACACGATGTTCATCGTCATCGTTCATGAGGCAATAGGTGATCAATTGTGGTTGGAAGCTTGTGTGTGTTGAGTGTGGATTTGCATTGAGTGACAGTGGATTTGCATCTCAAAGGTATGTGATCCGTCTCTCAATGTGTATTTACATTATTCATAGATGTCAAAGTGATCTTGGAAATCAATTTGTTTATTCCGCTAATATATTTATCCGATAAATAATATTATGATTAATTAGTTCCTAACAGTTGTATCAGAGCAATCTTTGTTAATCTTTGTTAATCTATGTTTAATGTATTGATAATCAGATTATCGAAATAAAATTGTTTTATTTGTAGATGATTTGCTATTCCAAATTTGATTTAAAGGTGTTTAAATGTGTTTGCCTTAAACCCACAATATAATATTATTTTATATGATGAAGAGATGATCAAGATCATTAGATCATGCATGAAATATGATTAATGTATTTTTATCAAAATAAAATTGTTTTATTTGTGATTAAAAATTAATTTTTATAATAATAAAAATCATGAGATGATTTACTTTGTCAAACTTATATTAAAAAAAATTACATCTTTTTCACGATATTAATGTGTAACTCAAAATTAGATAATTTGATTATCATGTATTGCATATTTTTGTGTGTGATTTGAAAGAGTGTTCAAATATTAGATATAAAATAATGCTGACTAAATACAAAAGGTTTTTGATCCCTTATTTAATTGGTTGAAAAGGGTTTTTATTGGCATGTGAATAACCTAAAGAGTTTAGAATATATGTATATCTTAGCATGTGGTCATTGAATGAGAATCGTTCCAAGTCAATGTAATAATATGAGATTATGTATATTTGGTCAACTCCTGTGTTTGTCTTACCAAAATGACGCACTAGGCGATGCAGATTTAATTCGCATTCCGAGACCGTTAAGTTCTAGAAAGAGTTTCTTGATCATGACAAATTAGTTCTTTACAGATTAATTATAAAGTTAAAGTAAACAGAAACTTAATTACTTATAAAACAGTTTTATAAATTCATTATTTTCTGCATTACAACTTTAAGGGTTTGTAACATTTGGTCAATTAATATGATTAATTCACCGGTATGCATTAATGTGGTTAATGACATCAAATTTGATTTATTTTACACTGATGAGAAACATAATTAGTTATGAAACGATTTTGTGATTAATTATTTCAGTTTTAAAATTCAATGAATTGTTACTGATATTACCGGCCCAAAGGCCTACTGAGCTGGGAAGAGGGTCCACGGCCCAGCAACAGAAGGGCGATGCTTTTCCCGCTAAGGGGCACGTCCGGACAAGAAAGAAGGACGGACGGGGACAAAGGGAAGTGGTCCTGAACCTTCTCTCAAGAAGGTGAGTTCGGCTATAAATATTAGCCTCAAACAGTGAACAAGGTATGTGACTTATATCTCTCTACTTTATATTGAGAACACCTTCCGTACGTTTTCCTTCTCCACTATCCCCATCTCATCATCACGCCGGAGCTTCTCCCCGGGACACCTCCCGGGGATTGTTTTGCAGGATTGAAGCGGGCTGATCCAGGAGGAGACCCGGATAGCGTCGAATCCCGGGAGACGGACGGATTTTGACCTCATCAATTGGCACGCCCAGTGGGACATCTCCACCTTCGCATGATGGAGTCGCCAAGGAGAGGGCGCGGGCGCCCGAAGAAGAACGTGGCACCCCCAGGGGGTGGTTCTCTTCCACCCCCGGGAGATGATGTGACCTTGATGCAGTTGCAGGAGGAGGCTAGACACCAGCGGGAGCTAGGGGTACCGCAGGATGGCTACGTGGAAACTGCCTCTGACGAAGCCGACTCGGAAAGAGAGTACCAGGAGGAGCAAGGACCAAGGCCCGCCGGGGGAGGCAGTCCCCGGGCCCAGGGGCCTGAAGCCCGGGAGGAGGGGCAATCCTTAGCCGAGGCGGAAGAATCGGCGGCGTTGGAGTTCATGAGAGCCAACAAGGAACTGTACCACCAGTGGGTACTCTCTACCCGGGAAAATCGTAGGAGGAGGGAACCTGGGGGAGACCAGGCAGGACCTCTGCGGGGATACCAAAGAGAGGTTATCGACCTGGACGGAGTCGTTCAGCCGCCAAGGATACAGGGGCGTGTGAACTCTTCCATCGTCCCACCTTCTTTCCCTCCGAGTCTCGGGGTCGGAGGGGGAATGGCTGCGGGACAACAATCGAATTTGGTTCCACACGCTCCACCCTACTACCCGCGTTCCAGCTGGGGGGCGGGACAAATTGGGCATGGCCTGCCAGCCGTGCCGGTGGAGTCGTTGGGTTATCAGGCCCCTGGAACCCAGGGGAACCCTATCCAGTATTCCATGCCCATGCACGGATCAATGGGGGTGAACTACGGTTACCCGGAGAGATACTATCGGGAGGACGATAGAATGCGGGGCTATCAGGTGGCTCAGCAGGACCCCAACTCTTTGGAGGCTCGACTAGACAAACTGGTGGGAAGAAACGGGGCTAAACCAACCTCCCCTTGGGTCCCTCGAGTGCTTGCGTACCCATGGCCGCCGGGCCTCCGGACCCCGGAGGGAATCCCAACATATAATGGAGAGACAGACCCGGAAGAGTTTGTCAGGACGTACCAGAACCTGATGGTGTCAAGGGACTTCCCGGAGGAATTGAGATGCAAGTTGGTGGGCTGTTACCTGAGAGGAAACTGTCTTTTGTGGTTCGATTCCTTGCCCCGAGAAAGCCTCAGAGATTATTACGATTTCTCTAAGGCTTTGCTATTCAGATACGCCGGGTTAAAGAAGGAAGGAAAGCAGCTGACCGAGCTTCTGGCCACCCGGCAGAAGGCTGTGGAAGGGTCAATGGAATACTATCGAAGGTACATGGACGACAGCATGAAGGTCGTCGACAGACAGCAGCAGGAGAAGGCGGTGATTAGTGGGTTTATAAATGGCCTGAGGGATATGGCGTTGTTCCAGAAGTTGATGGAAAACATCCCGGAAACCTTTCACAACCTACAGATGGCGGTGCAACTGTACTGTGCGGTTAACGATGCCACGCGGAAGAGAAAAGAAGAATCCGGGGGATTCCTCCCGGATAAGATGGAAAGAAGGAAGACGGTTGACCCAAGTAAAAGGGACCTTGCTCCCGCGGCGATAAACCGGGCAAGAGCGGATAGTTTCACCCCGCTCAGCAAGTCCCGAACGGAGATCCATGCTATCCACAAGGATTTGTTCCCGGATCCGTTGCCTATCCAGGGGACCCCGTCTAGGGAAAATGCGGACAAATGGTGCGCCTATCACAAGTCTTATGGGCATTCGACAGAGGGATGTAGGATGCTGAGGAACGAGATAGAAAAATTAATAGAGCGAGGACAGCTGAGAGATTGTGTGGCGATGGAAGCAAAGAAGGAGAATCCCCGAGACCAGCCCCAGGAACAGCCCCGGAAGAGGTGGAGGCCTAACCCGGGGAGAGGAAATGGGAGAAACCAAGGCAACAGGGCCCCAGGGAGGCCTGCCATAGCTGCCGCACCAGTCCAAGCGGGGGAGCCTGCCCCAGTTCCCAACAGGATGATCAACGTGATAAGTGGGGAAATCGGAGAAGCATGCCAGTCAGTTTCCACTATCCAGGCTCGGACGCGATATGTTCCCCCGGGAGAGATTCAGGGAAAAAGATTTCGCCCCGAGGAGGCTCTCACTTTCTCAGAAGCAGATGCAGCCCCGCCTCAGATACCCCATTCTGACCCAATGGTGGTAACAGCGGAGATTGAAGGTTTCTTGATAAAGAGGGTGTTCGTAGATGACGGGAGCAGTGTGGAGATCATGTTTGCTTCCTGCTTCGATCAATTGGGAATTGGGAGACAAAACTTGAAACCCCCTTCATCTCCCTTGTCAGGATTCACTGGCAAACCTGAAGTCCCTCTAGGAGTTATTCCCCTCGCAGTATGTATGGTGGATGAGAAGGATCGGAGCAAGAGGGTCTCAGTAACGTGCAACTTTGCGGTTATTGATGCACCTTCACCATATAACGTAATCATAGGAAGACCGTGGCTAACCCAAGCCCGGGCAGCGAGTTGTCCGTATCTGCTGACGATGAAGTTCCCCACTGCGCAAGGTGTGGCAGTCGTGCGGGGAAGCCAAGCAGTAGCAAGAAGTTGCATGATGACGGCGGTCCGGGACGCAAAGAAAGCGGTAGGGGCAGTGCATGGAGAATTTCCCCGGCAAGAGTTGGAGGAAATGCGGGTGGTGGACAAAGGGATGGTCACGGTGGGAAAAGACCTCCCGGATGAAGTAAAAGGGGCATTGAAGGAACTCTTGGCCAGGTATCAGGGAGTATTCTCATGGAGCCCGGAGGACATGGTGGGGGTGTTGCCTGAATTGGGGGTACACAAGCTGAACATAAGCCTGGCGACAAAACCAATCAAGCAGAAGAAAAGACCTGTAGCCCCGGAAAGAGCGGAATTTATAAAGAATGAAGTAGAGAAGTTGGAGAAAGCCGGGGTGGTCGAGGAAATTATCTACCCGGAATGGATAGCTAACCCGGTCTTAGTAAAGAAGCACGATGGAAGCTGGCGCATGTGTATTGACTTCACGGATTTGAACAAATGTTGCCCCAAAGACAGCTACCCTCTCCCAAATTTGGACCGGCTGGCAGAGGCTATCGCGGGGTACTCGGTGCTAGCCTTCTTCGATGCACATAAAGGGTATCACCAAGTGCAGATGGATGAGGCGGACAAAGCGAAAACCTCCTTCATCACCGATTTCGGAACTTTCTGCTACAAGAAAATGCCCTTTTGGTGGGACCCTTCCCGACTGCCCCGGGAGGAGCCAAGTACTTGATTGTGGCAATCGATTACTTCAGCAAATGGGTGGAGACAGAACCGCTCACCAACATACAAGGACTAACCTGTGTTAAGTTTTGCTGGAAGAACATCATTTGTCGATTCGGCATCCCAAAGATTGTAGTCACAGACAATGGGGCGCAGTTTGAGAATGATCCTTTCAAATCATGGTGTATCAAGTATGGCATAGAGCAGAGGTTGACATCTGTGTACCACCCCCAGGCGAACGGGCAAGTGGAAGTCACCAACCGCATTATCATCAAAGGGTTAAAAACCCGCTTGGAAGGCGCGCGGGGAAATTAGATTTGGGAGCTGCCCAGTGTTCTTTGGGCCCACCGGACTACAGAAAGCTCGGCTACTGGGGAATCTCCATATGGATTGGTGTACGGGTCGGAGGCGGTGATACCCGCAGAAATTGGGATCCCGAGACCCCGGACTCAAAACCAGCGCCCGGAAGAAGAAGACGATGGAAGGCGCCTTGACTTGGACCTCCTGAAAGAAAAGCGGGAGAATGCGGCACTTCGGGAAGCCAAGGTGAAGGAGCGAGTAAAGAGGTATTATGACAAAAGGGTACGGAAAGAAGCTTTCATCCCCGGAGACTGGGTGATGAGGAGGAACGATAAGAGCCGCCAAGCCCCGGAGGGTAAACTTGCACCCAACTGGGAAGGCCCATACAAGGTAAAGGAAGCATACCCGGGAGGGAGTTATGTGCTGGAGGACAAGCAGGGGAAGGAGATCCCCAGAAGGTGGAATGTAGCTAATTTAAGAAGATTTTACGGGAAGTAGAGTACCCCGCATCATACCTTAGCTACTAAGGCATGAATATGCCAGGCATGGATATGCCCCGCCCGGAAGCATGAATATGCCCGGAGAAACAACCCGACGTTTGGCCTCGTCCCGGGTTTAGAAAGGAAGATTTGTAAAAAAAAAAGGGACCCATGGGTATCTCCCATTTGGGTTCCCCGCTAGAGTGGACCCGGAGCTTAGATAAAGCCCGGGGATCAAAGAATGTAATGGTTACGAGGAAGAGTTAATGAAAAGGGTCTTTTCGAAAAAACAGTTTTATTCGATCCTTTAAATTACAAATCGCATGAATATGCGGTCATATTTGTTGTAGGACGATTACATAAGCATTTTACATACAAGTATCCCTATCTATTTGCTATTACACCCACTTGGGACCTGACCCGGAAGCACCCTCGGGGTTACCCAAGCGGAAACCCCCTCCGAAGAACTGAGAGGACAGGAGATCTTCGGCAAAGCGGGCATCCGGGGCTTGATTCCATGCAAGCTCCTCTTCCAACTGCGCGGCGTCCTCTTCATTCAAATCAGGGATAGGAACCACAACGGATCCTTCGGGAAGTGGTTCTGCCAGGCGCATCCTCCTAACCCCGGCTGATGTAACAAACCTGTACTTAGGAAACAAGTCTGCTACACTTTTGCCCTTCTCCTCCCGACTGATGCGGGTGCCCTCAGCGGTCTTGATACCCTTCGTGGTAACTCCGGAATCAGCGATCTCCTGGATACGTCTTATCCGGCGTGCCACTTCTTCCGGGTCGATAGATAAGGACATATCCTCGTATCTTTCATACGCCACGTCCACCTCCACTCGGGCAGGGACTCGGCGGAGACTAGAGGGATAGGGCTCAACCTCCCCCGCGGCTATCTTGTTATGCCACTCCACGACGTCCAGATAGGCTTTATGATTGGGAGCTCCCTCACCAAACTTCTTCGGGTTAGCTTCCATGCGTTCAATCGTCCTACGAACCCCGGCTGGAATATCAGTGAGGGGAGACACCCCAACTAAGCCATTCTTAAGACCCAAAAGGTGATAGGATAGCCGGGTGACTAGTAGAGCATCCTGGAGGACCCTGTTCCTATGAGTAAGGGACCGATTCTCCTTCTCCAAGTCACCAAGCAGTCTATTTTGAACAGTGCGGGTCTCTAGACTCTTAAGCTTCTCTTGCGCCCGCTCAAGTTCACCCCAAACCATGCCTAGCTCCTTGGTAGTGCGATGCTGGGAGTCGTCGTGAAGGGCTTGCAGCTCAGCTATGGTCTGGTGAGAATTCAGGGCCTCCCGCATATGATCAGAAGCAAGGTCGAAGCATTGGTTCAACGACCCGAACTTGGCATCAACTGCCTTAAGAAACGCCACCAGCACCCGGATCGACCCAAACTCTTGAAGGAAGCATTCCAACCCCGCCTCAGCTAATGCCCGGTTAGCCTGGTCGCTTCCAAACCGCCAATGGGCTAGCTTCCTTTGAAGGAAAGAGCATTGGAGACACCCAGCGCGGGGGAGAGAGAAGTAGGTGCCGGAAGAACTACTAGGATGAGGAAAAACATAAGGCATGGGCCCGCGCGGGAGAATCTCCTCTAGGGGACGCTCAGACTACAAAAAATGGTAATATCATTAAAAGGTAGAACTTGTCATTAATCAAAATAGGCACCAAGGCCAAAGTTCTACATACACTTCCCCGGGGGAAGGAAAGCTACAAAATACTTTTTAAAAAAAAAGATTACAAGGGAAAAGGCAGACTAAAGTCTAGAGTTATACATTGTCTTCAGTAGAGTGCCTCTCTCCCGGAACAGCGTGAGCTCTTTCGAACCTCCTCTCCAGCTCCACCAGATTCTCAGTGGTCCACTCAGGGCCGGCATAAGCAGGGGCATCCACCGCGGGCTCATCAGTGGACCGTTCAGGGTACCCTACCTTCCGCGTAGCCTTCCGGGTTTGGTAAAGAAGGTCGTCTTGACCCGCAGCAAGGCCAACCCGGTAGTCCCCCCCCTTGGACTTGAACTGTTTGGTACCCAAAATTGTCAGGCACCGCGCAGTATTCGAGATAATTCTCTGCCCAATGGGGTGTCTCTGGGACAACCCCATAAACATTGAAGTCCTCGGAGCCAGGGTCGGGGCAGGAGGCCTCACCGATCGCAGGGAGCTTCATCTTCCTGATATCAGAAGCAGAAGAAGCCCGGGAGGACATCTCCAGTGATCGCCACAGCTAAGGCACCAAACTTTCCAGACTCGCTTCCTGAAGATCCCGGAAGCGATGGTTTAACAGGTCGTTGGCCTTGGGCCGATAGTAGGACGCCTGGGCATCAAGACGCGCGGGCCCGGGCAACCAACCCCGCAAACTCCGATACATCTCATGACAGGCGTCCGCGCTGGCCGTAGCGGCAATCCCTTCCAGCTTCTTCTCGAACGCCTCCGAGCGAAGGAGCTTCTGTGTGACGGCATTCAAGGCCTCGAGTTGAGAACTCTTCTTGTCCTTCTTCAGGGCGGAGTACTTCTTTTCCACCTCCGCCAACTTTTTCTCTTTGTCAACGAGCCGCTTCTCCTTATCAGCCAGCTTTCTTTTTGCCTCTTCTAGCTGGGCCGCGAGGCCGTCTTGCCCGGCCAGCTTCTCCCTGGTCTCGCGAAGTTCCTTCTCCATCTTGGCAAACAGCCCCGCACTGTATTTGGAGTAGGTTCTGTTCAGTGCCTCGGCAAACTGAGAGTCCGCCAGGACGGCGTCGGCAAAAGCAATGCTCTACACAACAAAGAAGAGGCAAGAAAGTAAGGAAACCGGAGGAATTATTTTAGATAAAAGACAGATCTAAAATAGTAGTTACCTCTTCTTTCTCCTCCGGGATAGTTTCGGAAGCAGCAGCCCGCGGAAGAGGAGGAGGAGGAGGGAAGTCCTGGGTCCTCTGACGAAAGGAAGGGGGCGACCCGGATAGCTCGCCAGGAGGCGGCCGTTTGAACCTCGAGCTTGCCCCACCACTGTAGGTAGGGTGTTGGATAAAGGATCGACGCCCGGGGGTAGGTGACGAGCCGGGAGTAGCACGGGCCTCAGAAGAAGGCCCGGAGGATGTCTGCTGGCGAGATTTGGGCGGCGCACGGGGCTTCTGAGGGACAAGAGCAGGATTCTCGGGGGGAGGTGGCCCAGGTTGGGAAGCCACTTGTGGTGTAGGAGTCTGTTGATCCGGGTGAGCGTCCCTCGCTTGAGCATCACCCCCGGAAGACTTATCGGTAAGGGCCATGACGTCCGCGTACAAAGAAGGTTGTACTGAAACCAAACAAGCAATGAAGTTAGACCAAGAGATTAAAAAAAAAAAAATCTTGACAAAACATAAAGCCATAATAGGCACCTCCATCTGGCCACACCGCGGAGATGCGCGGGAGCGTGAAGAGGTCGCGGGGATAGATCCCGCGAGGCCAGAAATAGCCTGCGTTCCCGTTCTTATAGAAGGAATCCATATCAAGGGGGTGAGGCGGAGGAAGTTATGGTCACTGGCAATGGTCACCGGGAGGTTGGAAAGAGGCTTCTTCTCCTCTGGAACGAGGGAGTCATTCCAAGTAGGCATAGGATAAGCCCGGGCATCGCACAGGAAGAAACCCTTTGAAGGGTATCCTTTGGCGGATTTGGGTTTGGACAGGATGAAGTCCTTTATCCCGGATCGAACAGTGAAAGAGAAGACGCCCGGGAAGGATGCGTGTGCCTTCCGTAAAGCGTAGAAGGAGCGGAAGAGTAAAAGGGAAGGAGAAACGGCGCACTGGGCACAGTTAAGTAAGAAAGCCAGAATAAGGACGACCCCGTTAGGGTGTAGTTGGGCCGGGGCCACGTTATAAAATTGGAGGATATCAACAAAGAGAGGGGGGAAGGGCAGGCTAAGCCCGTATTGAAAGTGGATTCGCGGGATGCACGTAACCCCTCGTTCTGAGACTCCCGGGGGAAGTTTAGAAAGACAGGCGTTTAAAGGAAGAGGGATAAAAGAGCGCTTCGCCAAATTTAAGACATCCCTATCTAACGAAGGGGAATCCCCGGGAACATCGAAAAACTTGAGACCCAGGGGGCGCACTCCGTGAGTAGGCCCTCGGGGAATACCATCACCAATTTCCCCGCCAAACACGTCCGCATCCTGATCGTCTAGAGGGAAGTCGGGATCCCCGGACGAGTGCAAACCCGCCTCGTCCAAGTTCGACGCACCCGGGGTGAGTAGTTCCCGGGGCGAGCTAAAAGCTTCGGAATAGGTGTCTGGAGAGGAGACGGGGGAGAGGATAAGGTTATCGGCGACCCGGGACTGGACCTCGAACTGATTTCGAGCTCGCTCGGTGTCTGAGGAAGAGTTGGAAAGAATTGGAGAGTTCATGATGGGAGGAGAAGGAGAGCGAGAGCGAGAGCTTACTTGATCAAAAGAGCAGAGCTTCAGGGAAGTTTTGAGAAGAGAAGTTTAGAGAAAAGGAGCTTGGGTCCTTATATAGGCAGGTGAATAGGAACCGCCACCTCAAAAGAAGGGAAAGTAATCATGACACGGTAAAAGAGGTACTGATTAATGCAGAAGGGGAAAAGGCGGCGTCGACAGAAACCAATTTTAACACGGATGGGCCCTACCCAAAGATAGCGTTAGAAGGGGGAGCTTATGAGACCAGTTCCCCGCGCTACGAGAACCCGGGTGACTGGTCTGGGGGGCTAGTGATATTACCGGCCCAAAGGCCTACTGAGCTGGGAAGAGGGTCCACGGCCCAGCAACAGAAGGGCGATGCTTTTCCCGCTAAGGGGCACGTCCGGACAAGAAAGAAGGACGGACGGGGACAAAGGGAAGTGGTCCTGAACCTTATCTCAAGAAGGTGAGTTCGGCTATAAATATTAGCCTCAAACAGTGAACAAGGTATGTGACTTATATCTCTCTACTTTATATTGAGAACACCTTCCGTACGTTTTCCTTCTCCACTATCCCCATCTCATCATCACGCCGGAGCTTCTCCCCGGGACACCTCCCGGGGATTGTTTTGCAGGATTGAAGCGGGCTGATCCAGGAGGAGACCCGGATAGCGTCGAATCCCGGGAGACGGACGGATTTTGACCTCATCAGTTACAATTAGTCAATTAATTTGATTAATTGAGTTTATGCATTAGTGTGATTAATGTCACTTAATATGATTAATGTAATTTAACTAATGCTGGATAATTTGAATTTGATTCAATCGATTTAATATGATTAAATGTGATTGATGTGATTCTTGTAAATTAATTTGATTAAACGGATTAATGTAATGCTGAATTATTTGAATATGATTCAAATAAATTTAATGTGATTTAAATGTGATCAACATGATATATGTGATTTAATACATTTAAATATGATTAATGTGATATAATATGATTTAGTCAAATTATATGTGATTAATGAGATTTAACACGATTAAATGTGATTTAAATATGATTAATGCGATATATTATATGATTAATAGGATTTAATCAAATTATATGTGATTAATGAAATTTAATACTGTCAAATATGATTAATATCAGTTATGAAAGATTTAAGAATGACTTCTTACTAAGTTTGCTCGTCTTAACATAATGCTTTAATTCCTATTAAGCATTGCCAGTCAGTGAAATAGCAGCCGTTGGATCATATCAATGGCTGTGATCCCTCCACGTGGATCCCTTCTTATTCTACATCCATTCTTTGCATTCATCCCAAACAACATCTTCTCCAACTGCACCTTCTATTCCGCCACTTTCTGATAACTCCTCCTCACATCCAGTTTCTCGACCCACTTCCCCAACACACGATCTCCCTTCTCCAATGCAAAAACGGATTTCCCGGCGGTCTAAAATAAATAATTTTATTTTAGTTCACGCTGCTCTGCTACTAATCTTTCCATGTGGGATACAGGAGGCTCTGTTGTTATGCTTCATGTTGTTTTCTCTGAGCCCTTCTATTATTGGACTCATAAATGCTTCCATATATGGACCCTATTTGTTTAAGAACTATCACTCCCTCCATCACTCTTCCCCTGTGCCACTTTACAGGTACCTTGTCGATGAATATATCGATTCATCGGTTTATTTGAATATTGATTGGTTTTGATTTTATTTTTCTTTGTAGCTGGAGTTGTGATCAAGTGGATATTTTTCTGCATAGAATCTTCAGAATTTTAAATTTGCAAAGGCATTTGCTGCATTTGACTTTGTGATGTTAGTATTTCTGGTTTGTTTATGTTTTTAAATTTAGTAGTGGTCATGTCTGAATTAGGCCTCTGATTGTACGCTGAAGCGATGAGGTTTTGATACCCAATAACCATTATGTTTCCTACCATCCTCTGCTATATCATCATTGTTTACAATGCATATATTATAGTATCACTAAATGTACAAACATTTTTTGACAGGATTGTATCTGGAAACCGTTTCAAAGCCATGCAAGTATGTCAACCCTGGCATTTGGTAAGAATGAATGATTAAATGATATGTTTTAATATATATCTTTGTAAATTGACATATGATGCATTCAGGTCTGTCATCGATTTTAGAAGAAGTTGTACCTGGAAACTTGAAGGGGATCAGGAGAAAGCAAAAGAATCCTTCTTACAGCAAAATATGAGAGTTTTCTAAATTCTAAGCATTCTAAAATTTTGCATGTCTTTATTATATATCATTCTGTCTGATATTTAGTCTGACAACTTATTACACATGTGATTTGAAGGACTGTCCTGAAAGAAACATCCTTTGAATGCATGATAAATTTTGCAACTGGATTATGTATTTGCATCAGACAGTTGAATTGATCTCAATATCTTCCATGCTACTCATAGTGCAGATGACACTATATATATATTTTTATTTGGAGTTTGGACAATGAGTTGAGTTGGTTTTTGATTGCTGCTTGTGCTTGATTTGCTGAGGGAATGGTATGGATTTCAAATTTTGCTGCTGCTTGCTTTGCTGATGAGCTTATGGTTTCATATTTCAACTTTTGCTCGAAACAACTTTTGCAGAAGCAAAAGGGTAAATGAGATGAGAGGCTGAATCCTGTAAGGTGCATGTGACATGGAATTGATGATAGCTAATTAATGAGATGAGTATTTTTTTTATCACCAAGTAGATGAGTTTTATAAAGGCACAGTTTTCATGCAGTAAGAAAATGAGAATAATGACCATACAGTCATTTTGTCATTGTCGTGATTTCCACATCTCTCTTTCTTTTTGTCACATCTTTTGTTATTGATACTTAAAAGTATACTTATAATTCTAGAAGTGTACAATATTGACCAAATTATTTTTATTTTTTAGGGAATACAAATATTACATATAACATTAGAGAGAAAATTACATTGTATGATGTCATAATTTCTAATCTTTTATTTGACATAAAATATAACACAACGCTTTTATGCATAAGAAATGTAACCCTAAATCCTGAACATAACATATGTGATAAAAAAGTAAATTGATCAAATATTGTGCTATATTTATAAAATTCATAAACAATTAAATTAAGTTTTTAAAATGATGTGCTTGTTCACGTCAAAAAGGCCCTGTTTACTAGAGCTTATTTCTTGATGTACTGAACTGAATTGAATTGAACTAAACTGAACTGAGCTGAATTGAACTGAACTGAAGTGAAAATTGATGTATTGAAAAATAGAATCAGCATGACTGAATTAACCTGAATTTCATCAAATTGCATTTTCACTGAACTGAACTGAACTGAACTGAACTGATCTACAGATAAGCTCTGGTAAACAGGGCCAAAATCATGTGATAGATGATTTATGTTTTGAATCATTTATTTTAGAAATTTAATTTTCAAATATTTACATAAATAAGAAAAGTTACCGTGCAACACACGGTGGGCATTAAAACTAGTTCTAAATAAATTATCTTGAATTAGATTTATGACGAAACTTCGGCTCTGTTTACTAGAGCTTATTTCTTGATGTACTGAACTGAACTGAACTGAATTGAATTGAACTGAACTGAATTGAACTGAACTGAATTGAACTGAACTGAACTGAAGTGAAAATTGATGTATTGAAAAATGGAATCAGCATGACTGAATTAACCTGAATTTCATCAAATTGCATTTTCACTGAACTGAACTGAACTGAACTGAATTGAACTGAACTGAACTGAACTGAACTGAATTGAACTGAATTGAACTGAACTGAACTGATCTACAGATAAGCTCTGGTAAACAGGGCCTTCCAAGTAGACCAAGAAATTCGATTTAAGGGACCTGGATATTAAAGTGGGAAAACCCTCCACGAGTCTTTCCTTTAGATTTTCTGTGGAAATTCTAGAAGTAATAAATCTATTCAATACAATAATTTTAGAATGACCTCTTAGTAGTTCTAACAGAAGTGTTAAATCAGCCATTTCATATTTATGATATTATTATTCATGATTTGTAACATTTGATAAAAACTCTAAATTTGATTTACAATTTTTTATCATCTTAATTTCAAATCAATTAATAAGATTAATTGAGTAAATTTCCGTTGACAAGAATCCTTATGCTATTAATTGTAAATTATTGTGATTAATTTGTTTTAAATATATTTAATGTGATTGATTGTGTTTAACAATTGAGTGGTTACAAATATTATGTTTATACCATTTATGGTTAACTCATAATTTAGCAATAAATATGATTTATTTGTCTAACTTATCTAAACTTAATTGTGATTAAGATTAGAATTAATTTGACTAAATGAGTTTGGTCTAATGGATGGATTTTATTATTTAAATTGTGAATTAAATATGAGTGTTCAATGTGATTTACGAATTTTAACATTTGAAATTATGCCAATTTTTGACCTATATTCAGTTACTTATGAATTAAATATGGAAAGTGCATAGAGATGGACTAGTTTAAATTATAATGTGATTATAATTTGAAATGATTTAATTTGAATCAACTAAATGTTAGTGAAAATTCAATGTTTAAATAATTGTATTTCTAATTAGATTAGTGACTCGTGCTAATATTTGATGAATTATGCTTATGTAATTATTTTAATGGTTACATAATTACATGTTGATATGCGATTTCTAAATGATTGTTTTGTTGAAATAATATTCAATATATAATGTGATTATTTGTTATATACACAATTGTATGATTGTCGCATATGGTGGCTAAAAATTCATTTATTTATAAATTAGATGATTATAAAATCCCTTATATGCCTTCCCATCATTTAGTAGAGATTGAACTTTCATGAGAATTCATTTGTTGGGTATCTAAGTGGGAGGAAAATTTCTACTAGTCATATTAGATATGATCTTTGAATGATGGCTTAACAAAACATTGAATTAAATGAGTTTACTCACCATTCTGGTTTTGGGGCAAATTATTAAGTCATAAAGTTTCCTTCCATTATTATAGCATTACAACTACTATTGTTTGAAATGATTTGTTGGGTATCATCAAGGTCGTTCATTCTATGGTGTTTTTGGTACGATGAGATGTGATCTCTGAATAATGGGTTCGACTTAACGAGGCGTATGATTTGTTGGGTATCCTCAAGGTCATATGTTTTGAGGCAAAGAGTTAGGTAACTCAAACGTTGTGCATACCAAGAGTTGGTATCCTAATAATCTAGGAGTTATAAAGTGTTATAATTGATAATATGTATCTACCTTGCAAAATTATCTTGATTTGTTGGGTATCCTCAAGGTCGAGATAACTAGTAGGGATCTTAGCTCACTTGGAATTATTAGATAATTTCCGAATCAGTATTTAAGGGTTATTGATTTGATTAAAATAGTGGGAGCAAAACCAAAATTTAAATTATTTATCCATATCCTCGTGTTTTCACTACTACAAAACAGACTTTTAACTTCGCCCATTTTACTTCGATTTTCAAAAATTGAGAAAATAACCAAAGTAAATAGTATTTTTACTACGCTTTTTTGGATAACCGAAGTAAAAACCACTTTTTACTACGGTTTATTTGAAACCGGAGTAAATAAATAGAGTATTTACTTCGGTTACAAAGAAACGAAGTTAAAGAATTATGAAAGCCGATATCATTGCGATATCGATTAGGGAATGGAACACCCGAAGGCAAACATATATCAAACCAACAACGATTTGAAAATGTTGTCCTACTTTTCAACTTACCGAAACCATATTGATAACGTACCGAGGTCGTTACGTTTGATGTAGTTTTAGTTAAAGCTTACCGAAGTCAATGACATAGGCATACCGATGTCGGTTAAATAATGATGAAAGTCAATATCATTGCGAAATCGATTAAGGAGTGGAACAACCGAAGGCAAACATATATCAAACCAACATCGATTTGAAAATGTTGTCCTACTTTTCAACTTACCGAAACCATATGGATACCGTACCGAGGTTTTTACGTTCGACGTAGTTTTAGTTAAAGCTTACCGAAGTTAATGACGTAGGCATACCGATATCGGTTAAGGAATGATGAAAGTCAATATCATTGCGAAATCGATTAAGGAGTGCAACAACCGAAGGCAAACATATATCAAACCAATATCGATTTGAAAATATTGTCCTACTTTTAAACTTACCGAAAGCATATGGATAACGTACCGAGGTCGTTACGTTTGACGTAGTTTTAGTTAAAACTTACCGAAGTCACTGACGTAGGCATATCGATATCGGTTAAAGAATAATGAAAGCGAATATCATTGCGAGATCGTTTAAGGAGTGTAACAACCGAAGGCAAACATATATCAAACCAACATCGATTTGAAATTGTTGTCCTACTTTTCAACTTATCGAAACCATATGGATACCGTACCGAGGTCGTTACGTTTAATGTAGTTTTAGTTAAAACTTACTGAAGTCAATGACGTAGGCATACCGATATCGGTTAAAGAATGATGAAAGCCGATATCATTGCGACGAGATCGATTAAGGAGTGGAACGACCGAAGACAAACATATATCAAACCAACATCGATTTGAAAATGTTGTCCTACTTTTCAACTTACCGAAACCATATAGATAACGGACCGAGGTCATTACGTTTGACGTAGTTTTAGTTAAAACTTACCGAAATCAATGACGTAGGCATACCAATATCGGTTAAAGAATGATGAAAGCCGATATCATTGCGATGTCGATTAAGGAGTAGAACAACCGAAGGCAAACATATATCAAACCAACATCGATTTGAAAACCAACCTAGCTAACTAATTTTTAACTTGCAAATATAAAAATATTAAATAAATGAAGTACGAATATTGTGAAAGTCAAATATTACTTGAGTTAACCTTATATTGATTTCTATGTAGACTTTGAACCTTACACTAGCTTAGATGAAGTAAACTATCAAAACCTTGATCTCTATGCAATCACTAAACGAGTTAACTAGTCAAGAATAAAATGTTAGGTACGTATATATTGGTCCAGTCCCAAATTGGAACCAGTAAAATTGGACCTCATCAATCGATAACCCTCAAAGATAATTGATCGCTAAACCCTAGACCCTAAACCCATGAACTAACTTCTTACTTGTTAAAAAAAAAATGAATTTGACAACTTTAATTAAATTTGTGAATATACAATCATTAAATGTGCAGTGGAACTTGTTTTTGTAATTTACTTTTCATCTCTAAGTATTATACATTTTTTGAAAAGAAATCTGATCTAACTAATATATATTGTAATTAACTAGCTAGTATCTTAAGTTTAAAGGTCATGCGTATAACCTCTCTAAATTAATATATTATTAATTTATTGATATAACAATATATATCTCACTAAATTCTTAAAATCCCAACATTATTAATTTATAGAGCCTTAACTGTATATTGATTTATATATACAAGTTAAAGAGCAAAATAATATTATTGTACAAATGATCATAATTCAAATCTTATTTTCTTGTACGTAGTGGTATAATGTCCTCAAGATTTTCATAATTAAACTACATGAAATTATTTTCAATTTAGTCACTAATTAGTTATATTGTGTTCAACATAATCATAATTAAGCACACCTGTGTCGAAGTGACGGCAAACCGAAATCAAAATGTTGGATTGGGCTAAAGCCTATTGTTACATGGTGGGCCTAACCATTAATAATAGATCACGGTCCAACATTAATATTGGATTTCGGTTTGATGTCGGTTCGGTTTAGGTACGATTTCTGTTATAAACGAAAAACTTTCCATGAAAATAAACCCTAATCGGGTATGAATGGTATATATAGATATCCCACTATTCTTTCATGAGGCTCCACTCTGCTTCGGTCGTCCAACTTTGATACTTTACTCCGCCATTCGCTTATTTCAACCCATCAAAGGTAAGATTTTCTTATCTCGATATATGGTATTCATCAATGTAGTGTATTTGAGCTAATTGTTGTTCCCATATTTTCGTCCATACATGTAAATGAGTTCAATGGCATCCATGTACACGTTTGATATATATTTTATTATTTGGGGATGAAAAAGGTTGTACCTTTCATCTTGAATATGAGAAGCACGAAGATCCTATTTTTCCATGTCCTTTTAGCTCGTGTTTTGAGATACTGCAATAGGTCATATGTTCTTAAGTTGTTATAGTATTTTTTATTTTGGTTTATTATGATTTCGGTTTTATTATGCTTTCGCTTTTTGAATTTTTGGTGTTGTGTATAGGAAAATGGGCAATGATGATAAGAGAAAAAGAATCAGCGAAGATGGAGCAGAAGAAGGCGATACAAGTCTAACGAAGAAGATACAAAAAAAAAGGTAGTGGGATTACTATTTGCAAGGAACTAATGGAGTTGGTAGATAAGGGTTTATGATGGTGAAGCATTTAGATTATATTCTTTACCCGGCAGACTATTAAAATATGGTACGGGCTCATCTCTTGAATGCATTACTCTCCAGAACGCTTATGTTGGCATAGTACATTCAAAAAAATTTGGGATTTTTTTTGGATATTTGTCATTGAGAATTTTGAATTTTTTAGACACAATGAAAAGTATTCATGCAATGGAATTTTTCTTTGGACATTGTGGTCCGTTTTGCATTATTCGACCAAATCCTGTAAGAATTTTTATTGAACAGAAATCCAACATAATCCATGTCGATGTCGGTCGATCGTAAGGTCTGCTCTCAGATCAACACAAACACCAAACCGAGTTCATGCCGAAATCGGTTCAATAATCCCTCCATTCATCAAACCGATATCTGTTTAGTATATCGCCGCCCGGTATCGGTTCGGTAAACGGACTAATACGTAGTATGCAAACCGATATACACTATCCTGCAAACCGACTTCGGTATGCTATTTTTTCTCGTACTGCATGCGAACCGATTTCGGTATGCTATTTTTCCAACTACCGCATGCAAACCGACTTCGATATGCTATTTTTCTAGTACTGCATGCAAACCGACTTCGATATGCTATTTTTCTAGTAGTGCATGCAAACCGACTTCGGTATGCTATTTTTTCTACTACCGCATGCAAACCGACTTCGATATGGTATTTTTCTAGTACTGCATGCGAACCGACTTCGGTGTGCTATTGTTCCTAATACCGCATGCAAACCGACTTCGATATGCTATATTTTCTAGTACTGCATGCGAGCCGACTTCGGTATGCTATTTTTTCTAGTACTGCATGCGGACCGACGTCGATTAGATATCGTTAACAATTTTGTCTTGCCGAAATCGGTGCGTGTTCGGATTGGTATCATTGTTCTATTACCGTGACCGAACCGAGTTCGGCTAGCTGTCTCTTCAAAATTATACTAACTGAAGTCCAATCGATATCTGTACGGTGTCGGTAGGAACCGCAGTAAAATAATCTTTCTACTTCGGTTTTCAAACCGAAGTCAAAAATATAGTTTTTACTGCGCCTCTTTTGACTACGGTTATTCCTGAAAAATAACCGAAGTTATATGCCTTCCAGAGCCGAAGTAAAAGGGGTTTTCTGTGGTAGTGTTTGGTTTTATTAAATTGCATAAATTTAACTTTCTACCCCTTACTTATGGTATATTTTAGAATACAAGTAAGCAACTTTCTACTATTTTAATTAGTCCTAAAAGTTCTTGAATCAAATATGAGAATTGTTCTCATCCAAAGATAATGATTTAGTTTCTCAATGCTAACTAAGATAAAACAATTTAGAGTGTTTAGAAGAAACACCGAGTATATGATGATGTATCCGTTATATCTCATAAACTCGTAACTCTATATTGTTGGGAGGACACATGTTCACATAATGATGATACATTTTGAATGTTTATTGATGTATTGTTTGTGAATTTTAAGTGTCATCTTAGTTAGATAAATATTTGATATTGAGAATTTTCTTATAACATAAGAAAAGTTTGAGTGATATGATTCATAATTAATTTTGAGAATTAATTGTGTAATAATTATTTCATTTCTTCAATTAAAACTGCAAGACATTGCATGGTGACTTAGGAATTTCAGAAATTCATTCATCATTTGCAATGATAATTACCGTTATATTTTAAATTGATGGTAATTGTGAAAGGAGTCATAAACTTTACAATTGTTGTACAAGTATATGCTTGGAAATTTTCTTTCACTTGTAGAGTAATAATTAAATCATGTAAATTTTAGTTTGACTAAAATTTACCATTATCATGTTTGACATGTTAAAATGAATAAAGTTGTTATTCTTTTGTACGATGAAAGTTGGTTTTGAACTGATTTTCACGTCTAAAGTGATTTATATTACCTACATCAGATAACTTACTTTTAGTGTCAGAATAAGGTCTGATAGATGATTTGTGGAACTTTTGTTTTAATCAATCGTGACACGTAAATATCATTTATCTTGATATTGACCAAGATACTTTTATGAGAAAAGTTTAAATGTTGTTGATTAATACATTCCATGTATTTGATCTTATAACATTATATGTTAGAGAACACAAGTCATACTCAATTTTAATCATTTTGATGATTAAACAACATTTGATGAAGTGTATGAGTTGTTACAAATTTCAACCGTTGAAATTTAAAGGTTCTGAGAAAAGTAATTAGTGTTTGATTTGATCGCACTAGTTATCTTTATACACACTATTAGATAGTGAGTATAAAATAAATCTAAAATATTTGATATTTATGATTTATGCAGTCTATAGATTATGCCATTAGTATTGTCTCCTATTTGTTATTTAGTTGATTTTATATATGATATGTGTTACACTTTTGATATAGTTCTTCTCTGAGAAGTTGTTTCAAAAGTAATTATCTTTCCGAAATAAAATGTTTATTTAAGAAAGATAAGTGGGAGGAATTATTGTAACCAAACAAAATTAACCACTGGAACAAATATGTCACTTAATGATGTGATTGCAATAGTTGCATATGATACTTTAAAGTATACGAAATTGTATTGTACATAATGATTTTTATAACTCTAATTTCATACTAAATATTATCATAGATTCATGTGCAAGATTAGTGGATCTTATTTGAATATTTTAACATTTTTGATGATCAATTAGTTGATTGTATCAAATTAAATTATTAAATTCAGTACAGTCAACTTTTAAAGTGGGAGCAATATGTTTTCTTATTGCATTGTATGTGATAAATGCATGTAGAAAAAATAAATTTATTTGAGAGTTCAAGAAAATAGACAATGTTGACTTTCACAGTCAATGTCTATCGGATAGACAATGTTGCAAATGTGTATTCAAGTGGGAGATGCACTTTATAAAACTTAAGAATATTTAAACTATTCTTGGTGGAAAATGGGCTAATTATAATGTTGTAGATTTTGATCACATGAATATATATATATATATATATATATATATTTTTTTTCATGGCTTACTCTTGTTTATTTTATGTTATTTGTCAAATGCAATAGAATATTATTGGACTCATTGAATTAAATAGTATTACATGATCCAATTTTGTGCAAAACATTAACAATTGATTTTGATCAATGATAAAATACAAGGATTAGAAAGTAATGTCCACTAAATTCCATTGAATTTGTTCAGTAGTTGACTAAAACAATTAGATTGAATTGATTTAGTCAAAGTGGGAGTTTGGTATGTGGACATGTCATTAAAATCAATTTAAGCTTATGCTATTGGTAATATGGAGTTATTTATTATTTACTACATTAGATAAATAATAATGTCCTTAAAATAATATTTGCATGAAAGAGATCGTAAGAATTACGATGATGAGATTCTTTACATTGCTTACATATTATTTTTGAATTATCCCTAGTCATAGTATTAACAAGATGGGACATTGTTAATACAGATAGCTGCCTAGCACATGTTTTGTTCCTATCTATTAATGTAGAGAGTAGTTGATCTCATCAACTATTGTGTGGCGACACAAGAACAAATATGTGGATGCTTGTTAGAGAATAAGTTCATTGGATTGACCCGTCGAGATTTTCCATGAGGTAAACTATTTAAGTGTTAATGGAATTAATCTTGAAAGTGAAAATAATCCTTAGACTTGAGATCATAAGAGTGTCTAGAGTGTGGAGTGTTACACTTGTTTCTCTTTTTGCCCTTATCCTAAGTTGGTTACTGTGCTTTTAGAGTTGGGTGTATTATGAAGCATTGATGGATAGTATATGTTCAATAAAGGATTCACCACTTCTAATAGTAAGAAGAGTTATCCCTTTATGGTCACTTGTTGAAATATGACTTGAAAATGTTTGCGCAAACTGGGAGTAATTTTTAGAATATATTCTAAATTCTACTTCGAATAAGTCATATCTGAGGAACAAGAAAATAAATAATTAGTTCAATAAGAGTTAGCACTAAACCTTACTCTTGGACTAATTGGGATATAGTATGGTGAAAGGATAATATAATTTCACGACCTCCTTTATTTGGAGAAGTGAAAACGATCACATATATTTTCTATCACTTGGGTGGTCATGATGCCTGGCTAGAGGCCAATCTTGATCTGTGAATATGGATTGCAAATTCCATGGCTTAATTGTATTTAGGCCAAGTGGGAGTTTGTTGGTTTATGTCCTAAATCCAATTCATATTTACTACCAACGTGAGTAGAAACCTAAAGGGTCACACACATAAGGATTGTGTACCAGGTTAAAATGATTAGGGTTAATTTATAAGATAAATTAATCTCATGGACTATTTGATAAATAGGCATTAGGGTTCATACACTAGTGGTTTATATGATATTATATATATCATAGTTCAAGACTATTGGAGATGATGATCAGACACATTTAGACCTAGTCAGTCACTCCAATAGTTAGTCAATCCTATCTGATAGGATCCTGGAAAGCTGTTCGTGTGGACTTGATAGAGGCCGGACGCTTGTGCGGCTTGTGGTCAAATCACCTCGCGATGTTCATCGTCATCGTTCATGAGGCAATATGTGATCGATTGTGGTTGGAATCTTGTGTGAGTTGAGTGTGGATTTGCGTTGAGTAACGGTGGATTTGCATCTCAAAGGTATGTGATCCGTCTCTCAATGTGTATTTACATTATTCATAGATTTCAAAGCGATCTTGGAAATTAATCTGTTTATTCCGCTAATATATTTATCCGATAAATTATATTATGATTGATTAGTTCCTAACAGATGGCATGTGTCGATGATTTATGGGTTCTGCATCCATGATTAGGCCAACATATTATCATTATTTGAGTGATGATTAACATTTTCTTTATTTGAAAATTCGTAGTTCTGTCAAAATGCTTTCCTTTGATCATGAAAATGATCTCATATATGCAGTTCGAGAAACAGAACTGAACTCTAATGCATGGTGAAGAGCAAGCTAATCCAGTAATGGTGAAGTAAATCGCACATTGAAGCCCTGTCCACTTCAGCTTATTGCAGCACGGCTGCAACACGCTGCAGCATCAATAAACCATGTGTAATGAAGCCCTAATTCATGTGTAACATTGTGAATCTGTGCAAGTTTTTAACTATTGCTATTCCTAATCTCTCGTGTTAGAGCAAGTCCAACAAATTCTCCAAAAGTTTTTCTAAAATAGAGAATGGAAACCCTATATTCTCCAAATATTTTTTACTCAAATCCAACAGTATCTCTACTTTAGAGATTTTATTAATAACTTTTTTCCTTTTTTCTTTTTTTTTTTGCATTAAGAAATTTGCCAAAAATAGTTTTTTTTCTTTTGCAATGCGCATGAATTCTGTTCCTCAAAATTTATTTGTCATTCTACATATTTAGCAAAGCAAATCTTCTCTCTCATCAATTTTGCTATAATAGCAAATGGGATAGCAAATCTGTTGGAGTGGAAAAATACACAAAATCTCTAAAAATTGACAAAATCTCTATTATAGCAAATCTGTTGGACTTGCTCTTATTCGAATCTATAGCTATTCTTCGGTATCTCAGATGGATGCAGAAAGGAGCTATGATCGGACTAAGCTGGAAAAGTGACTGAGAGATTAGGTTTATGATAACCTGTGTGCGATTTTTTTTATTTTTTTTTTCGCCAAAACCTGTGTGCGATTTGATCATGCTTCTGTATTGAAGAGCGAAAAATGTTTGTGGCTCCTACGAAATAAATTGGTGTTTCTTGTAGTGATTTTGATGAAATAAAAGGTGAAATTAGTGTTTCTTGGTTTGCATATTTTCATCCTGTTTGGATCCAGGAGCAGGAAAGTGAGAATTTAGGCTATATGAAAATGTTATGTATTACCGATTTAAACTGTACTGTGATTGGTTAAATTGTTTGTACTGTAATCTGTACAAATTAAATGCATAAATTCTTTCAAATTTGTACTATAATTCCGATTTAAATTACTTTGTTTGCACTGTAATCATTCCTGGAAGCCTTCTCTGACTTATGTGGTCTTGTACAACTTTTTCGGACCACTTTTTCGTACCAATTTGTAATCCAACTCACTATTTGCAGAATTTGATTAAGTAATTGAGTAATCTTTTGTAAAATATTCAACTTTATTCTAAGCTTTTTCAATTTTTAATTATAAAAATTCACATTATTCGTCATTGCTTAGTTTCAATTGTTTTTCGAATGAATGATAAAAGTCAAAATATTTTAAATCAATTCCTCAATTGCTTAATAAGGGAGTTCAATGTTAAGTTACACGCATCTCTCCCTGCTTCATTTCAAACCTCTCCCAACTGAAAGAGGATATGTAAAGTGAATGCATGAGATGAATTACATTCTAGAGTTATGATTGGAAAAGGAGACTGCAACTTCTGATCCTCTAATTGGCTTGATATTGGTCCACTTATGGATCATTGTAATTATGCTAATACTAATATCCCTATTGATAGCTCTGTTGCAACATTTATCAATGAAAAACCAAACTTAATGCAACATCTATCCTCCCATCTATCTCCTGATATTATGCTTCTTTTGCAGGAATCTCAACTCCATGAACACATGGATGATAGATTGATCTGGAAACTGGACACTAAAGGTCAATTCACTTTCAAATCTACCTACAACAAACTCAGACAACCTAGGGGTATTATCTCTTCCATTCATCATTTATGGAACTCTAGACTGGAAAAGAAAGTATATGTTTTTATGTGGAGAATGATCAATTCCTTTCTTCCTTTTGATAACATCCTTAAATCAATGCATATCTGTCTGCCCTCTTAATGTCTTAAATGCTGCCATGAGGACTCTCTTGATCACTTTTATAATTCCTGTGATTTTACATTAGGCATATGGAAAAAAAATGCATATTTTTATGGGAATTTCTGATAGAAGCTTTTCAGCTATTTGGGAAAGACTCTCTTTCTATCTCACATATAATGGTATGAGTGCTCTTCATAATCTAATTATTAGAATCGCTCCATCCATTACTTGTTGGATTCTTTGGAAGAGCATAAATAAATGACTATATGACAGTGTCCCATCTTCTTCAGTTAATATTCTTAAACTGATCAAGGAGCTTATTTTTCAGACTTTTCTGTGCTAAACCTTTCTTCATATCCAATGCATTTGATTCAGAGATTGCAAACCATAGCTTTCTACCATTAGGAAAAAGGCCACCGAAACCAAAAAAAATCAAAATCGCTTGGTCTAAGCCCCTAACTGGTCTGACAATCAATGTAGATGCTTCATGGTGTAGTTCTACTCTCTATGCTGGAATTAGCGCTATTACTAGAGATAACGGAGGGGGTTTTATCTCTGGGAAGTGTTCTTATATTAATGCCAGTTCCCCTCTAGAAGCTGAACTTAAAGCCATTCAACTTGTTATTTCCTGTGTAAATGGTTTTACTGATCCTATCATTATAGAATCAGATTGCCTCAAAGCTATCTCTTCTATCTTAAATCCCATCACTGCCCATTGGAAACTTTTTCAACTAGCAGATTCCATTAAACAGACTTTATCCTCTCACTATCTGATCCATGTTTATAGAGAGGCTAACAAACCTGCTGATGCCATGGCTAAATGGTGCTTAAAATCTCAACATGATTTATCTTTTAATTTTGGCTCACTTCCTAATGAAGTTCAAGGACTCATTAGATTAGACCAAATGTGTACTCCCTCACTTAGAATTTCCAGAATAGATTCTACTGACTGATTCTTTTGTTTACAGTGATGAAGCTCATTGATGATATCATCAATGAGTCTTCAAACTTTGCAGATTCTGGGATCTATTCAATTGCTGTGAAGGAGTAAATTCCTCTTTCAACCTGAACCAACTCTGCGCTGCACCTCAACCTGAACCAATTCCTGGTGCTTTTTACATTATGATGAAGGACTTTGAGGAATCTAGGAATTGATCCATAGGCTGCCTTGTGTCTGAGATGTCTCGCGCTTCTGATTCACTAATAAGCAAATGGATTTTACCCTTTTTTTATCAAAGCCCTAGTCCTAGAGACTTCTTGATGTATAGTATGAGTTTCTCTAGTGTTAATATGTAGTCTAACTCATTCTTTTTGGAAGTTATGCTTAGTTTCATGTAGATCCTTTTTTAGGTTTCTACTTAACCGCTACATAGTCTAGATTTTTAGAAGCGGTTTTTTGTAACATTACTTTATTCGTTTTGTTAATTAAAAGGCATGGGAAAGCCTATATAAATCCCTCCACCTTTGGTGGTTTAACAAAATTAAAATGTTAAGTTACACGACAAAGTATAACTTTGTGGTATAGTTTTACACAAAATTAAAGTATTTCTGAGAATAGGCTTATCATTGATCAGGTTATTATTTTTATAGTAGATTAATATTTGTACGGTGCATCCTGATTTCTTAATTATACTAATAGCCATTTATTGGTTGACACTTATGATTACTTAAGGTAATTAATTATAATTACTTTTCAATTTAACGATTGTAATATTACTTTTCCTTTTCTTACCTCCTCTTTAACCCCACAAATTTGTTTACTATCATCCATAATTATATCATTTGACAGTAATACACAAATTTGCAAAACCCTTTGATCAACAGTAAACTTTAACTTTTTCCAATTATAAATAGAATTATTTTGTCATGACATTCCTAGTTTTTAAAGAAATTGAAAAATTACCTGAATTGAAAAGAGATGATTATAATATATACGAGGGAGAAGAGATGCGAACAAAAGTTTAGTTCTGTGAAGATGATTTTTTTACGAAGGAGTAGGGGTGTAAATAAATCAAACCGTTCGCGAGAAACTCTTGAATATTTTGACAAAAACTTGGTTCAAGCTCGAATCAGACGAACACAAGCCGAGCTCGAGCAGGCTTGATAAGCAATCGAGCTCGAACTCGAGCTCTCTGACTATTGTTCAATAGGCTTGTTGAGTTTAACGAGCCCAGTGTTATGATACATAAAAATTTATCATTATGTATAAATAAGAGTATATTAGTGTAATATAAGGTTTAATTAAGGTAAATGAGTCGAACTTGTTCGAACGAGCTCGAACGAACTCGAGTTAACGAGCTAAGCTTGATCAGCTCACAAACAACCAAGCTCGAGGTCGCGATGATATCAACAGCTAGCGATACCGCTAGCGATGGTATCGCTTCTCTTGACGAAGACCTCACCGAGTTTCAGGCGGAGACTAGCATGGAGCCCCAGTCCCGCCAAGATTCATGAGTCGTCCCAGATGGAACCGTCTGGATGCCCTTAAAGCTGAGTGGAAAGATCTCCAGACGGTTCAGGAAAGGTGCACTAGTGTGTGCCTATGTCTTTTCTTATGTTTTGTTGTTTTAAATTTTATCATTCCAGTATTTTGTTTTAGTACCAATAACCGGCGAGAAGCTACACCTCGTCGAGGAAGAAGCTGATGTCCGAGTGTCTCCCGGAGGCATATCATGAGAGGAAGAGGATGGAGAAACCAATTGGAAGTCCTTCGCTGTAAGGGAAGTTTGTCCAGAAGTCACGACAACGCCACCGGAAAAATTCACATATGAATTAGGAAATAACACATTTATGGGGTCATGTTGGTTTGCCTTAAACTTCAGTATTTTGTTTAGTTCATTCTTTAGCGTTACTCATAAAGTCGAGCACCCTGCTAGGGGACTCTTCTTAGTCATGTTCAACCGCTACTGGACGATTTCCAGTGATTCACGAATTTAATAAATATTTATTTTCAAAAAAAAAATTGTAGGCCAATCATTGATCAGATATTTTTGGCTGTTTTTTATCGTCTCGTTACTCAATTGGTTAAACGGTGGCATCACATTTATTTGAACCTATAAGCCTAGGGAAAGCGATTACAGGCAAATTTCATTCAATGCCAAAATACAGCAGGATTGTAATATAATAAGTTTACTTGACAAAATAGTAATACAAAAGAGTAGCAAGTAAAATGACAAGAAGAAGAGATTTATTGTTGTGAGATATTTTGTGAAACATTTGTGTCTCATATATATATTTTAAGTTTAATATACAGGAAGTAATCTTTTTTCCTTTTCTGTATTCTCTATATAGACTTACATATTATAATTTATAGTGTTCAATACAATCAACATTTTTAGCTAATACATTTAAGCAATTTCTCCATGCAGGTCCATTTTTTTCTTGCAGGTCCGTATTTTTACCATAATGCCCCCTGATGGAACCCTATGATTTCAACCCCATTTTTTGTCTTAACAATATTAGCGGTATTATGGTAAAAATACGGACTTGCAAGAGAAAATTGGACCTGCATGGAGCAACCCCTATATTTTAGAAGATTTCACTAGTGGAGGGAATGATCAACCAAAATGATTTTTCTGCAGCTGTGCATGGCTGGTACAGCCATGGGGTTGTCATCGACAATTCACAGCGGTTTAACCGCCTTGGAGAGGGTTTTTGATGTTAGATTAATATCCTGTTGTGGAAAATGATGAAATCAGTACTTGAATGGTAAGAAAATAGATAAATAAGGAGATTGGAAAATGTACCCACATTCTTAAGAACATTTTATCTCCCTGCTTTATTACCTTGTGGCTTGTTGTATTCTTTTAGTGTCTTGTGATCCACCATGCATTCTCTTTGCTAAAACTTTTGTAAACACCCAAAAAAAAAAAAAAAAAAAAAAAAAAAAAAAAAGTAACATTCTCCTAGATCTTATATGTCAAAATATTGGGTGAAAAGACATTAATACCCTTCAAAATGTAAGACGATCCAATGTTAGCCCACTTAGGCCCTGTCCAGTTCAGAAATTAGCTGACTGCAACTCCAATAAACTGTCTACAACTCCAATAAGTTGCCTGCAACTCTAATAAACTGTCTGCAACTCCCATTGCAGTTCAACTGAATGGGGACAATAGTCATTTGATAAGATTTTTGGAATATAAGGAGCAAAATCACGAATTATATTTAGCAATTCAGATTTTATATTTGAACAATGCCTCATCATTTTCCGAAACGGACCCGTAGTGGAAATGTCACTTGTAATCACGTACGGTAGTAATCTTTACCGCCAATTCCAGCGACTTTGGGATTTAATTCGACTGATTTGACACATCCAACAGAAAGCTAAATAGTGGAGCTTGGCCATCCGCCCCATTTAATATATGTAACGTATGAGAGCAAAAATGGACAATACATTTCCCACCGATATTTAATTTCAAGCATTTTCCCGTCCTTTTGCTTTCCTAAAATCACTATTTACTGTTCAATAAGTTGTTTGGCCTCTAATACATGCGATCTATGATTTACACGTACTTAGGTAAACTAAATTTGACAGAATCTAGTTAACTTAAATGATCACGTGAAGAAAATATAGTTTGTACAAAGTGCATGATGCATTCATTGCCCACCAAATTAAGTACTCTCATTAGTTGATATGGTCCTCAAATCGTCCAATATTGTCAGGAATTCATTGAGGAGATCGAAATCTCAGTAGCAGTGTACGTCGGTCCCCGATGTTTTATAGGTTCTGCATAAATCAGTATTAGGCCAACCCAGAAACATATTACTCATTTGAGTGCCTAGCTAACTGGTTTCTGTCAAAAAAGAAAACCAAAAAAATGCTTTCATTTGAGCATGATCATGATCTCATGCAGTTCCTTTTCTCTCCTGAGCAGCATAACATCACTCTCATGCCTGAAGAAGAGCCTGCAGCAAATCCTGTTGTATTGAACAAGAAAAGAAAACCATCCAAGGCTGATTGCAATGGTAAGAATGTCCAAGAAATCGAAACCCCGAAGGATTACGAAAAGAGAATCAGCCACAGAGATGCTGAGAGGAAAAGAAGGCAAGAAATGGCTCTTCTCTACACTTCTCTTAGGTCAAAACTCCCAAAAGAGTATGTTCAGGTAAAACAATTTCTTCTGTTCTTCCCATTTTTTTGTTTGATGCATGAATTTAGACAGTAAATTTGATGGCTTTGGGTATATTTTGTAGAGGAAGTCTATTTCCAATGATATGCATGGGGCAGTGAATTATATAAATCATCTTAAGCAGAAGATTAGTGGTCTCGCGAAGAAGAGAGATGATCTCAAGAAGTTGGTTGATGTTGCAGGCTCTTCGTTTACGTTTGATCGCGAGAATACTACTGTGAAAGTGGAATGTGGTAAATCTGGGATTGAAGTGATTCTCAAGACTAGTTTGATGAGGGGATTTCCACTTTCCAAGTTTCTCAGTGTTCTAAATGCTGAAGGGATGGCTGTGTTGAACTGCACTTCCACCCGAGCGAATGAAGCCCTAATTCATGTGATGAACTGTGAGGTATAAAATCTGTCAAAGTTCTTTAGCAATATTTGTTTTCATGTTATTTGCATTTATATAAGACTAGGCTGTGGCTATATGTTGTCATGTAACGTTTTTTCGGTATCTCAGATGGTCACAGAGAAGAGTTGTGATCAGACTATGATGGAAAAGAGACTGAGGGATCTGGTTTATAATAACCTGTGATTCAGGGTTTTCGATCTCGCGTGCGATTTGAAGTTTGATGCAGTTTGTTTCTCTGTTGAAGTGCTAAAAATGTTTTCTCCTATGGAATAAATATGTGTTTGTTGTAATGATTTTGATGAAATAAAGGAGAAATAAGTGTTTCTTGTTTTGCATTTTCATCTTGTGATTTCTGATATTTGAATTACTATGTTTGGCTTACTGGCATGGTTTGTACGGTACTCTGATCAAAACACATAAATTCCTTCAATCATTGTCTGAAGGCCTTCTGAATTGTAGGCCATGATCAGTTATTTATGGCTGTGTTTTCCTATATGTCACTTCTTAACTGGTCAGTGGTATAACTGCATTTCTTTTCTGATCATTTATTTGAAGCTACATGAAAATGAAAACAGCCATAATGAAATTGACAGTATGGTCACTTAAAAAGTTACATGACAGATTTATCCAACTGGAGATAAACTGCTAAAATTATTACACAATATCATAACACAAAAGAGTGATGACAAGAATGCTAAGTAGATTCTTCGTCGGTCTGCCTAAACAGCTTGTGCTTTAGATGCCGCGCGAAGGTGCGAGGAGGGTAGCGAGCCGGCTCAGTCTCTGACACGGTTTCAGGAAGCGGCTGAAGGATGATGGTTTCCTTTGGTGGCTCGCAGAAAACCGCCCAGGAAATCCTCACCTTCTCCTTGTTCACAAGGCCTCTGTGGAGAATGCTCTTGTACTTGCCATTGCTAAGTATCTCAACTGTGTCACCAATGTGCATGATTATGGAATCCGGCACACATTTGGCTGTGATCCAGCTGCCTTCATAGAACAGTTGCAGGCCTGGCACCATGTTGTGGAGCAGGAATGTTAGGGCACACACGTCGGTGTGTGCCTCAACACCCAGTGCCAGTTCTGGCTGAGGACACTTGGGATAATAGTTTATCTTCTTCTGAAGAATCAGTTCTTTCATCCCTCCAACTTCCTCTTCGAGCCGCCCTTCTTCAAGCCCTAATCCGATTGACAGCACCGCCAGTATCTTGCTCGCCAGTCCTCTCAACTGCTTCGCGTACTCCATCACCGCAGGACTAGAAGATGGTAACAAAAACAATTCAAACAAGATGCAACATGAAGAAACAACTTTGATGTAATTGTCTTCACATAAAGAGTCGTGTTTATAATACTATTTCTGACACTGAGGCTCAGTTCCTCCAACTTGTTAGCTTTTTAGGCTCAGGTTAGGAGCACATTAACAGCTAGATTAACTTATCACAACTTGTTTTTCTTGCTAAATGAAGTTTTAATAAAAAGTGTTTTGAAAGTTCGTAACAATGCGACTACAGTCTTAGCTATTTGTCTGAGCTTTTCTGTAGATCAGTTTATTTCAATTCAGTTCAGTTCAGTTAAAATATAATTTGATGAAATTTAGGTTGATTCTTTTATCAATACATTAATTTTCATTTCAGTTCAATCTAGTTCATCCGTACAGTTCAGTTCAATCCAGGTCATCAATTCAGTTCACCTCAAAAAAAAGCCTAAATAAATTATTAAAGTGAATTTTGAGGCCTAATAATTAAGTACTTACATGTAATCGGTTGGAGTTTTAGGCCATATGGACAAGTCCCTCTTATCCTCAGGGAAGACTGTGTGGAAAAAGTAGTCCTCCCACTCGAGCTGTCCACAGGCGGTGCTAGCGAGCTTGCTACCGTAGCCCTGAATGTTTCCGGCGCGCTGATCATTCGCGTACTTCTCCTTGTCCTCAACAGAAAGATCAAAGAACCCTTTCCCGGCATCCTTTACGCGGTCGATGAGGCCGGTGTCGATTCCATGGTTGACAAGGTGCATCACTCCCCACTCCACAGCAGCCTTCTTCAGCTCACCGTGGCATTTTCGCCTGACGTCGATATCCTCCGATTCCACCATGCTCAGGTCTATTGTGGGCACTTGAGGCAGTTTTTGGTTGATGGTTAGGGCTTCTTCTTCGAGCACATTTCCCATGCTTGTTAGCTCTTCTTGAGGCCTGATGTACTCCTTTGGTATCAGCTGGATTCCGCTGCCTGCTAGGCTTTCGACTCTGGAATATGACCTTACTGAGGCCATTTAGAGATTGCTTAAACTTGGGCAAGATGAAGATTAGTATTGGAATTTAAATATTTTTGGAGGTTAATTTGAATAAAACGTACAGAATGTTTTATATGAATTTGGCTGTGGTAGATGAGGCAATTATGAAGCCATATTGGTTGGTAAATCACGTGAGAATTCGATCCGCCACATCACCAAACGCTAAAGTTGTTTGCATATAATTGCGTGGAGTCCGTGGACTGGTGGGTACATTTCATCCTAACTAGAACTGTCAAATCCTGACTAGAACCCGACAAACCCGACACGATCGATCCAACCTGATCTGACATGTGACCTAATTGTAACTTGAAAAATTTTAGGTTGAATCTGACCCAACACGACCCAACCTCAACCCGAAAAATAATTTTAACCCGATAAATTCTAACCCGACCTAAACCCTTACACGACCTAACCCGAACCCGACCTAACACAAACCCAAAAATGACCCGAATTTAAGCCCAACTAAGATTTTATGTTTGATTATTAAATCTTAGTTGTTAATTATTAGAAGTTAAGTAATTAAACTAGTTAAGTTAAGTAATTAAATTATATTCAGTTAGTATTTATAAAAGAGAATGTCTCCTGTGAGACTAGAATAAATATTGATGTTCTCACTTTCAAATATGATCTTTTACGTATTAAATGTGGTCATTTAGTGTATTATTAATGATTTTCTCGCTTTCATATATCAACACTGGTCATTTACATATTAAGCATGACTATTCAATGAGACCGATTGAAAATTTGTCTTCATCAAAATTTTAGTAAGGTTTAATTTTTATACTTATTTTAGTATATTTAGAAATCTGAGTTAGAGTCAACTTAGCATGTTCAATCCTTAGAGCATCTCCAATGCTACCCTCAATGTCTGACGCAGTCGGAAAAATCGATAAGATCCGCCAACACGAATCTGAAGAAAGTAAGGAATCGCAAACGCTATTTCCTTGTCCAGGGTCCGGAATCCACCGGGGATATTGGAATCCACCAAATAAAGAACGTAGTTCTTGAAATTGTTTAATGTCTCCAAGCTGTTAAATAATGAATACAAGGATCCTATAAATACTATTACAAAACCTTAAAGCAATCCTAAAATAAAACTAAACTAAAATGGAAAACAACAATACAAAATAGGAAAATATTAAAACATCTTTTCTAAAATGGAACAGGAAACGTTTGACGATCCACTTCTGAAACGGAATTAGAAAATCTCGAGTCATCACGGTTAACGTTGGCGACCTTCATTTTCTTCTTCAATTCATTCGTAAAGCCGTCCTACATCAGACTCCTCCACTTTAAAAATAACTCGCCCCGAGTTATTCCCATCACCATCAACAGCTCTAGCCTCCATTACATGCTCGACCGATGTATAGGCAACATGTAGGATTGACTTGAACTTCCAGCCTCTACTCATTGATACATTTAAGAAATCATGATCATGATGAAGCTTCTCTTTAAAATTAGCATCGCCATATTCAACATTAACGCATTCTCCTCCACTGGGTATTATCTTCGCATCTTCATTCTTATCTCTTAAAGGAACTATCTCAATGAAGAGATAAGAATGAAGATGCGAAGATAATACCCAGTGGAGGAGAATGCGTTAATGTTGAATATGGCGATGCTAATTTTAAAGAGAAGCTTCATCATGATCATGATTTCTTAAATGTATCAATGAGTAGAGGCTGGAAGTTCAAGTCAATCCTACATGTTGCCTATACATCGGTCGAGCATGTAATGGAGGCTAGAGCTGTTGATGGTGATGGGAATAACTCGGGGCGAGTTATTTTTAAAGTGGAGGAGTCTGATGTAGGACGGCTTTACGAATGAATTGAAGAAGAAAATGAAGGTCGCCAACGTTAACCGTGATGACTCGAGATTTTCTAATTCCGTTTCAGAAGTGGATCGTCAAACGTTTCCTGTTCCATTTTAGAAAAGATGTTTTAATATTTTCCTATTTTGTATTGTTGTTTTCCATTTTAGTTTAGTTTTATTTTAGGATTGCTTTAAGGTTTTGTAATAGTATTTATAGGATCCTTGTATTCATTATTTAACAGCTTGGAGACATTAAACAATTTCAAGAACTACGTTCTTTATTTGGTGGATTCCAATATCCCCGGTGGATTCCGGACCCTGGACAAGGAAATAGCGTTTGCGATTCCTTACTTTCTTCAGATTCGTGTTGGCGGATCTTATCGATTTTTCCGACTGCGTCAGACATTGAGGGTAGCATTGGAGATGCTCTAAGGATTGAACATGCTAAGTTGACTCTAACTCAGATTTCTAAATATACTAAAATAAGTATAAAAATTAAACCTTACTAAAATTTTGATGAAGACAAATTTTCAATCACATCAGCCTTGATAATTGGGTGATCTCTCATCATGAATCACTGGCAGAGAACAGGAGAAAGCCTGCTCTGATACCAAATGACGCAGTCGGAAAAATCGATAAGATCCGCCAGCACGAATCTGAAGAGTAAGGAATTGCAAACGCTACTTCCTTGTCATGAGGGTCCGGAATCCACCGGGGATATTGGAATCCACCAAATAAAGAACGTAGTTCTTGAAATTGTTTAATGTCTCCAAGCTGTTAAATAATGAATACAAGGATCCTATAAATACTATTACAAAACCTTAAAGAAATCCTAAAATAAAACTAAACTAAAATGGAAAACAACAATACAAAATAGGAAAATATTAAAACATCTTTTCTAAAATGGAACAGGAAACGTTTGACGATCCACTTCTGAAACGGAATTAGAAAATCTCGAGTCATCACGGTTAACGTTGGCGACCTTCATTTTCTTCTTCAATTCATTCGTAAAGCCGTCCTACATCAATGTCAAAAAAATCAATTGACATGTAAGATTGATGGTGAAAAAATGTAAAATTAATCTTCAATGCAAGCATCAATTTGAGAGTCAATCTTATGTGGAATATGAGGTGGATTGAAAGCCTCAATTAGAGCATCTCCAATGGTGAGAGGGTCATGAGTAAAAATAGGTTCCAATTGTCAATATGATATTGGGCGTCAAGGTGATGTAAGATTGAAAGTTTTTATTTTGAAGTTTTGTTCTCCAATGCAACCATCACTTGTCACAAAAATATCATTGAATTAAATATTGCATTTATTTTTCAATTCAAATATGGAATGATTAAATGATTTAATTAGTAAAAAAGTTTAAATATGTTAAGTTGGCAAAGTGATGCCTTCAAAATGAGCATCAATGTATAGACCGCTTAATTGATGCCTTCAATCCATGTCATGTGATACATAATATTGACCCCTTAATTGATACTTGGATTGGAGAAGATTTTTAGAATTTTAGAGTATCAATCTTACGTGGCCATCAATATTTTTAATTGAGAGGCTTGCATTGGAGATGCTCTTAGACCCTCTATATATTGATAGTCACATTGAAGCCTTCAATTTGATTACTTTGCATATTTAGAACTATTTTTTTTTTCTCCAATTCCTAGTTAAATTTAAAACACTAATTTTGGTAGGAAAAAGTTTACATGATAATTGACACTCTTGCATTGGAGCACACAATTTTAAATTGGACATCAACCAAAATTTCAATGTCTATGTCATAGTGATGCCCAATTAAAACTTGACATATGTATCTTATTTTTGCTCTTGACACCCATAGCATTAGAGATGCTCTTAGTTTTCTCATAAACATAACTCGTTAATAATTTATTATATATTTTTTACAATAAGATAATAGTGATTAGGGCTGGAATTTTGTACCAAGATACCGTACCAACCAACTTACCAACTGTACCATTACCAAACAATACAAATTAAATTGGTTATCAACATTGTTGGTACGGTATTACGGTACCATGACTTAATATTGGGATGATATTGGTATTAAATTTTAAATAACACGGTATTACCGTACCTTACCAACATATGTAATTAAATTATTATTTAAATTATATAATAATTTTAACTACCATTAATTTCTTTCCATTTTCAAGTCTCCTAGTGTTCTTCTTCAAATTAAATTCTTTAAACATGCCAACTAAATTTATGTTTCCAAGACTAATCACCTATTCTTCTTCTTCAAACTACTAATTAGGCCCTGTTTACCAGAGCTTATCTATAGATCAGTTCAGTTCAGTTCAGTTCAGTTCAATTCAGTTCAGTTTAGTTCAGTTCAGTGAAAATGCAATTTGATGAAATTCAGGTTAATTCAGTCATGCTGATTCCATTTTTCAATACATCAATTTTCACTTCACTTCAGTTCAGTTCAATTCAGTTCAATTCAGTTCAATTCAATTCAGTTCAGTTCAGTTCAGTTCAGTACATCAAGAAATAAGCTCTAGTAAACAGGGCTTAGTCTCTATATCATTCTATGATTTCAAAATAAAAAAACTCATTCTATTCCTCTTACATAAAGGTTATTTTAATTTTCATTATGAACTACATATTTAAGATTGAACTAGTTGGAAGCAACCAAACTTCATATTTAAGGCTGAAAATTGTAGGATTTAAGAAACCAAAATTCACCTAGAATCACAACTATATGATTTAAGAAACCAAATTTTTGAGTTCGGGATTTTTGTTCACAATTGAAGGTAGGATCGATATGGACGTCCTGAGCTCTCACCGTTGCCGATAGCTGCAACTGCAAATCGTCTGTCTCCGACGGGGAAGGCCAGTTCAACGGCGACCTCAGCAATGCGACACCATACGCTACTATAAGATGTAAAATCAGATGACTGGTATTCTGTATTAGGAAAGGTACTTATAGTACAAGCATGTACAACAGGGTTACAAATGTAAATATACAACAATATCTAAACCCTAATTTAGGCAACAAGAAAAGCTATACTTCTTCTATTCTAACACCCCCCTCAAGCGAGGCGTCGGAGAAACCGAAATGCAAAGCTTGGATCTATAAAACTCAAACATAGCACGAGACAGTCCCTTGGTGAAAATATCAGCAACCTGAAGACTGGTCGGAATATGATGAACACCAAGCCAACCACTGGCAACCAACTCACGAACGAAATGATAATCGATGTTGATGTGCTTGGCCTGCTTGTGAGCCACAGCATTCTGAGCAAGGAAAATCGCACTGTTGTTGTCCGGGACCCGGCCCAACCTGACAATCAGCGCTGACACGAATTTAACCCGACACGATCCGATAAAAAAGTTCTGACCCGAATAAACCCAACCCGAACATATCTGACCCGAATACATAATCTGACACGCCAACCCGAATTGACACCATTAATCCTCACAATTTTTTTATGCAAATTTAACTATATCTTTAGATTAGTTTAGTTAAACATTTTATATTTTTTTAGTTCAATTTAGTATATTTAAATTTTTTTTCAGTTCAGTTCAATAGTTTTTTATTAAAATTTACAATGATACATGATAAATTTTAAAATCATTTCAACTCAATTAAATATATTTAAATTTATTTCAGTTTACCCATTTATTTGAGTAAGAAAAAATACCTAGAAAATAGGGCTTATTAATTAAAACTATCATGTACAATGTTTGGGATTCCACACGGGTAAAAAACTGTATGATTTTGACATATAATGTCCATTCACAGTCCTAGCAACAATGCGATTTTGTTTGAAGGGAGAGAATGGTCCAACATATGGTTTGGAAATTAGAATTAATTGAGATTGTTGCGTGCGTGTGTTGTTTGTTGGGTGTGCGGAGGAATTTTGATACTTTGGAAAATAGTTTTAAGGAGAATATACTAAGGCTGTGATCTCTTCCGTTCCTTTTTTATATTAGTTCAATTTATTTTAGTTCAATATATATTTATTTTTTCAATTTAGTTTAGTTTAGTTTAAATAAATTTATTTTATTACAGTTCAATTCAATAATATGTTTACTAAAACTTTTATATTGTTAGAGATTACAATGTTATACGACAAATTTCAAAATTATTCAATATATTTTAATTTATTTCAATTCAGTTAATTATGTTTAAATTTATTTTAGTTTAGTGTATTTAAACTTATTTTAGTTTAATTCAATACTAATGAAGTTACTAGCAAGCTGTAACCACCATTCAAAATTGCACCAACCACGGAAGTTGGTGGTGGGATACCAAAATATGGGGAGTACCATGGAGTCCCCTTTGCCCTTTTGACGTTATTTTTTTTAAAACCTCTGACGTAAAATCAAATAGAAATGCAGTGATGCAACAAATGAATAGAATAAATCTATAGTATAGTTTTGCATATTCTTAAATCTATAGTATAGAAATGAATTGGTTATTTATTTATTGTTTAAGCTCATTTACAAATTACAAGATATGAATAGCTCTATGCCCCGTTTGGTGACGAGAGTTTTGAAGAGCGTTTAGTTTTTTGGGTTAAATATGGATAGTTGACTTGTCAAACAGTTCTTTCTAGTGTTTGGTGAGGAGAGTTTTCTGATTAGCTTTTTTGGTGAAACCTCTGATTTATGAAACGCTAGAAAGAGCAGCGTTTGTAAAAAGTTAATCAAAGAAATATTACAAAGTATCTTTTTTTATCCTTATTCCTCACAAATTTCTTTTTCTATAATTAATCGAATTCCTTAAATAATTTATACATACACAATTTTACAATTCAACTGTTCAGTAAATTTAACGTAAGCATATTTGCGTACGTACAAATAAGATTTTTCACATTATTTTTAATCTATTTTTGTAGTATTACACAAATTGGCCCTGTTTACTAGAGCTTATTTCTTGATGTACTGAACTGAATTGAATTGAACTGAATTGAATTGAACTGAACTGAATTGAACTGAACTGAAGTGAAAATTGATGTATTGAAAAATGGAATCAGCATGACTGAATACCTGAATTTCATCAAATTGCATTTTCACTGAACTGAACTGAACTGAACTGAATTGAACTGATCTGAACTGAACTGAACTGAACTGATCTACGGATAAGCTCTGGTAAACAGGGCCATTATATACTAAACTAAAAAATTTAAGTATTTTAATTCTAAAAATTATTTTTTAAATAAATGTAAATATATTAATAATGAATAATAAGTCAAATAATAAACATCATGAAATATATATAAGTGATTATAATTTTCGATGAACAATTAACACACGACAAAAAATAATTAATAATAAATTGTAGTAATGTCTATTTCTATCATTTAACGTAATGAAACAGCTATCAGCTAATTGTTACTTGCCAAACACTCATTTACAAACCGCTAGTCGAAACAGCTAATAAAATCCGCTAACAGCTAACAGCTAATAAAATCCGCCTAAACGCTGATAGCCAAACGAGCCCTATATATGATAGACATTTTTTGTTAAGCAAACAAGAATTAGGCCCTGTTTACCAGGCTTATTTGTAGATTAGTTCAGTTTAATTCAGTTCAGTTCAGTGAAAATGTAATTTGATGAAATTCAGGTTGATTAAGTTATGCTAATTCCATTTTTCAATACATCATTTTTACTTCAGCTCAGTTCAGTTCAATTCAGTTCAGTACAGGGTGGAAATAAGCTCTAGCAAACATGTCCTTAATTAGTTTGGAAACCCTAACATATAGACAAAGTGCAAAAACACTAACGAATCTGGTATTCATTTGAACAGTCGATTTATTAATGATCGTTAATCAGAGGCGAGTACTCCCCATCGGAGTTTTCCTCGGAATCGGCGCCTGCTGTTGAGCCCGCTTCTTTTGTAATTGCCGGAGTGTAAAGATATCCAGCACAGGTTCTGGCCTCTTTTCCTCCTCGGAAACATTCCCCTCATTCCTCTTTCCGGTGACCGGTTGATCAGTCTTCGATTCCGCCGCCACCACCTTTTCCTCGGAAGCATCCCTCTCTTTCCTCTTTCCGGTGACAGGTTGATCAGTCTTCGGTTCCACCTCCGGATTCTTGGGTGGAAGCGTAATGCTTAGAATGTGCGATAGAAGGTGTTCCACATCAATTGCCGGTGCCGGCGCCGGCGACGGGTACGGTCGACGATAAGTTGCGACGAATCCGGATAGGGTGGGTGGTAACGGCTGGTGACCGACCGGAGCCGGAGGGGGAGTTGCGGATAGCCCTCTGGGTGTCATCATCTTCAGACGGCTTAATTGTTATTGGAATGAGTGGTTTAGTTAGGCGAGGCTAATACGTTTTTATAGACTGGTTTTAAGATTCCGATTCTGGATGGGTTTCGGATTATTTTCCGATTCCTTGGGGTAATTGACACTATTCCGGGTGGCATTCGGATAATTCTTTATTAATTGAATTGAAGTATAATTAATGCACGCTTGTTAGAATAAGGACTACCTATTTATTTGCTTGAACTGAGTTGAATTGTAAAAAGAATCAGCATGATTGAATTAACTTGAATTTCATCAAATATAATTTTCTTATTAAAACGAGCTATACTGAACTGAACTGCTCTACAGAAAAAGCTCTCGCAAACCAGGAATATGTAAAAGTTTTAATTGATTTTTGTAAAATTTAACACAAAATGTTTGATGATTCACTTCTGAAACGGAATTAGAAATTCGTTTTCCTCCTCAATTCACATGTAAAACTGTACTACATCAAATTAGGTTGTCAAGTAATACATGTACATGTGGGGGCGAATCTGTTTAGCGCCATGGGTAACCCGGTTACCCCATTATTTTAAAAATTAAAGAGTAATTATTATTTTGGTTACCCCATTGTAAATATATATTTACCATATTATACAAAGTAAAAACGAAAATTCCCATTTAATTTTCCTATCCTGATTCTAAACCTTGTGTATCCCGAATTCCCAATCTCTCTCGTATGCCGTTGATCTCCACCCAATTCTGATTTTCTTTTAATCTCTATCGAAATCCCAATATTGATGGATTTGTTGCTCCTAATTCATGTATTAATCCTTTCTGATATTTCAGAAAGGCGAACAAACTTCGAGTGCTCTGCATCATCATCAATTGGCTCCATGTTGTTAATTGGTGAATGATTGTATGGTTAGTTTTCTTGAATGAGATTTGTTTATGAAAGTGAGCGATGAAGAGGTTGTTCAGTATCTCAAAGCTATGAAATCTCGTCGACAACAAGTGTCGGAAAAATCCTTGTAATTCATTGTTTGTAATTCATTGTTTTTTATCGGTGTAATGAAATATTATTTGATTGATGAAATTCATTTTTATTTCATATATTTTGTGGTGAAAAAAATTATTGTGTACTATATTTCGATAATGGTTACCCATTATAAAAAAATTGGATTCGCCTGTGTGTACACGTATCATGCACTACACTAAAGGGAATACTTAAATGTGTTTCGATCATTAAAACATATTTAACTATGTATTATGTCAATTTAAGACGTTTGCGATACATTTTTTAACTATGTCAATTTCTAATACATTTTATAAAACTATATAATACAGATTCGTATAAAACGTCATAAAGAAATTGAAACAAACGTTTGTGCAAGAACATTGCACGCACACCCTAACATATAATTTTCGATGAATATTTTAGACGTGCAAATTCTTATTTGATTACGCACACCACAGTTTTGAAAACATGAAATTAATATTATTTTTGTCTACTTTCTCTAATAATTGTTATTAACATGGACGGATATTAGAGATATATAATAAGCATAAACTAAAATTCGAACACATATATAACTCAATCTTTATTCATGGTGATAGAAAAAGCTTATCATTAAAAACATTAAATATCAATTTAGCCACTTTGAACCGGCCGAGCTTTAATTATTCGCAGTCGGAACAACAATTTTAAGTTCCTTACACATAAACTTATTGAAACCTATAATCAGATCAATATGTCCCTCAAACAGATTCTTCACTCTCTGTACTGCACCGTACTTAATTATCAACCCTAGGGAACGGTTAAATGTGTTCCGACCTTTGAAATACATTTAACTATATATGTATTTATGTCAATTTAAGACGTTTGTGATACATTTAACTATGTCAATTTCTAATACATTTTATAAAACTATTTAATACAGATTTGTATAAAACGTCCCAAAGAAACTGTTGAAACAAACGTACGTCTGTGCAAGAACATTGCACGTACACCCTAAAATATTATTTTCGATGAATACATAGTGCATGCAAATTCTTATTTGATTACGTGCGCACATCACAATTCTGAAAACATGAAATTAATATATTGTTTTCTACTTTAATTTATCTAATAATTGTAATTAACATGGACGGATATATATTGTCTAATGCATTTTGTTTTCTCTTTCTGGTATAAAATTAGGCATGAATATCCAAGCACGCACAACGACCTGGTATACACTCTCACACGCAGTTTGCACTATGACAAAATGATTTATTCACTAACAATAACCGCCGTAACTTGACGGAACTCTTATAAAATTTTACACAGCGGTTCATACTAATAATTACGGCGGTTCAAGAACTTACCACGGTGTTTGATTTATGGCGATTTCGGAGGATCCGCCGTAAGAGATCTCAGTTCCGTTATCGGAACATCTAAAATTGATTTAAAAAGAAAATAAAATTCAACTAAGAAAAAAGAAAATCATGCGTGATAGGAGTAAGGGCCACTGAACGATAGATCGAACATAGAACTTATGAAATTACATGTTCAAAATGAGTTCCGACGGACGAACTAGATTCTTATGGCTGAGACGAGAGTAGTTCCGATACTAGAACTATAGTAAATCGTGTGTCCCATCCTTATCTCCTACAATTTGAGATCTAAAATCTCAATCTCCCTTATTTTCACTCATCTCCCCAATCTAAAACCTTTCTTTTCTCCACCAACAAGCTAGATTAATTACCAACATCTTCTTTTTTAAAAAATATCCTACAACTTAATATATTTGAAACCAGACTTCATATATTTAATATTAGTGGTGTCAATTCGAGTTGACGTATCGGGTTTCGTGTTCGTTTCAGATAGGTTCGGGTTGATACGTGTCGGATTATTTCGGGTCAGAATTTTTTTATCAGGTCGTGTCGTGTCGTGTCGGGTCACGTTCGTGTCGGGTTAGATTAGTGTCAGCCCAGTTTGTCAGGTCGGGTCGGGTTCAGAAAAAATTATCTCGGGCCGGATCGGGTTGAGTTAGACTCGTTTGTAAGGTTGAGTCGAATTAAGTAAAAATATAATACACAAAACTCACATTGGAAGAAACAAACTTTTGATGTTGGGTTAGTCGAGATCGAAGTGAGTTCAACTCAAGTATATAACACAATTGATGATTTTAGTTTTTACTAAATTGTTTATATATACTTGAATCACACTGTTTTTAAAATTTTAGTTATCATCACTTTTATGATATTGTGGTCATTTAAATATTTTTCAAACTTTTTATACTCATATTGAACAAAAAAAATCTCTAATTGAATACACTCACACATTTCATTACATCACATTTAAGTTATTTAATAAATATACACCTCGAATTGAACGTCAAACATCTCGTAACTTCGAATTTTCCAAGTATCTTACTTGTTTTGGAAATAAATTTAACAACCTAACTGACGTCTACGGTATTATAACTCAATATTATCTCCTAATATCATATATGAAATACATATAAAAAAATTCATATTTTTTTAAGTTGTTGACTAGTTGACGTAGAACAAATTAATAGACTTTACTAGTGAGTTTACAAAGGTTAATCATGTTAGCATTGATACCTCGTCTATAGAATGTAGATACAAATTTTAATGATGTTAAAAGTTTAATATTGGTTGCGAAGATGTTGGTTATAAATCCCTTCAAGCGGATTTCAATTTTGGCGTTTCTACAAAGTTTTTACTTTTTTCACCTAGGTCCCTCCAAGAAAATGGGAAGTGTCTAACTATAAAATTGAGTGACCCAAAACAAAATTAAAGTCATGTGAAATGTGAAAATATAGTTTTACGATATTTTGAGGCAACGGAAGAGGTAGAAAAAATATTTAGATATGTTGCCCGATAGTTCCATTTATGTTACTATGGCCCTTTTTAAAAGTCAGATTTTGTGGTATAGTTAACTATATATTTATTTCTTTATCCTCAAATTGACAAGTAGCAAAGTGTTGTAGTGGTATTTTGATCTATCACCTAAGCATAGGTCTAAAGGTCAAATCTCCTAACTAGCATTTTTTGGTTAAGGAATTCCATGAGTTGGCAAAGGAACAATTCAACTCCAAAAACTAGCATTTTTGGATTAAATTTTTTAAAATTTTGAAAAATTATTTATTATGACACAATAGATACTACTTATACAAAAAGTTTAAATAAAAAAACTCCAAATAAAAAATGCTTTTGAGCATATTAATAAAACAACCTTTTAAACTAAATAAAAAATCGACATTATTAATTATAATAAATTAGATATATTGGTTTAATACCCATTAAAAATATGATATTAGAAATAAATTAAAATTACATTAACTATTTATGAATGATTAAGTTGGTTCAGTTCTTCAGGTTTAGCTCATCTTCAGGTTCGTATTATGTCGGGTTCGGGTTATCTTCGGGTTCGTGTTAGGTCGGGTTCGTATCAAAATTTATCGGGTTTAAATTAATATTCGGGTTGAGGTCGGGTCGGGTTGGGTCGGGTTTAAACCTAATAATTTTCGGGTTACAATCGGGTTACGTGTCAGATCGGGTTGGGTTGGTCGTGTCGTGTTTCTCGTGTTCGTGTCAGGATTGACAGCACTATTTAATATCATAATTAGTTTTTTTTTTTTATCATATTCTTATGATTGTTGGAGCTTCTTTAGGTCTATTTTGCACAGACTCTGTTGGGCTTTATGTCCCTTCCTATGTGGAGAAACATAATTTAGTTTGGCCCATTTTGAAGAAGCCTATGGAGACTTTGAGAGTTGACTCAAGGCTTATATATATGTGGCAAAAACGTGGATGAGGATAAGGTTTCCCAAAATCAGATCTGGGAAAAACAGAGAAGAGGAGAAGGAGAAAAGAGGTCTTTCGCAGCTGTGATTTCTTGTCCATTTGAAGGGTCGTCTTTGTTCCGATTTTGCTGGGTTTTCTTCAGCTTTCAGGGAACGTTTGAGGCCGTGTGTTGGACAGGTGGTTTGTCGAGTGGTTCTCCGGATTGGGAGTTGTGGCATCTCGGCTTTGATCTGCGATTATTGGTGACTTTCTCGATTTCTCTCTTGTTGTTGATGTTCTTATGATTGTCTATGGTTATTAGCTTGGATAGCCATTAGAGACTTGGGATTAGGGTTTGTTGTAACCTCCCTTTGATCATAATGAAAGTTATTGGGTTGGACTCCTAATCGTCCCGTGGTTTTTATCCTTCACAACGAAGGGGTTTTCCACGTAAAAATCGCGTGTCTTGTCTTGTGTGTTAATTTCCTTGATAAACTTGTTGTTTGGTGTGTTTTGGGGATGTTTCTGAAGAACTTCAAATTTCAGCCCCAAATGCTCTAGCCGAGCGTTTTCATCTGAAAAACCTCTCAAGTTTCAGCCCAATATGCTCGAGCCGAGCATCTCCAGCTGAACTTTTACCTTGTGAGAAATCTTGTTTCCGCTGTGTAGTTGTGCTTAATCTTTGTTTAGCAAACTTCTAGGTGGGGAATCTTGTTCCATCCCCATCAATCTGGTATCAGAGCACAGTTAGAGCTGTAGTTTAAGCCGTGGTTTTGGTTTGAACTTGTTAGCTGATTGTGGATTTGGTTCTGTGTTGATTTCTCCATGGATGCTAGTGTGAATACTACTGGGATGGTTAGTTTGAATGGTACTAACTATCATATTTGGAAGAGGAAGATGAAAGACTTGTTGTTGGTTAAGAATTGGCATTTACCTGTGTTTTCAACTGAGAAACCAGCCGATAAGACTGAGGAGCAGTGGAGGTTTAAGCATGAACAGGTGTGTGGTTTTATTCGTCAGTGGGTTGATGATAATGTGCTCAACCACATCAACGACGAAGATAATGCCAAGATACTTTGGGAGAAGCTTGAGTCCCTTTATGCAAGCAAGTCTGGAAACAACAAGTTGTTTATGATCAAGCAACTTATGAGTTTGAAGTTCAAGGAAAGCAAGGCGATGTCTGACCACTTGAATGATTTTCATGGCATTATTCAACAGTTGTTTGCCATGGGAATAAAGTTTGATGATGAAATCCAGGGGCTTTTATTGCTAGGCACTCTCCCGGATTCATGGGATACTTTTAGGATGACACTTTGTAATTCAGCACCCGAGGGTAAGGTTACCTTAGATTTTGCTAAGGCCGGTATTCTGAATGAGGAGATGAGAAAGAAGTCTCATGGTGTGTCGTCTTCTTCCGAGGAAGTGTATGTTGCAGAGCACAGGGGAAGGAGTAAAAGTAGAGGTCCCAGTGGTAGTAAGGAGAAGAGTAGAAGCAAGTCCCGTGGAAGATATAAAAATCTGAAGTGCCATCATTGTGGCAAGATGGGTCATATTCAGAAGTTCTGCTACAAGTGGAAAAGGGAGAATAAAGGTGGCAATGGTAAGCAAGAGAGGAGGCATGACCAGAAAGAACCAGACGGCGATGATCAAGCAGCTATTGCAACTGCTGGTGATCTTGTAGTTGTTTTGGATGAGAGCTATGTGAACTTGGCTATCTCCGAGTCAAGTTGGGTAGTTGACAGTGGAGCCTCAACTCATGTGTCTTCAAGGAAGGAGTTCTTTACCTCTTATACACCAGGAGATTATGGTGTGTTGAAGATGGGTAATGATGGACTGTCCAAAATTGTTGGCGTTGGAGATATTTGTTTGGTGACAAATCTTGGAGCAAAGTTGGTGCTCAAGAATGTTCGACATGTCCCAGACATTCGGTTTAATCTTATCTCCGTTGGTCAACTTGATGATGAAGGCTTTTGGAGCACCTTTCGTGATAGTCAGTGGAAACTAACGAAAGGGAGTTTGTTGATAGCTCGAGGGAAGAAGCTTACACGTCTTTATTTGACGCAAGCCACGTGTTCCACCACTGATAGTGTGAATGTAGCAGATGTTGATCCATGTAAGCTATGGCATAGAAGACTTGGCCATATGAGTGAGAAGGGGATGAGATGTTTGATCAAGAAGAATGCACTACCTGATTTGCAGAATGTGAAACTGGAGAAGTGTGAGCATTGTTTTGCAGGGAAGCAGAACAGAGTCTCTTTCAAGAAGCACCCTCCTTCGAGGAAATCAGGTTTGCTTGACCTTGTTCATTCTGATGTTTGTGGTCCTTTGAAAGTTAGATCTTTTAGTGGTGCACTTTATTTTGTAACTTTTATTGATGATTGTTCAAGAAAGTTGTGGGTGTATGCTTTGAAAACCAAAGACCAGGTACTTGATGTGTTCAAGGAGTTCCATGCTTTGGTTGAGCGACAGACAGGTCGAAAGCTAAAGTGCCTACGTTCTGACAATGGTGGTGAGTACATTGGACCATTGGATGGCTACTGTAAGTCATTGGGTATTAGACATCAGAGAACACCGGCGAAGACTCCCCAGTTGAATGGTGTGGCGGAGAGGATGAACAGGACCTTGTTAGAGAGAATGAGGTGCATGCTTTCTGAAGCTAAGTTACCAAGACACTTTTGGGGTGAAGCTTTGTTTACAGCTGCCCATGTGATTAATCTATCTCCTTGTGTTTCACTGGATGGTGAGGTTCCAGACAAGGTTTGGTTTGGAAAGGAGGTTTCTTACGATCACTTGCGTGTTTTCGGGTGTAAGGCGTTTGTGCATGTTCCGAGTGATGAAAGGTCGAAATTGGATCCTAAGACCCGTCAGTGTGTTTTTATAGGCTATGGTCAAGATCAGTTTGGCTACAGGTTGTATGATCCTGTAGGGAAGAAGTTGGTCCGTAGCAGGGATGTAGTGTTTGTTGAGGACCAGAATATTGAAGATATTCATAAGGTTCGTGAGACTGCATCTTCCAGTGGCCATGATTTGGTTGATTTGGATCTACCTCCTTTGGATTCTGCACCTGAACCAGCCCAGGAGGTGCAAGATAATGGCGGTGAAGCCAGTGTTCCTGAGGTAGATGACCATGATGATGAGGTTGATTCTCAAGGCACTCCTGAAGTTGAGCATGTTCCTGTGAGACGGACTGCAAGAGGCCATCAACCTTCTACGAGGTATTCTTCTTCTGATTATGTTCTCCTTAGTGACGGGGGAGAACCTGAGTCCTATGTTGAAGCCATGGATAGTCATGACAAGCAGTGTTGGATGGATGCAATGAGAGATGAGATGAAATCATTGCATGATAATCACACTTTCGATCTCGTGAAGCTACCGAAGGGTAAGAGAGCTTTGAGGAATCGGTGGGTTTATAAGCAGAAGCAGGATGAGAATGCTTTGAAACCACGATACAAGGCGAGGCTTGTCGTGAAGGGCTGCAATCAGAAGAAAGGAGTGGACTTTGAAGAGATTTTTACACCGGTTGTTAAGATGTCGTCTATTAGAGTTGTTTTGGGTCTTGCTGCTAGCTTGGATTTGGAGATTGAGCAGCTGGATGTGAAGACTGCGTTTCTTCATGGTGACCTTGATGAAGACATCTACATGGAACAACCTGAAGGCTTCAAAGTCAAGGGCAAAGAGAATTTTGTGTGCAAATTGAAGAAGAGCTTGTATGGCCTAAAACAAGCTCCAAGGCAGTGGTATCGCAAGTTTGACTCCTTTATGGGGGAGCAGGGCTTCAAGAAGACTTCTTGCGATCATTGTGTTTTTCTGAAAAGATTTTCTGCTGATGATTTTATCATTTTGCTTCTTTATGTCGATGACATGCTTATTGTGGGGCAAAATGTGAGCAGAATTGCTTGTTTGAAGCAACAGTTGAGTAAGACTTTCTCTATGAAAGAGCTTGGTCCAGCAAAACATATTTTAGGCATGAAGGTTGTGCGGGATCGCAAGGCTCGGAAGTTGTGGTTGTCTCAGGAAGCGTATGTTCAGAAAGTGCTTCAGAGATTTCATATGGAGAAAGCTAAATCTGTAAGTACTCCTCTTGCTTTGCATTTTAAGTTGAGTAAAGAACAGTGTCCGACTACTTTTGAAGGTAAGGAAAGTATGAAGAATGTCCCTTACGCTTCAGCCGTGGGTAGTTTGATGTATGCAATGGTTTGCACAAGACCTGACATAGCTCATGCAGTTGGTTTGGTTAGTAGATTTCTCTCGAATCCTGGAAGGGAGCATTGGAATGCTGTCAAGTGGATTATGAGATATTTGAAAGGAACTGCGGATATGAAGCTTTGTTTTGGAGGTGATAAGGCTGTTCTTGTTGGTTACTCAGATTCAGACATGGCAGGTGACATTGACTCCAGGAAGTCTACTTCGGGTTATATGATCACTTTTGCAGGGGGAGCAGTTTCTTGGCAATCTAGGCTGCAGAAATGTGTAGCGTTGTCTACTACTGAGGCGGAGTTCATCGCTGTGACGGAGGCATGTAAGGAATTGCTTTGGATGAAGCGATTTGTTCGTGAGCTTGGTTTTTCACAGGAGAGGTATGTGTTACACTGTGATAGCCAGAGTGCAATTCATCTTGCTAAGAATTCCACTTTTCATGCTAAGTCTAAACACATTGATGTGAGGTATTTCTGGATTCGTGATGTTCTTGATGCCAAGCTTATTGAGCTTGAAAAGATTCATACCGATGTCAATGGTTCTGATATGATGACTAAAGCGTTGCCAAGGGACAAGTTTGAGACTTGTCGTTCGCTTGCAGGTGTGGCAAGCCCCTCCACATAGTCGTGAGGGGGAGAATTGTTGGGCTTTATGTCCCTTCCTATGTGGAGAAACATAATTTAGTTTGGCCCATTTTGAAGAAGCCTATGGAGACTTTGAGAGTTGACTCAAGGCTTATATATATGTGGCAAAAACGTGGATGAGGATAAGGTTTCCCAAAATCAGATCTGGGAAAAACAGAGAAGAGGAGAAGGAGAAAAGAGGTCTTTCGCAGCTGTGATTTCTTGTCCATTTGAAGGGTCGTCTTTGTTCCGATTTTGCTGGGTTTTCTTCAGCTTTCAGGGAACGTTTGAGGCCGTGTGTTGGACAGGTGGTTTGTCGAGTGGTTCTCCGGATTGGGAGTTGTGGCATCTCGGCTTTGATCTGCGATTATTGGTGACTTTCTCGATTTCTCTCTTGTTGTTGATGTTCTTATGATTGTCTATGGTTATTAGCTTGGATAGCCATTAGAGACTTGGGATTAGGGTTTGTTGTAACCTCCCTTTGATCATAATGAAAGTTATTGGGTTGGACTCCTAATCGTCCCGTGGTTTTTATCCTTCACAACGAAGGGGTTTTCCACGTAAAAATCGCGTGTCTTGTCTTGTGTGTTAATTTCCTTGATAAACTTGCTGTTTGGTGTGTTTTGGGGATGTTTCTGAAGAACTTCAAATTTCAGCCCCAAATGCTCTAGCCGAGCGTTTTCATCTGAAAAACCTCTCAAGTTTCAGCCCAATATGCTCGAGCCGAGCATCTCCAGCTGAACTTTTACCTTGTGAGAAATCTTGTTTCCGCTGTGTAGTTGTGCTTAATCTTTGTTTAGCAAACTTCTAGGTGGGGAATCTTGTTCCATCCCCATCAGACTCAACTTTCTAGGATTTTACACAGTAGTGTTATAAAAGATACTATGACATTATATATCATTGTATGACATTTCTCTTCCAATTACAGAAATTAAGAAAGTGTTATATTTTAATCATGATGATTTCATAAGTGGCGTGCATAGCACGCGCGACATATTAGCAAACAAATATATTTGAAAATTCCACAGGTGGCGTGCATAACATGAACGATATATTTGCAAACAAGTCCTAGGTGGCGTGCATAACATGCACGATATAGTTTTAAACAAATGATTTCCAAAAGTTTTGTTTGACTTAATGATTTCCAAAATTATACAATACAAAAGCTTCAAAATTCAGCCTAATCTAATAGAAATATCAAATTATATTTTGAAAAATTGGGTTGTCAAATTATGCAAGCACACGCATTTAGGCACTGTATTAAAAACAATATTGCACACGATATGGCGGCATTTAATACTAAACTTCTTTTTTTTTGAAGTAATACTAAACTTCGATAGCATTTAGAGTAAATATTTTATATCACGTCATTTAATAGTATAGCTAGATAACCAAATTCACAAATAAACACAATATATTAAAAGAGTAAACAATTACTTTTATATCATTGGATGAACAATAATAATGTCACAACTCAAGTACAACAATACCTCTTTACGTAATAACAATATTCATTATCAAAGTAGGAAAATACTTTTTAATCAATAACTATTTGAGATACTCACAAAGCATGTGATTAAGAAAAATTAAGGGAATATTTTTCATATTTATGTTGAGACGACAATGACCAGACTGATAAACATGTGTGTATACCGAAATTCAACAAACAAAATCAAATCTCATAGTCGCCTTCCCAAATTTAACGAAGAAATTCTTAATTCAACAAACTAAATCAAAGAAATAAATTTATCCTAGATTTACATAAAAATTATAGAAGGAGGAAGTTTAGAATTCTTACCGGTGACGCACTCGAGGGACTCGTCAAAATAAATGGTGAATTTAGCGATTTTAGGTATCATTTCCATTGAGGCACTATTGATCTGTGTTATCATTGTGGCTGTTCATGAACATCATAGCCATTCCTCCACACTAGCGATCTTGCGCCGGAATCGCCAATTGAAGAGCATCAAGAACTTGAACGCCGGAATCGCGTTGCTCATCCATCCAATGCACATTCCTCGGCATCACCACTTGATCGCCATTGTCGGACTGCTCCACATCGGCTTTGCGGTCTGTACGGCGAGGATATGCACATGATCATTGTGAGGAAAGGAGCATGTAACTGATTTTGGGAGAATTTGTCAGGAATATGAATTGGTCGCGAATTGGGTAGAAATTTGGGGAAATTTATAATTTGGGAGAATTTGTTATTCCCTGCGTACCACTTACTTCTGCAGTGAGAAAATGAACCTAAAGTTTTCAACCTCAGGAAATTACCTTTTTACCCTTACTAATTAAGAGAATTACGCCATTAGCCACTCCGCCACCACCTCACTGGCGCCTGCAATTTGCCATCGTCCCTGTAATTTGAACCTGTCGTCGCGAGCCCACTGACGATCTGAACCCGCTATCGTGAGCCCACCAGCTATCCGAACCCAGCGCTGCCCAGCCTCTCAGCAAACTGAATTTGCGACCGATCTTGCCAACAACATCTCTACTTCACGGCTTCCCCCTTTTCTGCTCAAAATTGTTAGCTCCATAAACACCACCCCGCCACCACACTTTCCGAACCTCGCCCACCACACATCACCACCAAATCTGTGATTACTTTTAATAGATCTAGCAAGATCTGTGTACTTGCGTCCTTGATCTGCAAATCCGCACGGTTTCAAATGAACGGAACTAAGCAGATCTGTAATGGTTTCTCAGGGCGACGATAAATCTGTTTGGTGGAACCGTGGATTCTGGCGAAAGAAGAATAGTTGTCGGCAAGAAAAAAAAGTGGAGCGCTAGGAAAATGAATTTTATATGCCGGAAGAGAGCAGGGTGATGATGTCTTTTCTTATGGTAAATATTTCCTAAAATGGGAAGTGTGTAGATTTAGGTGTACAACCCAAAAAATGAATGAGTGCACAGAGGCGAAGCCAGGAATTAAAAATTGGGGTGCACTTTAAATGTTTAAAATACTTCACGTACTTTAAACTTATTCTATAGTACACAATTGAAAGTAAGATTTTATACAGTTTAGTGTAAATCTTCATTCAAATATATTCAAACCTTGACAGTTATTTTACAATACAAAGCAGTCACTTGTCAAGATTTTATACTTTGAAACCGACTTACAAACATATCAATACTAACATTTAAGACCTAATATTTCTCTAAATATATATAACAAACTATCATTCAACAATTTTTGGAGAAGAAAGTATATAATAATATAATATTTTAGGGTGCACAAACATTACTAAATATAATTTTTGTCTTATAAATATATAATTTTTAAAAATAATAATAAATTCCGGGGTGCACGTTCCTTCATAGCTCCGCCAAATGTGAGTGCATATATAAATGGTACGGAGAGAGTAGTTACATTCAGTATTTGCAAGGTCCATTTAGTTTAGCAAGTCATTCACTCTGGCGTCGATATTGAAATGTTTAATTTTTGAACCCAATATTTGTAGAAGGGGTTTGCTAGACCCATGTCTCATTATGTCTTTGTCTAAAACAAGACTCGTTTTTACTTTAACGGAGAATAAAAAGATATTTAGTTTAAGAATTCTAGGTTCAATTTGTTTTGCATAAAGCATTTGGACATGTTCTCTTGATCTTATTTTTCGCTAAACTAAAGTGAATTAAACTGAACTTAAATCATTTCAAATATATTGAATGAACTGAAATAAAATTTTAAATATGTAAATGAATTGAAATAAATTGAATTGAAATCAATATTAGAGAAAATTTATTGAATTGAAATAAATTTTAAATACAGATCTGAATTGAACTAAACTAAAAAAGATAGGATGAACTGGTTTTAATCCGACAGATTTTTAAATAAAAATTGGAAATGCTGATGAGTGAAGAGGGCAATCATCCAGTGGATGGTCTTTCTCACGCCGCTTTGCTAGGGTTTTGAGAAAGTAGGGTTCTGCAATACATCGATCGATACCGCACCGATCTGCTCACCTGATCAGTGCTTTCCGAAGGCAATTAACCAGGTAAATCTGTTCCGCAACCACTGACGAAATTAGAATGGCGAACGTAATTAAAGAAATTGAAAAGAAGTACCGTAGCCTCAAGCTTACGGAGGAGGAAAACGAGGTGATCTCAACCGACGATCTGCGGTCGGAGGCCGAGGTGGTGAAACCAGACCGCCTTCTGGTGGGGAAGCTCATGGCGCCGAGACGGGTTCCGAGTAAGGACGTCGAATTGTGCTTCATGAATGTCTGGGTTTTGCACGGGATGCTGAAGTGCAAATCGATCGGATCAAATTTGTACCAGTTTCAGTTTCCAAACCCTAGAAACAGAGATAGGGTGTTTGAAACTCAACCATGGATTTTTGGTGATTATTTGTTGATTCTGCGAAAACCCTTCCCGGGTATGGTGGCTTCGAGATTGGTTGCTGCGAAAACCCTTCCCAGGAAAGGCGCACTAGTATGTGCCTAAGTTTCTTCTTATGTTTTGTTGTTTGTTTCTTATTTCAGTCTTTTATTTTGGTACCAATAACCGACGAGGAGCCACATCTCGTCGAGGTAGAAGCTGATGCCCGAGGGTCTTCTGGAGGCATATCATGGGAGGAAGGGGATAGACAACCCCATTGGAAGCCCTTCGTTGTAAGGAAAGTTTGTCCGAATGTCACGACAATGCTAATGGAGAAGTTCGCATCTGAGTTAGGGATTAGTACATTCAAGGGGCCATGTTGGTCGTCTTGCTCTTCAACATTCTATTTAGTTCATTCCCTAGCGATACCTACAGAGTCGAACACCCTACTAGAGAGTGCTAGTCTTAACTATATTCAACCGCTACTGGACGATTTTCAGTGATTTATGAATGAATGCAATAACTATTTATTTTATTTTTTTAAAAAAGAGGGCAATCATCCAATGAGAAAATAGTAGATTCTCGTATGAAACAAACAGCTGACGTGTCACAAATTTCCATTCCTACCGAAAATAAACTGATTTTTTCCCTGAATTTCTTCTAAGCAAAAATAATAAGAGTAGTGTGAAAAAAAAATAAAAAATTATCAGGATTCTCTTGCAAATGAGGACAGCCAATACCTGCAATTCCCTCCACATATCTTCATTTGCCTTATCCTAATCAAATTCTGCTACCCAAAACCATCCAATTTTCCTCCCCACCTTTATTATTACTGTTCTCAAATATGAACACATTTACAAGTTATTGGCTTCCCTCACTTCAATACTGCTCTCCAATACAAAATGGCCACCAAACTGGGATTTACCGTGACAATCCCTCGTTTTTACTGTGCCCCCTTCAGAAAACCACCCTCAAATTCTACCTTGTTGCAGTCTCCTTCATCCTCTGTTTCTAGGGCAGTTCATCCCTTTCATCTTGGTGGGAGCCGCCGGGGAATGCTGGTTCTGCCACCTTTGGCCACCACTGATCAGCCAGGTATGTATGGTGATGTTTTTCTTTTTTTAAAAAAAAACTTATTTGCTATGGTTAGTTACAATTAAGATAAACCCAGATTTTTCTTTCTGTTTTGCTCAAAGATTCAATCTTGCTGATTGGTTTTTGCTTTCAGGCCCAGTACAAGAAGATGAGGTTGTTGATGGTAATGTTTTGCAGTACTGTAGCATTGATCAGAAACAAAAGAAGTCACTTGGGGAGATGGAACAGGAGTTTCTTCAAGCTCTGCAGGTTCGGATTTTGTTACAGTTTCTCCGAATTTGTGTTCATGTTGCTGGTGTTGTTTAATAAAGTGTTTGGTATATGTACTCTTGTATTGCAGTCATTTTATTATGAGGGTAAGGCCATCATGTCAAATGAGGAGTTTGATAACCTGAAGGAAGAGCTCATGTGGGAAGGAAGCAGTGTCGTCATGCTAAGTATGTTACGATTTCCTTAATGAAGATCATTAAGAGGTTATGAGACTCGTTTCTAGCTTATGAGAAGTTGTATGGATGTAGGTTCTGACGAACAGAAGTTCTTGGAAGCTTCAATGGCATATGTATCTGGCAACCCAATATTGACTGATGAAGAGTATGATCAGCTGAAAATGAGACTTAAGGTGTGTGAGCAACTCACTAGTACTATCCACAAATTATCCGAACTTGTTTTTGTGGAGTTCAGATTTATTTTTCTAATGGTTGCTGTTTAGTCGTTAGCTCACTGTACTATGAGTTTCTGAATAACTTTTGTCTTAGTTTCTAGTATTCAGCATTTTATGCCCTGATAATCGTTTGATGCACTATTCAATTATTCAATATCAATTGTGTTATCCTGATTCTTTTGCTGCTCTTTCTATATCATCTTTTTTGTTGCCTTATCTTGTCTTCCTGTTGCTTTCTAGACGGATGGGAGTGAGATAGTTGTTGAAGGTCCGCGTTGCAGTCTTCGTAGCAGAAAGGTATGTGCTTCATTTCTCTTGCATATATGCCGGTTTAGAATTTGCCTTTTTGTAAGTTTTATAAACAAGTATAGTTACAGAATGATATTTTAGTTGGAAAGTATATTATACTGCTTTCATTCGAATTTCAATAATACTTTTGGAAGGTTTTTAAGAAGTTGCCTTTCTATGTTCAGTCGTATTGTCAACTGTTTATAACCTTGTGCCATTTATCTTATAAAAGTTCTAGGTTAAAATGATAGATAATTGGGTATCATATGTGGTCTTAAACTGTTAGTAGTATCCCTGGCCACCTTTAAACTTGAGTCTGAAAACTAATATGGCAAAGGGAAAAGATTAGTAATTCACTTACAGCATTATGTTGTGCAAAATGACTCTTGTCAGTCTTGTATGTAGGATTTCAGGCTTGAACTCTCTTTAACTACATTTAGAAATGGAAGCAAGAGTTATAGTAAATTTTTGGTCAATAAGATGTTTCAAATGTCTTTTAAAAGTAATAATCTTTCTTGGTGTATAGATTACAGTAAGGTTACGTAACATGCAATCCCGGGTTCTAATGACTGTTGTGTTCGGTTAATTGTCATAGTCAAATAATGAAGAAATTCAGTGATGTTTAAACAAGTGTATTGCTTATTCAGGTCTACAGTGATCTCTCTGTGGATTATCTCAAGATGTTTCTATTGAATGTACCTGCTGCTGTTGTTGCACTGGGATTGTAAGTATCACAATTTCATTCAATATATGCATATGAACTTTGGTTACTGTGTCATTAAAAGAATTTATTTTATTGACAATATTTGGCATAATGTTAGTATTTTAATGGCCAACACTCTAATTCAATGTCAATAACGAATTTGTTTTAGTTTTTTCATTTTCACCCTGCATTCTTATTGAATCTGAAAGTCTCGTATGTATAACTGCAGATTCTTCTTCCTTGATGATTTGACTGGATTTGAAATCACGTATGCTCTTGAGGTATGAAACTCACCTCATCTTTTGTTATTTCTTGGTTGTTTGGGGATTTGACATTGTGCAGTTTTGAGAGATTGCATAAGATTATTAAACTATTCTAGTGCTATTAGATAACACATTAGCACTTACAATACATTCCAAACATTCACATCAAATTCCAGTATCCTGAATGAAGTTCAGAAATTTGTGGCTTAAGAATAACAGATTGTTCCTTTTATTGATGTTAACCTTTCAAGATTTAACCGGATCATCTGTTGATTTTGCAGCTTCCAGAGCCATACAGTTTCATCTTCACATGGTTTGCTGCCATACCTGTTATTTTGTACTTGTCCTCCTCTCTCACAAAGGCAGTTGTTACAGATTTTGTGATATTAAAGGTAAGATTTTATCAGAACCATTCTTTTTACTAGCACGTAGAATATATTTTTATATCAGGATTTTTTATTTTGCTTTTGTGTTTATCAGGGTCTGTGCCCCAACTGTGGAACAGAAAACACCTCCTTCTTTGGCACCATACTAACAATATCGAGTGGCGGTGCTACAAACAATGTGAAATGCTCAAAGTAAGTTGACTATGCACTCTATTCTACTCTTGTTTCTTGGCATAATTACTTAGGTTATTTGACATTTTCACTTATCGATGGTTGGACTTCATTCTCTTAGTTGCCAGTCAGAGCTTGTGTATGATTCAAAGACACGCTTGATTACATTGCCTGGGCAGTAACTCCCGAGCTAAGGTAATCACAATCTACGAACTCTGCAGATAAATTTCGATCTGCACTTTCACTTTTCATCTCAGACCTTATTTGACTGTGACCTTGTCCTTGCCATAGAGGATTCACAAGTCTGGCTTTGTTCTGCAGGACAAAATTGCGTTTTGCAATCGCCAACATCAAACCGGTGCCTATTGTAGTAATTGTGGAGTGTGGTATCATGGGTTGGATGCTGCCATAGTTCTTGAATGTATATTTTATGTGACAGTACCATTGTAGTATGTGGTTAGAAGTGAAGAAGAAGAGAGACGGAGAATAATACTCAGCACATAACTTTTCAAGGAAATATAAGTGTTGTCTATTGTAAATGTAAATTTGCTTTCATGTTTCTGGTAACTTAATTTTCTGTGAAAGCCTGACTTATCCAAAAGACAAAATACGTGCATATATTAACCAAAAGTTTACCTCTGTAATTCATTCTTAAATGCTTTTTACCAAAAAGTTTTACCTCAATCTCAGTTTGAATGATTACTTTATCCATAAGAGGGGTGAAAATATGCACAATATGAATATCATGAACACACATGATTTCATAACAAATATATATCAGCATGTTACTGGAAATCCATTAGTGAGATAAAACACAAAATCCAATATTTCATAGATGCCATAAAATTAATGTTTTAAAATCAGGCTTCCACAAACATGACATCCACCAGAGCACGACTAACATTAATGAAAGTCACTCCTGATCAGATTAGGCCAAAACGTTGTCGGGACAATAATTTAAGCATAAAATCTACAAAAACTCAAATCAACAATTTATTAATTCAAAAATATACAGTTAGACAATTCTCAGATGTTGCAAATGCAATGCAACCAGATTAGAAGACATGGCCTTTGCCGTACCTGCTCGCACGTTTCATATTTTGACCTTTTTGTCCCAAATTTAAATAATAAATAACCAGTTGACCTAATTTAGAAACATTAAAAAAAAATGTTCGTGGAGGAACACGAATAAGCCAATCATTTCTCCAAATGATGACCGAAAACCTATAAATTGGTTGTGTTTGGAAGTCAAATAGGCATCATATATTTGATCTAAAACCTCACAATCAACAAAGGAAGAAGAAAAGCAAGAACTTGATTGTTCAAGAACATCAATGGCTTCTTCTTTGCTTCAATTTTTGAGTACTATCATTTTATTTGGTGTATTTTTGAAGTTATCATCCATTCCTACCACTTCAGCTGGTGGCTACTATCCAGCACCAGTTTTCCAGCCTACTCCATGGCAGCTTGCTCATGCCACCTTCTATGGAGATGAGTCAGCCTCTGAAACAATGGGTGAGTATATTTGTTTCTTGTATCTAGATAAATTCATTTAATATGTATCTTCAATAGTATCTTCAAAATTATATTAAAATATTTGATAATATGTATATGTTCCATATAAATCCGTTTTACTTATAAACTATCCAAATGATATTTTGGTGATAATACTTTGATAAAATTACATTAATATATAACTGGTGAAATTATGTTTAAAAGCACCGGCTTATACCTTTCACAACGACTGTTTTTTCACCGTGCTTAAATGCATAACAATTGAAAAGTTGTGGCAAATACAGCAAACACCTTCCATCCAATTTTCGTCGAAATTCAAGCACATCTAAACTAAACACTAAACAGAGTATCCACTAAAAAACATGTGGGATATTAGTTTTCCATACTTTTTTATTATTTGACCACGACTATTGTTGTGACAAATTTCATGTGTTCTTGATAATATCAGGAGGGGCTTGTGGCTACGGAAATCTGTTCAACAGCGGTTACGGCACCCAAACCGCGGCCTTGAGCACGGTGCTGTTTCAGAACGGATATGCTTGTGGGCAGTGTTTCCAGATACGGTGCGTTCAATCACCGTACTGCTACAGAGGATCTCCGTACACAACCATAACCGCCACCAACCTGTGCCCTCCCAACTGGAGCCAGGACTCTAACCACGGAGGGTGGTGCAACCCGCCACGCACCCACTTCGACATGGCCAAGCCCGCTTTCATGAAGATCGCTCAGTGGAAGGCCGGCATCGTCCCCGTCCAGTATCGCAGGTTCGTTCTCCTCAACTTATCTGTCAATGCTAAATTCAGTCAACTCAATGAAAATCGGTCTTTTACCCTTATAAAAATTGGTAAAATGTCAGTTTGACAGATTTTTTTAGATATGGGTGGTGCAACTAGAAACTTTTCTAGTAGTGTCACCCGAGAAATAAAGTAATTTATAAAGTTAAGCATCGTCAGAAAAAATTCTGATTCCACCGCTGATGGGTTGCTTCTTTGTCATTTATTTTCCAGAGTATCGTGCATCAAGAACGGAGGGATTAAGTTCCTTCTACAAGGAAATGGCTATTGGTTGTTGGCGTTTATAATGAACATCGGCGGTGCAGGCGACATCGCGACCGTGGCGGTGAAGGGGACTAGAACAGGGTGGATGAGCATGAGCCACAACTGGGGAGCTTCATACCAGGCTTTCACAACCCTTGGAGGCCAAGCTCTTTCCTTCAAGATAACCTCGTACACTACAAAGCAGACTATTATACTGTACAATGTTGCTCCGGCTAACTGGCGAGTTGGGATGACTTATCAGGCAAATGTCAATTTCCACTAATTATACATACATATAAATTATGTACTTGACTTGAAGAACAAATTAATCCTTTTTGCCCTGTTACATATATGCCTTGTAGCAGCATGTATTCATATATTTGTTGAGACTATTTTTCATTTATCCATTCTGAATTATTGATTTGTAAAAGGTTTCTTGTAATTTTAGAGCATGTATCCAGTATACTTTCACTTGGGATATACGAGGGATTCAAATTGTATACGTTCTTTTAGTATATATGTTAAATGACATGAATTAGTTTTTCTTTTAAGTATTTTTGTCTAAATTGAAGTTTTCCCCCCTTCCCTCTCCTCTTTCACAAATTCTCATTTGAGACCGATCTCAAATGATCTCACTGAATAATCATACTTAATGCGTAAATGACCAGTCTTCAAAATGAGAAAATCATACACATTTTAATGAACTGAAAAAAAAAATGCAACTGAACTGATCTACATAAAATTCAAGCAAATATAGTCTGAGTGTTTATCTCTGTCTTGTCATATGTTGGACTTACAAAATTTTCTTATATTTTATTATATTTTGATTAAAAAATAATATACTTAAAATTTCAACGTATTACTTTATTTTGAAAAGGTGAAAATAACAATTTGACTCCCCTGTAATACAAAAGTAATTTGAATTATACCTATTATATTACATGACACCATACGCCGTCCAAACTCCTAACATCATCTCATCCTCTGTTATACACATTGTACACTACTAAAACGTTGAAAATTCTAGGTCGTGACAAAGTCTCCTCTGCGTACGTCACATTGGACAATTACCACAATATATATACCAAATTAACAGATTACAGACATCGGTCATTTAGTAATTGCTAGTTTTTCAGATCATTCTTTTTGCTACGCTGGATTCAATAATATATTCGAAGATATGTGGATCGAAAACATTAAATAATTGAAATGAATTAAAAAATTCTCATCAATACCACTCCGTCCCAGCTGAAGTTGCAGAGAGAGAAAATATCACAAATATTAAGGAATCTAAGATGGGTGGATGAGAATTGATTTAAGAGCAAGTCCAAGAGATACTACATTTTGTAGATTTTGGAGGAAGTATGTAGATTTTACCCCATTATTGAGCTCCAAGAAATACTATATCTGCTACTACAAGATGTAGATTTGGAGTAGTAAGAGAAACTCATCCTCCATATGTGTAGAGAGAGAAAATTTAGAGGATTGAAAATTTAATGCCTACACATTGATCAATGCATTCTTCTGAAAGTGTGAGATAAGTGGTGGAGATTGAAAGAAATAGACCATAAAAGAAAAGTGTGAATCTTTTAGTGGGACAGACTAATAAGGAAAGTATGCAGGTTCTGCTGGGACGGATGGAGTACTACTTATATATGTTGCTTAAAAAGAAGAACGTTTGTAGTAGCACCAAAATTGTCAACTCCCGAATTGAATATTCAGTCGACATTGATGAGTAGTAATGTGGGTGATTTCAATCCTCAACAAACAAGTCCTGCAAATTATGATCATGTCAGTACTGAACTGCCAACTTAAGGGCATGCAGTAGATTCTTCAGTTTGTTTTGCAGAACATGTATTCACATTTTGCAATCAAAGATAAGGGACATGCCGGGTTTGCCCTTTTTCAGTTCGACCATACAATCCGTATTTCCACCGAGGCATGTGGTGCTGGACGGACGGATATTGGAGTACTGTAGTTGAGCGAATCGTCTTTTGATCCCATAACAATCTATATTACATCTTTGTTTCACCGAAAAGGTATTATTTTATAAATGGGAGTATTATAATTATAAATTGGACCTCTAAATGTGTTTATTCGAGTAAACATATTGGTTTAGTGTCCAATTGAAAAAGGTTTGGATTATGTTGTCCAGGTTGAAACGAGTCAGATTATAATATCGCATTATTTTGTTTCTTAGGTTGTGGTCGGGATTAGATTGTGTATGTCGGGAATCAAGTATGTTGGGTCGGGTATTTTTGTTAGTCATATTGGATTGAGTCGAATTAAGTTTGTGTTTGAGTATATTCACATTGTATTTTTTTCTGGTTTCGATTAAATTATGTCTATGATTTATATATGTAAGTAATTTTATTATAATTTATATTTATCATTCAATAAATATAAAATTGAATTACGCCCTGTTTACTAGAGCTTATTTCTTGATGTACTGAACTGAACTGAATTGAACTGAACTGAACTGAAGTAAAAATGATGTATTGAAAAATGGAATCAGCATGACTGAATTAACATGAATTTCATCAAATTACATTTTCACTGAACTGAACTGAACTGAATTGATCTACAGATAAGTTCTGGTAAACAGGGTGTTAGCGTAACCAATAATTAAAACTCACTTCAATGCCCATAAACATTAATAATTCAGATTGACTTTAACTACTTAAATGTGTCAATCCTTACCCAATTCCTTAAAGACTTAGACCCTGTTTACCAGATCTTAGTTCAGTTCAGTTCAGTTCAGTGATAATGCAATTTGATGGAATTTAGGTTAATTCAGTCATGCTGATTCCATTTTTCAATACATCAATTTTCACTTCAGTTCAGTTCAGTTCAATTCAGTTCAGTTCAGTACATCAAGAAATAAGCTCTACTAAATAGGGCCTTATATTTATGTTGGTTTTAAATAAGACAACTAATTCACTTTTATTTTATTTAAAAGAAAAAATTTCGATTAAGACCCTAGGACAAAGGTAAATTATTATAAAGACGTAACATTTGTATATTAATTAGTAAAGGAGTCAGGATATTTCTAATCTTTCATGTTATTAAGAATGGTCATTTATACTCCTCTTCTCCCTTTAAAAAGGTTTAAATTTCTAATAAATTAGGTCATTTCTCTTGAGAATATATGTAGATCAGTTTTGTTCAATTCAGCTCAGTAAAATTTAATTTAGAAAAATATAATTTGATTCTTTTTTACAAGTATTCTTTTATCACTATCATATTAATAATTTGATATGAATAATTAAACAGCATATCTATAAGTTGGAAAACACTGGGAAAAAATGAGGTTGAAATGAGGATCTAATTCCAAACTGAATGACTGATTGAGCATATATATGAACCAACACCATCCAAAGGTGAGTAAAAGTTGGAGTGGGGAACATGGTATGAAAAACATAAGCATTTTTGAGGGGATGAGTTTGCCTACATTCCAATCCATAAGCACGCCAACTTCTCCTTTTCCTCACCTTTTGACTTAAAACCTCATCATCACCACCATGCTCCAAATCATTTCCCCCAACCATTGCCACCTCCCACACCACATTTAAATTTAAAGCCAAGCATACACAAACATGGATTAGATCCAACCCAAAAAAAAAAAAAACCTAAAAAACAACCACTTGATCCTCACCCTATAGCCATCAAATGATACTGAACGTTTAATGGATACGGTATTCAATCCCTCGCATCACTTTTTTTAAAAGTAATACTGGTCCAGTGAAAGTGAAAGTGAAAGTGTGGGTTTGATTCTGGATTATATCTGGACAGAATTAGCACCCATGCCACTTCACCGAGTCCAAGTTTTTTTTTAAAAAAAAATCATCATGAAGCTCTTCTAGCCTTGCTACCCCTCTATAAATTAAAATGGTTCTTCTAACCTTGCCTTTTACTTCTTCGTCTTCTCAACATGAAGCTAGAAGCATCAAGTTGCACTACATGGTCAACGGTCACTTTGACTTGTCCAAATCTCCCATATTTTCACTTTCACCATGATCACCTTTTCTTGATGCCTTCTATATCAAAACCGGCCTTTTCCACCAATCCCACCGCACTTTTCTTAAACCAAATTATTCTCTGTTCCATCTTCCTCAGATGGCCTTTCTCCACACACTCATCACACTCACAGTACTATTCCTTGCAACGCCATCTTCATCATCCCTAACCACAACCGCGCTCGACGAAATAAAATCCGCTCGTCTACTCGATCTCGTGATCAGAGACTACACGTTCGAGAACTACGACAAGTTCTTCGGCACCGGCAGGCTCCACTCCGTCTCCCTCCCGGCCAACCTCTCCGGCATCAAGGTCGATACAGTGAGGTTCCGGTGCGGCAGTCTCCGGCGATATGGCGCGAAACTAACGCAGTTTCAAATGAGCCCCGGGCTGATCATCAATCCATGCATTGAGAGAGTGTTAGTGATCACACAAAACCTTGGATCAAACTGGTCGGCTATGTACTACCAAAACTACGAACTCTCCGGCTACGAGCTGATTTCTCCGGTGATCGGCCTTCTGGCGTACAACGCCGGCGACAATATCAACTTCAGCACGCCGTTCGAGGTCGCGCTTCAGTCTGCAACAAAAGACTCGATCAAGATTGATTTCAGCAACATTACGAAGCCAAACCCGAATCCTTCAGGGATCATCCCACTGTGTGCGAGGTTCGAGAAAGACGGGAAAGTTACGCTGTCGAACCAGTTTTCGCCGTATGTGTGCGTTTCTTCGAAGCAGGGCCACTTCGGGCTGGTCGTGGAGTCGCCGATGATTCCTTACAAGAAGAGGGAGAGCAAGTGGAAGATCGCGATCGGAACCTCCATCGGAGCTGCGCTCGGAGCTTTTCTGCTGACACTGCTTTTGATAGCTCTGTTTGTTAAAGTGAAGAAGAAGGCGAGAATGGATGAAATGGAGAGGAGAGCTTATGAGGAGGAGGCGCTGGAGGTCTCCATGGTGGGCCATGTCAGAGCTCCGATCGCCGCCGTCACGCGGACGGTGCCGATCATCGAGCATGAGTACAGACCGCCGCCGCCGCCGCCTCCTCATAGATGATGATGATGGTGATCACTGTGAAAAAGGTTTTGACATTTTGATGATTTTGCTAACTGATTGAATTATGTGTATTTAAATTATTTAACTGATTCTTATGTTGTACTATAATCAAAGAGCAACGGAACGTTGTATTGTAGTGATTGTGTTTTGCCCCTTAATTACTTGCTTATGTTCTTTTTACAGAAATTTGGTTACTAATCCAGACAAAGTTGAAGATTACTAGTTTAGCTTTGTCTAGTTTCTTCCCATATTTTAGCTTTGTCTAATAATTTCCATTCACAACTAAAACAAAGCTAATTATAATTTCCATATAATTATAAAACTGTGAAATACACATGAACAAATCTATTAAACACATGAACTATCATTCGTCCTACCTCGGTCTCACCCAAGACTTTGTATTTCTTTTAAATGGTTCCTAATTTTAAATATACTTATTTTTAAGTTATTTAGTTCAATTGTTTCGTTCCATTTAATTCAATGAACCTTAAGTTTAAATGAAAGATGTTTAAAAAGAGTACTGTTACACTTCTCTTTATTATAATTGGTTGCAACTAGAACTGTTCATTTGAAAAATAAAAATAAAAGAGATAATATGCATTTTAACTTACAACATTCAATTTATCAAAAAAACTTACACATGCACACATTTTAATGCAAAAAAAAAAAAAACAGTGGGGCAAATAAATTGAAATACATGTAGATGGGGATGACATGCTCATGAAGAATAAGTAGTAATGATGTAAAACGATGATGAGTGTTTGCTTTAATAAGATTTCAGTTGCATGAGCTTCTAGCTAGCTCCCATGTTCGAGTTTTTGTTTACAATAACCTTAATATATATTAACTTAAAAAAGCAATTACAAAGCGTACGATTTAAGCTAATAACTAAATCGCATTCAATATACAATGCATTTATACTAACTTTATTAATGTTAAAGAAGGAAAAAGAGCTCATGGAGAGAGCAGAGATGCTTTCCGATATACCCTTGATTTTCCATGACGCTAACTCTGTGTTCTTGAGTTCCGTCACTTACTCTTATATATGAATCTCTAAGCAATACTAGTCCATGAGGATGGCAACCTAGGAGCTTTATAATTGTAAATAAATAAATAAATATAAATCTTGAATTTATTTATGTCAAATTAATTTTGAATTTAAATTTTATTGAGACGTTGGGCCGACTTTCTTTAAGGCAGCCTTGGTAAGATTGGAAAACGACTAGTGGCCTATAAATGGAAAGATTATGTGACAGGGGATGGAAGTTGTTAACCTTTATTTAGGGTAAGCCCAAAAGCAGAAACTCTACAAGGGCCTAAGTTTCCTTATTTTCAAAAATGAAAGTACTAAGATGAGATGATCCATTATGAACAAGGTAATTTGTCACTTGGATGGTTTTTTTTTTAATAGTTCAAACCATCATAAAGCATATATAAATGTTGCAGCAATTTAAAGTAGCCTTAATATCTTGCAGACTTCTGACCAGACGAAAATGTACTAAGGTTTAGGAATAGTTTAAACTAGGACAAAATAATGCAGAACTAAAAGAAGCTTAATCAACTTTCAATGTGAGCATCTCTCAACTTCAAGTAATTGATAAAAATTTTTTTTACAAATCTGAGCGATAAAGGGTTGTATCTTAGAGAATCGTGGCAGCACAGCTACTATGCCCCTTAAAATGCCCCGTCATATATTAAAATTCATCTGCAAAGGATTCTACTTACTGCTTAATGAAATTCTAAATTAAGAAAAAACAGGTTTGCGCTTCTACCAAACCAACTGAGCCCATGACATGTGTCATTGGGGCCAAAAGGCAAATTTGCTGGTCAGCAAATGAGTAAGGAGAAATTGTGTTGCTCTAATTAACCCGGATCCTGACTTAGAGGCGCTTAACTACCATCCAATGCTCAAAAATTTCATTCTATTGACTTTCAACCAAATGTGATTACCAATTTTGCAAATTAACAATTACACTCCTACTGGTAGAATTAATATTACGATATTGTCTATCTCAGAATTATCTAATCCCAACTCATTAATTGTAGATGTATTCATAACTAAGGAATAAAGAGATGTAAATTAAAATTTTGAAATTGACAAAGTTTGATACCGACTATTAGTCATGACTCACGAACACTACCCTCATAAGGAGGACATCCAAAATGACAACTACCGAAGAAGCTATAAACCATTTATAACAATGAAACCTCTTATATATGTACAACTAATTAAATACAGCAGAGACCCAATATACATCTGTACAATTGATCACATTATTGATGCAAAAGAAAACAAAGCAAAACCCAAATTAATATTTGGTCAACACTAAGACAAAATTAGTTTCAATTAAATTAAGACTTGACATTTGGCAAAGATTATACATTAATACATGCTTATTTTTTTACTTTATTTTTTTTGGAGTGTAGACGAAGAAATTTCGAGTGCCATCATTCGGTGCCGAGATGGATCGATCGATTTTATTTTTCTCATTGTCTTATTTTGTTTAACAGCTTGTCTTCTTTCTGATTTATGGGAATTACAGAATAATAAAAAGAAGTACATCTGACAACTCAGGAATAGAAGTTTCCAGCTATCAAACCATGTGGAAATCAATTTTTTTGTTATCATAATTGTTATTTGGAACAATCATTTTTACATTTTCATATGAAAGGTTAAACTAATTACTTTCATATGAAAGGTTAAGTTAATTACTTTCAACACTATTATATCTACTTTTATACAGAGTGCAAGGCATGTTTGCCAGTTCAGTTTTCAGTTTAGTTCAGTTCAGTAAAAATAAAATTTAGGTTAATTCAGTTATGCTGATTTTTTTTTCAATACATTAATTTTACTTCACTTCAATTCAGCTCAGTTTAGTTTAGTTTAATTCCTAAAATAAGCTTAGTTCCAAATAACAAATAAGTTTAGTTTAATTCAGTTCAGTTCATTGTAGTAAGAAATAAGATTTGGCAAACATGACCTAACGATTTTGTTTTTCTTCCTGAAAAGAAAAATGATTCTACCCTAATATTTGTTTTTTGTTATGGATATTTGCATTTTACTCCACACTTAGCTCAATTAAAGAAAATGACTTGGTTATTAAATGTAAATATGTATTTTAAATAATTAAATTAATATGTATTAATTTTAATTAATCCGTTGAGAAGTGACTGAAAATTCAGTCAAAATGTACGTTGCAAACAGAAAACGTATAATTTTCCATCATATATAATAAGTGGCAATTAGTTCACAACGTGACTAAAGTTTCGTTTTAGAATTTTCACGTGAGCAAAAACGTGGTTTCTACAATTAGCTCGCTAATTTCTTTTCAAAAATGTAAATAAATGTTGAGCTTTAGCTATAAATCTTGTACGATTACTAATATATTTTTGATATTTGTACTTTCCAATTATTATTGTTCACTTAGAGACGTTACATACCTTTTTAACTACACCCTTTTTATCTCTTCACTTTATAAACTTAATTTTTATTCTTGTTTTTCTGTCTTATGTTGCTTCAAAAGCTAACCTAAATACATTAATTAATTAAATCATGGAGGACAAATCTTGGAGCACCTTTTTGGTTGGACATATTGTGGGGTTCGGAAACTATTTTGAGTTGAAAATAATTCCTTTTGAAAATAAAAATAAAGTAAAAAATAAAACAAAATTCAACAAGAGGAGATCTCATGCTATTGTGATTCCATGCTATTGTGTTTTCTGGTCGATATAGTACATGATGAATCCCATTTTGTTGAGCAAGGATACTTCCTCTTTTATTAACTTCCATGCCACGGGATTCTGATCTAGATCAATGATGGAATCCATTTTTTTGTTGAAAGTTAAGTATGAAATATTTTAGTTCAGTTTGGATTAATTCAATTTAGATCATATTAGTTTAGATACGTTCAGATCAGATGAAATATAATTTGATGATATACAGATTAATTTCTCAGTACAATTAATTTTTCCTTCGTTCAAATCAGTTTAGTTTAATTCACATTATTTTAGATAATGTGATTGTAATACGTGTAAGGCCATGTTTGCCAGAACTTATTAGTTCAGTTCCGTAAATGTTAAGTTAATTCAGTTATGCTGATTCTTTTTTTCGTTGCACTAATTTTAGTCCAGTTCAGTTCAATTTAATCCAATTTAGTTCTGTTCAGTTCAGTGCAGTAAAAAATAAGTTCTGGCAAATAAAGCCTGAGTCGATATTGTCATTACTTTCTTTAGGCATGAGCAAATTTGTAGCAAGTCTTTCACCCACAAAAAAAAAACAAATCTTGTATCATTACTCTAAGACAGATATATTTGTACCGTTTTTATAGCATATTTAGGGTTAAGGAAGGCAAATAAATAAAATCCAAAATTTTCATAAATAAACAAAACATAACAATAACCACTCAGAAGATAGAAATGAGGTTGATTTCTACTCCTTGTGCCAAATACATTTTATCATGTATTGGCTAACATTGAACCACGTATACCCAGGTCAATCATAAGTTTTCACACTTTTAATATCAACGCCAAATTCAATGGTAAATTAATTTGTTAGTTGCGAAAAATGCACTACATGATGAAGCCATCAATTTATTCTTAAATAATATAACTCATCAAAGTAAATGTGACTGGAAAAAAAAGAAAAATTAAAAAAGCATAAATTAAAACACAGTCCTAACAGCTAACACCAACTTTGGATCTACATAAAACATTAGTAGCTCTCAACTAATCGTGCTATCTAAAGATTCTCATAAACATAATTAGTAGTATAATCTTGCACCATACGTTTTCTCTGTATAATTTTTTCTAGACCAGACCGAGATGGGCCGGGGCTAGTGGGGTTTAACCACCAAACCAATAATTTTTTGCTATATACTACATTTAATTTTATTTTTTTTGAAAAACCATTAACCTTTATAATATATAGAACAATCAGAATCATGTTGTGAGCCTAGATTATTTCAGGTATCTTCTTCATGTTTCAGCTTCCAACTTCTTATGTTGTAACCTGAAATTCATGCATTCCCATACTAACTCCAGCACTCGGATCAGTACATAAATTTCATATAAGACGGACTTACTAATGATCAACTTAATGTTACTCTAATTTATGTCGATCTTGCATAAATTATCAATCAACATCAATATGAAATAAAATAAACATTAAGTGAACTTATTGTAATGACACCTTACACGAGACCGCCTAGTGTTCTTTAGTCCTTGCATTAATTTTAACTTTTATTGTATTGACACCATGTCATTCACACACATGGTTTCTCTGATATTTTATTGACAAATTTAATTGAAAGAAACTTTAAATTATGAAAATTCAAATTATATCACAAAATGATATTTATTATTTTATAATTTTCAAATTTACGATCATATAGAGGTTGAAATACTTTTGGTTATATATATATATATATATATATATATATATATATATATATATATATGGGAGCATTTCCAACGTTAGAAGCAACCCTCCAAAAGTTGAGCTTGTTGGGCGTTATTGCCATGCATCATGGAAAACACATTTTCAAATTAGTAGTATCAGTTTCACTTACGTTTATATGAAGGTAGGATAAGTAAAAGTATTTTTGTGTATGAATCAATTTCACTCGCGTTTATATGAAGCTAGGAAAAGTAAAAGTAAAAAAATTAGTATGGGTTAAAACTATGATATCAATGCGAACCTCACAAATGGATGGATGGTAATTATTCATCATGATTGATGTGCCTAATTGGTCCTCCATCATCGAAAAACACATCTTCAATTTCAGAATCAGTTTCATTTAAGTTTATATCAATATCAACAACTACTTGAAAACACATCTTCAATTTCAGAATCAGTTTCATTTAAGTTTATATCAATATCAACAACTACTTGGAAGAACATAGGTAATTAAAGGTAAAATCGATGATATCAATATGAACATCACAAAACGGGAATTTCATTCCAATCCTGCTTCCTGCGTATTCTTCGTCCACACCGCACCTGTGGTGCTTTTGCTGGGTTGTGTTGACCATGCATAATCGAAAAACATTCAATTACGTTCATATCAAACTTACAAGGTAGGGCGGTGAAAAATAAATTTGAATAGGTTGAAACCAATAATATCGATAGGAGCCTCACGAAATGAATTGGAATGGTCAATTAAACGTTCATAGTTCGAATGACTACTGCGCGTTATTGGCTTATAGGATAAAAACACTTGATTTCACTTACATTTGTTCGTATGCCTGCTGGGCTGCGCGTTATTGGCTTATAGGATCAAAAACACTTGGTTTCACCTACGGTTGTATCATACTCAAAAGTAAAGTAGTTAAAAGTAAAAATAAAAGTAAAAATTGGTATGATATATTAAAAATTGGTATGATGATATCATTAAATCAATGTGCTTGTTGCGCATTATTAGCCTTACATCATCTACAAATGCATCTTCAAAATTAAATAAGATTCACTTATGTTTGTCTCAGATCTATTACGTATATAGAGTGGTTAAAAGTAAAAATAATAGTAAAAAATTGATATGGGTTAAAATCGATGATATCAATACGAGCATCACACCAAATGATGGATTGTAACTGTGAATCAAAAATTCGTATGCTTGATGCGCGTTATTGGCCCTATATTATCGAAAAACATATCTTCAAATTTTAGAATCAGTTGCAAATATCAGTACGGAACACAGAAGAGGTAGGGTAATTAAAAGTAAAAATGGGTATGAGTTAAAATTCGATAATATCAATAATATGAGAATCCAACACGGAGGATGTGATGGTAACTGGCAATTAAATTTTTTTGTATGATTGATGCGACCTAAATCATCCAAAATACATTTTCAATTTTAGAATCAATTCAATAACATACATCTTCAATTCTAGAATCAGTTTCACTTATGTTTATCCATTATTGAACATGCATATAGGATGGTTAAAAGTAAAACAGATGATATCAATACAATTATAAAAAAAAGATTGGGATTGTGAATCAAAAATTCATTATTCGTATGATGCTCGTTATTGGCCCTAAATCATCGAAAAACACATTTTCAATTTTAGAATTAGTTCCACCCATCTCAGTATCAAACTTAGAAGAGGTGAAGTAATTAAAGGTTAAAAATTGGTATGATATAGTATAGCAAAGGGTTAAAAATTGGTATGATATAGTATAGCAAAGGGTTAAAAATTGTATACTTGCGTTATTGACCCTGCATTGAAAAACAAATGTTCAACTTTAGAATCTGTTTCATCTATCTTTTTATCAGTATTTCACAGATTGCTGGTAGAAGTACAAAATTTTATGTATAAAATAGTTTTTCTTTTAACCTCGTCGTTATAATCTAGAAAAAATAGGGGTAAAAGGAAAATTTTAACGCTAAAATTTTAACGGCTGGTTATAGTGAAATGGAAATGCACAAATCACCTATGGGTGGAAGCCAAATAAAAATCAACTTGAACAAATTGTATTTTCACCCCTTAAAGTTTTATATTATTTTGAGTTCCCATCATGTAATTATAATCTTCATTATGTCCGTATTCAAATTGAACTCTTGTTTTATCGAAATATATATATATATATATATATATATATATATATATTTGATATGGAGTTAAAATGATTACATTTTATATTAACTCTGAAACATGCTTGATTTTAATAAAATAAGCTATATACCAAGCTTAAATTTAGAATCATGAATAAAATCATATCATATTGACATAAGTTTAACATAACATGGTGAAATATTTTGTAGAATACTTTGATTCACCAACGAATAAATTTTTTATATATTTTTAAAAAATTTCGTTATTCACTTAAAACAAACATGTCCTAAAAATTTTAATCCAACCATTTGATTTAACTTGATCTGAATTGTTTAGAATTTTATATATATTTTATGATATATAAGTCTATAATATTTTACAAAAATTAAATTACATAATATAATTGTCTCAATCCGAATTAAAACGTAGTCCTAAAATATCAACATTTCACTTTCAGTGTCCAATTAAGTAATTATCATAAATTAGGGGGGCCTCCATAATTTTTCCATCTTGGGTTTATTTCCTAACCTGAACTCCATCATCAACCCATGCCCAAATCTGGTAAATACATTTTTTACTTTCACTTTCCCAAAATGGTCAATTTTCCCGGAGAAAAACTCTGTTGTCATGTGTTAATATTTTCCCGGGAAAAAAATTAACCCCACGCATCCCAAAAAAGACAAACAAGGATAAATACAAAGAGCCAAACTCCCCCAATTCATTCATCTGCATCACGTTCTCAACCTACACACTCTTCGATAATTCACCTTTACTCCACCGCCACCGCCATGGACAGCTCCGCCTCTTCTCCTCTGTCATCCGCCACCACCTCCTCCTCCTCGTCTTTAACCTCAATTACTCCAACCTCAATTATTCCGAGAACCCCAATAAGAGCCCACATAAACACCTATCACCCTTCCCCTTCCCGGACGATTTACAGCGACCGGTTCATCCCGTGCCGATCGTCATCCAATTTCGACCTCTTCGACCTCACCACGCCGAAGCATTCCTCCGGCTCCGACGACTCCACCAATGCCTACACTGCCATGCTCCGCCACGCGCTGTTCGGGACCGACTCGGTTGGCGGCGTTGGTAGGGTGGCGTCGCCCGTCACGCCGGATAAGAATTTCCTGATGGGGCACACTAATTCGAACATCTTTCGGTACAAGACCGAGACGAGGAAATCTATGGAGTCCCTGTTCCCCTTTGAGCTCGATGATCAGCTCCCCGGCGTCTCCCACGGCCCGGTGAAGACTCCGAGGAAAGTGCCCAGATCGCCCTATAAGGTACCAAGTTGTGTTCTTTTCTTGATTTCTTCATCTGGGATCCTCTTAAAAATGTTCGGGGGATTGTTTGATTTTGCTGGGATTTCCCCGATTGAGTTGAATTTTGGGTTTTGAAGTCATCTGCTAATTGATGGTGTCGGAATGTTGGAAATTTGAGGTTTTGTGGGTGTTTTTTTATTTTCCTAGGTTTTGGATGCACCAGCATTGCAGGATGACTTCTATCTAAATCTTGTGGATTGGTCGGCGCACAATGTGTTGGCAGTGGGATTGGGGAACTGTGTGTATCTGTGGCATGCTTCCAGTAGTAAGGTGAATTTTGTTAAATTTTCGATCTTTATTAGTTTTGGTTGTGGATTCTTGACATTGGGTGTTTTCTGCAGGTGGTTAAGCTATGTGATTTGGGAATTGATGATAGCGTGTGTTCCGTTGGCTGGGCACAACGTGGTACACATCTTGCTATTGGAACCAGCAATGGGAAGCTCCAGGTATAGGGAAACTTTGAGTTCTACTTACAAGCTAGTTTGTTTAATCTATAAAGGATAAATCTTTTGTAGTTTATTAGTTTAAAAAGACGGATTTGAGGTTAGTAACAAGTATGCTTGACTTACATTTTGATTTTTCTGATCTTTCTGTTGAGTTAAACTAGATGAGCATCTTTTTTGTGTTTAGTATGGTTTAGGTTCGATTGTAATCCATGAATTCATTGTTGGGTATAGATATGGGATGCCTCTCGTTGCAAGAGAATAAGAACGATGGAGGGACATCGTTTGAGAGTTGGTGCCCTAGCCTGGAGTTCAACTATGTTGTCTTCTGGAAGCCGTGACAAGAGTATCCTTCAACGTGATATAAGAGCACAAGATGATTTTGTTAGTAAGCTGTCGGGCCACAAATCAGAGGTGAGCCTTTGTACTGATTTATTAAGCCTTTTTTTTTTGCTTCCGTTCCTTAAATATCTTCTGATCTAATCACTTACTTGATCTTATCCAGGTTTGTGGACTGAAATGGTCCTATGATAACAGAGAATTGGCATCTGGCGGAAATGATAATCGAGTATGTGACTGTTTTCTTGTTACTTTGTATAGAATCCTCCTAATTTAATTCTCTCTAATTATATGCTACTGCCACTGCAGCTTTTTGTTTGGAATCAGCACTCAACTCAGCCTGTACTGAAATACTGCGAGCACACTGCTGCTGTTAAAGCAATTGCCTGGTCTCCCCATATGCACGGACTCCTGGCTTCTGGAGGAGGCACGGCCGATAGGTGTATTCGTTTTTGGAACACAACCACTAACACTAATCTAAGCTGTGTGGACACTGGCAGCCAGGTATGAATGCTTATGAAGCTTACTTCTGTTTTTCTCCTTCGTTGTTCGTTTACAAATTAGGTTGTGGTTCTTAGCTGTAGTTTGTCACAACAATGTGATAGTATCTGTAAGTTTTTTAAGTGATGGAAAATGGGACTCGAATGTTTTGTTTACCCTGTTAGAGAAACCATTTTAATGCTGTAGAAAAACTTGAGCTTTAGGCCTTAGGGAAATTATATTCTGCATATGGAACTATGTAAGGGAAATTATATGGTACCTTCTGCATATGGAACTATATAAAGTTTGATGTAACTTTACAATAGTAAGAAGGATATGAATAAATCATTGTTCAAAGGGAAAGAAAATTTTTATATATGCTAAATCGTGACTTCTCATGCACGAAATGATTCTTTCAGATCATCGTAATCACTAACTACTGTTAACAACTCTTTATTCTTTTGTCGATGTGACAGGTCTGCAATCTTGTATGGTCTAAGAATGTCAATGAACTAGTCAGCACTCATGGTTATTCTCAGAACCAAATAATAGTGTGGAGATACCCCACAATGTCAAAGGTAATGTAGCAGTATTATATCTTTCTTCTAATGTGTTTACTTGAAACTGGCTCTATTCTATAATTCATCTTCTGATGTTTGCTATTTGTTTGCAGTTGGCTACTCTCACGGGGCATACCTACAGAGTCCTTTATCTCGCCATCTCACCAGATGGACAGGTACTTGATATCCAAGCACTCCTGAATTGCGATTCCGTTTTCTTGTTTCATATCAACTAATGTTATTACATTGTCTTACGTTCTACTTTCCCATTTCAGACAATTGTTACCGGGGCTGGAGATGAAACGCTTAGGTTTTGGAACGTTTTCCCTTCTCCTAAATCTCAGGTGAGTAATCTTTTCATCTTCTCGAACTCGTGAACAATATTCAAGAATCACTAGCATTCGCCCCCCTCCCTGAAAAGTAGGAATAGATTGCCTTCCTAGTAAGTCTAGGTTAATGCGTCTAATGTCTGATATGGAAAACAATGTACATTTGCAGAACACAGAGAGTGAGATCGGGGCATCTTCATTTGGAAGAAGCCAGATTCGGTAACTCCTGGAAGTAAGAGACATTTTTGACTCGTTGGCAACAATTTGTTATAAGTTATCCTTGTTATGGGGATTACCGGAGGCTTCAGAGTAGTTTCATCCCAACAATAAAATTATGGCTTCGCAGCCGGGATATGATAGAGAGCTAAGTTACTAGGAAATCAACATTCTGATTCATTTAGTTCATGGTTCCTTATGTATAGAGGGAGGTGTTATTTAATGCTCTCATTAAAACTCTCCTAATTACAGAGGTGTAATTGTGAAAGGGATGATCAACTACAGCATGCTACTTGATGCTGTTTTTGTAAATAAATTAATAATCTATAAATGCAGGAAACATGCCATTTTGGCCATTTTTTGCTTAATTTGGTATTTAAAGGTGCTCTTGCTTACTGGTAGTTTTCATCACAATAAATGGCACTTTTTTTTTCTTTTTTTTTGATAATACATAAAATTGTGAAGCCCTTGTTCTCGTCTTCTTCTCTTGTTGTACTTCAAATAAGTTAAATAAGGAAAATGTGCTTAAATTGTTTGAAACCATTTCATTCGAATGTTCACATGGATTTTATTTTTTGTGATCAAATCCACATGGGTGTGCACACTTTTGTTGTTGAGAAGACTCAAATTTAAAGAAGCTCATGATACATTTCAGGCTAATAATCACTTTTAGCGTGCATTTTGGTTGATAAAACTCAAATCCCTAGCATAATGATCCAAGTGATCATATTTCAATGAAAGAAACTAAATACTTAAATTTCTTAAGTCAGCTTCATTTTAGATTGGATTAGTTCGATTCAGGTAAATAGAGAATACATTCTTATTGTGCATAGTTCGATTTAAATCAGCATATAACATGATAATATTCGTCTCTCATTTTGCATTAGAAAAAAAAAAATCTAAATAAATTATGCATTGTAAAAAACTAACAGAAAATCTTTTACTTTGCGTTTAAGATGTTGAGCATACTTTTACTGTTTTACATGTGCATATAGTGGCACAAAACAAAACAAGCTGTAACATTTGAGCACTACTAATGAATAGTAATAATTACCGAAAGGGAATCATAACGTCGGCGAATCATGTGGTATTAAAATAGAAGCAAAGCCATGTTTAGAAATTAAGGTACAACTGTGTTAGTTGGCACACATGAAATAATCAGATTCTTGTCTATTGTACAAGGTAAGCCAAACATTGGATCTCTTCTTTACTACCTTTTATGGGTGACATGCACTTTTTTTTCCTTTTTCTTTCATGAATACCTTCTTTAGAAAAGCTCTTCTCCACCTGATCTAAACTGAACGGAACTGATAAATTAATATATTAAAAATATATTAATATGATACAGTAATTTCATGTAATGAGGTCTCGTAAGTAGCATCACAATGAGATAATTTGATGTTGCTTTATTTTATGATGAGGTTGCATCTCCTATAATATGAATCAATCTGTCTTGTACCAGACCTAGTGGCGGTGCCAAGATTATTATAATGATGGGACAGTCTTACACCCTAATTTTTTAAAATTTAATTACATGTACTAATAAATGATAGTGTTTTTAAAAATAATACATAAACCAAAAGCGATGTATCCAAAGAAAATCTCATAAAATTCAAATACAAATTAGTAAAGTACTTCAAAACAGTGATATTAAAAGGAAGATCGATGTCAAGGTTTTACTGCTATCAAAACATTTTACAATCTCATCAATGGTTACTTCCATGGATAAATTTACAAATGTTATAGGTATAATATGTAATTTCTGCGAAAGTAGTGGGGCCAAATTCTTTTTGAATTGAACCAATTTGACATAATAAAAACTAATGTATGGATTAAAAAAAAACTAAATTACTATATTTTAACTTATAAACTGAACTGACCTTACTTGAATAAAAATATTTTGGATAATTTGGGATGCCCTTATTCTCTATTCCTGTCTTCTTACATTTCTTTCTTTTAAAATAGGAAAATAACTCAAAGACCACTAATGAAGGGATATTGATGTGATGTTTCCTTGAAAGCTGAAACATTATTTGTTGCGGGCTCAATGCAAAAAATTATAAAACTACCTTTATAGGTGAGTTTCAATTTTCGAACCTTCCATTTTGGGTGGTAAAATAAATTTGATAACGAAATAATTTAATGGCAATCAGTATACCGTAGTATCTCAGTGTATATTGTATACACTATCCTACTCGTATATGTAAAAAAAGTTAAATTTAAAAAATAAATCTCCATACTTTTCTTTGTACACCCGATATACAGTAAAATTTACCTTTATTTGCGGTTTTAAAAAAGCACTGCATAATAACTTTTATAACGACATTCTAAACACAATCGTGCTAAAAACCATGGCTTATGTTTATCAATCTGTTTCATCAATAATTTCCCTTCAAATATCAATGTCATCACATATATATCTCATACAACAGTATCTTGCTCATCGAATGATAATCTATCTTTTCTGTGAGAATTTCATCAGCGACTCATGTACAAGAATGAAAAATTTCATGAATTCAAGCAATTTGGTAATAATTTAATTTAATTTTCTTAATAGATTGTTTGTAACCTCTCACTCACAAAACTGATTGCAATTAGTTTGTGTTTGGTACTTTGGTTTCAGAGCTGAATTTCTTTCTACCACAAGGTCATTTAACCATGTGGTTAATTAGTGAAATCAGTACCTGGAACTAAGAGATTAAAATCAAGTGAAATAATAAGGGATCTCAATTATAAGCTAGTTTAAGTAAATTCTAGTATCATAATTATTTTAGTATACTTGATCCCATGTGTCCTTAACCACCCATTATGTTAAGAGAAAGTCTCCTCTAAGGTCCCCTGCGGTAATGGCAGACTACATTCTACAAGATTAGGGTTGATTATACACAATTATTTTAATTATTTGGGTCATAAAACATAAAAGATCAAGGAATAAAGTGAAAATATATTGCCCAAAATCTGAAAGATCAAAGCAAATAAAAACATCACGTCTAAAACATAAAAGATCAAACCAAAAAAGAAACTGGATTGCTAAATCACGCCCTGTATTTTGCTTACTAACGCACGAATACGTATAATTACTTATAACTTTTAACCTATAGGTAATATTAGTGTAATAATTACTGTAGACTAATATATTTACTGAATGAACAGTAATCCAAACCAGCTCCGATGAGTTCTTGCCGGAGTTACTACCGGAAAAGGATTTTTGGCTGGAATTTTTTTCCCACGTTTAACTCACGGAATCAAAAGTTCAAAGAAGATTTGCAAACTTCATATCCACTTTTTAGAAGGAGTGAAGGAATATATAAAAGTTGGGAGATTTTCCGAGAAAAGTTCAGAGATCTCCCGTCAAATTTGGGGAACTTGAAAGGGAGAGGGATTCTCTGGTATGTAGAGAAAGATCTACAGACTAATCTCTCGGTTCCGGAGAAAATGAGCTAGGTTTTCTCAGATAGAAAGAGGAAACCCAAACACTTTTCTTTGATTGCCAGAGAAACTATTAGAAACAAACATGGAAAGTTGGTGATGGAGATGAGTTACGGAAATATTCTCTAGTAGTTAGAGAATGTTATTTGATACTTTTACCAGAATAGCGAGAAAGTAACGGAAGAGCGATTCTCTAACCCCTGGAGAATTAGCCTTGTGGATTTCTCCGATATGGGGAGAACTACTGGAGAATTCAGACTTTCAAGATGAAAATATCTACATTCTCTATATTCTGGAGATAACTTACAAACAATTCTCTAATAACTGGAGATAACAACAAGTCGATTCTCTAACAAATAGAGAAAAGTTTTTAGTTTCTTCTCTAGTTAATAAAGAATAAATCGATTTTCTCTAACAAGTCAAGCAAATAAAGCTTAGTTTCACTAAATGGGGGAAGAGGTTCCCAATAGCTTTCTCTATGTACTAGAGAAAGGCTTTTCTAACCGGAATCAACAACCGGAAATCGTCCTACCGCTCCGACATGAAGAACACATACAAGGGGCATGGAATAATGTCAGATTTTAGCAGCGGTTTCAAGGGAACGGGGGCATGGAGAACACAAACAATTGGATCAGGAGAAGGATCAGTGAAGCCGTAGCCGTGTCTGAGTCTCCGAAGTCGGCGAGTTCCAGGACGAGGTGGAGGAACCGCGGTATGGGGCGCGGGGGAGGGGAGTGTTGACGACACGGTTCTGCCAGAAGGTGACGAGGATGAATGCGGAGATATGTGCCAGAAAGAATCGAAAAAAAAGGAGTCGGAGGTGAGGATGAATGTTGGACTGATTTTGTGAATATTTATCAACTAAATTAGAAATAGTAATTACAAATTAGAAGGATTAATAACATGATGATTAGAATTAAAAGTGGTAATAATTAGAACTAATTATAGTAAAACTGAACTAATTAATTGTATTTTTGTATAAATACAGGGCGTTAGTAAGCAAAATACAGGGCGTGATATAGCAATGCCCATTTTAAAATCAAACCAAAAAAATCAAACTCAAGTATAAAAACATCATGGTCAAACAAAATTAATTCGAATAATTAAAATAATTGTTTAGTAACTCCAATCTTGTAGAAGATGGGTCTACTTTTGGAATGTCCTTACCGTAAGTGCACTTATTTGAGACTTTCTCTCAAGGTAATAATAGAGCAAGTCGGATCCTCTGCGCAAATATTCTACGCAAACATTACGCAAAAACGACGCTGTTTGTGTTTTTGCAATAAATTATCAAATAAAATGTTCTGCGGACATTAACCATAATTTCGTTTTAATTGTTTATGTTTTATGTAAATTCATAAGTTAATTATTTTACGTACAAGCATCCACATGAGTCTAGATTAAACTATTTTGTCATGTTTTTGCTTAACACGATATTATTTAATGTTTGTTTTATCAAAAAAACTATAATTAATGTTTAATTAGAATTTTGAATATAATAAACAAAAATATTATAAATTAATAAATTAAAATATTAAATAAAAATTAATTAAGTTATATTTAATTAATTTTATTTATATTTTTATTAAATAAATTGAGAATGACAATAAATTAATCGACAATTATATATTTGAAATGATAAATATTTCTTTGGTATAAAATACATAATTTTTATCTTTTCCATGGTATAAAATGTATGAATTTATCGTTCTATAGGTATATTTTGTTGTTGTTGTCGTGTTTCTTTCTTAGCAAATTTATCATTCTTCCAATTCTAATACCAAGTCTAACTATTTTAAAAAAGCATTCGTAAAAGAAATTATTGAAAATAATGTGGGATGATTGAATATATGTAAGTAATCTATATTGAAAAAGGTCAGTCAGATTAATAAATTATTGAAATTTACTGTAAAAAGGCAAACAGTCATTTTTGCGTAACATTGGCGTAGAATCTCTTGCGTAGAGGATCTCGAGCGATAATAGAGTACAGTATACGTTTTAAAAAAAATAATAATAATAATGATAGAGTATACGTACTGAAATCTGTATGTGTAGACTGTAGTACTTATTTTCTAAATATTTAATCTTATTATATTAAAGGCTGCGATAAATAAAATTGTCAACGAAAGAACAGAACAAATTTCTTTCTTTTGTAATATTATAATGTGTATAAAACTACTTTTGAATCGGGTGTTTATTTATTGGAGATGAATCTTGAATAATTCAACCAAAAACTCCTTAGTTATTTGTCTTTTATTATAGATTTTGGTACTACTTGTTGGTAGACATCACATTTTTCGGATTCTACTAATATAAGCGTGTAGTTAGGTGTGTTTACATTTTGGAGTTTTGTGAATTTTAGTCACAGTTTTTATTGCACTTGGCTTCTCTACGTATTCTTGGATTTTCCGAAGCAATTTGATATTTGTTTGTATAAAACATATACCGGCAAATCTTGCCTGGAAATATATTATCTCTTATTAAGACAAAGGAAGGATAAATGTTGATTTTTTCAATTTTAAATTTGATTTTTTCAATTTTAAATTTGATATTTTCATAATAACCATAATCATTTATTGTATTGCTATTGATCTTCTCACTTTCTATACTCTTGATCATTAGATGTAATTATGTGTTAATTTTTTATATATTAAGGGGTGTTTGGTGATTAGCTGATAGCCGTTAGATGTTAGCTGATTGTATTAACTGATTTGACTAGCTGATTGCATTAGCTGATTGTGTATATGTGTTTGGAAAAATTAGCTGATAGCTGATAGTTGTTTGTTTAATATGTATTGTAAAATGACGTATTTGACCATAGATAATTTTACTACTTAATCATCATCACTATATGAAAGAGAATTAATAATTTAGATTGTACATAAGTATCAATTATTTGTAATGATTAGAATAATATTATATGTGAATAATATAGGTTACAATTATATTTTTTGTTAAGATATATTTATGCTTTTTTGAAATAGTTAAAAAGTAAATAAAGTTTCATCGAATATGATTAGTTATAAAGTCTTAATTTTATATTAAAAATATATCATATATTTTAATTAATTAAACAAAAATTATTTTAAAATCATACTAAAATAACTAACTAACTTGAAATATATTAAAAATATATCATATATTTTAATTAATTAAACAAAAATTATTTTAAAATCATACTAAAATAACTAACTAACTTGAAATATATTAATATTTATAAATAAATAAAGTATTACCATATAAATATTAGGCTGAAATAATTAATATAAATTGCAATGCGTGTTGCTTTAAAGAAAAATGAATGTGTGCAGTCACATGAAAAAAAAGGGATAATTAATGGGAAATAGAAAGTTAAAAAGGTAAGTTTAAGAATAAATGTAATTAGCTGATTTGAAAACACTGCTTTTATGAGCGTTTTTAAAATTAACTTTTTGGGTCCAAACAACTCTTTCAAAAAGCTGTTTATCAAACACTTTTATTAGGTTTTTGAGTTGATCAAACAGTTAATTGACTCCAAACAGCTAATTTGAACCCAAACAGCTCTTCACCAATCACCCCTAAATATGATCATTTACTGAAACCAATTAATTTGAAGAAAGTTAGGAATTTATGAGGTGAAGGAAATCACCATCACATATTGATTCGTAATTCATGACTGCTTTCGCATTTTCAAGTCACATGTAAATCAAAAATAAATAATTTGTTGTCGACCAAGTATTTCAAGGTACAATTTACAAGTCCTCTGTGTATCAAGTAATTTAAAAAGAGAAAGTGTTGGGTGAGACTTGTACTTGTGGAGACCAAGAGCAGGGGAATGAGCATTTACTGTTTCTGCTTGATCTTTTAGTAATTTTGTTTGATCTTTCAATCAATGTCCTTGAGTATTTTTGTTTTGCCTTGATTTTTCAGTTAATTTGATCTTTCGTTCAATTTGCTTGATCTTTCGGCCAATTTTCTTGATAATTTCCTTGGTCAATTTCACCAACGACAAATTCAATCAAGGAAATCGGCGGGTTTAAAGCTCACCAACGACAAATTCAATCAATAGCAGTCTCATATAATTTTTGGTGTCTCAAATGAGAATTTGCCATTTAAGAACTTTAAAATACATTAACACTTAATATAGGAGAACGTCTTCCTCAAACAAAAATTATTCATAAGTTAATTTATGATTAATATGAAATCGGTGCCGGTTGCCCTTACTCACACCCTCTGTCGGCTATAGAATTTTCGACGTTACATATTTGACACATGTTTTGATATATATTTTTATTAAAATGAGATGGGAAATTTTGTGGTTATAATTGGCTTTGACAATGGCACTTTAATACTAGTTGTTTTGAAACTCAGTATGTTAGTCTTGTAACAATTTAGATTTAGATTTAGATTTAGATTTAGATTCAATATTGTCAAGTTACTTTATTATTAAATTTAGATTCTAGCTTGTAAAAATCAAAGTTATACTATGCTAGTCTTCCAATGTCGGTGTTACGTTTGATTTAAGAGCGATTTTTCTTTTGTTCAATTTAGATCCATTCAATAAAATTGTATAATATGAGCATTATTTCTATTTTTTACTTTCACACCGTTCATTTCTATTTAAATAAATTGGTTATCCCTCTTTGACTTCGTTAACTACTTGAACATAAGTCAAAATAACTCGAAAATATTTAATAAAGACATAATTATGTCCTATCTTTTGATTTTTATCTCTATAATTCAATTCATTAAGAGTCAAATTTCATAAAATTAACCTTTTTTTATAAAATAATTATTTCATTCGTAAATTAATTGAAAATCGTCCAGCAGCGGTTGAACATGGTTGAAACTAGCCCCTTCTAGTAGGGTGCTCGACTCTGTGAGTATCGCTAGGGAATGAGCTAAATAGAATGCTGAAGAGCAAGGCGACCAACATGGCCCCATAAATGTACTAATCCCTAACTCAGATGAGAACTTCTCCATTTGCTTTGTCGCGACATCCGGACAAACTTTCCTTACAGCAAAGGGTTTCCAAAGGGGTTCTCCATCTTCTTCCTCCCATGATGTGCCTCCGGAAGACCCTCGGGCATCAGCTTCTACCTCGACGAGATGTAGCTCCTCGTCGGTTATTGGAACTAAAATGAGAAATTAATATAAAAGATTAACAAGAAATAAAAGAAAACCCTTGCGCACGATGGTGCGCAGCTCCTGAACTGTTTGGAGATCCCCCAGCACTGATTTAAGACCGTCTCGACAGCTCCAACTGGTTCTACTCATGAATCTTGGCAGGACTGGAACTCCATGCCAGTATCTGCCTGAGTAGTGGTGGTAGCCTGTGCCCGAGAAATATCATTGCTAACCCTTGCACGTTTGCTGTCCCATCCAAAGTGAACATCCTGTTCAATAACATCATTCAATCTCAGCTTCCTTTTCGCTGCCCCTACTGATCATGTCCGTCTGCCTCTTTTTTTGTTGTTTTCTTTCCGGGGGATAAGCCTGTCTTCTTCCGGCGAGCCGCTTCTATCTACTTCAGAATCTTCTTCAGTGGTGACTCATAATTTACTGGTGCTGGACCAGAAAGGGGCTTAAAGGTTCACGTGTTGTCATGGTCTTCGTCGGTGTTTGGGTCGTTGTGGTGATTACGTCACTGGTTACCACGAGTTGAAGGTTGTTCTCTGCATGATCTTGCATATCGTTGTCCGATTCATCCTCAATTATTTCTGTGATGATCGGAGTCGTGAGCTGCTCCGGCCTAGTGAACGGAAGCTTCAATGGTGCCAGGGGGTCCCTCCCCTCTTGTACATTCCATTCACCATAAGTGGGTGCTGGTGTATGAAATTTGCTCGCTCTAGTGCAATTTCTTCATAATAATCTGGGCGGTTTGGCTCCGCACGGTGATCATTAACGAGAGGCTTTGGGTGAGGGTGTTTCTCGACCAAAACCCCATCGGAACTTCCGATCAATGTTCCCACATGCCTAGGATTTTCGATCTTGATCTCCTTCTGCTTAGGGTTTTCGATCATGGGCTCCTCCCGCCTAGGTTTTTCACGCCGTGGAGGCGAACTCCTCTGTGGAGAACGGCGTCTCGGTGGTGATGGTTGCCGACAGGGCGGCGACTTGCTGCCTTGGTTGCCGGGGCGTCCCTCGAACGGCGACGGGTAGAACTTAACCCTCATAGCGTCCTTGAAGTAGATGCGCAACATCTCCACTGCTGATGGTGCTTGTTTACGCGTCTCGCAAACCCTGTGAAATGACCGATCAAGCCACAATACGAGCATAAGTCGTTCGGGAGCTTGTCGTATTGCAGTGGAACCAAGGTCAGAACATCAAAAGTCTGAGTGACTCCCCTGAGTAAAGGTTTTGTAACGTCGATCCCAATACGAATACACATGAACTTTCCGATGAAGCAGCCATCATAATCCGCCTGGGCATCGATGAACGTGCCGAGTCTCTTGCCGATCTTCACCGCTGTCCCCGCATTCATGCGTTCATGTACAACGGCGGCACCTTGTGAGCGAGAACCCAAAACGGCACTATCTCAAACTCCATTGTCGCTGGATCCATCCCTGGGAAAGTCTCCTTAAGCACCAGAAGGTACTTGTCGAAGAGCCAGGGTTCGGTGTTTAGAATCCTAATCTTGTCTGCCTCTTTTTCGAACTGGAACAAAAACATGTTATCGCCGAGCGGTCTACACATGAATCCATTCAGTAAACCCCAAAGGTTATTGAACATGTTGAACACTTCACCGCGAGCGATCTTGCGAGGCGCAAGAATTTTTTCGATCAACGTGATGCGGAACTCCTCCTCCGAAATCGTGGCCTTCTTCGATGGGATGGATTTTTTCACATCTGTAAGCGTCAGCCTCTTGCAAAGAGCAGAGATGGTATCCATGGACGTTGGACGTTGGACGTTGATATCGCTTGCTGCTTGGGGTTTCTGCCGGTGGAAAATGTTTGGATGAAAGAAGCTTTTCTCCGTTCTTAAACCCTAGCGGCGCTTAAGAGAGAGAAGAAAAACAATTGCTCGTTCCTTGAAAGTCCGTCGAATTTTCTTGCAAAAAGGATTTTTATGACAAATGTTTTCATAAAATTGAGCTTAGTTTAACTATAATGATTTCTCATATTTTTAATTACTAATATTTACATTAATTGAGTTCAATACAACGAGAAATAAGCACGAGAACGTGGTCTTGGTGCTTCTGAGTATACTTATAAAAAGTTAACAATTTTCTTTTGACTTAATACAAAGTATATCCCTTATGACAATGATGACTAATTGATGGTATAACTAAGCAGAAAATTCAAAGTACTCCGATGACATTAAACCCCTATACATAACCCTAGATAAAGAATGACTGATTCTGATTTGCAGATCAAACCCAAGTAACAGAAAGCAAAAGGCAAGAATGTCTAAGTTCTATGTAGTAGTATTGCCTAATCCTATTATATACACATTCTGCTAACAAATTTTCAACAACTTACACATATTTTACCCAACTCCAATTAATGGTCATCTGAAATGACAATATGAAACCTCCATTTTCACCACATTAGCAAGAACCACCCATTAATGCTAGCTTTGTTGCTGGTTCAGCCCCTGAGGATTCTCCAAGGAATCACCACTGTTAATACTTGTGGTGAAATCTTGGGACCATGGGATCAAACTCATTGGAGGGAAGCAACATGAGCAAGTTTCTTGGCATGGCTTTGGCATTTCACTAGACATGGTTTTCATCGCTTCTTCACTGTGGGCACCATTGGTGGAAGGTGAGGAGGCATCCATCAGAGGACCCCAGCATTCAACCTTATTGAACTCAGGTAGATTTGAGTGAAAATATACCCATACCAAAGCATCTTGTAGATCAGGGTAATTATTCAGCAGGTTACAATCAGCATATGCAAAAGCCTTGAGGACCTGCATTGGAACATAATACACTTGTGAGTACAAAGTGTCAGTGTTTCAGTGCTGTCAAACCTGACCTGACTACTACCTGATAGACTACAAATCTTGAAAATTATAATAAGAAGTGAAAAATGTAGTGTTGTTTTTAATAGAATTACATAATAAAAATTGCTTTTATTCTTACCACAGGGAGTTCTTTGCAGAAGATGTAGTATCTGAGCTTAGCAATCAAGTTTAGTAGGAAATGGCCACCACTAATGTGACAGTGAACATGGAGAGACATTTTCCCTTTCACTTTCTTCCATTCTGCCACCACTTCATCTCTCTGTAATCTGTTGTACCATCCTTGCAACTGCAACATCAAAACACCCATTACACTTTTGCGAAAGACGCTGATAACTTATTATTTGGATCGAATTAATTTATGCAGGTTGGATTGTGAGGAGTGACATTAAAGAGTGAAGGGTACAGATACTTGTTTTGCCATAAAAAAGAAAAACTATGACATCCCAAATAACAGACTAAAAATAAAGAGTTTGACAGGTGATGGAGTACATATTCTGGCCACCAACCAAATCTAGAGATGATTTCAAAGGGTTTTCACAAGTCCCCTGTTGTCCCCTGTTTCTGATAATTAGATTTGTTTACAAGAAAACCAAGACTCAAATAAAATTGAAATACCTGGGAGTTATTGATGGTCTGTGAGATTGCAAGAGTGATCTTAGAGGTGACATCACTGTGTGTGAGTGTGTAAGTTCTGGGCAGCTTTCCTGGATGCTTCTCCTGATCAACTCCCAAGAACAGAACTTGCAGCTTCGAGGATTCAAATATAGCAGGCCCAAACAATCTAGCAACCTGATTTATATTATATTTTACAAAACAAATCCAAATCTTTCAGAAAACCTTATTATACAATATTTCTCACCAAACAAGATCTTAATAAACAAATACTTACAGGTTTCAAAGACAGGCTTTTCTTGGCAGTTCCTCTTGTTCGATAAGGAATGTTTGGCAGAAGAAGAAGACTAGTACCCAAAGTGCCCATCCTAGAAAATTCAAAAGTAAACTGGTTCCAATCTTCTAGGAGAGTAATAAAACCATTAAATATCTGCCAAACAGATCCTCGAATCAACTATGTATGCAGAAAGCAAAGAAGAGATCTTTTGCTTTGCTTTGCTTTGCTTTGCTTTGCTTTGCTTTGCCTGGCTGCTTTGAGTGACTTTGAAGTTTTGTGTTTCTTTTTCTAGGTCGTTTTTGGCCGGAGCGATTGATCGAGAGGTGGGAAAAGGAACAGAGGATTTTGGAAACTGATGGAAGAGCTGGGAATTGCGTATGGGAATTGGCCGAGAGTATAATATTTGTTTATATAGTGATTTGGTAATTTTTGTAATTAGGTTTGCGGTGGGTATAATTAAGGGGAAACGGTTGCTTGAAGAACCGAACTTGTGAAGGGAAGAAGCCTCGTTGCTGCTATTTTACACGTTACACTTGTACGCTTTGACTCTCCACTTTCTTTCCTTGAATATATAGCTTGATGACGACTTTAAGGGGTTGTTTGACAGTTATATATATGATCAGTCATTTTAGTTCTGTTTTGTTCAATGAAAATATAGTTTAATGAAATTCAGGTTAATTCAGTTATGTTGATTCCTTTTTCACTTAATAGAACTTCAGTTAAGCTCTAGCAAACTGAAGTGAACTGAATTTATCTGAAATGAAGTGAATTGAACTGAAGTGAAAATTAATGTATTAAAAAAAAGAATCAACATGACTGAATTAACCTGAATTTCATCAAATTGCATTTTCACTAAACTGATTTGAATTAAACTGAACTGAACTGATTTATAGATAAACTCTGGTAAACATGGCCTTAAACTATATTTCCCTGTGTCTTTTATAATTTTATTCAATATAGTGTAGTTGAGTTCAATTCAATCTAGGTCAAATCAATATAGGCACAATTTGAATCGTTGACAGTGAACTTGAACTTGATATGATATAATTATTATTAGGTTATTGCACTTTTTTCTAGCACCCTAAGTTCAAATTAGTTAGCTAAATCTAGTTTAATTTAGTTCAACTGAAATGGCTTTAATGAATGAACTTATTAAAAAGTAGTTATCTTAACTATTTTACACCTAAATTACACTTAAAGAAAGTACAGCCGTCATTTTTACACCCGACCTGTGAAATTTAATTTGACACGATTTGATACAAGATCTGATTATAACCCCAAAAATAAAAGGTTTAGCTTGACCTGTCCTACCCGAATCGAAACCAACCCTATAATTTTGACCAGAACCCAAGTATGACTCAAACTAAATTGATTATGTTAACCAAAGTAGTATTAAATTTTATCAACTCGCAATTAGTTTAAACTGGAAAAAATCGATTTGAAGTACACTCAAAGTCTCAAACCCATACAAAATTTGACCCCCTACCCATTATAGCTTCGACACGACATAACAAAACTTGATAAGACAAGTTTGACCCGTTTCCCGACCTGTTTAAAATATAATTAAATTCATTAGAACTTGAACTCAACCTTTCAACCCGAATTGACACCTCTAAGCAAAAGAAATACACTTTTTTCGCACTATATTTAACAACTTTAAAATTTAGATAGATATTAAAGCTCTTTGAAAGTCAAGCTAGAACGAAACTACTCGTGAAATTTAAGAGTACTTGCTCTCATCATCAAAAATAAATTATACTTGATCTGATAATCGAAGCATTAACCCTAGCGATGTATACATTAACGGTAACCTCCGACTCTCAAGTAATTTGAATTTCAACGTTACAAGTTGGAATCTCAACATTTATCTAAACCCTTACACTTACCATCTAAACTGAACACTTACAACAAAAATCTTAATTTCGACGATCCAAATCTCAAGTGTCCTAGACCTCAACGTTGGGTCAAACCTCATTGTACCCAAAGTTCACCATCAATAATGATTCGCCAGCTTAAATTAATGGCTGTAATTTCATATTCCAATACAAAAAATAAAATAAAATAAAACTTCAAGTTAGCGTTGAAGGAATTAAAAAAATCTCAAAGTTCGCTCAATAATTATTGGAAAGTAATCAACACATTGGCCCTGTTTACTAGAGCTTATTTCTTGATTTACTGAACTGAACTGAATTGAACTGAACTGAAGTAAAAATTGATGTATTGAAAAATGGAATCAGTATGACTGAATTAACCTGAATTTCATCAAATTGCATTCTCACTAAACTGAACTGAACTGAATTGAACTGAACTACAGATAAGCTCTGGTAAACAGGGCCATTATGTATCGTTCATTAAGTATTGGATTGCAATCCACACATTGGTGACCAAATAAAAAGATCAGTCGGTACCTAACATCAATACTGAAACCCTCCCTGCTGCCAAAGGAAAAAAAAAATCTTTTTCATTCTTCAATCTTTTCCCATCTCCCATCATGATGGGGAGATGGGGAGATGGGGAAATCATAATTTTTCAGTTTATTAATTCCTTATAGCATTGAATAATTAAATGTGATTCACACATTAAAATTGTTTTCGATTTGATCGACTAATTTAGTTGTTCTTTGATATTTTGTTCCCGATCTGATTGAACAGGTCGTGGTTTGTGTTTTTTGTTTATAGTTTTCGATCTGGTATACGATCGTGTTTCCGTTAGTGATTTATGATTTTCAAAGTGTTTACGGTTTGAAAAACATAGATCGGGTTTTGGATCAAGTGGTGATTCGGTTATTTCGTCTGAATCTTATATTTGGATCCTTGGTTTTGTGTTTCAATGCGTCTGCAGTTTTGATCAAGGTGTTTACTGTTTGAATCAAAGTGTTTACGCTTGAACTACACAGGTCAACGTGTTCGTGGCGTTGCAATCTTGCAGATGTTGAAGATCCCTGATTAACATGATTGATTATGCTTGGATGCAGATCCCTTGTTAAGCAGATTATGACTTTTGTTGGTAGCAGTATATTCCTGAATGGATATTACTCTTTTATTGGATCTCATCTTTGTAATAAGACAAATAGTCTGATTAATATTTAATTTGATTATCCTTGATAGGATACCTAGACTAGATGTTTGATTCCATTTATTGTAAGCAGTTCCCAACATTATAAATGAATTTCTTTAAAAAAAATAAAAAAATCAATACTGAACTCTGTTAATTCAACCTCGACATTTCATTGAAGTGCGTCTCCAGTACCCTAAATTTCCTATTTTCAAAAAAAAAAAAAACCCTAGATTTCCTGTATAGGCATATCATTGTAATTTGTAAAACTCTTTTTCTATCAGATAGAGATACTAGTAAAACAAGAATTGAATAATTTAGGGGTGCTTGGTTGAGGGGTTTGGAGGTGGGTAATGAGTTTGATTATAGAGTATGAGTGTTTGGTTGAGTATTATGATTATATGGGCTCACCTTCATTACCCAAAACTGGCCAATCACCCAAACCCCCCAAAATTGACAACTATGAGTTTCATTACCTAGTTGTTTACTATATTTAGCCACTCCGTCATTTTAGTTTACTAATATTAGTCATTCCCTAATGTAAACCAAACAACAACATTATAATCATTACCCCTATAATCATTATACCCTATTATCATTCTCATTCCGATTCCCATTCCTCTATTTCAACCAAGCACCTCCTTACACTTAAAATGAACAGTGTCTTCACGTTTTATAATTTCCTCGCTACATTATTTAACCAGCAATTGGTCCACGAAGCATGACATTTCGTAACAATAATTTAAGGGAGTATCAACTAGAAGATATTTTGTCAAAGTGAAGTTTCCCTTTCCCAACACGTTTGATTGTTTTTAAATAATTTAGAGCGATTTGTTTTTCATTTTCTATATAAAAAAATAAGTTTATAATAATAATGATTTGATGGTTTGATTTCATTTAGTTGTATTGCATTACATTTAATTTCATTTCTATTATGTAAAAAATAAGTTTGTTAGAGGAGGCTTTTATTTCTTTTAGTTTAATAAGTCAGTGTACAGATAACGATAAAAGATTTTTAAAATTGAGTTATAAACCAAATGTACCCCGCGCAGCTTTCTCTCTTAAAACATCTCCTAGGGTTTAGCAGAGATCGTAAAGGTTTTTCACACAAACAGCGGCAAACTTTCGGCGGCGACACAACAAATTCACGGCAAGAGTGTAAGGTATTTTCTGCACAAACGGCGGCACACGTTTCGACGACGACAAAGCAAATTTGAGGCGAAAACATGAGCAACCGGAGTTTCTCGAGAAGATGTACAGGAAGATGAAGTTGACTGCAGAAGAAAGCAAACCGGTTTCAATGGAGGGTTTGCCGGAGGATGATGTTAGTTTAGACCAAATCTTGGTGGCGAAGTTGATCGCGCCACGACGTATACCACATGATACGATTCAGACGGTGTTTCAAGGGGTTCGAGGATTGCGAAAACTCCGGAAGTACAGCACTTTGCATGACAATGTGTATCAACTAGAGTTTTCGGATGCGGCGTCAAGGGCTAGGGTTTTCGGAAACCAGCCGTGGTTGTTTGATGGCAACCTGCTAGCGATGAAGAAACCCTGCCCGAGGTTAGTCGGCTCAGAGGTGGTGTTCGAGACTGCACCATTCTGGGTCCATGTTCATAGGGTGCCAAAGGAAAAGCTTAACCATCCCGCGGCGGAGAGGATTGGAAACGCAATCGGTAAGTTCTTGGACGTGGAGAAAAACCATGATGGTCAATTGGTGGCAAAGCACCTTCGCATCAAGTGTGAGATCGACATCACGAAGCCTTTTAAAAGGGTACAAGCAGTGGAAGATGTCCCTCACGAACTGTTACTAATGTACGAGAAGTTGCCGGCATTGTATGAATATTGCGGAATGTTGGGACACAACCGCAAGGACTGCAATGCTCGTTGGGCAGCTCCGGAGGAGGACATAGATGAAATTCATTATCCGGAGCAGATGGGAATGCCAGCAAACCAATCACCGTTTCCCAAACAATGGCAGGGACGACTCCAACGTTGTGAGGGAGCAGGCAATGCATGGAATAGGAACTCACGAAATCAACGAAGCAATTTTCAAAAGAACATGAGTAGTGATGGAAAATTGAAGGAACAAATTTTGATGTTTCTAGTTCTAGGTGTTTCGCATTTGCCAAATGCGAAACATACATAATTCGCATTTGGCAAATGCGAACTATCTTTTTAAAATTATTTTTTCTAAAGACTTAATCCTTATTGGCAGCCACGTTGGATTATAATTCGCATTTGGCAGATGTAGTTCGCATTTGCCAAATGCGAAATATCCAATTTTTTATTTTTTTTTTCAATTCTGTGCGGACGTGGATTGTTTATTTTTTAAAAAAAATTAAAAAAAAATTGGATATTTCGCATTTGCCAAATGCGAATTATAATCCAGATAAAGCACGGCCAAAATTTCTGGTTCACACATAGACCAGATCTAATTTGAAAGCTTTTGCAAAATCTACTTATCAAAAACCAGATCTACAATCCGATTTGATTTTCCGCCCAAAATCTACAATCCATATTATACCCCAAATGTTCCAAATATAATCCAAATCAAACCCCGAATCAAATAATATTGATCGGTTTAAGATTCGGTGATTATTGGGTGGCTCAGTTTTGGTTTTTTTGGACAATCAACAAGCAATGGCGGACAGGTAGTGGCGGCGGCGGATGGCAGTGGCGGCGGCGGATGGCAGCGGCGGTTCTTCAAAGGTAATTCAGTAATTGTGTTTGATGCCTAAAATAATTGTATGAATTAGTAGAATATGGGTAAAGTTTTTTTAAATTTTGGTTCTCATGATTCTAAGTTTATGTAGGTTTTTCTCCCCATTGGTTTAGTTCGTAGAGTGCTATTCTGAATTTTGGAGCTCACAGACAGATTTCTTAGCAAGTTTTGAAGCTTATAAACTCAAAGGTTACTTCTTAAATTGGCAATTAACTTTTTTGATTTTTTATATACATTTGTTAGCTTAGTATTATTAATATGCTACTGAAAGAATACAAATGAGTGGAAAATAGTAGTAAATAAAGTTCTAAAACTTGAATAAATATTAGTGATTCTGGTTGTGAATATAAATTTGCTTATACTGTGGTATTTGATTTTTTGAATTAGTATGAGGCCGTTGATGATCAATTTGTACTGGGGTGGTCGAATTGTTTTTTTCCCTGGTCTTGGTGTCTGCTATGATCCACCTACTCCAAGGAACTCAACCACAATATGTCGAAGGCTAAACTTTTCCGAATTGGTTGACCTGATTTATGCTGAGACCGAACTTCGTAGGGATGTGGTCAAGCTTACGGTATTTTACCGGTACCCTGAAATTGTTGGGGCGAGCAAAACGTATTCTCCACTGAAGCTACAAAATGATACTGCCGTGGAGACATTTTTTGAGGTTGTTGACCAATTATCATTATTTGTAGCTGAACTTTTCATAGAGACCGAGGCATTATCTAGACATGAAACCCAATACTCCTTTACTTCATTGTTAAATGGCTTTCATCCTCCCAATCACCCTAGTTCATCGAACTATCCACATCATCCCTACCCTCAGCATCATGCCCCTTCTACCCCTTTTATGATAAATGATCAGTGTAGTCAATCCACCACAATTGAAGAAGAGTTGTACGCCTCCCAAATATCAAATGCATATGATGATTTTGGGGGTGATGAATTTGATGTGAGGGTCACTGGTGGTGGTGGCGATGAAGATGGAGCTAATGGTGGTGATGAGGATGAAGATGATGACGACTACCATTGTGAAGTAGATGAAGAAACTTCTGATTTATCTGCTCCACCATCTTCTGATGAAGAGATTGAAGAGGTTGAACCCGATTCATCTGATTCAGATTGTAATTCTGGAGATTCAGATAATGATGCTGACATTGGTAATTCGAACATTGGAGGTATGAGATTCGGGACATCTAGTAACTCTAGGGTGTTGCATTTTTTGAGTGATATTGGAGATGACTATAATCCTGACCCAACTGCTGATGGAGATAGCGAAGGAGCCCCAATCTATAGTCGAGATAATCTCTTGATTAAGTGTGGCATGCTTTTTGATAGCAAGGAAGAGTTGAAAAAGGCTGTCAGTTTTTGGGGTGAGCGCCGAAATAGAGAGCATTATGTGATAGAAAGCAAGGCTAACACATGGGCTGCGAAATGCAAGTCAAAAGACAATTGTGGCTGGCATGTTCGTGCTGTTCTAAAAAGCACTCACCGTATGTGGCAAATCACTAGATGGGTGAAGAAGCATACATGTGTTGGTATTAATCGATCTAGTGGTCATGCGAATTTGACATCTACAATGATTGCGGGAGAGATTCGACATCTTGTGGAAGACAATCCACTCCTAGCTGTGAAAACTATCATTCAAGATGTCTTAGAAACCTTGGGCATGGACATTTCCTACAAGAAAGCATGGTATGCGAGATTGAAAGCCATCGACATGATTTATGGTACTTGGGAGGAATCATTTGCGAAGTTGTCTACATACTTCCATGAATTATGGGCAGATACAACATGGGCAGATACAACAGTGGCACCGCACTACCACTGGTATCACACAGCAACAAACCACCAAGAAGTAACATAATAAAACACCTAGCTCGTTGCTGACTTGTTACTGGTGAAGTGTCTGGAGCTGGTGTATGAAGATGTGCAGCTAGAGTAGACAACAGAATTCGACCCTTTTGAATGGATTGTTCCGGCGGTGTGAACCCCAAAAAGTCATGAATCATGAGTTGCCACTCCTCTAATGTATGTGTAGTGTCTGTACCTGTCACAGGAAGGCCATCTAAAGGCAAACCCCAAAGCACTCCCACACCTTGCATCGTTACAGTAGTCTCGCCAATAGGAAAGTGAAATGTATGTGTCTCTGGACGCCAACGCTCCACAAGGGCTGTGATAAGGGAGTGATCAACTTTAATATGACCAGACCCTAACACACCATAAAAACCAGCCAGCCTAATGTAATGTAACACCTCAGATGACAAGCGATGAACTATTCTCCACAACTCTCCGTCACACCTCCTAATTGTGAGGGTTTCATCAAGAACGCCATCATATACCTTCTTAGCACGATGCTCGGTATGCATGAACAACACTTCCGTGGATAGTGGTCCAGGATTAACCATGGTAATATAGGCACTCAGACACCTATTTAAAAATATTTGTAACATCTCAATAAATGTTTCATTTTAAAAACAAAAAATCATTAACACATTTAAGTAAATGAAATAAATGTACACATACTAGAGTGCTCAACTTTGCACCATTTTAACACACAACTAAGCATAATTTGCATTTAACTAGCATAATTTGCATTCAAGTATTGTACATTTATTTGTAATGACAAAAGGGACAAATCAAGACTACCTGGAAATCGCGGCCGGTGCTACTGTCAGGAAAACCCCACCGCTGCTGCTACCGGAAAACACCACCACCGCTGCCCGCTAGAAAAACGCCGCCCGCCGCCGCTGAAAAACCCCGCCGTACACTGGAAATCCTAGCCGCTCGCCGCCGCCGGCCGCCGCTGAAACGCCGCCCGCTGAAACGCCGCTGAAAAACGCCGCCCGCTGAAACGCCGCTGAAAAACGCACGCCGCTCGCCGCACGCTGGAAATCGCCCCGAGCTCCAAATGCGAATCAGATCCAAAAACGGATCTGATTTTCGGGAATTATTTTATTTTTGTCAGATTCGGCGTAATTCGCATTTGCCAAATGCGAATTACTTGTACACGTGGCCATATCCACGTGTAATTTTGGCTTAAAAAAAATAAAAAAATATGCTAGTTCGCATTTGGCAAATGCGAACTATCAGCTATTTCGCATTTGCCAAATGCGAAACCCCTAGAATTAGAAACCCCAAAAAAAATCGCCCCATAAATTTCCATTTTTTTTTTCCATCACAAAACAGTAATTTTTTCTACACTTGTAAGCTTTGACTCTCCACTTTCTTTCCTTGAATATATAGCTTGATGACGACTTTAAGGGGTTGTTTGACAGTTATATATATGATCAGTCATTTTAGTTCAGTTTTGTTCAATGAAAATATAGTTTAATGAAATTCAGGTTAATTCAGTTATGTTGATTCCTTTTTCACTTAATAGAACTTCAGTTAAGCTCTAGCAAACTGAAGTGAACTGAATTTATCTGAAATGAAGTGAATTGAACTGAAGTGAAAATTAATGTATTAAAAAAAAGAATCAACATGACTGAATTAACCTGAATTTCATCAAATTGCATTTTCACTAAACTGATTTGAATTAAACTGAACTGAACTGATTTATAGATAAACTCTGGTAAACATGGCCTTAAACTATATTTCCCTGTGTCTTTTATAATTTTATTCAATATAGTGTAGTTGAGTTCAATTCAATCTAGGTCAAATCAATATAGGCACAATTTGAATCGTTGACAGTGAACTTGAACTTGATATGATATAATTATTATTAGGTTATTGCACTTTTTTCTAGCACCCTAAGTTCAAATTAGTTAGCTAAATCTAGTTTAATTTAGTTCAACTGAAATGGCTTTAATGAATGAACTTATTAAAAAGTAGTTATCTTAACTATTTTACACCTAAATTACACTTAAAGAAAGTACAGCCGTCATTTTTACACCCGACCTGTGAAATTTAATTTGACACGATTTGATACAAGATCTGATTATAACCCCAAAAATAAAAGGTTTAGCTTGACCTGTCCTACCCGAATCGAAACCAACCCTATAATTTTGACCAGAACCCAAGTATGACTCAAACTAAATTGATTATGTTAACCAAAGTAGTATTAAATTTTATCAACTCGCAATTAGTTTAAACTGGAAAAAATCGATTTGAAGTACACTCAAAGTCTCAAACCCATACAAAATTTGACCCCCTACCCATTATAGCTTCGACACGACATAACAAAACTTGATAAGACAAGTTTGACCCGTTTCCCGACCTGTTTAAAATATAATTAAATTCATTAGAACTTGAACTCAACCTTTCAACCCGAATTGACACCTCTAAGCAAAAGAAATACACTTTTTTCGCACTATATTTAACAACTTTAAAATTTAGATTGTTATTAAAGCTCTTTGAAAGTCAAGCTAGAACGAAACTACTCGTGAAATTTAAGAGTACTTGCTCTCATCATCAAAAATAAATTATTCTTGATCTGATAATCGAAGCATTAACCCTAGCGATGTATACATTAACGGTAACCTCCGACTCTCAAGTAATTTGAATTTCAACGTTACAAGTTGGAATCTCAACATTTATCTAAACCCTTACACTTACCATCTAAACTGAACACTTACAACAAAAATCTTAATTTCGACGATCCAAATCTCAAGTGTCCTAGACCTCAACGTTGGGTCAAACCTCATTGTACCCAAAGTTCACCATCAATAATGATTCGCCAGCTTAAATTAATGGCTGTAATTTCATATTCCAATACAAAAAATAAAATAAAATAAAACTTCAAGTTAGCGTTGAAGGAATTAAAAAAATCTCAAAGTTCGCTCAATAATTATTGGAAAGTAATCAACACATTGGCCCTGTTTACTAGAGCTTATTTCTTGATTTACTGAACTGAACTGAATTGAACTTAACTGAACTGAATTGAATTGAACTTAACTGAACTGAATTGAACTGAACTGAACTACAGATAAGCTCTGGTAAACAGGGCCATTATGTATCGTTCATTAAGTATTGGATAGCAATCCACACATTGGTGACCAAATAAAAAGATCAGTCGGTACCTAACATCAATACTGAAACCCTCCCTGCTGCCAAAGGAAAAAAAAAGTCTTTTTCATTCTTCAATCTTTTCCCATCTCCCATCATGATGGGGAGATCAGTTTATTAATTCCTTATAGCATTGAATAATTAAATGTGATTCACACATTAAAATTGTTTTCGATTTGATCGACTAATTTAGTTGTTCTTTGATATTTTGTTCCCGTTCTGATTGAACAGGTCGTGGTTTGTGTTTTTTGTTTATAGTTTTCGATCTGGTATACGATCGTGTTTCCGTTAGTGATTTATGATTTTCAAAGTGTTTACGGTTTGAAAAACATAGATCGGGTTTTGGATCAAGTGGTGATTCGGTTATTTCGTCTGAATCTTATATTTGGATCCTTGGTTTTGTGTTTCAATGCGTCTGCAGTTTTGATCAAGGTGTTTACTGTTTGAATCAAAGTGTTTACGCTTGAACTACACAGGTCAACGTGTTCGTGGTGTTGCAATCTTGCAGATGTTGAAAATCCCTGATTAACATGATTGATTATGCTTGGATGCAGATCGCTTGTTAAGCAGATTATGACTTTTGCTGGTAGCAGTATATTCCTGAAGGGATATTACTCTTTTATTGGATCTCATCTTTGTAATAAGACAAATAGTCTGATTAATATTTAATTTGATTATCCTTGATAGGATACCTAGACTAGATGTTTGATTCCACTTATTGTAAGCAGTTCCCAACATTGTAAATGAATTTTTTTAAAAAAATAAAAAATCAATACTGAACTCTGTTAATTTAACCTCGACATTTCATTGAAGTGCGTCTCCAGTACCCTAAATTTCCTATTTTCAAAAAATAAAAACCCCTAGATTTCCTGTATAGGCATATCATTGTAATTTGTAAAACTCTTTTTCTATCAGATAGAGATACTAGTAAAACAAGAATTGAATAATTTACACTTAAAATGAACAGTGTCTTCACGTTTTATAATTTCCTCGCTACATTATTTAACCAGCAATTGGTCCACGAAGCATGACATTTCGTAACAATAATTTAAGGGAGTATCAACTAGAAGATATTTTGTCAAAGTGAAGTTTCCCTTTCCCAACACGTTTGATTGTTTTTAAATAATTTAGAGCGATTTGTTTTTCATTTTCTATATAAAAAAATAAGTTTATAATAATAATGATTTGATGGTTTGATTTCATTTAGTTGTATTGCATTACATTTAATTTCATTTCTATTATGTAAAAAATAAGTTTGTTAGAGGAGGCTTTTATTTCTTTTAGTTTAATAAGTCAGTGTACAGATAACGATAAAAGATTTTTAAAATTGAGTTATAAACCAAATGTACCCCGCGCAGCTTTCTCTCTTAAAACATCTCCTAGGGTTTAGCAGAGATCGTAAAGGTTTTTCACACAAACAGCGGCAAACTTTCGGCGGCGACACAACAAATTCACGGCAAGAGTGTAAGGTATTTTCTGCACAAACGGCGGCACACGTTTCGACGACGACAAAGCAAATTTGAGGCGAAAACATGAGCAACCGGAGTTTCTCGAGAAGATGTACAGGAAGATGAAGTTGACTGCAGAAGAAAGCAAACCGGTTTCAATGGAGGGTTTGCCGGAGGATGATGTTAGTTTAGACCAAATCTTGGTGGCGAAGTTGATCGCGCCACGACGTATACCACATGATACGATTCAGACGGTGTTTCAAGGGGTTCGAGGATTGCGAAAACTCCGGAAGTACAGCACTTTGCATGACAATGTGTATCAACTAGAGTTTTCGGATGCGGCGTCAAGGGCTAGGGTTTTCGGAAACCAGCCGTGGTTGTTTGATGGCAACCTGCTAGCGATGAAGAAACCCTGCCCGAGGTTAGTCGGCTCAGAGGTGGTGTTCGAGACTGCACCATTCTGGGTCCATGTTCATAGGGTGCCAAAGGAAAAGCTTAACCATCCCGCGGCGGAGAGGATTGGAAACGCAATCGGTAAGTTCTTGGACGTGGAGAAAAACCATGATGGTCAATTGGTGGCAAAGCACCTTCGCATCAAGTGTGAGATCGACATCACGAAGCCTTTTAAAAGGGTACAAGCAGTGGAAGATGTCCCTCACGAACTGTTACTAATGTACGAGAAGTTGCCGGCATTGTATGAATATTGCGGAATGTTGGGACACAACCGCAAGGACTGCAATGCTCGTTGGGCAGCTCCGGAGGAGGACATAGATGAAATTCATTATCCGGAGCAGATGGGAATGCCAGCAAACCAATCACCGTTTCCCAAACAATGGCAGGGACGACTCCAACGTTGTGAGGGAGCAGGCAATGCATGGAATAGGAACTCACGAAATCAACGAAGCAATTTTCAAAAGAACATGAGTAGTGATGGAAAATTGAAGGAAAAAATCGCGCTGGTGTTGAAAAAGCTGGGGCCGGTGAAGATGAGGGATCTTCCCTCTCCGGACCCGGACTGGGCCTTCAAAGTGGTTGAAGAAAACTGACGAGGAAAAATGAAAGTGGCTAAGGTGGAGGGATAAGACGCTGAAGCCATAAATGTAACTGGGACATGTATGCCTGCGGATCCGGAGTTACAAATAAACGCAGAAGCAAACGAAGTGAAAACTATTATAGTGGTGGAGATGCCAGTTGAGGAGAACGCTTCAGTGCACCAGGAATGGGGTCGGGAGCAGTTTGCGGTCGCTACGGAGCAGCTCCATGATGGTGTAAGAGGAACCGGTCTGGTGGTGGAAATCGGCAAGGAACAAGAGAAGACCATGATTTTCACGACAAGGGCTGTTGCGGAGGAGACAACTACAACAGTCCAATCTCCGACGAAGACCATGATAGCAAGAGAACCTTTAAGCCCCTTTTGGTCCCGCACCAGTATTTTATGAGTCACCACTGAAGAAGGTTCTGAAGTAGATGGAAGCGGAGCGCCGGAAGAAGACAGGCTTATCCCCGTGAAAGCAAACAACAACAAAAAAAGAGGCAGGCCGACAGGAACAGTAGGGGCAGCAAAGAGGAAACTGAGATTGAATGATGTTATTGAACAAGATGTTCACTCTGGATGGAACGGCAAACGTGCAAGGGTTAGCAAGGATGTTTCCCATGCACAGGCTACCACCACTACTCAGGCAGAGACTGGCATAGAGTTTCAGTCCTGCCAAGATCCATGAGTCGTCCCAGATGGAACTGTCTGGATGCCCTTAAAGCTGATTGGAAAGATCTCTAGACGGTTCAGGAAAGGCGCACTAGTATGTGCCTAAGTTTCTTCTTATGTTTTGCTGTTTGTTTATCATTTCAGTCTTTTATTTTGGTACCAATAACCGACGAGGAGCCACATCTAGTCGAGATAGAAGCTGATGCCCGAGGGTCTTCCGGAGACATATCATGGGAGGAAGAGGATGGAGAACCCCTTTGTAAGCCATTCGCTGTAAGAAAAGTTTGTCCGGATGTCGCGACAATGCCAATGGAGAAGTTCTCATTTGAGTTAGTGATTAGTACATTTAAGCAATTTCTCTATGCAGGTCCATTGTTCTCTTGCAGGTCCGTATTTTTACCATAATGCCCCCTGATGGAACCCTGTGATTTCAAGCCCATTTTTTGCCTTAACAATATTAGGGGTATTATAGTAAAAATACGGACCTGCAAGAGAAAAATGGACCTGCATGGAGCAACCCCTTATATTTATGGGGCCATGTTGATCGCCTTGCTCTTCAATATTCTATTCAGCTTATTCCCTAGCGATACGCACAGAGTCGAGTCTTAATCATGTACAACCGCTACTGGACAATTTACAGTGATTTATGAATGAAATAACTATTTATTTTCAAAAAAAAAATCAAATGTACCCAATAAAATCGTATCCCTCCCCTTATACATATAATATTTCAGTGTTAATCCTAATCCACCCATCAATCTTTACAATGTGCAATTAATAGACTGGTACAATGTTTACAAAACAAATCATTAAAAAATTCTTTAGTAAAAATATCAGCAACTTTAACCGTGTTGGAAGAGAACAAACTCCCGAAGACTACCATGGGCAACCATTTCACAAACCAAGTGATAATCAATATAAATAAATATGTTGACTAAATAGCAAAAATATTGTCTCAATAAAGAGTATTAGAGCACATTCCATCGTATCAATTTGGAATTTGCAATGTGTATAATAACATGAACACATTGATCTGTGACGTTCGAACTGGAGACACATTCTTGAAAACACAAAATCATAAATAGAATTAACATAATCAAAACATGTTTTTGCCAATCAAAGACTAAATGGAGGCATTACTAACTAGAAATTAAAATTCAAAGTACTCGGAGGACATCAGCCCCTAGGTAAAGAATGACTTGATTCTGATTTGCAGATCATGTTCAAGTAAAACAAAGAAAAAGGCAAGAATGTCTAAGTTACAGCCTAACCCTATTATATACAGTTTTTGCTAACAAATTTTCAACAACTTACACATATTTTACCCAACTCCAATCAATGGTCATCTGAAATGACAACATGAAACCTCCATTTTCACCAGATTAGCAAAACATTATTCCTAGCTTTGTTGCTGGTTTAAAGAATCACTTGGCAGGTTAAATCTCGCGGTTCAAAAAATGTTTCACTTGACAGCTTTGTTCCTAGCTTCAAACCCCTGAGAATTGTTCAAAGAATCACCACTGTTAATACTCGCGGTAAAATCTTGGGACCAAGGGATCAAACTCATTGATGGGAAGCAACATGAGCAAGGTTCTTGGCATGGTCTTGGCATTTCACTTGACAGGGTTTTCATCTCTTCATCCTCATGGGCACCATTGGAGGAAGGTGAAGAAGCATCCATCAAGGGACCCCAACATTCAACCTTGTTGAACTCAGGGAGATTTGAGTGAAAATATACAAATACCAAAGCTTCTTGTAAATCAGGGTAACTATTCAGCAAGTTCCCATCAGCATATGCAAAAGCCTTGAGGACCTACATTGAAACATATACATTTGTTAGTACGAAATGTAGGTTTTCATACTCCTATTTTTGTCTTTGCTATTAGAGCATATAAATGTGCAGAATTTGAATTTGAAGTTTTATATAATAGAATCACAAAAGAAATTATGATAGTGGTTCTTACCAAAGGGAGTTCTTTGCAGAAGATATCATATCTGAGCCTAGCAACCAAGTTTAGTAAGAAATGGCCACCACTTATGTGACAGTGAACATGGAGAGACATTTTCCCCTTCACTTTCTTCCACTCTGCCACCACTTCATCTCTTTGAAATCTGTTGTACCACCCTTGCAACTGCAACATCAAAACATCTATTACACTTTTGACAATAGAAGCTCGGTTCCCTTGAGACTGACACCTTATTATTCCGATCAATTTTTCTTAATGCATTTTGAACAGTGTGGAGAAAATTGAAAATGTTTTGATCACCAAATCTAGATGATTACAAAGGGTTTTCAGTGCTCCCCTGTTTCCCCTGTTTCTGATTACTTGGATTTATCTAAAAGAATATCAAGACTAAAAAAAGAGTGAAATACCTGGGAGTTATTGATGGTTTGTGAGATTGCAAGAGTGATCTTTGAGGTGACATCACTGTGTGTGAGTGTGTAGGTTCTGGGCAGCTTCCCAGGATGCTTCTCCTGATCAACTCCCAAGAACAGAACTTGCAGCATTGAGGATTCAAATATATCATGACCAAACAGTCTTGCAACCTGATTTTCATTTTATTTTTCAAGACATAAAAAAAAAGTGAATACAAATCCAATTGCCCAAATATCTCATAACCCATAATTCATCATATTCTCACACCAAACAAGATATTAATAAACAAATACTTACAGGTTTCAAAGATAAGCTTTTCTTGGCTGTTCTTCTTGTTCCATTAGCAGTGTTTGGCAGCAGAAAAAGACTAGTACCCAAAGTGCCCATCCTAGACCATCAAGTATGTACCAAACAGACCCTTAAATCAACAATGTATACAGATAGGGAAGAAGAGAAGAGATTCCTGGTTGATCTAGAGGTGGGAAAAGGAACAGAGGAACTGCTAACTGATGGAAGAGTTGAGGATTGCTTATTGGATTGGGTGGGACCTTGGTTTTTTAAAAAAGATGACGTGTAAATCTCTGTGTGGCTGTGAAGGAGGGGTAAAAATGGAACACCCGGCAACAATAATCTCGCCTAATCAGCTTCTCTCCTTTTTGTAACCACCACCTTCGCGTGGTCGCGCAGCCGGCACGCCGCAAACCGACACATAAAACCACAACAATCTTAAAATCGGAACTATGAGTAATCAGAGAAGAAGAAAAACTCTCGCAAACTTCTCAACGTTGTTGCAGGAGACGGTGGTTTGGCAAGGATTACTCATTACAGAGTCACCGGAGTTGTGGCGGCTCTGAAAAAACTCGCCGCCGGCTCACTTTAAGCTTGCCTTGCCAGGATTTAGATCGGAAGTGGCACCCTAGATCGTCCTCCTATAAGATTCTGACTTAAAGGAGATGACAATACAGTTGTGCACAATTTTTGACTTAAAGGAGATGACAATCAGAGTTGTGCACAATTTTTGCTTTTCGTAGGCATGAAATATGCTAGCTTGGAGATAGAGCTTGTTGGAACGGTGATGATCTATTTACTCCAGTCTTTTGCTTAAGGCATTAATATAGAGATCATGATCAATATAGGATTAAACAATTTTATTTAGAGTTTTCTTTTTCTGTTTCATGTACATTGTCATTCAATGAATAATTTATCGATTTGCAAAAGTTAACATATAAGTATCAACTACAAAGGACATATCTCATTATAAAGAGATTAAATTGATTTTTATAGCCCCAACTTTGATCATTTGGGCAATTTTTAGCCCTAACAATAAAAGTGTCTAATTTCTAGCCCCAACATTATAATTTGATCCGTTTATAGCCCCTAGGCCATTTTTTGCAAAACCCCATGGGTATTTTTGTACTTTCCATCCAAGAACCAATATCTGGTCGGAAAGATCATCGATTAGCCGTCCAAACTCCGCCGGCAAAAATCATGCCTAAACAGTGAATGGATGCCAACAAAATTAGAATTTGATTTTGATTGAGAATCTTACCAGGTATCCACGGAGACGGCTTGAATTCTTTTCGCCGCCCAATTCTCCTCCCGGTTTCCGCCGCCGGGCATCGTTGTTCCCCGGCCGTGGCTGGTCAGCCTGACGACGGCCGCCGCCGCCTGTGCAGCAGCGATTGCAGCGTCGGCTGCGACGGCGATGACTTTCTTGCTCTGTTCCTTGTCGGAACCGGAACCGCCACCGCCGTAGAACGAAAACTGCAGCCACGTAACCTCCCCGGAGTTATATTTGATGATCTTTCCGACCAGGTTTCTTGGATGGAAAGTACAAAAATACCCTGGGAGTTTGCAAAAAATGGCCCAGGGGCTATAAACGGATCAAATTGTAATGTTGGGGCTAGGAATTAGGCACTTTTATTGTTAGGGCTAAAAATTGCCCAAATGATCAAAGTTGGGGCTATAAAAATCAATTTAATCTTATAAAGACAAGAGACTAATAGGACTATGACTCTATTTAGTGGAACTAAAAGTACTTACAAGTAAAATTAGGTTAAAATGTTTTTTGCCTGTTTATCAAAAACAAAAAAATACTGTTTTTATGAAGCATGACAATTGAAAAGATTGTGCAAACACAATCATATACCAATAGACAAATTCCCAATTAAGACTTGTCTCAACTGGTTTTACTAAGTAATTATTTTTAATATGTAAAATATCAGTTTTGAAAATAAGAAAATCAGACATTAAAGTGATATTATCAGTAATAATATAGTGAATAATCTTACTTATTTTGTAAATTGTCGAATTTAAAAGTGAAAATATCAACATTTTTATCTCTAATCTCAATTGAGACTGATCTCATAGGAGAACTTCTCACAAAAAACCTAAACATATCAATCACGAAGTAATAATTGTTCAAAAGTAGGAGGTGTATAAATTTTTCCTTTAACTTTGAAACAAAAAAAACTCAATCATGATCAAGTAATAAATTTATTTACTCCATATGTATGATATTCGTTCAAGTCAAACAAAGTCAAGCTCGTTTATCAAATGCCCTAAATTATGGAGAAGAAAATTGGGTGTAGATTAAATAATAATAATAAAATAACACAACACCGATGGAAATGATTATGTCAAAGTTTTGTCGTCTCTGGGTAATTGTAACTAAATTTAGGGGGGTCCTAAGAACAATTGCGTCCGGATCTCTTCTCCAAGTTGTTGTCTAAACGGCAGCTTTTGCTGCCTGATTGAGAGCTCCAGTCCTATCTTATCACACTCCACCTTTTTTTGTTGCGTTTCTTCCACCACCTTATTATGTAAAAATTAAGTAAGTAAATTAATAATGTGAATATTACAGTCAAAAACAGTTCATGATACAATCATACAAAACAGATTGATGTAAGCAACATTTTCAATTTGATTATTTTAACTCAGTAAATTTTGGTTCATTTGAAACTAACACACTTATTACTAGAATGCTATAGCTTCAGTTTAGGCAAGGATAGGCCTAAGAAAAGGTGAAATCTGGAGTTGATTTCGATTGCTTCTGAGCCATCGATGAAAAGAAAATGGACAGTGAAGAAAAAACTAAGATCAATGTACTGCACATAAACAGATGGTGAGGGAAAATCTTACAGCTACCAAATTGCGGTTATAAGTTCATAAAGGTTGTGTTTAACAGGATATTTACATGGTTAAATGACATTCATGCAATCATGAAGGGTTTTTCTAACTGACAGACAAGGCCACTCTTACAGGAGGATAAAAGAAAGCAAAAAATAATCTAAACAGAATTTTAGGTACTACCTTATTCCGCAAGTCAGCATTTTCCTTCAACATAATTATCTCCTGAATTTGAGAAAGAAGATGACCATTAACTTCTTATATGAGCAAGTATATGCATAATGAATTTGCACTATATACACCAGTAGTTCAACTTACAGCTATGCTCGAATAGAAAAAAATTGAAAAACTTCTGATTGTTCATTAGTTAATTAGCTACCTGTTCTTTCAGCCTGTCAATCTGCTCCTTATACATCAAGTTCTGCAAGTTTAAATGATACATAGAGTGAAGCTTCTGACAAAGAAAATAATATTTGAAACACAAACTGCAGAAGTGAAATTTCGTAGTAGAAATTATGAGACAAAAGTGAAATTTTGTAGCAGTGATATGCTAATACAAATTGCAGAAAACAAATATGTAAATAGCAGGATATCATCACTGCTTCATTTCACTGGTTTATAAATGCAAATATGTACCTTTCTTAACCTAATGATGCTTATACTTTTCTCTAGCTGCCTTTCTATTTGCTGAAGCTCATCAATGGAAGTACATTTTAAACCATCTCCTAAGAACTTCCTGCCATACATATTTAACGGCTAATTATCATGCATGCATGAGCAGTGCAGCTATATTTTGCATACAAGTTGTTATAGCCGAATTCCATTTTTTAGCAAACACTAATTACAAGTACATATAGTAATAGAACAAGGAAGAAATCAGTATTTTGTAACTTAAGGTGGATGAGATCTCAGTGTTAGGGAATGAACCGTTTGCTTTCTTCAAGAACCTCCATTTTCTCCCTTAGATCTGCGGAGGCTTGTAATTCGCAATGCTGTAAGGAAAAGGATAGATATTACTGTTCATAAATAGATTATTCATCGAATTTTGACACATGTAAGTTCCACATATGTTAACCTTCATGTCTAATATTTCCTCCCTGTAATATACTCACTTTAGTTAGGACTTAGGATACAAATTTTCATTTTTTTAACGTAAGGACATATATTTGTGCATAAAGTTGTAAACAAAAAGTAAGCTAAGGAATTAAACATGGCCTTACAAGTTACACCACACTTGATCTTCTGACTATGTTATTATTTCTCTCCAAATCTATTTTATTATAATTATAACATAGTAGTGTTTGCATATCATTTAATGGTTAATATTACATCATTCAATTAAACTACTTGGCTTTAAAATATGTACTCGATTAACATGTATAGTTATTTAAACCAACATGACTATCTCAACATATATAGCTATCTCAACAATTTACACCACACTTGATCTTCTGACTATGTTATTATTTCTCCAAATTAAAAATATTTTGTTTTATTTTATCACTAAAATGCAGTAGAGTTTTTATATCATTTAATGGTTAATATTACAGCATTAATTGAACTACTTTGCTCTAAAATATGTATTCGATTCGATTAACATATATAGTAATTTAAACAGGAAACCAACCTAGTACTACATTTATTATCTCTGCTAATTTATTTACTAGGTAATTAAATTGTGGAAGTTAACTTTGGCCAGGGCACAATTTATCATTTCTTTTTACAACAGTCAATCTCTCTGAGGTTTTGATGTAGTCCAAGAACCTTTAGAGTATGGAATTCCGAGAACACGAAAAACAGGGTATATATAGGCATGAAGTAGGCATGCGAATCATAATTTGGAGGAAATGATGTTTTCAAACCTGAGATTCTGCTTCAGCTAGTTTCTTGGTGAGAGATTGATTCTTGCCGATATTCTGATAGCGCTCTATTATACCCATGGCACTGAATTTATGGAAAGTACAGAGTCAATAATGTCTGAGAGCAAGAATACATGAAAAGCTAGCTAACTAGCTGAATTTCTTTAAGGGAAAATTCCCATTAAAGGCGTAATAAGAAGTTAAATTTCAACTTAGGACGTAAAACTTTCATAATTCCTACTAATCCCCTGTTCATTAGGGTGCTGGAATTGGTAGCTGGTGCTGGAGGGTGCAAGAGGGCGTTGAAATTAAATTAAAATTGTATAATTATGATGTACATAATTATGAAACTATATATTTAAAGAATGATTAATCCGTACACAACATATTGAAACTAATTCTAAAGAAATTTTTTTTTTATCTTTTTTTAAAAAAATAAATCATTCATGTCTGTGAATAGTGACAAGTGCTGGAGGGTGTTGAAGGGTGCTAGAGGGTGCTGGAGGTGCTGGAAATAAGCACTACTGGACAGGGCCTAAAGGCATGGAATTATATTTATAGTTTTAAAAATAGTTAAATGACTACTTTAACCTTTAATTCTTGCAACCATTATTTAATATTTTAGCTCTATAATTTTTAATTCTATAACATCATTCACTAAAGGTCATTTTTTTAGTTAAACTAAATTAAAATAAATTTAGCTAGACTGAATTGAACTAAGTTGGCTATAAAGAAGTGAAATGAATAATAATTATGGTTCATTGATTTCAGTGTGAACGAGTCAAGTTGTTGTTGGATTGATTTGAAATGAATTAAATTGAACTTAACTGAGCTATCCTGAACTTAACCAAACTAAATTGAATTGAACTAAACAAAATTAGACGTAGGAAATTTTATTTTTTTAAGTAATTAAATTTTCATTGACTCAAATTTATACAAACTAAATTAAATGAATTCAAGTGAACTTAATGAAACTGAACTATTTTTTAAAAAACATTTTGGAATGGGTCTGAATTAAATGTATTTAAATTAAATTTAAATTAATTTCCAAATCTGATTTACTACAAAATAAGTTCAATTATTGTAGTGTGATTTTCTATTAAAGGGTAAAATAGTCACTTAAACATTATTGTAATCATAAAATCTATTGCATGCCCTTAATAGGAATTATGAAAGTTTTCCGCCCTAATTAGGAATTTGGATTTTTATTACGCCCTTAATGGGTATTTTCCCTTTCTTTAATTTAAGCTAAAAGTGATTGATTCATCAATATCATAGGCTTAATAATTATTAATTAGGAGGAAAATGATAATAAATGTCACAATGTAAGAATTGAAGAACAAAAATCATTAGAGCAACGTGATTCAGATGCTAATATTTGAGAATCAAAGTTCAAGTGACAATTTTGATACTTAGCTAGTTGGATATGATACTTTTCTTTTCTTACACTGCTTTTTTTTTTTTTTTTGCCACAATTCTCTCTTTTATTAAATTTGTAGTCAATTCTAACCACTTATTTTCATTAATTAGTTTACTTATTGTCAATCTTCGTGCTAGTGCTGTTTTGATATGCTCATTACTCCTTTAGGAAGCATTTTCATACCCATTTTTTCCACTATTTTCCATTTCATTTCACATTGATTGGGACAATAGATGTTAACTGTTTATTTGCTGATTGATTTCTCTTGGTGAATGTTTAGATTAATTGATTTGTGCTCTGTTAATAGTTGTTAACTGTTTATAGTATCAATGATTTGATGATTATGATTTTATAAATGCTATAAAATATAAAATTTTAAGTAGAAATACACCATTTAAATTTTAAATGTGTAAAGGACTTTTTTAAGAGGTTAAATAGTTGGACTTTCTATATACCAATGCAGCTTTTTATATCTAACTGATTTGATCAAACAAAGTAGTGTTTGGCATTCAACATATCACATGACTGACATGAGTAAAATTTACCATTCTTTTGGAAAGATAAACATTTTTAGTAGAACCACTCATTTAACTTTTTCACATTTTATTTGTTATTATTTATTAGACTACATGTGTACAGTGAATCTTGCACTAGTGGCTCTAGTTTCCCGGAAGAAGATAAATACCGAAATACTATTTCGACAATGCTACTGAACACACCTACCAAAAGTAAATACCATCTTACACCAAGTCATAGCTCACAATCATCAATTGTCCAGGGCCCTAGCTATCTACACGGTCATGTATACATATTTTATGTACAAATTAACAAAGCCAATTCATTTTCTGTTAAAATTCATATTTCACAAAAGTAATGTTAATGTATGATGCGTAAATCATGTTTTATGCCATTTGTTATTAGTTGTTTGATCAGTGTATAAACTGCATGTAAGTGAGGTAAAACCTCCAATAAAACCTAGAAAACTAATTTCTACTGCAATTGGATACTTCAATTATGCACTGAGAAACCTGACTTTCTATACGAGAGGAAATGAACACAATATTATCCTCTATTGTTTTGCAAGATCCATATTTGACTATTTGGCTTTTGTCAGAAAAGGATAAAAGGTTCTGATCAACAATTCTTTAACATTATAAATGTGCATTTTAATATTGATATTTGTCATTGTAAAAAAAATCATTTATAAAATGCACGAATTATTTTTGGAAACCATAGCAAATTTATTTACTTTTGTAGTAGCTAAAAAGAAAAGAAGAAATTGAAGGATAAACATTGTCACCATTAATAGGTAAAGTAGAGATTATTTTCAATACAAATATTTGAGCGAAAGCTTTTAATTTATTGTTACTAGTGAAATGAGGGATATTATAAGAGGTATGTTACTTCTTAAATAGAATTATTTCAGACATTTCTATTTTTTTACCATGACTACACATTCGAGTCAAGAAGTTATAATAGAGTAAACGAACACAAAACATAATTAATGATACAATACGAAACAATTGAACTATCTTTTGTATCACCATAAATTAATGATTAATAAAGAGTCTTATAAATTATAAAATTTTATCTTACATTTAATATAAAAATGCAAAGATATATTCATTCAACTAAATTTTCTGGCATTTATTGTAATTATAATAATGTCACAGGATCTCATGTAAAGGGAAACCCTCAATGTTATAACTTCACATTTCACATACTCATATTGCAACTTATGTAAACATAAGAAGGACATAATTCATAAAATTAATATTCTTGAAAACCCACTAATTAGGATAGTACAGTTCCTAGTAATTTTTAATCCATTGCTTCACGGAAATACTGTGCATTAGTTTATCTTATTTCTTGCTTAAAACGAGGATTTTCCATCGCAAAAACAAATATCAGAACCCAATAAAGAGTCGTTATAAATTCATAATTCAAATTTTCGTTATTGTTTATAATGTTTTTGACAAAATCGTACAGAAAGGGTCCCTTGGCTTATCTATAGAGCCAGCATACACAACTACGTATTCATATACAATTATAAATTAATACAGACACTGTGTATTTCAAAGTTCAGTGACTGGGAATGGTAGATTTCTAAAATTAGAAGCTGGTAATGAATGATATGAACTTATTCAAACAAATATAGCAAGAAGATGCATATTATTGGTACCTGGAACTGGAGAACTCATAGAGTTTTCCCTTTGAAGAGAAAATTAAAAGAGCAATTTCAGCATCACAAAGAACAGATAGCTCAAAGGCCTTCTTCAAGAGTCCACCTCTTCTCTTCGAGAATGTCACCTGCCGGCTCGTCGCGTTCTCGATCCTCTTCATCTCCGTCTTCCCTCTCACCATTTTCGCCGAAAACCCAACACAATCCGATTACCAGTCACAGCAAGAACTTCTTCTTCAAAAATTAAATAAAATGAAAAAAAAAAACAGCAAAACAATTAGATTCTGATGGATCATTGAGAAAGGCCTTAAAATGGAAAAAACTGGTCTGACCTTATATGTAAAGAGTTCAGATCTGCAAGATTGGGTTTCCAGAAGAGTAAAGCAGATGAATGGGAGTGGAAACCCTAAGGATAATGGGGAAAGATATTATTTTGCTCGAGGCTTTCCCTTTGTGACTGGTTTCTTTCGGCCTTGCTTTGATTCGAATTGTATTCTAATAATGGAATGGTTTTTTGGTCTAAAAGGAGAAACTAAAAGTTGATTGAGTGAAGGGGAGCCAGAAACCAATCCTGATTGTTTTTTTTCTTGTTTTGGTAAACTAGCTAGGAGCCTGAACGAGGTCAGGTCCCCCACCTGGGAAGAAATTTGGGACACTACTATATTCTTTTAGGGGGGCCTGCAAGTTGAAAATTATATACCAAAAGCAGTGACTACTATTCTCTTTTTTTTTTTTTCTTTTTTTGAATAAAAACGATCATTCTTCTCAAATCTCGTAGGGTTGAAATAGTTTGGTATCCAGTTTGCCTGCAGAGGCACATCCGTGCCGGAAACAATCTTCCACTTCATGTTGGGCTTGATCAGGTAAGCTCCCCACAGGATACCCCACGAATCTCCCTGTTTAGGCTTCGTCTCTAGGAATTCTTTGTTGTTGCAGTACTTTCAAAGAATTTTTTTGAAAAGAAGGACTCCTTGTTTCTTACCAGACTCCAGGCTTGCTTGGCGAGCATTGCCTGGTTCATCTGGCCAGCGGATCGCATACCTAGCCCCCCTCCATTTGGACTCGCACACCTTGGTTTAGGACTTCCAGTGGATGCCCCTTCCTTCTGGGTCTCCCTCCCAGATAAATCTTGTCATATGCTTGTCCACCGCTTTAGCAACCGTGTCCGGCACTCTAAAAGTGCCTAGAGTATACTGGGCTAATGAGGTTAAAACGTGTTTGCATAGTGATATCCTTCTCATAACTGGAATGCAGCTTTTCCTCCACACTGTTGTTTTCGAGATAATTTTCCGCTGAAGGCCGCTGAACAGTCTCACTTTAGATTCTGAGAAGTTCATATTGTGGCCCATGTATTTAGATTCCAGTAGGTTTGGTTTGATGTTGAAAGTCCACTCCAGTAGATTTGCTCTGTAAGGGTCGGCATTCAGGCTCATCAAAAAGGAAGACTTCTCAAAGTTAATTCGTTGACCTGAGTAGGCTGCAAAAAGGTTAAGGGTCGAGCCCAGTTTTCGTACACCCTGTTGTGTTACCTCAAGAAACATGGTACAGTCATCCGCGAACATTAGGTGTGAGACCCTTGGTACTGATCGTATGATCTTGATGCCTTGGCATTGTTGCTGGAACCCATTTGATTCCAGCATCAAGGAGAAGGCATGTTGGCATAATATGAATAGGAAGGGGGATAAAGGACTCCCCTGTCTGATGCCCTGTATTGGGGTGAATGGCTCTGATAGGTCCCGGTTGACATGAATCGCATACGACATTGTGGTCACACATTCCATGATCTAGTTGACCCAAACACCGGGGAAACTCATCCATTCTATCACCCTGCGAAGGAAACTCCAAGACACTCTATCATAGGCTTTGCTCATATCTACCTATTTTAACTGCTGCAAGAACTTTTTTTCCCGTTTTCCTCTTCCTTATTCCTTCGATCATTTCATGAGCAATTAGGGAGTTTTCTACAATAGATCTTCCGGACACAAAGGCTACCTGGTTTTCGATATGAGACATCCAATTATGCTTCTCAGTCTATTCGCAAGGATCTTAGCTATAATCTTATACGTCACATTGCATAGGCTAGTGGGGCGGAATTCAGAGGGGAGTTTAGGTACCTTAACTTTGGGTATGAGAACAATGTTCGTTCTATTCCACCCCGGAAATATTCTTCCCGTGGTAAAAAAATGCATGAACTACCCTGGTGAGGTCTTCCCCCACCTCCTGCCAGTAATACCGGTAGAACCCCGGCGGGATTCCATCCGGGCCTGGTGCCGTCCATTTCTTCATCTGAAAAACCGCGGCCTTCACTTCCACTGTTGTCACTGGTGCTGCAAATTTAGGGTTCTCCCTATTCCGACGTCTCGATTGTAGGTGGTGGGTTTCTAAGGTTATGTGACCATGGTCCGATCTCATAATAACATGTTTTGTGAGTCTGAATCTGGGGAACATAGTTCTCCATTCCAAATTCGCCATCCCTCTGTCCAGTCTCTCTAATACAGTGCGTGGGGGAGCTCTGCCATTGGTCCAGGTGAACTATTGCCCTCGGTTGTCGCGGCCATTCCGCTCATTCCGCCGCCCCGATGAGCGGTTGCCCGTCTTGGCGGCTCCAAGGCGACGGCTCCTGGACTTCCCAGCTCCAGGACGCTGCCTTCACCTCAGCTTTTGGACTGGTAGTGGTAGCGTTCACATCAATCGGAGTGGGATGATCCATTTCCGCCACCAGCCAGGTTATATTCCTTATGTAATCAGGCCCATCTCTATGCTCCAGGTCCGTCCTGGTGGTTCAGATTGATTCCCTCTGATGAGAACATGGTTGCTCTTGGTGTTGGCGGCAGACAATTGGTTTTATTGGCCATAGAGAAGTGGTGAGTTGAGGTAGGGTTTATTTTTTGGTTGGGGGTGTTGTGTATAATTGTATCTGTGTGGCTTCCTGCTTCAGTTTTTTCAACCTTTAGTAATTGTGCCAAGGTGAACACTTGGTGGGTTGAAGACTGGGCTGATTCTAAAGTAGATGATATGTGGTTTGGGTTATTGGGCTCTAGTGTATTATTTTGGGGCTGAATTTGGATTTGGGGCTGAGTGTCACTTAAAAAGGGTATGTTGGATTGATCAAGTTTGTGGATTGGTCTGATATATTCATGTTTACAGGAACTGAGTCTATTGGGCCGTGAGAAGAAGTCACTAGGAAGAAACCCATACCTTTTGGAGTAGGTTGGTGAGTCGCGCAAAAAGTCTCGGTGCCACTTGATTGGCCTCTTGACGAAGTTGTCTCCTCTCCATAAATGCTAGGTAATATTTCTTCTCCAAAGTCATCATTACTCGACATGTTTTTGCTCTTTTTTCCTACCTGATTAGACTCCACCACGTTTCTTTTCCCTTTTCCTTTCAGGTCACTCCTCAATCTGACCGCATCATTCAAGGCCAGCTACAGGTTGGCAGCTAAATTGAATTCACCGTGCTCTCCCTAAACTACCATTAACTGGATAAGTGGCCGGTCAAATGGAGGAGACATGGACGTTCCGGCGTCGATTGTTGTCCTGTCAACGTTAACGGAATTTGCTAGTAATCTTGCCTGGATTCTAGCTATCACTTCTCTGTTCCTTTCTTCAACCGAGAGGAGTGGCACTCGTTCCGCATGGCGCGTCAGTAGCACCACATCCTCGTTGATCGTTTCCTTGATCACCGCCGCTGCCTCCTCCTCCGCCTTGTGGTCGTCATCACTGGCCTCCAATTTGCGTCAATTATCAGTTTGGCATTCCTTTGACTCGGCCCATACAACCATTCCGGTTCTACCATTATTTTCGGCGGCGATGGGTCCTCGTCTGGCAAGGCTTCTGCCTGGAACACCGTGAAGGGATTCGCCAGGAGATTACTTGGAACGTTGTTTACTTCAATTTCGACCTCCTCATCAGACTCTTCCTGTTTTGGCGGCTCCGGTATCGATATGAGGCTACTAAACATATTGAAATATGGATCATTCTCTGGGATGAAGACTAGTAGTTCACCCTTTCAACAGCCATCACGTCCGTTTCATCCCAGTCATCCAGAGTTCCACCGAAACGGTCTAGCCATTCTTCCAGATTAACGGGGGCGGCTGGGTCTCCGGTGAACGTACATCGGCGTATCTCCTCTGCAACCTGTTGGCTGACATCTCCGATTTTTAGAGAACTCCCACGGAAACTAGGATAATCCGGAACATATGGAGTGTCTAATACTCCAACCTCTTCTGGTAGAGGATTCGTGTTAACGTGGTAGGCAAAGGTGTCAGACACTTCCATGTTTGTGAACCGAAATCTGGATGGATTTGTTCTTGAGTACGCCTCCGGGACCCTATTCGAGTGGCGGAATGGCATGTTTTTGTGTACTTAGATCGTTTGTGGGTACAGTTCCTTCGTTGGGTCCCTAGATATGTGGATGCCATGTACATGACAAATTTGTGTGAATCTGTCTTCAATGATAGACTCCAAGCCTTGGTCATCCGTGAAGTGGCAGTGAGCCAAGGTATGACCTATATTCCCACATTGGCGGAAGATCTTATGGATGCGTTCATACCCGAAGGAGATCCATACCGTAGTTTCCCCTCTTCTGTGGAGTTCAAATCTTGGCACTAAGGGGAGATTCAGAGGAGTCCAAACTCGCACCCTTACAAAGACGGTATTCTCTAGAGGCCCCCCGACACCAGGTCGACCTCTTGTGTTGCACCAATAATGGCCGCATAGTCAGGGACTATTTCCGGTGTCTGATACTGTTCCGGCAGGCCGTAAATCCTTATCCATAATAAGACATGGTGAACTCTGACGTGGCCGAGTGGAAGCTCTGGAACCCATCTGATGAAGGCCAGTAAGCCGCCCGCAATAGAGACCGGGCCATTATGCAGGATACCTAGCATATGCTCATGGGTGTCGAAGGTGAATGTAAAAAATCTTCTTGCTTTTGAGCGGACTCGAACTCCAACCCCTTCTCCCCAGAACTAGCAGACTAGGTGCTCCATTCTTGGACGGCAGAAGTCACGATAGTAGGCAAAGAACCCGATAAGTGAGTTCGCATAGCTTTGTATACCATCCTTGTAATCCTGTTCATGAGCAGTAAGGATTGGTCCTCGCCGAGTCGGCCGGAAAACATCTCTGTTTAGGACTTTCCGTGGAGGCACATCCCTTTCATCTTTCGAAAACTCCGAGCCTGGTTGGGATTCGTCCGACCAAATCTCTTCAGTGAATCTTTGCGACATGGATTTTTTTAGTTTGGATATTGGTTGGATCTGGATTCTGTATGGTTTTTCTTGGCTATATTTGGGATGAAAAGGACAAGTGTTTGGATTTTGTCTAGTTGTATATGGAATAAAAGGACTCGTGGATAGTGATTGGTTATTGGAATGATCTGTCTTAGATGGAATAAGATTTGGTTGAGGCTTCGCTCAGAAAAAATGGCTTGGAGTGATGAAAAGTCATTGTTTAGATGCTCTCAACATTTTAGAGTGAGAAAGTATATTTGAAGAGACATCAATCCAAATGCAGACTCCGCAGTTCCTCTTTTCTTTTGGAGGATGGAGGAACTACTTGCTCTTTATAAACATACATGGAAATTCGACACGACTGATCTAACCTACAAACACAAACACAAACATGCAAATGTGAGTACTAGTATTTAAAGAAAGTCACGACCGGGTATTCCATGCATAACAAATGTTGTGCAAATGGCAAAAATTTTGTAGCTTAGGTAACCCCAACGAAGAGAGAACCATCTTAGTGTAGGGACACTTAAAGAAGAGATGAGCAACAGTTTCGTTCGTGAAGCCGCATAGTGTGAACATATCAGACTAGAGATATTTATTCCTAACGACGCCCGCCTGTTAGTAGTTGAGAGTATGCCTAATGCCATTCTCCAAAAGAAAAAGGAGTGTTTTGGTAGCAACTTCCTGCTCCAAATAGTGGAGTAAAAGGCCTTAGAATCATGATGGCCTTGAAGAAGTCCATATGCAACCTGAAGTTGGAACTTCAATTGAGCAGATATACATTGAGGAAGATATGGAAGAATCAAATCTTTAAGGTGCACCAAAGTGTTCAAGCCACTATTTGCTCCTGGATTATGTTGACTATTTTGAAGATTGGAGAGCTTCATGTAAAATTCTTGCAACCATTTTACCCACAAACTATATTTTTTCTACTGTATGTCCCAGAGTTGTTTACACATGAGAGCTTGCCCCCCATAGATGCGGGTCTTGAATGCCAGTACCACCAAACCTTTTTGGAAGACACAAAGTGGCCCAAGCAACATCAGTCACTCCCCTCAAACCAGGCTAATGCTCCCACAGAAAGGTTATGCAAATAGTTTGAATATCCTCAAAGACTGTAGCAGGGAGTATAAAGACATTGATCCAGTAACTTATGATACCAAGAAGAACTGTACTAATAAGCTCTACCTTGCCAGCATAAGATAGAGTGGTTCCCTTCTATCTAGACAACCTGTTTCTAACTTTGTCCACCAATTTTGACAATTAATGGTTTTCCATACAATCCCAGTAATAGACAGCCCCAAATAAGAGTCTAGGAAAAACCCCCATTGAATTTCAAGAAGGACCAACAGCTGGTTGATTTCAGCTACTTTCATTCTAAAAAAATACACTAGGGATTTAGATGGATTAATAGCAAGCCTTGAAGTGGCATTGAAAAGATGCAAAGCCTGGAGAACTCCTTGCAAGGATTTGTTGTTAGCCTTGCAGAAAATCAAAAGAACATCTGCAAATAGAAGACATTGAATGTGATTCGGCCTGCAACGAGCATGTTAATCAATTTGCTTCCTGTGAAATGCTAGAGATAACATCCTAGAGAAGTACTCCATAGATAACACGAAAAGTATAGAAGTCCCCCTCTTGAATGCTTGAGTATAATCACCATTCAATGGTTGCACTAGTGACAGTACACTTATGCAACCATTGAATGGTAAGCCTTGGGAAATATGAATGTCTCCAAAAAAAAACCACTCTAAGGAGTCAATTGCTTTCTCAACATCCACCTTAAGCAGACAACTATTCATGTATCCATACTTCCAATTATAGGTGTAAAGCAGCTCCTGGCAGGGGCGGCCTCACCATGAGGCAACTGAACCCCTTGCCCTAGGCCCCCAAATTTTTGGGGCCTTTTAAGTTTGTTTTTGTTATATAATAAAAATCAAGATCTAAAATGCTAAATAAACTCTCATTTTTATTTTTTTATGATATTAAAACATTAAAAGAGTAACGATTCTAAAAGATTTCTCCAATAACTGAAATTTTTATTATAATTTTTATTTTATTAAAAATATCATTAAATTATTGTCTTTATGGTATATGTGGGGCCTTAATTGTTTTCTAACCTCATGCCCCAAAATCTCAGGATCGGCACTGACTCCTGGATTAATAGAACATTGTGAAAAACAAGTCTATCCTTGACAAAACTCCTTGATTAATGTTGACCAGATGAGGCAGTACTTGACCCAACCTAGAGCAGAGAACCATATCTCTGAAAAAGGGTCCTAAGTTTCAAGTGAAAAACAGTTTTCACTTTAAGTGAAATTGCCTTTCTAAATTAATTACTTTATTTACTAATAGACATAATTTATGGCAAATAAATTTAATAAACACAAAAATTTAATGGTCTCATAGAGACTTTGTATAAAAGTATAAACCCAACTTCCTAATTAGTTTATTAATTAAAAAGGCCCACTTCATTGTTGTGTATATATATCAAAATGGGTATTAATCCAAAAATTGGATCCATTTTAATACCCAACATTCTAAGTTAATCTTTTAAAAATGCCCACTTTTCCTTATTTCATCAAAACGGGGGGTTTTTATCCAAAAATTGGGTACCAATTAAATTATAATAACCAGCCCGTGTTTTCAAATTAGATGCAATGTTGTCAATTCCTTACCGAAGTACACCTGACATAATTAAATACAATGTTTATTTTTTAATTATTCATAATAAAATTGGTATTGTACGCGGAGTTAAACCCTCCCGACGCATACTTTCCCATGAGAGAACCCGATGCTGCCTTCGTTCTAAACCTTAGGATTTTTCTCGCCAATCCACAAATTCTTGTGCTGATCTTCCTAATCAGATCGCACATGAATTATACTCAATCACTAATTAGTGGTTTAACATTGAGAGAGGTTGAAAAACCTATCCAAACCATTCTACGTTTGGGAGATCTAAGATCTGCAGAGGCTGTGATGGCGACGTATCCGCCAACGGGGTTTTCGGCATGGCAAGGCGAGAGCTCTGGTTTTGTGCAGATTGTTGGCGCTGTCTTTATGCCCTCACGGCGGCTGATGGAGCCGCGAAACACCGATGGTGGCAGTTTGTTGGAGAACTGCAGCAGTTTTTGTTTTTGTTTTAGTTGTTCTGATCGAGTTCAAGGTTTGGCATCAGCTTCTGGTTCGGTGGCTCTCAAAAAGCCGTCATCGGTAAGCCGAATGGATCAAGCCGCACGGGCAGCAACTGGACATCGGGATTTCATTGTATAAGAGGTTGATGAGCCTGAAGATAGCTATGGGAAGGATGTGATGTTGCAGGAGAGTTCTGTTGCGGGCCGTGGCAACCGCCAAGCTGCTGCAGCCGCTAAAGGGAAGCCGCGAGTCCTGTTGCAGGCCGTGGCGATCTTGAGCATGACGATGAGATCGCTGAAACTTAGGCGGAGACTGGCAGCCCAGTCCCGCCAAGATCTATGAGTCGATTCAGGTGGAACCATCTGGATGACCTAAAAATTCTATGGAAAGATCTTCAGATGGGTCAGAATATTGCACACTAGTATGTGCCTAAGTTTTTTATTTTGTTTTGCTGTTGGTTTACTATTTCAGTGTTTTACTTTGATGCAAATAATCGGCGAGGAGCTACATCTCGTTGAGGTAGGAGTCAATGCCCGAGGACCTTCCGTAGGCATCTCATGAGAGAAAGAAGATTAGAAACCCTTTTGGAAGCCCTTCGCTATAAGGAAAGTTTGTCTGATCGAGACAATGCCAATGGAGAAGTCATATGAGTTAGGGATTAGTACAATTACGGGGCCATGTTGGTCGCCTTGGTCTTCAATAGTTTATTTAGCTCAATCCCTAACGATACTCGCAAAGTCGAGCACCCTACTAGAGGGAGCTTGTCTTAACCATATTCAATCGCAGCTAGACGATTTCCACTAGTTTACGAAATAAATAAATATTTTATCTAAAAAAAAAATTATTCATAATAAAATTTGCATGTCACCAAATTAATCAGGTGAAACAATAGTCACAATCTTATAGCTAACCACATTGAACACCATTACGAGGATAGATAGATGTCCTGTCAAAAAATTGGGTAACCTTGTCGAACTCTGACCTAAAATATTTCGTATAAATATTCTGTGATATATCTCATTGATTAAAACTTCAAATTGCACCCAATGATGACGACGGCAGCAGGTCTCTGTACCATTCCGACTCCTCGTTTCTCCGGCGCTGCCGCACCAAGATCATCATCATCTCTCCATCTCAAGGCTACTGCTCAAAATGTTAACAGCAGAAGGGCGGCGGTCCTTCGGTGCTGCTCCGGCGCCACTCGGCCTGATTACGAGCCCGGCTGGATATCGGACCCGAACTACGTGAGGATCTTCGACACCACTCTCCGGGACGGGGAGCAGTCTCCGGGGGCCACCATGACTGCTGAACAGAAGCTGGACATAGCCCGGCAGCTGGCCAAGCTGGGAGTGGACGTCATTGAAGCTGGCTTTCCAGCTGCTTCCGAAGCCGACCTGGCAGCAGTCCAGCTGATCGCCGGAGAAGTTGGGAACTCCGATGACGCTGGCGCCCACGTGCCGGTGATTTGCGGGTTGGCGAGGTGCGACCGGAGGGATATCGATAGAGCTTGGGAGGCTGTGAGGCACGCCAGAAAGCCCAGAATACACATCTTCATCGCCATCAGCGAGATTCACATGAAGCACAAGCTCAAAATGGCAAAGCACGAGGTTCTTGAGAAGGCTAGAACCATGGTCACTTATGCCAGAAGTCTTGGATGTCAAGACGTTGAATTCAGCCCGGAGGACGCCGGAAGGTTACAACTTCTTCTTTCTTTTTCTTGTTTTGTTTATACGAATTTGGGTGGGTTTTTTCACCTGAATTAGTGAGTATTTTTCATGCATGAAACCAGTTGAATGTCAATATTTGGTCAAATAAAATTTGTTCAGAAGAATTTGCATGCTAATTGATGTTTTAGATTTGAATAAAAAATTGTGTAGCATTAGCTCTTGATTAAAACAAAATACTAGTATTTCTTAGATAGTAAGGTAATCTTATCTTCAAAATAAATGCAAATGCACCCAATGGTTCGTACCTTTAGCCCATGTTTTTGCTATGAATCGAACTGAACTGGATTGAATTGAACTAAATTGAACTTAAATAATTTTAAATATGCTGAAATAAATTGAAATAATTTTAAATATATTTAACTGAACATAACTGAAATAAATTTAAATATATTTATTTGAGATGAACTAAGGCCCTGTTTGCTAGAGCTTATTTCTTGATGTACTGAACTGAACTGAACTGAAGTGAAAATTAATGTATTGAAAAATGGAATCAGCATGACTGAATTAACCTGGATTTCATCAAATTGTATTTTCGTTGAACTGAATTGAATTGAATTGAATTGAACTGAACTGATCTACAGATAAATTCTGGCAAATAAAAACCTAAACTGAATCCGTATAAATAAATTTTTATTAATTTTTTTAATAAAATGAATTATATTAATAATTTAAATTTCAATATATTACTCGAACTGAAATGAGTGGGTATCATCATATTGAGAAATAGAAATAGAGCGACAAAATTGAGTAGAATAATATCAAATTATATTTCAGTTTAGATGAACTGTTTTGATCTGATATGAATGGATCTAAACTGAATTGATATTGTCTGAACTAAACTAAACCAAGAATGTATTTTTATTTCTTATTAAAAAAAATGATAACGAAGACATGTTATATTTAAAAGAATCACGACAGTTCCTTCAACTTATTTGAACTAAAATGATCTGAACTGAACTATACTGAGTTGAGCTAAACTTTTTTTATCTAAACTGAACTGATTGGACTGAAGTAAACAAAATGTACAGGAGAACAAACAAATGACAAACTAATTGATCTGAATACCATAAATTTATATTTCATCTGAACTGAACCAAACTGAACTATTTTGATTTCAACATAATTAATTTAAAGTTACGTAAAAATAATGTATTGCAAAATAAAAATAGTACGACTAAATTGAGCCAAATATCATAAACTTGTATTTCATTTGAACTGAACTAATTATTAAACTGAACTAACAAACATGTATAATTTTATAAATGCTCTCTCCGTCCCGTCAAGAGCTACCGAAAGAGAAACATTTGGAGAAATTAACATTCGTATGTAATGACCAAAGTGCCATTTCCAAAATTCAGATATTTTAGTATCTACCACCACTTCAACCATACTAGTATTTGCCAGTAACAAATACAAATTCATTCAACTCGCTAAAGTTAAAATCAAATTTGACATAAAGCCCATCCAAATTCAACAAAATTTAAATAGAACTCAACGTTAAACAACACAACCCATTAATACCACTGAAGTTTGATAAAATATAAAATATAAAATAAGATGATAATAGTATTTACATTGCACTTCGTATTATCATCAAAAGCCTGTTCATCCAAGATGATAATTATAGTATTTATAGGGATACAAAGAAGTCTCTATCCTTTCATATTCCAATGTGAGATAGATGCAATACAATACAAAGTATAATAAGAAAATGTATATATTCTATATTCTATTCTATATTCCTAATATAACAATATAACTATTCTATTTTCTTCTCTAACTTCAATACCCCCTAAGTTGGAGTACGATGATCAAGAGTGTCCAACTTGCGAAAAAGATCATGAAATTATTGTCAGATGGAACATGCTACCTCGCTAAAAAACCCTTTGGGAAAAAGAGTATAGCGTAGCTCCTCTTCTTAAGCTCCAAATAGCAGTCTTCAACTCCAGTATTCGTAGTAATGTATCGGTAACTCCATCAATAGTAGTAATATCAGCAATAGTAAAAAAATAGTTTCCAAAGGCCGGAAGAGTTTGGCTAGGTAGAGTAAGGCCAGAATTCGGCTAGTAAAGGTAAGGCCGGAAAAGTTCGGCTAGTAAAGGTAGGTAAGGGCCCATCAGGTAGTATGTCGGTGGTCCGTGTGGATGCCATAATCCTTTCACGTCTCCGCAAGTGCAAGGTACGGGCCGTAAGCACATTGCACTTGGACAGTATATTAGTAGAGTAAAAAAATAGTATATTAGTAGCAATCGGCAAATCGGTGACGGAATCGACTAGCGGCGGCAACACGATGGTGGCTAGCAGCGGTCGAACGGTCAGCAATCTGCAGTAAGTAGGTCAGTAATTAGCAATCCGATGATTCCAAAGTCAACTAGCGGTGGCAACTCTGGGCGGCTAGCAGCGGTCGACGGGAACTCAACGACATCAGGCGGAAATTAGGTAGTAGTCAGGTTCAGCGGAAATTTGGTAGTAGTCAGGTCCAGGAACGAACAGCTCTTGATACCATGATAAAATATAAAATATAAAATAAGGTGATAAGAGTATTTACATTGCACTTCGTATTATCATCAAAAGCCTGTTCATCCAAGATGATGATTACAGTATTTATAAGGATACATAGAAACCTCTATCCTTCCATCTTCCAATGTGGGATAGATGCAATACAATACAAAGTATAATAGGAAAAGGTATATACTCTATATTCTATTTTATATTCCTAATATAACAATATAACTATTCTATTTTCTTCTCTAAACTCAATAAAGTTACTGTCACTGGATCTCGATGTCGAATAATGGGTAGTGACGGGATTCAGCATTGCCCCTTCAAACTCAACTGCCAAAAAAAAGCCGGCGAGGGAGCTGAGAGATCAGAATGGCACTATCATGAGGTGGTAATGGACGAGGGAAATGAATTTGGATGGCAACGGGATGCAGCGTCGCCCCTTCAAACTCAACCACCGGAAAAGAAGTTGGCGAGGGAGCAAAGATATAATATAGGCACTATATATCATGAGGTGGTAATGGATCATATATTAGAATTTGTATAGAATGATCGGAGATAATTGATGATGAAGTATGAGATATGCATGGTGAAAAGATAAAGAGTGAAAAGGGATATGGAATACCCCGTGGAATTGGTTGAATTAGTTTGGAAAAAGTAAGGATATAAATGTCTTTTTTGTGTAACAATTAGTCAATAATGGAATGTGTGCACCTTTTGTTAGGGCATCGAAAAATGGAAGGTGTGTTGTTTTGATTGGGACGGAGGAAGGGTTTTCATTTCAGTTATAAGCTCAAATTTGATCCTTATTATATTAGGAATCGAAAAGTAGTTTTTTAACTGTGTTAGAGCCCAAGGAAAAAACTTAAGTCTTTACATTTTTCATCTTAATAAAGATTTTCTTTTATGTCTTTTGGAACGTTGTTTCAGTGCTATTGGATTTGATTTGAAAACTAAATAACACTTTCTTGTGATGAATTTTATCTATTAAATTGATGTTGATAGCTTACTGAGAATTTTTATATTATTTTTTAAGCAATTTTTTTATATTACTAATTGTATTCTAATTAATTTTATTTTCAAAGATCCACACCCACCAAACCACTAACTCAAACTGAGTTAATTTATTTTCTCGAGCATATACTTGTGTGTATATTCATTGAATGCGGCTGTTTTTGTAGGTCGGAAAGAGAATTTATCTATGAGATTTTGGGAGAGGTGATCAAAGCCGGAGCTACCACCCTTAACATTCCAGACACAGTTGGGTATCTTTTTCCACATGAATATGGACAACTTATTGCTGATATCAATACCAACACCCATGGAATTCACGGTGTAATAATCTCAACGCATTGCCAAAATGATCTCGGCCTTTCCACCGCCAACACTTTAGCTGGAGCACTTGTTGGTGCTAGACAGTTGGAAGTTACTGTCAATGGGATTGGGGAGAGGGCTGGAAATGCTGCACTAGAAGAGGTTGTTATGGCCTTGAAGTGCCGTGGAGAACACCAACTTTATACAGGGATCAATACAAAACACATATACACAACTAGCAAAATGGTGGAGGAATATAGTGGACTACATATCCAGCCACACAAGGCTATTGTCGGAGCTAATGCATTTGTTCATGAAAGTGGCATTCATCAGGATGGAATGCTAAAAAACAAACAAACATATGAGATCATATCTCCTCTGGATATTGGCCTTCATCGTCCTAGTGAATTAGCTGGTATTGTCCTTGGAAAACAAGCCAAACTAGTAGAGCTTGGTTTTGACATTGATGGTAAACATCTTGAAGATCTCTTTTTTCAGTTTAAATCAGTTGCCAAGAATAAAAAGAGTATTAAGGATGCCGACATCACAGCTCTGGTGTCCGACAAGGTTCTCTAGTTGAGTAGTTATTCAAAAGAAATGTTGATTGGCTAGTTCATCATCATCAATACAACAATAAGGATTCCACATTTATTTTAATTTTGAAATAAAATGGTGAATGTCACACTTAAAATTATCTACACAAAATGTGAAATTAGTATAGAAGAAAATAGATCCAATCCCACGAAAGAATTACAACTGTTATTTTATAGACTACCAAATAAATTTTGTATGGGCACCACACCATAAATTTAAAGATTTGTTATTAACTAGTAGTAATTACTAAGAAAACATTAATTTGTTAGGTTTGGGAAAAATCAATATATGAATGCAATCGTCTCAGAATAACTTAGTTTATCTTATATTTTTTGACCATCGACACAGTAAAGAATCAGGGTTGCTCCATGCATGTACATTAATTTTTCTTATGCAGCTTCACATTTTTACAAGAATGCCCTTAATATTAGTAATGATAAAAAGCTAATAAAAATGCAATGGTACACTTGAGGGTATTTTGGGTGTGTGGTGTTCACAGGTGGGTGTTGTGGTGTTCTTCTACAAATGTATAATGACAGCACTAATTAGATGAAATTAAATGCCAACACGTGCCGTTGCTAGCAATGATGTGTTATCAATTAAATTCAATATTTTAGTGATTTATTTTGACACTTTTGTAAACAGTAGTGTGCGTGTGTAGAATTCTATGTATAAACTGTAATCCAAATATTCAAATGTTTTGACTGTTCGTTTAACTGTTCCATATCTTTGTCTTTTTTTTTTTGATTAAATCACCGTTGGTGGGAGGATTATATTGGCTTCCCCACGCCGTAAAGAACAAATCGAAAATAGTACAATCCGCTGCCAAGTACAGTGCGGACACAAACTAGAACCCTAAAGTAAGGGAACTAGGGGTGACTAACAGCACCCAAGGCAAGATGTAACTCCACAGGTGGAGGGGATAAGTGGGACTACAGAGAAGTTTCTAACAATCTAACAATTTTAAATCTTCTCCGTGTCTAATGCCGGTAATAACATATCTATAAAACTACTCTACGAAACTACAAATAAAATAGGGATAAAAAAGAATAAGGTCAATGTAAGCATAATTTTACATGACATAATTGTCCCTAGGATCTTTAAACATCATATTCAATCACATAATAGAATCGTGAAGGTTTGCAGAACTATTTACCTTTACTCATTGTAGCGGAGAGCTTGATGTCCTGCTGCGAGCCTTGTGTAGGAGTTCAGGTTTCTCTCCCCTTGCCTATGAACTTTATGTGTTGTTGAATCAGCAGCCATCGGGATCATCAGATTCATCAAGATGATGCTATTATGATGCTCATAAGGATTCCATTATCATTCATAAGAATTCTCGTAAGTATATCTTTTCAATGGAACAAAGACATTAATTTATAGGTGGAGAGAGGACCTAAATCCTCATTAAGTTTCCGTAGAATTAATCCCAACCGTCCATCAAAGTAGAGACTATTAGGAAATATTCTTTTATACTTAATTTAATAAGTCACCAAATATATCATGGAATAACAATATTCCAATTAGAAAACGGATTAATATAAGACCACATAATAGGAAAGAAATAATTTTCTTACAGTCAAAAACTACCCACATTTCCAACCAATGCTGGTCTCATTAGCTGGATGCATGGCAGTATACAAATATTAGATTACGCTAAGATATTATCTTCCCCTTTCGAAAAGTCACACGGTAAAAGAAACACTCCGGTCAGTTCAGACTCTATCAACTCAAACCCTCACTTTCCAGTCATCTCAGGGTAAACGAGATTTTCCAAAGAAAGCAAACGAGAGTAATAAGTACATACGAAAAACTATATAACACGTATGAATCTGTTAAACAGTGATGCTACCAAATCCGTCCGTCTCCCCGGGATCAGCCACTATCCGGGTCTCCTTGTCGATCAACCCGCTTCAGTCCTACAAAACAATCCCCGGGAGGCGTCCCGGGGAAGAAGCTCCGGCGTGATGATGAGATGGGGATAGTGGGGAAAGAAAACGTACGGAAGGTGCTCTCAATATAAAGTAGAGAGATATCAGTCACATACCTGGTTTACTGTTTGAGACCACTATTTATAGTTGAGGTTGCCTCCTTTGGATAAGGTTCAGGACCACTTCTCTTTGTCTCTATCACCCCGGTGTGGCGGGGCTTCCGGGGTTCTCTTTGTCTCTTGGGTAGCATCAAACAGTTCCATCGGTCTACAGATCTGAAGCAAACATCACCAAAAAATAAGTTAACAAACAGAGGCGAATCCAGAAAATAAAATCTGGGGTACCTTCTTAGGTGAGGGAGAAAATATAAATTTAGAGTCCAAATTAAATTGTATTACAAAATGTCGAAGTTTCATATAAAATATGTCTAAAATAATATATGATAAGTTATTTTATATCAAATCAGTAAATAATATGCAATTTAATTCTAATATTATAATATGATGAAAAATTAATATGCAACTCTAATGGGTAGAAAAAAAAGAGAATTTAAATGATTATTAAAAAGAAAAGAGAAAAAAGAGACTTGCTAGAGGTGAAAGTGGGCAATGTTTGATGGGCTATATAGCCTGTGGGAATTCAAACTAACGGAGGACCAAGTTTGGTCCAAATAAATCCAAAATCCAAAAGCTTTTTTAGAAATTAATAATAGTAATATAAAAAATAAAAATAAATGAATAATAATAATAAAAAAACAGATGTCTATCGTCTTCTTAAAGTCGTCTTCTTCACAAATACAGGCAAAACTTCTGAATCAAATTACAGCAAGTCTGAGTTTTTTAAATTTTAAATTAGATCCAACCCATAACTGAACTATGTTTTCATGGCATTGGTAGGCTAAGAAACTGCTGAATCATTCATGGGTAAACTCCATACATATACTTAACAAAAATATTTTTTGATGGGAGTTCCCAGGTTCCCCAGGCTCCTAACGGGCTCCGCCTCTGTTAACAAATTTATGACTCGGATTTCTCCTAATTGCTTATAAACCAGATCTTGAGCCAAAAACAGTTTAACCGAGCAAAAAGGACCCGTCGGAAAACCATAATTGGCAGATAGCATTCATCTAATATAGCAACAAAAGACCCAAATAAGCACATGCCCCGACGAAATAAAGAAAACTGAAAAAGAAAACCAAATGAAAATAAAACTAAACTCAAAAATAAAATAAAAAGCAGAGGTTTCCTCATTGCAGACCACTCGCGGCGGCAAGATCTGGCCGGACCACCAGGAAACCGGCGGCGATCTGACGGCTTAGGCCGGTTCTCCTATTTCCGGCGAGATCGTTGTAGTGGCGGAGTGACTTGGCTCCTCCTATTGTTTCCGGCGTCATTTGGCCCAATCGGAGCTCGCTCGGGCGTCGGTAAATGGCCGGATCGGGGGACGTCTCATCGATCTGGATCTAGAAAGCTGTGGGTTGCTCCTGGTGGACTCGGGACACCGAATAGCTACCGGATCTGGACATCGTTGCTGCCGTGACGCCGCTATGATAACAACGGGAAGTCACTTTGACGTCAGAACCTGTACACCGTAGGGAAGCGGAGGGGAGGATTGCCTCGGGTAAGAGGGAGGATAAGTTGGTCAGATTAAATTAGGTAGGGTGGCGGGGGTGGCCGCCGGTAGAGGTTGCAAGCGGCCACCCCGCCGAAAGGGGATCTGGTTTCTTTGTTTTGCGAGGAGGGAGAGGGGTCCTGGGACGCCGAAAGGTAAACAAAAGTTTTGAAAGAGTTGTTCCATATCTTTGTCATTACAATTTGTATCACTTATATGTTGATCACAAAACTTTGCTACCTATTAACCATTTCCAAACATTACGTATCAATTGGTGGAATTAACTAGCATTTACCAATATTTATGTTAATCAGACTTAAACACGCATGTGTAAATTTATCTAAGAACAATTAATAATGCATAGAGAATAATTATAAACATTTAAGCATCACGATTCATGAACCACTTTGTTATTTCATGCTCATAAACTATGAACAAGTAAAAAAATAAAATAAAATATAAAGAGGAGGAAAGAAATCAACGGGGAGCGCTATTTCAAAATTGTGACCAGAGTGACAAGTCCGCCTCGAGTATGTTCAAAATATCATACTGTAATTTCCTAAACTAATACACCCAAATTAAACATGATAGTCTCTTAGTTCCGTGTGGTTCGTTTTTTTTTTTTTTTTTGATTGGGCAAACTGACCTTTACAAAAACCGAATCTGATACAAGAATCCTACTCTATGCTAATCTAATCCTACTCTAGCCTAGTCTACTGATCCTGTATGTCGAGTGGCCTAGGTCCCCATTTTGGCTTTGAGTGGGTTTTGAGGACCCCACTTACACCCGTTGATGCAGCTCGGTACGCCAAATCTGATACAAGGATCCTACTCTATGCTAATCTAATCCTACTCTAGCCTAGTCTACTGATCCTGTATGTCGAGTGGCCTAGGTCCCCATTTTGGCTTTGAGTGGGTTTTGAGGACCCCACTTACACCCGCTGATGCAGCTCGGTACGCCAGTTGATGCAGCTCCCGTCACGCCTCTTGCAGATTGGAGGTGATGGAGACTTGAAAGACTAGGAGAGAAATCCCATCCAGCCCAAATTGGGGGAGTGGGGGGTTTGAACCCTGGACCTCTCCTAGCCAAGGCAAAGCCTTTGGCCACTGAGCTAACTCAAGTGGTTCCGTGTGGTTCGCTTGGTTTTGGATTTTGATTTTGATTTTTGGGTTTTGAGCAAAACCTGATTTTAGAATTGGTTTTGATCAAAATCAGTTTTGGGTAAAATCTTGTGTGGTTGGAAGTTTTGGGTTTTGGGTTTTGATTTAACTATTATTAACTATTTTTTATTAGTTTAGTTTTAGATTGAAAATTTGACATGTCATTTAATTTTACTTAGTCATTCATTATATTTTATTAAATAAAAAATTTGGTATATTAGACCAGGCCACATAATATTTTATATAGCATTTTTTATCAGTTTGGGTTATGAATTTATGATCAATTAAAATTTTTGAATTTTTTTGTTATCCAACCTCATTCATTTGACATTGTTTGCACAAAAAATTTAATTTTAATTTTGGATGGGGTCAGCAATTTTAAATAATACATAGTTTTAAATTTAATATAATATTAAATAATAAATTAATCGTCAATTTCTGAGTAAAAAAATTAAACTCAACCCAAAACTAGATGTGTGAATAAGAAGAGTGAGATATTCTTTTGAAGAAAAATATAAATTTAATTATTTTAAAATAGAAGAGGTTATAAATTTTGACCCAACCGTTCAGGGTCTACAATTTTAACTCGACCAAAGGCAAAAGACAAAATCAAGTGTGTAGTTACAAAAGTATTTGTAATGTTCTTTTAAATGGTCAATTTTGGGCGAAAACACGATTTTTACAAATTTACATTTTTATTTTAAAAAAGGTAAATTTTAATAATAAAATATTTAATTTTAGCTGATTTATAATGTTCATAATGTTTTTAAAATAAAATAATCAATTATAAATCATATGTTTATTACCTATGTAATATAATAATTTATAGAAAACTTATTTTATATATATATTTTATTAATAAAAAATTAACATATCTTAAATAAATTTATTTTATTTTATAAAATATATTTAGTTCACTGTATCTTTGTCCTAATTTTGTACAAAATATGAAAAAAATAAGAAATATATAATTTAAATATAAAATTCAAAACCTTGTCAAATCTTGGTTTTGCACCAAAACCAAAACCTTGTGCGAAACAAACAAGGTTTTGGATTTTGCGCAAAACCAAAACCAAAACCCAAGCCAAAACCTTGAACCACACAGGGCCTTAGACTGCACAATGTAATTTGTAAAAAAATTAATGTCTAAGTGTAATTTGTAAAAAACAATCAATGTCAATTTAAGGTATTGGGAACACGTCCAATAGAGATTACAATGATTAAATTTGACATCCAATTTGTCTAATTTAATATAAGAATAAACGAAACACATATCGACGATACTAATATTGTCTATACCCAAACAAGAAATTGATAATAGATTTAGGGATTGCTTCATGTAGGTTCATTTTTCTCTTGCACGTCCGTATTTGTACCATAATACCCCTAATATTGTTACGACAAAAAATGGGATTGAAATCATAAGGTTCCATCAGAGGGTATTACAAAAAATGGATCTGCATAGAGAAATTACAAAAAAAAAGAAAAGTTGAATCATTCAGATGTCCTGGGTTCAATTCCTGTTGGGGGTAAGGGAATGGTGGGAGATTATTAGGGGTCTATTAATTTGAATTATTACCAATTTTAAAAATAAAAATACTAGTAGTGCATGTACTATTATAGTTTGAGAGATTCAACAAAAAAATTAATACAGCTCGGACATATTATTTTACAACCCCGAAAAACACATCTCTTTGGCAGATAGTATCGTCTACCGCATCAATCACATCGTCATTCATGGATCTACTACAACCGCAACACCACTTCATACAAAACCACACATGATTGTCATTGCGCAAATCAGAGATTTCTTACAACTGCAACGCCACAATCTACATTTTTCAAACTGTAAACACTTTGAAAATCCCAATAAATAAAACAAAAAACATTATTATTTGAAAAGACATTCATAGTATTATATATTTAAACTTGACGGTACCATTATGCACGCAATAAAAAGAAATTGACAATTCAGTTTGTAAAAGTATTTTCATGAGAGAGCATATTTTGTAAGACGGTACTAATTGATTCAAGGGGCAAAATATTGATATTTTCACTTTCTTGCATGATCATTACCCATTCTATGTTGATTTTCGCACTTTTAAAGTCTAATATTTTATATATTAAGCATGATCATATAGTGCATTACTATTGATTTACTCACTTTCATGCATGATTATTACATGTTATATGTTGATTTTCTCACTTTTAAATATAATCTTTTACATAATAAAATTTTGAGACCAAGTCTCAATTGGAAATTCGTATTTTCATGAATTCATGAAAAAATATTTTTTCTACCACTTTACTTAGGACCTGTTTTATAGAGCTTATTTCTTACTGAACTAAATTGAACTGGATTGAACTGAACTGAACTGAAATAAAGTGAAAATTGATGTATTGGAAAAGAATCAGCATAACTGAATTAACATGAACTTCATCAAATTACATTTTCATTGAACTGAAAATTAAACTGAACTGAACTAAACTAAACTGAACTGATAAAAATAATAAAAAATAAGGAGAAATTTCAACAAAACCATAGGTCTTCCCTCTTCTCCACGCGGAATTTCTCTCTACTCCAATTGTTCTTCTCTCTACTCTAGAATCCACAACTTCTCCGACCGGTTTATACGTGTCGAGAATAATTAGGAAATACTGACAAATTTGGTAAAATTAATAGACAGTTACTAAATAGTGAATTTCGAGAAGTTTTTTCCCCTTGAAAAATGTCGATGTCTCCCTCGGCATCACCGTCGTCGTCGTCGCCGGCAGCGCCGGCAGCTGTGTCATCGTCGCCGGAGGAACCGGAATTGATGCATAAAATCAAAGTGATTCAATTCCTCGGACGGACTACCCCAGTTGTTCTCCAGAACGACAATGGGCCCTGCCCTCTTCTCGCCATCTGTATGATAATTTTCTTCTACCTATTCAATTATCCTTTCTGTGTTTGTTAATTTCTGCATTTTGTAGTGTTTGTGTAAAGAATTCTTTATGGCTCTGTTGAATTTGGGAATTAGGTTTTCAATCAAACCTGATAGTTAATTGCCTGAAATTGCATGAAGAATTCTTCATTTTCTAGGTTTATGTAGTGATGGAATAAATTAATTAGGTTAAAAGAACTTTTGGGCTAAAACGGTCAACTAGTGTGTAAGATTATGGAAAAGACTTTCGGAATTTCCAGTATTCCTGACACAACTTTATATAGTTATGTTTGAATCATAGAATTCGCAAGATTGTTCACTAATTTTTCTTCCCGCTGTGAGTTCCTTGAGTGATTATTGTTTGACTGACTTAATGATATAATGCGCTGACCTGTTTCATACCTTAATGGTAGGTAATGTTCTTTTGTTGAAGAATAACTTGAGCTTGAGTCCAGACATTCCTGAGGTTTCACAGCAGAAGTTGTTATCACTTGTGGCTGATCGGATCTTTGAATCAAATTCTAATATCGATGTAATTATTTTGAACCTTTTTTGTGCTCCTTGTCTGTAGCCATTATAGTTCTTATTACCCCCCACTACTTCAAAATTAATATTTGAACTAATGCTATTGTTCAAAAAGAATTTTTGTTTGATTTCTTTTCTCTGAAACCCAATCACGTTGAAATCATTTAACTTCTCTTTGTTGGTTCTGGATGTCTTTGCAGGACAAAGACCCTGGATATGTTAAAAACCAACAGCAGAACATTGCTGATGCAATTGATATGCTTCCTAGGCTCACAACTGGGATTGATGTAAACATCAAATTTAGGAGGTGAAAAGAGTTCAACTTCATGCATTATACTTTCATTTGTATCATGCAAACTGGGTTTTTAATTCATGCGTTCATCTTTTTTTGATTATTGATAAATGGACTTTATTTTTTAGAATCAATGATTTTGAGTTTACTCGGGAGTGTGCAATTTTTGATCTACTGGACATTCCAGTCTACCATGGCTGGATAGTTGACCCTCAGGTACATGATTTATACATAAGTGATTATGGTTGCATTGACTCCATATAATGGATTTATAATTTAAACTTGATGGAGTAATTGGCTGAGCTGCAAATTGAAATATATATATGAGTTTGAGTTTCTTTTTAACACTTTATAAAGAGAAGACTTGATGTAAAGAAGCTTTCTGATTACTGATCAAGATAGTGAATCTTGCCTCTTTGATTGGCCACCTCAATGTTTTTTTAATCATACGATTTAGTAGCGGCTATCTTCACTGTCGAGTAGCTATTACAAAAATGAAGCACTAACAGCTATTGCATCAAAAAACATATCGTAGTAGCTAGAGGACAAGCTAATACTGTGTTAATGGATTTTTGGTTCTCTTAGACGAAATTTGCATTAGTTACTAGAGAATAAGCTAGTAACACGTTATATGATTCTGGTTCTTTTAGTTGTAGTATTTTTGCACTGGAACAGGCTTTTCTTTAGATGATATTAAGCGTTATTTTTGACCTGGGACATCTGAGGTATGTATATGGATTATTAGTGAGCATATTGAAAACTGACCCTTTCTCAATGAATCTAGAACTTTCAGCTCAGGGGTTTAGCACAAAAAAACCTAATTCTGACTGAACTAATAGAGCCACTCTATATTTGTTACCTGGGAGAAAGGATTAATCTCCCAACTGATTGATACTTCATTTGGGTAGAATTTATTGGTTTGATGCTTTAATTGTTCATTTTTCTCTTTAATTGAGTTGGTTTGATACTTCCATCATATTGAGTCAAATGATATGCATCTTCAACAGGATTCTGAAACTGCAAATTCAATTGGTTATAAGTCTTATAATACACTGATGGGAGATCTTGTTGCCCTTGAAACTCGAAGTTCTCAAACTGGAGACAAGAAAGCTTCTGAAGAAGATTCAGTTGATTTTGTCGCTGCTACAACTGCAGCACTTGGAGTTCCATCTCCATGTTTGTCAAGAGGTATATCTTTTGAAGATTCTCCTGTTCCTGTTCCTGGTATGGAGATAGCAAAGAAAGGAGACATTGAAGAAGAGGCAGAGCTTGACAGAGTTGTGAAGTTGTCATTGTCAGAAGTACATAGTTCAGCAGATGATGCATTACCTGCCCAACCAAGCTCATCTGTTGATACTGATGAACTGATGCTTACAAAAAATTCAGAGTCTGCTAGCATAGATGCTGATTCCCGAAGGAATTCTTTTGGTGGAAGTCAGATTCCATCGTTAGAGGCAACGACACTATCTGATAGTAGTGAAGCTGTGTCTTTGGCCTCAAAGTCTGAAAAAGGAAGTCCTTGTAATGAATCAATTGCAAAAGAATCTGAATGTAATTCTTCTACTACTATGCCTGCAAATGGTGGTGGAATAACAAATGTGGATATAGGAACTGCTCCGCTTGTGCCTTCAGATTTGGATTCTTCAGACGTGCATAAAATTGAAGCAGATTCAAAACTATCTGACTCTACTATAGGAATACATGTAGGGGATGAGCAAAATGATCTAAAAACATTTGATTTCGTCAGTTTGTCAACACCTGCTCAAAAGATGGATTCCGAGAATAGTGCAACTCATCATGTTGATGAAACCAATGGTTTCTCTTCAAGTTTGGATGCTTGTGAGCCCATTTATGAAGGGGAGGAGAACATATTGGACTTAGAAAAGTCAGAAGATGCATGCCTTCAAAATGGAGAGCCTGTGTATGAGGGGGAGGTAGTCCTAGCAGAACAAGGGGGCAAAAGTGTGGAACTATCTGATACTAAGAAAGATGAAATTTCTCCAAAAGAAGGTAAACTTCAGACGTGCAATGATCTCCTTTTGTTGCTCTATCATTTGTATTTCTTGTCCTATAGCTTCATTCCCTTGATAAATTTTCAGTATTTTCTTAGAATTTTCTTTAATTCCTTATTCTCATCAGGGGAACTTATCCAGAGTTTTTTGAAGAACAGTGCTAGTCAGTTGACAATCTATGGGTATGCTGGCTTTGGAATTCAGTCGTTCAGTTAAATAATTATGTTTCATTGCCGTGACAAAGGGAATCTGCTATTATTATTACATTTGCTTTCTTCTGCAGTCTATTTTGCTTACAAGATGGATTGAAAGAACGCGAACTCTGTGTATTTTTCCGCAATAATCATTTCAACACTATGTTTAAGGCAAGTGGATTGTTTTATCAAATGAAACTTAAGCGTGCAACAGCCTTTTATTTATTTCAGTTGCCAATACCTTTTACTACAATTCAAGGACATTTGCCAGCAATATTTTATATGAATTCTAATGTTCTGTGCAGTTTGAAGGTGAATTGTACATTTTAGCAACCGACCTAGGCTATCTTAATCAACCTGATTTGGTGTGGGAAAAGCTGAATGAGGTAATTGTTCTGAGCTTTCAATTATTTGTAGTTTTGGCCTTTTTTTACTTGGAAAATGTTGGCATCAAATGAAGAAAGTCTGGCTAAAGTCTGATTTTACCAACACATGATAAATGTTTCTTAAATATGAGGGGAGTAATGGGTGGAGGGATGGATTTGCCTAAAATTTGGAGTAGCAAATGATGCTCATGAAAAAATCAAGAAATTTATTTCTCTCTGATATAAACATTTTACTTATTGTTTAAAAGACAGAAAATGTACTTCAAATATCGCATCCATAGAATTCTCTGTACTTTCTCAAATTGATTGTGGAGGTTTATTTATCGCGATGTAATACATTTGATTTTTCGGTTGGGAGGAGCCATCAGTAATCCTCTCTTAGAAAAAATTAAACATTTTATTCTCAAATTGATTTTTCAGAGACTTGATGTTATGTCTATAAAGTGCAAACACTGCCAGGATATTTGTTCAGCTATTTTTCAAAATGCTTTATGTCTGTTTTTATGAGGTTTCTCTCAGCATTTTTAGAAAGAACCTCATTACTGAACACTCCTAAGAAATAAACTTGCTAGTATGTATACTTTTCATGCAACCCAGTAACTAAAGTGCAGAAGTTTTGACTTTTTTGAAATGAATTAGAGCTTTCTTGAACGTTGGACGTAATGGTTTGTCATTTAAATGCTAATGTTTGACTGCTTGTGTAGTATATGTGTGTGTGTGTGTAATGTATGCATGCTTGCGCATATGCATATTGATCTGTTGTTATGTATATATAAGGTTCCAGAATTTCCAGATGTTGGTTGACGAGTTAATACTATAGTTACTTCTTTGAAAGACCTGTATCAATTTCCTTGGAACCTCATTGTTTATGTGATGGAATTGTCTAGGTGAATGGGGACACTGTGTACATGACTAGTAACTTCAAGGAGTTCAAGGTTGAAAATGAGGGAAATAACTCATGGGATGAACAACATGCCATGACTAATACTGCTGTATGTAGTTAATTATAATGTCTACTTAATTTTTTCTTCAACTTTCAGAACCGCCTTAATTGGCTCTTTCATCTCTGGCTTCACTAATCTGGGTCCTAATACTTGTTCCATAGGACTACCTTGCAAGCATTGACAAATCAATTCAGGAAGATTCAAATGTCAAGTAAGCATCCTCACCTCTGGATTTTTAGACTTTCTGTTTGCTAGCTGTAATCTTACTTTGTTTGTAGGAAGCTTGAATAGCTTAAATTGAATTCAGTTCTTGCCGCTGCTTGTATCTTGAAAAACTCTGCAGGAACATTTAAGTTTTCTGCTATATTTATATATATGAGAGGTTTGAAATAATCAGCTTGAAAGTTTCTCTAGACCTGCTTATTGTATGTTAGCCTGAATGAAATGCTTATCAGCTTATGCTGAGCGCCATCCTTCCCTGTCATTTGTTTTAAATTATTTTAATTAGAGATAAAAGGAATTAGTAGATGACAGTCTTGTTGTTTTATTTTTTTCGATTGACAGTTCTGATTTGCAATTGGCTATTGCTCTCCAACAACAAGAGTTTGAGCAACAGTCACAGCAACAGTCACAGCAACGACAAAACAATGCGCGGCCACCTTCTGTACCTGTTGGTACATTGGTTACAGGTCCCCAGGTGTGTTATTTGTATTTCCGGTATTTTTAATTCCCTTTCTACGTTCATTTAGTTTACTTTATGATTTTGTACAATCCGTTTAGCTAACTTCATCTCAGTTTGGAAAATTGGATGTTATAATTCCATCTTGCCGATGCCTTTGTGTTGATTATGGTCTTCATTTTGGCTCTTATAACATCTTATATTTACCAAAGTGTGTATTTATGGCTTTCAGGTCATGTGTTTTCTTTGTACTTTTATGCCATTGGAATTTGCTGACTATACATTATTACATTACCGTGACCATATATCGTAGGTTCCAAGGAATAGTGGGAAGTATGCATCTAACTCTTCAAGGCAGGAGGAGCCAAAGTCTTCCAAAGACAAATGTTTGATCATGTGAATATCCAGTTCAGGTCATTTTAGACAGATGTTTACCTTTGTAAATTAAGCAACCATGACATCGACAATGTTTACCGTCCAGATGCTAATCCTGTTAGTCCCCAACATGTAAATGATATACATGACATCACATTTCCCAGTCCAGTCAAACTAACTAGGTTTAATTCGTCTTCCTTGATTTGTTATTAGCTTTTGTTTTTCTGGCACTTTTCCCGCTTTAAGGACTAATTCTGTAGATAAAACTCTCTAGTCGGCTGGATTTCCGATGTACATTTTGATAATGATGATTGATGACATGTGTGCATTTGTAGTATCGGATCCTAGGCAGGTGATGAATTTGTTCGATTGTGTACCACTTTCTGGTTGATTCTTCTTAGCTTTAAGGAAAAGAGTTTTATGGGCAGAATTTCCACTTGACGACGATACCTAGATGGAGGCTTTGTCAAAAGCCCATTGATTGTGATAACCCTGTCCTTTCTCGTTGCTCTCTTAGATTAAGAGTGTTTATTATTCATGGAGTTTGATTGGTAGGATTATTGACTTTGGAATTTCGAGCTAACATTAATGGTGAACAAAGAATGAAGAGAAGGCTATCTGTCTAAATTGACACTAGCGACAAATGTTGCTCTTGCTTTCAAACCCGATTTTTTTACAAATTAATCATGATAATGCAGTGTACCATTATTGATTTTCTTACTTTTATGTCTGATCTTTTCAGTTTTAACAACGTTGGTCTTTTAACTATTAAATATGTTGATTATTTATTGAGAATTTGTAGGATTGTTAAAGTGTTGTGACGCTTTCTTTTGTTCATGGTTACTCTCCAAGCACGTTTAATATGGCCCAACAAATTTATGTGAGTTCATCCCCAAATTAATTTTGCTACCAATATTCTTCGAACATTTAAGATATGATTGCGAATTTTTGACATTTGTTTCATTGTTTGTATGGTGTAAGTTTAAGATGCATATCTAAACTTATCTAAAAATATGTTCTCATTTGATCATATCAACATTACTTTTTGAGAAGGTCTTATGTGATTTCAATTGAGAATAAGTAAATGTTAAATTTTTCACTTTTAAACCCGACCTTTTACATATTAAACATAACCATTCAGTGTATTATTGTTGATCTTCTCATTTCCCTATCTGATCTTCTAACTTTTAAGATTGATGTTTTACAAATTAAATATTCGCACTAAAAATTTATAAGAACAAAAAGGTGGAAAAAGAAAAAAAAAAGGAAAAAAGAAAAGTCAAGAGGGCGTGGGGATGATGAAATGGACACAACAAAAATGATCACCTGCCTTTCTTCTTTTTAATCTTTGAGTTTTTGTAGTTTTGCAATCTGCTTCAGAGCCTTAAATTCTGGGACCACTCTAAACGCCGTCTTAATCCCAAGGTTGTGGAATATGACATCCTTACAGCTATGATGTTAACTCTCCACAATTGCTACCGAAAATTTCCTGAGTCTGTATTTTTTTCCCCTTTTTTAAATATTTAATATGTAATTATCGAGAGATTAACGACTTTTTTCTTGAGGAAATATAATCTTGGTATTAAAAATTGAGAAAGTCTTGGGTGAGACCTGTCCTTGTGGAGACCAAGAGCAGGGGAATGAGCATTTACTGTTTCTGCTTGATATTTTAGTCAGTTTGTTTGATCTTTCAATCAATGTCCTTGAGTATTTTTGTTTTGCCTTGATTTTTCAGTTAATTTGATCTTTCGTTCAATTTGCTTGATTTTTCAGTCAATTTTCTTGATCATTTCCTTGGTCAATTTCACCAACGACAAATTCAATCAAGGAAATCGGCGGGTTTAAAGCTCACCAACGACAAATTCATTCAATAGCAGTCTCATATAATCTTTGGTCTCATTTGAGACAGGTCTCATTTGAGAATTTGCCTTAAAGATTCATGTAACTGCGTATCAGTTTATGCTGCATGTCCAATGGATTGAAATTTGAAATGAGATTAGGTTGTTAAATTTATATTACTCGACATTTATTTATAAGTCATGGGATGGGACTTTGGGAGAAATTAAGATCCAAATTTCCCCCCTCGTTTTTTCAGAATATAAAAGTTGTTTTCACATTGGAAAAAGACCATTGAAAATTTTGCACCACTCTAATTGCATTTTCAATTTTTCGAGGAGGGACCTCCCAAAAAATTGCTTAACTTTGACCCGAAAATTAAATTGATTAGTGAGTTCGAGCATTATCATATTTTTAAAATATCTAATTTTTATAGTTTGTATTTGTACATATTTAAAATTATTGATGATTAAACAATTTTAAGTCAATTAATGAAAGTCAAAGAATTTGCAGATAGAATTGAGACATATGGAGTATGACAATAGGAAGTAATAATGAAAGAATATTTTAGTAGAAACTTTTGTTTTGAAAAGAAAATTTTTATATCACTTCAAAGTATTGGAAATCGTCCAGTATATATACAATGGTTTCCTCATGGCTCGTTTACGCATTACTAGCTAACGAATGAGCACAATAATTCATAACTCTCGGTGTCCAGAATGGTATATCAAAACCGTATTCTACTAGCTTATCTTGTATACTTACAATTAATCTCGAAACTACAATATAAGGATTAACTTCTTCCCGAACAATATATAGGAGTCCTAGAGCATCTCCAATGACCGACACTTCCACAACTCTCAGTTCCTCTGCCATCAACAGAGCCTCGTATAAAACTTTGCTTTCTGCTAAAATCGCCTATGTTATACCATTAATCCTCTTTGATAGCGCTCTGATAAATCTGCCTTATAAGCTTAAGCTAGTGTCAAAATAAAGTTTTGCTCCTTCATCCGGCGGCTTCAACATGGAGTGGATATTCAGTCCCTTTGACATTCTTTTAGGCCATCCATTTGCGTCCTGGAAGTTTACAAGGTTTACAATTGCATAGCTTGATAGCACAGTCGAAATCTGGTCCTTCTAATGAAACAGTTTCATATTCCACCGCCTCCAAGGTGCATCCAAGATCATGCCAACCACCTCAGCCTTAGCGCTCGTTACTATCAATCAAGTTCCTGAACTAGGCAATGCCTTAATTTCTTCTAGCTGCCTGAACTCGGTCATTCCAACCTACCTCTGCCTCCACCCTCTTCTCTACAAAACAAAAAAGGTGATCTGGACTAGATCTCGTTTCTGCCTTAGATTTGAACTCGTTGAAAGGGTATCAATTATTATTCTTCACGCTAAATGAATAATTCTCTGGGGAATTCGGAGTTTCCAAAATTTCTTCCAAAAGGTCTTGTCCAGTGCTTTTGTCGGAATATCATTACTTGCATGGATTGAAACTTAGATTCGAATGATAAAATATTTTTCATGGTATGAACGATTTGGTTATACGTAATTTATACTTTCTTACAAAATGAAAATGGAAATAAAATGTACAAAGAAAAAAAGAGAGGAAATGATGAAGGTGATCGTATTCGTACCCGGTTGGAGGCACCCACAATTTGTTAGGGTTGGAGGCATAAGTTGCAAATTAGGTGCTACTGGAGTTGGGAGTTACTATTATAGGAACCCACAATTTATCAGGATTGGAAGCATGCCTTGCAAATTATATGTAGATGGAGTTGGAAGCTACCCTAAGAAGGAGAAGAGATTTTTCCCTAGAAGATTATTAATCAGAATATTGGCCTTAAGTATGCTCGGGTTAATCCACTCCGTTACCGGAAAAGAATTTTGAAAGTTCAGATAATGTATGTAAGGGGGATGGATAAACATGGTAGTATCTGTAAAACCACAATTCAACAGCAGGCCAAGGTCTATGATGCAGCAAGTTTGGGCTTTATTACCCATAACATGTTGGATATTAACGAGTCTAAGCCAACATAGAAAGATCAATGATCGTGGTCATGTTTTTGATCAAGCAAAAACTCAAATTGATCTTATACCTGGTATAGATCGGATCGTACTGAACAAGCTAGATGAAACAAAAAAGCTTCTCCTAAGAAAGAAGGAACTCGTTGACCACGAGAGTTTTTTAGGATTAGATCTTGTCCAGTTTTTCAGAGCGGTGAAAAATGTTCACGACCAGTTAGTTCCAAGGATAATTCAACCTATTCAAGGGATGAGGTGTACAAACTCTAAACTTCACGGAGTTACTCATAGCATGATTCAAAAGAAGTTGGGATATTCCCAATCAGAATCCAAGTCCATATGGTTAAGCAAGGCCGCGGATGGGTCCGAACACTCAAAGTGATCAACATTTACCTTATAGAAGACTATCAAATACTTGCATGCCACGACCCCGGTGGTATGTTGTCGCCCAAGATGTAAGATGACGATATAAAGATAGATGACCACGCTAGAATATATCTAAGGTGAAAGAATGTGAAGGTGTTTTAGTGAAAGTGAGATTACTTGGCTACTTGAGTATAATGTTTCATGTTTTAGCCTTAGATTACTTTAGACTTTGTTTATAAAAAAATTACAAAATGAAAATGGAAATAAAGTGTACGTACAAAGAAAAAAAACTGGATTGCTAAATCATGTATTTTACTTACTAACACCATGTATTTATACATAAATGACAATAATTTACCTTATATGTTTAATTAGCCAATCATTACTACTATTAGTTCTAATTTTTACTATTCTTAGTTTAAGACATTCTATATTGTTTTCCTTTGCCGCTCCGGCAACACTCCACCTCCACTCTTTCTTCCTTCCCTTTTCCAGCTTCTCCTTCTTCAAACCCAACTTTCTTTTTCGTCAAACCCAATTTTGATTCGTTGATAAACATCAATTTGTTGAAATGATGATTCACGTTCGTATGGGTTTAAACCCGTTTGCCATTTTCCGGCATGTTGATCGTGTTTTTCCGGTGAAATTCGTTTATTTAGTTTTTTAGAGGAAGATGACGTGTTTGTCTACCGAGTCGAGAAAATTGTCAACTCATTCTCTAGTCGATGGAGAGACTAAAACCATGACTTCTTTAGAAACATGAGAAACTACACCAATCTATCCTAAGTCGAACATATATTGGAAAAAGTAATTATCATTGAATAATATAAACTAGAGAATTATTCTGGAACTCATTCTAAGTCGAACATATAAAATTAGTATGCTAAGTCGAACCTCCTAATATACGATACTTGGGATTCATCCCGAGGTTCCTGTCATTTGTTTCTGGACGATTTCTAGAACCCTGAAATTGAATGAAATTATTATTTTTTCAAAAAAAAAAGTAAGTAAAAATTAGGGCGTAATTTAGGCCAGAAAAAAAAAGAGAGCAAATGATGAAGTTAAAAAAGGTGATCGTACACCAGCCACAAGTAACCTCGACAAAGTCAATCCCAAGTCGACATTTTCAAGTAACATAGTAGCGGGGATGTCTCCAAATAATTTGGCCAACCAGAATAATAAAATACATATAACACACTTTCATTTTCAAAGTTTAAACGTTTTATTTTATTTTCTTTTGCCAAACTAATCATTATTTCGTTTTAGAACAACCAATCATAAAGTTTTTCATTATTCTCATTTTAGACCGACAAAATGTCTTCACTAGAATATATAAAATCTTGCATGGTGGCATGAATGCATGATGGATAATATTATTTCATGCTATATATATATATATATATGTATATATATTATCCGAATCAATGTATAAATATATAAATTATGAAAGAAATTGTAGAATTAAACCTTGAGTTTGCTTAAGTAATACTAGTAGGTTGCAGATTTTAATTCCTTAAGTTCAAAGGCAGACAGATTACTTTTTCTTGAATAAACAACTTTCTTATCATCAACTATTATTCGTGCCTTAATTTTTCCTCCACCATTCTTGTGTTGAAGCTTCTATACACGATCATCGACTAAAAAGTTCAATTAACAAACAATCAAATCATAGATACTGCAATTTTACAATATTTGATTGTTTTGAAGAAACAAATAAAATAAAAACCTCATTGATAATGGTTCCTAACTGGGAAAGAGGTGAAGACCAAATCAAATTTAAATATTAGGGCTTGTTTGTTCAGTTCAAGTTTAATATTTTTTTATTAAAAATATTTTTAAATTTAAATTTAAATTTCAAAATTATTGCAGTTCAGATCAATTCGGTTAAATGTATTTAAATTTAAATTTATTTAAGTTTAATTAATTTATATATTGATGGATATCTGTTTTGTTTTTAAAAATATTGTATCTGAAACTAAGCTTATATTTATTTTTTTTGCTAAATTAAACTAAATTTAAATTTAATAAACCTAGACAAACATGCCTTAGTTCGGAACTTCGGATACAATATTGAAAACAGAAGAACAGAAATCCAATCGTATGCTAACAAATAAAGAAAAACGAAAGAAAAGTGTTGCATCATAAATTCCAATGTTGGTATACTACAAAAAGAATCCAACTGTTTCGTATTTTATTTTAAAGTGAAATTTGAGATATAGTATAATCGAGATGGAGTTCGATCGGAAAGAAACACCACTACGAAATAAGTGATTTACAAAAACAAAAGAAGATAGAATAGTCAACAATTATTGAGGTCCTTAATAACACAGGTATAATTATCCACCAACCTCAAGGTTCAGAAAGAAAAAATAACATCGATCGTACTATCTAGTACAATTTTACTAGTAGTCACAAAATTCCTCCCAATTGAATTCGAAGGAATTTAATCTTCAAGTTATAATACATAGTTATTCCCATTAAAATTTTGGGTTGTTAGTAGTGGTGAGATTGTGATAACTTAGCAGCAATATAGTTTGGTCACTGACGGTACCCCTTGACGATATAATCTGATCGTCCGTGTTAAATTTGTGATTAGTAGAAGTGGCGGTAACGGGAAGCTCCAAAAAACGGTTTTCCAAAAATGGGTGATCAAAAGATCTAATTATTATGAGAAAGTCTTGGGTGAGACCTGTCCTTGTGGAGACCAAAAGCATGGGAATGCGCATTTACTGTTTCAGCTTGATCTTTTAGTCAGTTTTTTTGATCTTTCAATCAATGTCCTTGAGTATTTTTGTTTTGTTTTGATTTTTCAGTTAATTTGATCTTTCGTTCAATTTGCTTGATCTTTCGGTCAATTTTCTTGATCATTTCCTTGGTCAATTTCATCAACGACAAATTCAATCAATAGCAGTCTCATATAATGTTTGAGACCTGTCTCAAATGAGAATTTGCCAATTATTATGCGTATCTTGGTGGTCGTTACTTTTGGTGGTATTTATTTTTGATTTTATTTTGTCAGAGAGAATGCCGCTAAAAAAGATGAGCTCTACCAAGAATCTTATTTTTTTTGAAACTTTCTTCTAGGAGAGCCCCTCTTTCCTGGAAATTGGTTACTACCTGAGCCACCGAAGATGATTTTTGACCAATAACTACATAAACACGTATTACATTTTTACCTTGTTGGTTGAGAATGGTATCTGTGGCTAACATTGACGTGGAGTTCGTCTGTACAGTAAAATTGTGATATAACGATTAGATTGTGATAGGAACTTTGAAATTTTGGATCGTCCATAATGAAATCACGATGACAATGGCAGTGGCGGTAAGGCTTTTCAAGTTGTTGGAGGGAAGGTAATGGATTTAATAATATCATTGGAGTACACAAGAAAGAAACCTCAACATTACCGAATCAAAAAAAGTCTGAAATTATATATACTGTAATATTATAAAGGAAAAAAGTGTAAAATAAAAGAAAGAATACTAGCTAACAAATGAGGTGAGGCCACAACAGCTTTATGTGTGATCTCTTTACTTCACCCCTTTTGTTTCTCTCTCCTCTCCCATCTTCCCTTCCTTAAATAGTATTCATCAACAGCTCCACATGAGCTCTCAATCTCCAATTCTCTCCCAATTCTTAACCTTTTTCTTACTCAAAACAGAAACAAAAGCAATCAGAACAACTTCTTACACACAGTACTGCACCTTCATTTCTTTCTCATCTGTTCACATAGGCTTTATAATAGCATCTTCCTTTTACCTTTTTCTCTGAAGATTGAGGCCATCATAACAAAAACCCCTTTTTTCTTGGATGATTGCCATATTGAAAAGCTTGTAATCCAAAATCCCAGAAATGCAAGAGCAGCAGGGGATGAACATGATGGGCGGAAACGGCGGAATTCTCGGAGATGTTTCAGTGGCTATTCTTCCCGGCGATCAGCAGCACAACAACAGGCACCTAAAGGCTGAGATCGCTAACCATCCTCTGTATGAGCAGCTGCTATCAGCGCATGTAGCGTGCCTTCGCGTGGCTACTCCCATCCATCAGCTCCACCTTATCGATGCGCAGTTATCGCAGTCTCACCATCTTCTCAGATCTTATGCTTCTGAGCACCTGCATCTCTCTCCCCATCAAAGGCAAGAACTTGACGCTTTCTTGGTAAGTTTTGAACTTTGTTCTTTCATGTTTTTGAGACCACCCTAGGTGCCAAAATTTGGATTGATTATGTTGGTTATATATATGACAGGTTAAAAGAATCACAGTTTTTGTTAGTGTTTGTAGACCTTAATTTAGTGCCAAAAATTTGACCTTTTTTGTGTCTTGTTCTTACATAAATTTGTGAATTTTCTTGTTTTTGACAGTATACCGGATTTTGAAATTTTGATTAACTCTGATTTCTTAATTTGGATGTTTGATTTATGCAACATGATCCAAGTTCTCTTGTTACTTTTTGTATGGCTTATTTTGGTGTGTTCTTAGTTAATCTTGCACAATTTCTTTTGGTTTTCTGGATTCAACATGTGGGTTCTCAGTTGTTTGCCTGTTTTGTGAATGCAACATGATCATAAACACTTTTTTTTGTTCTCTTCTGTTTTCTGACATGATTTTGTGTGGTTTTAATGTTTATAAGGGCCAAAATCCTGATTAAATATGTGGGTTGTTGGTTAATGGAACAGGGACAGTACTTGTTAGTTCTGTGTTCTTTCAAAGAACAGCTGCAGCAACATGTCAGAGTCCATGCTGTTGAGGCAGTGATGGCCTGCCGTGAAATTGAGCAGAACCTGCAACTTCTGACCGGTACGTTTATACATATATTTGGCACCGGTCAATCATTCCTCGGTTTTAAGATGTGCATGAATTATTAAAAATGGTCCTTTTTCTTTTGCATGAAATGAACTGTTTAATTTCTTTAAAGCTTTTTCTCATTCAATGAATGGAAAAAGAAGATAAAAGATTGTATATATCCTGTGATTATTGGTAGCTTTGTTCTTGGGGATGGTTTTTGTTTTTGATGCTTAATTAGATGCGTCTGGTGGGCGGATGGATAAGAAAAGGCAGTTTGGGGTTCTCATAACTTTTATTTAGTGTTTTTATTTTATTTTTTTGAAAAAATAAATTTAGTTTTATTTAGTGTTTTCTTTTTTGAAAAATAATAATTGTGAAGGTGCAACTAAAGGTAGGTACTTGTGGGGACCTATTTTTAATATTTTTTTTGTTTAAAGTTAGGTTTGGAAGAAATTTAGTTGGTGATTGTGTGAGAACAACCACCATTACCTCACCATCTATCTCTAAGTTTACCAACCGTTTATATTTAGGACATAAGAGGCTGCATTTCAAACGAATAGTTTGGTTCTTTGTGTATTAACATATGTTTTTTTTTGTTATGATGGTTGCATGGTTACTTCAATGTTAGAGAACTTTATGAACATTGTTACTTAGTACTAGAAGTGTTAATTCGATTTGAGTAGTAGTATGAAAAATATCATATCAGGTCGCGTGTCATGATGTTATGACAAATCAGATTGACGGGTATGAAATTGACAGTACTATAATTATAATAAATATTAATTTGAATGTCTGGATTTAATTAGAAAATGTTTACAATTGATGATGTAATCACAAAAGTAAAGGTTCAAAATAAAATTTAAGAGTGTGGTATGTTAAAAGAGTAAAATTCTAAATTTTTACTAATTTTAAGATTTAAAGTTTAAATATATATCCTCTGAAATGGGGAATATATAGAATTTCTTTCCTTGAGAGCTATGTGTAATTTGTGATGGGATTGGAACTCTTGGAAATAACATAAATTAAATAGAGTTTACTGAGGTGTGTACGTGGTGCAATTATAATGAATTTAGTATTAAAGGAGTATTATTATTATATTATTATTATGAAGCATAGTTGTTAATTCTAATCAAATAATAAGTTGTTTGTTGAAAAATGAAATTGCACGCGTTATACATGTAGGTTGTTGGCATAACATAAATGGAAGATGAATATGCCAAACAAGACTTAACAACTTGTTTGGTATTGCATTATTATCAATTAATTAGTTGAGGAAAAAATGTCTTTCAACCCTTAATATTTGTCTGTTATAACCATCCTAATTAGTTCTTCTAACACACACATTAGTTGAAATTAAACACAAGACCACACAATTTGGTGTATGTTTAATTAGTAGGAACAGCAATATCTGTAAATTAAGCACCTCCATGATTATTCATGGTGGTGATTAATATATGATAATACCATGCATACGGTTTAGTAAACAAAAATTGGGAAAATTATATAATTTCTTCAAATCCTTAAAATAATTTCACCAAAATATGTTTATTGCCACATTTTCTGGCATACACAGATTTTTGTTATCTTTGTAGCTAGTATGCATATAATATTTTGCTTACTCCAACTATTTCAAATAGTATTTTGAAATGTGACTATAACACTATTTGGTAGGAGAAAAAAAAAGAGAGAGCTTGTTAATGTTAATTATTTGCACCACCTCTCAGGAGTGAACCTTGGTGAAGGAAGTGGTACTGCAACCATGTCAGATGATGAAGATGAGATGCAGATGGATTTCTCCTTGGATCATTCTGATGGTGGCCATGATATGATGGGATTTGGACCCCTTCTTCCCACTGAGTCTGAAAGATCACTCATGGAGAGAGTTAGACAAGAGCTCAAGATTGAGCTCAAACAGGTAAATAGATAATCAACTAGCTAGCTAGTATATGTTTTTTTGACAGAAGAAATGATCAAAATGAAGAAATTAATGTCAATTTTGGAATATGTTATATATATATATGCAGGGATTCAGATCAAGGATTGAGGATGTGAGGGAGGAAATACTGAGGAAGAGAAGGGCAGGAAAATTGCCAGGTGACACCACATCTGTGCTCAAGACTTGGTGGCAGCAGCATTCAAAATGGCCATATCCAACTGTAAGTCATGCTTTTTGGTCAACTTTTTCAGAACACGTTTGTTTGATCGTAAATTTCAAATGAATACTATCAAATTTTGATTTCCTCCTTAATATTATTGTGCAGGAAGATGACAAGGCAAAGCTTGTGGAAGAAACAGGGTTGCAGCTGAAGCAGATCAACAACTGGTTCATCAACCAAAGGAAGCGCAATTGGCACAGCAACTCTCAGTCTGCAACATCTCTAAAGTCGAAGCGCAAAAGATAGAACGCAGATTGCAGAATTCCCAGAAAATAAAAACCAGATAAGAAACTGTGGAAATTAATATGATCACTAAGATACTGATAGTATAGATATTATTGTCACACAAGAAGAACACGATCATCATTGATCGAAATGTATAAAAAGAATTCTCTTATTAATTAGCAAAGTATGCCTGAGTGGCAGTGCATGACCTTAATTAATTTCTCTTTAGTTTTTGCTGAGGAAATTAAAGTACGTAAAAAGACTGATCATCATTTCTGACATGATCGATCCTTTGTGTTTTACTTTTGGAATAAATTCAGTTGAATGGAACCTATACGTACCATAAATTTACTGGATTGCTAAATCACGCCCTGTATTTTGCTTACTAACGCCCTAATACGTATAAATACTTATAACTTTTAACCTATAGGTAATATTAGTGTAATAATAACTATAGACTAATATATTTACTGAATGAACAGTAATCCAAACCAGCTCCGATGAATTCTTGCCGGAGTTACTACCGGAAAAGGATTTTTGGCCGGAATTCTTTTTCCCACGTTTAACTCACGAAATCAAAAGTTCAAAGAAGATTTGCAAACTTCATATCCACTTTTTAGAAGGAGTGAGGGAATATATAAAAGTTGGGAGATTTCCCGAGAAAAGTTCAGAGATCTCCCGTCAAATTTGGGGAACTTGCACTAGTGGGAGAGCATAGGATTAACGGCTGTTATTTGGGCGATAGAATGCATTTTGGAGGAGCCGTAGGTGGCTGAGCTGTCCATTGTATTTCTTTAGACATCGTTTAATTAGGAGACGTCCAATGAGACAATTAAAGGCTTTTTCAAATGTTATCCATTTTTTATTTTCCAACCGCTGTCCATTTATTTCTGGTGGCGGAACTTAAGATTCTGGGAGTTACTCTACATTAGTTCCGTGTTCGGAAGTTAGTATTTTCCGTTCAGTTGTCGTCGGGATAAAATTATCCGGCTATTAGGTTTATGAATACGAGTCCACATTCGATTTTGCATAGTTTATGTATTCTAGGCTCCATTCTGGTTTTTTTTTTTCTTTTTTTTAAAACAAATGGCTCCATTCTGGTTAATGAGTATTGTTCCGAATTAGGAAATCCAATTCTACTTGTTGGTTGTGTTTCACCGTTTTCCAGATTCTAGAAGCGTTTCGATTTATCATACGTTACGATATCTAGTATGAATTCTAGTTAGCTTTAAAGTTTCCGACACTGGAAATTCAATTCTGTTTCAAACTAATATTGACCGCAATCGACCGTCGGTTCTAGATTCTCTGACTGTTTTGATATATTTAATGTTACAATGTCGAGTATGAATTCTATTTGTTATTAAATTTTCTGATCCCGGAATCTTATTCTGTCCCCACGTTCTTTTCGGATTCTAGAAGCCCAATTCGAGCCCAAACATCTAAATATTGGCTTTGCACATGAAAATCCTCCAAAGCAAGTTGGACTAAGAATGGTTAGGAAATGAGATCAATTCATAACGAATAGAAGATTTCTCCCTTTCTCTTACCACCGATGTGGGATTCAAGCTTTCCTCCCTTCCCTTTTTCTCTTTCTTTTTTCCTCAAGATTTATTTTACTTCTTTATTCAATTTTCATAACGTCATATATCTTATCCATTTCTTATTCAAAATGTATTCTTTTAGTCTTTTTTTATATAAAAAAGACTAAAATAAATAAATGAAAAGAACTAAAATTAGTAAACATATAATTACCTTCTTTGACACATGTAAATTATTTTTATAAATTCTAAATGTAGTATCTATAAATTATTTTCGAACTGTTCAACGAGCCTATCGAGTTATGATCTCGAGTTCGAACTCATTTATTAACGAACGAGCTTGAGTTCGATTTTGAATTAGTCAAATCGAGTTTGAACACGAACTTTGACCGAGCTCGAGTCCTTACATGGACATCGCATCATCGACATATTCTCCATTCTTGCATGATTAGAAACAACTTCAATGAATTATTCGATCAACTCCCTATATTCAGTAGATGTTCGAATGTTCGATCCAACAATACGAACACGATCCAAGTTCATACTGCTGCAATGTAAATCACAATATATTTGAATCATATCAATTAAATTACTCAATCAATCAATTCACATAAAAAGCCCCAAATAATCTTGTAAAATATGATAGTTCATGTATTCAATATCTCGTAATCGAGTAAGAGCATCCACAATGGGTTGAAGATAAAGAGCACTTCTTAAGTGCCACATAATCAATTTTGAACAAAACTAAGGAAAAATCCAACACTAACAATAGAACAATACTAGAGAAACACTTATTTTCTTTATTTTTATTTTAAACTTATAATTAAAAAAAATACTCAATGGAAAAAGTAATGTTTTATTGGCTAGTCAAGCACAACAAAAGAGGTAATCACTCCCTAAATAAGGAGTGGTTCTTAAAACTCCACAATGGGCCTTCTTAAATAAAGAGTGTTCCTTATTAAGAAAAGTGCACTTAAGAAGCACCATTGTGGATGCTCTAATAACCTGGTATTGTTCGTTGCCTTTCTGTTCGTTGTCGACGGATCACGAATCTTCGAACACACCAATTCTTTCTTCACAAATACAAAACTTTATGGCATTCACAAGTGATTACCCGTTCCTGAAAATATAGTTAGTGTCCCTTTATTTATATAATCTTCCAACTCGGCCCTTTAAAATTGAGTATCCCTTTCCTGCTAGGTTTCAGAAAAAATATAGTCATGTATTTTAGGTTAACGCATTTTCAATTTTTTTTTAATTTAGTTCCGAATCCGGAACTAATAGGGATTGGGAAATTATATTCATTTCCGATCCCGGAACCTAAAATTATACTAGAATAAGGTTCCGATCTCGGAACTATGATGAGATTCTACGTTCAATCTCCAATTTATGTCGAAACATTAAAATATTTACGCCGGTCAAACTTTAAAAAAGTTAAAATTTATCTCCAATTACTACATTAACCGGGATCGGGAACTTATTAGTACTTCCGAATTCGGAACCTAAAAATATATGTATTAGAATTGGTCCTAGATATCGGAAATATTCTTGTTTTTCCGGTTAATCGCTAACTTATTTACTTCCAACTTCGGAACCCAAAAATTATTTACTAGAATATTGCTTCCCATCTCGGAACTGGGCTTCCGTTATCGGAAACTAGTTTGTTTCAACAGCGTTTCTAAAGAAACGCCGTCTTTTATTACATTGGACAGCTGGTATTATAAAACGCAGTTCATGAAAATTTTTAGACATCGGTTCAGAATTGACCGCTTTCTAAAAAATTTCAAAAGTTGTCTAATGATAGAGCTCCTAGAATTACATGCTTCCGATATCGGAAATATTGTTGCACAGCGTTTTCTTGAATTTTTCAACGAACAGCCTTCCATTTGAGCCTTTAATCAAGCTTTCTGCACTAGTGTTGAAAGGGAGAGGGATTCTCTGGTATGTAGAGAAAGATCTACAGACTAATCTCTCGGTTCCGGAGAAAATGAGCAAGGTTTTCTCAGATAGAAAGAGGAAACCCAAACACTTTTCTTTGATTGCCAGAGAAACTATTAGAAACAAACATGGAAAGTTGGTGATGGAGATGAGTTACGGAAATATTCTCTAGTAGTTAGAGAATGTTATTTGATACTTTTACCAGAATAGCGAGAAAGTAACGGAAGAGGGATTCTCTAACCCCTGGAGAATTAGCCTTGTGGATTTCTCCGAAAGGGAGAGAATGTTTTAAATATGATTCTCTAACTACTGGAGAATTCAGACATTCTCTATATTCTGGAGATAACTTACAAACAATTCTCTAATAACTGGAGAGAACAACAAGTCAATTCTCTAACAAATAGAGAAAGGTTTATAGTTTCTTCCCTAGTTAATAAAGAATAAACCGATTTTCTCTAACAAGTCAAGGAAATAAAGCTTAGTTTCACAGGTTCCCAATAGCTTTCTCTATGTACTAGAGAAAGGCTCTTCTAACCGGAATCAACAACCGGAAATCGTCCTACAGCTCCGACATGAAGAACACATACAAGGGGCATGGGAAAATGTCAGATTTTAGCAGCGGTTTCAAGGGAACGGGGGCATGGAGAACACAAACAATTGGATCAGGAGAAGGATCAGTGAAGCCGTAGCCGTGTTGGAGTCTCCGAAGTCGGCGAGGTCCAGGACGAGGTGGAGGAACCGCGGTATGGGGCGCGGGGGAGGGGAGTGTCGACGACACTGTTCTGCCAGAAGGCGACGAGGATGAATGCGGAGATATGTGCCAGAAAGAATCGAAAAAAAGGAGTCGGAGGTGAGGATGAATGTTGGACTGATTTTGTGAATATTTATCAACTAAATTAGAAATAGTAATTACAAATTAGAAGGATTAATAACAAGATGATTAGAATTAAAAGTGGTAATAATTAGAACTAATTATAGTAAAAATGAACTAATTAATTGTATAAGATAAATTATTGTATTTTTGTATAAATACAGGGCGTTAGTAAGCAAAATACAGGGCGTGATTTAGCAATGCCCTAAATTTAATAACAATTTTTATTAATGTAAAGAATGGTAAAAATAATTACAATAATAACAAACATGCAGTTTTGCTGGTAAAATTTATTTTATGCTCAATTTTTTCCATACACAATTATTTTTGTTGCTATGCAAATTTTGAAAATTTTAAATGTGTATCCAAACGTAACATTTTCTTTCTCAAATATTTTAGCTTTTGTAAAAGTAAAATTTTAAAAAGTTAAACATGTATCCAAAAGGTAATTTTAACAAAATTTCAAAATTGAGAAGGTCTCTTGTGAGACTAGTCTCATTTGACACTGCAAACGAATGTTGATTTTCTCATGACCATCCAGTGTATTAATTATTGACGATCTTCTTACTTTCATGTATGATTTCTTCACTCTCGAGACTGATATTTTACCTATTAAGCATGATTATGATTATTCAGTGAGACCAATTGAGACAGGTCTCTATTGAGAATTCGTAAGGGACATTACATGGTATCGATGCACCTATCGATCATGAAAGAAGTATTTTTCGTGCCTTCTCATTGCTTATAAAAATCACTCCATTATCGTTTATAGATTTTCAAACCTAATGTATTCGGTGTAAATATTCGCACGTCGAAAATTCAGTTGAATGGTCTGTTTTGGTAAATAGGAAATGACTTAAGGGCGGAAATGAGTGGAGGAGAAAGCGTCACGTATACAAATTGGGGGAATAATGTCAGTTGTTGGCATTGTTTTACCTTCATAGGTGTAAAAATTACAATCCTAACTCCGATTGGAAGATAAGGAGAAATTAAACAAAAGAAAACTCATTGGAGGATTCCTATAAGCATAAGTAGATATAACATATAGTACATAGATTGGCTTAAGGACAAGTAGATGAATATATTTACCCAGGTCGGTCCGAAAATTTTTGGGGGAGGTAAATTTTGAAAAAAAACACAAATATTGTTTTTTTTTATATACATAGCCCTGTTTGCCAGAGCTTATCTGTAGATCAGTTCAGTTCAGTTCAATTCAATTCAGTTCAGTTCAGTTCAATTCAATTCAGTTCAGTTCAGTGAAAATGTAATTGATGAAATTCAGGTTAATTCAGTTATGCTGATTCCATTTTTCAATACATCATTTTTACTTCAGTTCAGTTCAGTTCAATTCAGTTCAGTTCAGTTCAGTTCAGTACAGTTCAGTACATGGTGGAAATAAGCTCTAGTAAACAGGGCCATAGTGTAAAGTGTAAACCCCTAAAATAGTTTATTCTAAAATATTTTGTGTCTTAAATAATAATGAAAATCTGAAAACTTGGGCCCTTATTTTCCTATACCAGTTGGAGGTTCGAGGCATTTCGGCTCATATACTGGGCCGGCCTGATTTCACCTGACCACTTCCTGAACTGGCTTTTTCTCGAAAGTTTTGGCCCTTCCTTAAAAAGTACTATGTTAATCTCAATAATTTGTGCACGAATGCTTAGAATCATTTGAAAATTTGGAATCTTTGTGAAATTTTGAATCGTTGGTCTAAAATTTCTGAAGTTTCAATGGTGCAGACCTTCCTTCTTACTCATCATCATCATCATCATTCAAAGCCATCACCAACATGTTCATCAAATCTTCTTTTGTCCCATCCCATTGCCCTAATTCTTCCTTTCCAATTTCATGCTTCTTGCAAAATCCTATTATCATTAATCCTCTCGCACTATCTTCACAAGTCATCTGTTCCAAGATCACTTGTGAGGATCTGTTTGATACCCCAGAAATACAACAAATCTTAATCACCTGTGCAGCTTTCTTGGGGCCCTTTTGTGTGTAGGTTTTGTACCATTATTGCTTCAACGTACGAAATGATCATATTGGTTATGATTTTTGTTGATTGTATTGTATATAACATTGATCATGGTACCAAAATTTGATCTTTTGTAGCTCTGAGTTGTATTAACAGTGGAGAAAGTGGTAAAAAAATTATATGCATGGCTCAATTGACGCATTCGGATGCATTGATGTATGAAGATGGCTCTATCCATGGCCAAGGGGTACAATTTGTGCCATTCCAGACCTCTCAAGGGTCACTCAAGGTGCTATTGCTGCATGGGAATTTGGACATTTGGGTTAAGGATTGCCAGAACCTCCCCAACATGGATCAGTTCCATCGCAACTTCCTCGATAAGTTCAAATGGCAAGGGAAAACCTCTGATGGGAAGAGGAAGAAAAACACGAGCGATCCTTACGTGACAGTGGCCATCGCGAATGCAGTGATTGCCAGGACTCATGTGATCAGAAACAGTGAGAACCCTGTTTGGATGCAGCATTTCTATGTCCCTGTGGCGCATTATGCTGCAGAAGTGCACTTTGTAGTTAAGGACAGTGATGTTGTAGGCTCTGAGATCATGGGGGCAGTTGGGGTTCCAGTAGAACAGCTGTTCTTAGGCACCAAAGTGGAGAGCACATTCCCTGTTCTCAATGTGAATGGAAAGCCGATTAAGAAAGGCGCGTTGTTGAATTTATCGATTCAGTTCACCCCAGTTGAGGAGATTCCTCTGTATCATGGTGGAGTTGGTGCTGGCCCTGAGTATGAGGGTGTTCCAGGGACTTATTTCCCTCTTCGGAAAGGTGGAACTGTTACATTGTATCAAGATGCTCATGTGGATGAAGGAAGCCTTTCTGATATAGTTCTTGATCATGGGGAAAGATATCAGCATGGACGATGCTGGCACGATATCTTCAATGCTATTAGTCAGGCTCAAAGGCTGGTTTATATCACGGGATGGTCCGTTTATCATTTAGTCACTCTTGTTCGTGACAATGGGGACGCGAACAAGAGTGTTTTGGGAGACCTTCTTAAGGCAAAATCTCAAGAAGGTGTGAGAGTCTTGCTTCTGGTTTGGGATGATCCTACTTCAAGGCGCATTTTGGGATATAGAACTGTAAGAAAGTATTTGTTTTACTCTCCTCTTTAATGCACCTCTATGATTCTTAACTGTTAAGGAACTCTCCTCAATTATTTCTTGTACATAAGTATTGATCACCTCTATGATTCTTATGATTTTTTTTAAAATCTTCGTTATTCTATGGATGGTGGTGCATGGCCATTATCAGATATGAAAACAAAGTGAAAATGACTTATTTAGGATACCATGTTCCTTTGAGTTTTGTTCTGACTTATCTAGGGTGCCATATTTCTTGTATACAATTCATGGAATTCATGCATTGTTTTTGTTAGAGTTCTGTTGTATCTGCTCCATGTAAACAGTTCTTGTTCTCTGCAGCTTTAGCTTATTTTGAATATAATCATTTTGTTTCTGCAGTATTTTCTTACTTCCTGGTTTGCATATCTGAGTGCTTTGTAGGAAGGTGTAATGGGTACCAATGATGAGGAAACTCGCCGGTATTTCAAAAATTCTTCAGTCCAAGTTTTGCTTTGTCCCCGTTCGGCTGGAAAAGGGCATAGTTGGGTTAAGAAAAAGGTTTGATGTTTCTATCCAAAAAACATACTAAACAAAATATGTTAGGAGACTAGATCAACAGCGTTCAGCTTTTGTTGTTATTTTTATGTTGATAAGGATCAGTTTCAGAAGCCTTTTAAGAAAGCATTTATACAAGCATAGTTTTTCAGATTCTTCTATCTTTGAAATAACATGTTTTGTTTAAGAAACTTACTGTAATGGGAAAAAATCGATTATCCTTAGCTGCCTGATTAACAATGTAAAGTTGTCTGGCTGCTAGTATGACTATGTTTGAGCAGATGGTAAATGAATATGCTTATTTACATTTATTTTACCAGGAAGTTGGAACAATCTATACTCATCACCAGAAGACAGTTATTGTAGATGCTGATGCAGGGGACTACAGGAGAAAAATCATAGCGTTCATTGGCGGTCTTGACTTAACAACCGGGAGATATGATATCCCATCACATCCGATCTTTCGAAGTTTGCAAACATTGCATAAAGATGACTATCATAATCCAAATTACACGGTAATCCTTGACCGCGTATGGTTATATCCGCCACTCGATTGTTTTGTGTTTGCCATTCCATAAATATCTGTAGATTAAGTTTTTCTTGGATGAACTGTTAGTATCACAGTTTAGGCCAAGTGCATGTTATTTTCATCAACATAGTTAGCTGGTTCAATTCAGTTATATTCTTACATTAGATTAGTCCATTTACATTACCTTTGTTTGTCTTGACTGAAATGAAGAAGCTTTTGAAGTAATTAGGTTTGTATAGAAACCAAGTTCTTCATCTTGCATCCTTTCCAATTCTTGGTTAACAGGGTTCTACGTCTGGTTGCCCGAGAGAACCATGGCATGATTTACATAGTCGAATTGATGGTCCAGCAGCATATGATATATTGACAAACTTTGAGGAGCGCTGGATGAGGGCTTCTAAGCGACACAGAATACCAAAGATGAAATCCACATTCGATGATTCCCTTCTCAAGATTGAAAGGATTCGCGAGATATTAAACATCGAAGATGTTTCTGATATATATGGAGAGAATCCAGAGTCTTGGCATGTCCAGGTATAAGCAAACTTGCAGTTTTCGAGGTACTAGGTTCAACTTCGTTGTCTTTTTACATGTGTTACTTACCTTCCACTCAATTTAGATTTTCCGTTCGATAGATTCAAGTTCTGTGAGAGGTTTTCCAAAAGATCCAAAATATGCAACAAGCAAGGTAAGGCCTAAACCTTATCAGCTTTTGCAAATAATTAGAACATTAATGTTTACTGGTAAATGCTGAGTTCATTTTTTTTCTCACCTGGTACAGAACCTCTTGTGTGGTAAGAATGTTCTGATAGACATGAGTATACATACAGCATATGTAAAGGCTATTCGTTCCGCTCAGCATTTCATTTACATCGAGAACCAGTACTTCATTGGATCATCATATAACTGGTCTCAGTATAAGGATCTAGGTAAAGACACAAACTATGTTCCATTTTTTTCTGTGATTCTACTGATTATGCTTGACATAAAACAGCACATTGTCATGTTTTTAATACCATGTATTAGAAATTGGAAAGTAAATAAAAATGTGCAATCTATGGATTGAGATGATGAGAATTTTTAACTATTGCAGGTGCAAATAACTTAATACCAATGGAAATTGCCCTGAAAATTGCTGAAAAGATCAAAGCAAACGAGAGATTCGCAGCATACATTGTGCTCCCCATGTGGCCAGAAGGTGCTCCTACCAGCACTGCGACTCAGCGAATTCTATATTGGCAGGTAAGTTGTTCACATACTGAAATGCATTTGCAGAACATATCAATTTTGGAGGGCAGATAATATGTCATTTATTTACCTTAATATCTAGGTTTCATTGTAATAAATCTGATCTTTCTTCCTTATTTTTTCTTGGTTACGCTTCACTTGTAGCATAACACGATGCAAATGATGTATGATATCATTTACAATGCTTTGGTAGAGGAAGGGATTGACAAGTCATATGAACCTCAAGATTTTCTGAACTTCTTTTGCCTTGGAAATCGCGAAGCTGTCGGATTAGACGAGCGTTCAGATGCTAAATCCTCTCCTGCAGTTGGCAGCCCTCAAGTACATGTTCTTCCAACTCAATCCATACTTTTCCAGGTCACCTAGTTTATAACTAATTCATTCGAGTCTGTGAATTCAGGCCCGGTCTCAGAAAGCCCGGAGGTTCATGATTTACGTTCATTCTAAAGGAATGATAGTAGATGACGAGTACGTAATCATTGGATCTGCAAATATCAATCAACGCTCGCTAGAAGGCACCCGAGACACTGAAATCGCAATGGGGGCATATCAGCCTCAACACACTTGGGGAAGCAAAAAATCCAGGCCAAGGGGACAGGTAACTAAACACCTGTTTTTTTATTTTTTGCCTGTTTAAAAATGAACTGCAGTTAAGTTGAAAAAAAAAAGAGTGACTATGTAAAACCACAATCAAAAATTTTAATAACGCGAAACTTAACCGCGTGATCTGATCACAAGTGACTTTGGTTGCAGATATTCGGGTATAGAATGTCACTGTGGGCCGAGCACCTAGGGTTGATCGAACCGTGCTTTGAAGAACCTGAAAATGTGGATTGTGTAAGACATGTGAGAGCTCTGAGTGAGTTGAACTGGGCTCAGTATGCAACTGAGAAAATTACTGACATAAGAGGTCATCTGCTGAAGTATCCTGTGGAAGTTGATGAAATGGGAAAAGTGAAATCTCTTCCTGGCAGTGAAAATTTCCCAGATATGGGTGGAAATATTGTAGGAGCATTTACTGTAATTCAGGAAAATCTAACCATTTAAGCATTAGTCTCATTGTCTAGATGCAGGAGTAGAGTTCATTAATTCATATCTTTTGAGTTTAACTTCTTCTTAATTCTTATGGATGCCTTAGGTTAGGTTAGGGGATGTGGATCAATGTGTTCTAATCTTCTGTAATTTGTTGATAACCCTCATCTTAATTGCATTATTTTAACAACAATTGGATCAAAACTGATTTGTTGTCATCTGAATTGCATTATTTTAACAACAAACTCCACAATTTGTTGCCATCTGAATTGCATTTTAACAACAAACTAACAAACTGCACAATTTCTGGCCGGCACAGAAACTATTTGAATCATGCATCTATGATCTATTTAAGAGCTAGTCACACTTTCCAGTAACTTTGAAATTCATAACCATGGCACCCAGCATTTACCTCCTCTTCTCATTAGCCCTGTTTTCAACTGTAATCTTCCCAGGATCAGCAATCTATTATCCTGTTTGCAGAGAAGTAGACCCACGGGTACATCCCTGCGTGAATTACATTCAAGGAGAGGTAAAACGGCCATCACCGCAGTGTTGGAATAGTGTCCTTCGATCAATGTGCATTGTCCTAAATAGCTGGAGGATTAATTACGGAGATAATTAATTCAGTTATTTAAGTGATTGAAATGTTTAGCTGGAAACCGCTTTCGATCTGCTAGCGTCAATGATATTGAGCTCGCAGCTTATTATAACTGAACCTATAGGGTCACACACAAAGTATGAAATTGGACAAAAGGTAATTATCTATTAGTCTGGGAGTCTAATAGTAATTACATGAGAAAAGAGTCTTATTGGGCTAGGCCCATATTGATTAAGACTAGGGTTTAAGGGATTCTGTTTATTATGTATAAATAGACTTTTACAGTAATAAACAGAAGCAGTTTTTCTCTCGTATGCGTTCATGTGCTGAACAACCAGAAACAAATAAACCCTAGGTTTCTCATAGTCTCATCGTCAAAGTCCGGAGTAGGAGGCGGAGCTCGTCGACTTGCTTGCGGGATCTGTCCTAAGCTGACAGCGGTGGAGGCGATCCAATCGTGCTGTGTGGATACTTGTAGAGGGATCACAACAGGGATCCTCGTCTCCGTGGCAGACAGAATCTACCGGGTAATCACGCTCCAAAAGGTAATCTAAACCCTTATGTAGATTCGTATTTAATAACATGCATGCGATCTTGTTATATGGATTTGACATTCCGCTAAATTAGATTTAGTCAAAACCCTTCACGCAGTGCTGCAGAGGCGTAGTCCCGCTTAGCATTTTCTTCAATCACCACAGTGTTGCAAGATGCCAGTGTTTGGAGCGGATCCTGAACCTGCTGGGGAGAAAGGCACGTCTTCCGCGATTCCATTCCCTTCCCAGAACTTGCAGAGTCAAGGCCTCACTTCCCCGTCTGAATCCATCCATCAACTGCCCTGCTCAGTAATTCTGTCTAGTGTTTGAAGAATAAATACAATGTCTTGAATAAAAGCCACACTAAGTACTTTATTTCCTAAACTCATGTATTTATACATATATACAATAATTTACCTTATACGTTTAATTAGCCAACAATTACCATTATTACTTCTAATTTTTACCATTATTAGTTGACAAAGTCTTGTTTGACGCATCCCAAACACAGACAGGCGAGTAGGATATTTTCTTGATCGAGTTCCTGATGATCCTTTGGCATCTGATTATTATTTTGGATGGTCTGCCAAGATTTGATTCCAAATGGTTGCTTACAGTTCAGTTTGAATTTTCTTTCAACACTTTTTTGATGCAAGTTGCTGATGTTATGGCCAGATGTGCTGCTGTTTGACTTATTCTTCTTGTCAAGGTTGAGCAATTATCTATTAAGGTTCATGATTTCAACAATATTTAGTAGATTGAATTTCTTTACTCATAGCCGTATGATGTTATGTAAGTATTATTTGATGTTTATATGTACGTCTCCTTTGTGGATATACATGTTGAGGCTGTGTAATTATCTATTGAGGATCATGAATCATCATATACGTACATCAGTGCTTATATTTAACTTTTTTGTAATATCAGCTGATTTTAACTCTTATTAGTACAGTGAGAAAATAGAAGAAAATGGGTTCTCTGCTATTTTGATGTGTGTTGCAACTTTGATGAGGTTTAAATCTTTTAATTGATAACTTTGACCAGGTTTCGTATGTTACTGTTGGAATGGTTGATGTTATAATCATTTTAGCTGATGCTTATGTATGTTAAAGCTGATATTTTAATGTTTTAGGCTTTTAGTGTTGATATTTCTGAGTGGGTTAATAGGAGCCTGTTAATTGGGTGCCATTTGCACCCATTTGCACCCATTTGCAATAAAAATGTATGAGAAAAAGCATGGTTCATTGTTTATTTTTACTACTTTTTATTTACTTTGGAAAAGCTAAACAACTAGCAGTGCTTGCTATTCAATATAGTGTAATTTTCAACTTAACAAAAATTTATTTATCCAACATCACTAATTTTTAACTCGTCAAAAATAAATACAACATCAAAACCTTGGAATAAAACCTAACATCGCCAATTCCAGGAAAAACATTATGCATGATCAATCATAACAGTGAACATTAAACCAAATATCATTGACCAAATCCAGAAAGTGTCCTAATGAATCATTTAAACTCAAAATATAGCACCAAAAACCTCACAACATCCTGAAGTTTGCAACAAGCTCATACAGGATTTTGTTAAACTCAATGCCAAAAGTTTTGCAACATCAAGAACAGTAGTTTAAGTAACTACAAGACATGCACAAATCAGGACTAAAGCAAGTGAGAACTTAAAAGATCTAGAAGCAAAAAGTATGACAAGAGGTTGTTGATGCATAAAGTATACCAACCTCAATTATTGTTATCCGAAGCATTTGATGAGAAAACTACAAAAATAGCAATGAGAATGATCTGAACAAAATAAACTAGTATAACACTTGGATCACTATCATTTACAATTCGATAAACCTCTAGTGGCCTTTGTATATACTGTTAGATTGTAAGATTGAATGGCTGAATTGCTCATATGAGCTTTCTGTATTCATTCATATAAATAGAGGTCTGTACAACTAGATTACCTAATATAACAGATAATTACAGAAAGTCTATATTCTAACTATGCTAACTAATATTCAGTAAATATTCTATTTACTAACACTCCCCCTTAGTCGAAGCAGGAGCAGAGCGAATGCAAAGACTAGAACGAAAATCTAAAATCAAAGGTGATGGAAATCCCTTCGTAAAGATGTCAGCATATTGATGAGCCGATGGAACATGAAGAACACGAACCTGTCCGAGAGCCACCTTCTCGCAAACAAAGTGAATATCAATCTCCACATGCTTAGTACGTTGATGGTGTACCGGATTAGACGAAAGGTACACAGCGGAGATGTTGTCACAGTAGACTAAAGTAGCCCGCTGAAGAGGAACACGCAATTCACAAAGTAAGTTGCGCAACCAACACGTCTCAGCTACAGCATTAGCAACCCCGCGATATTCAGCCTCGGCACTCGATCTTGAGATAGTGGGTTGCCGCTTGGAAGACCAAGAAACGAGATTGTCACCGAAGTACACACAATAACCAGAAGTAGACCGACGAGTGTCCGGGCAGCCAGCCCAATCCGCATCTGAGTAAGCAGTGAGGGCTGAGGTAGAGGATGCCTGAAGATGTAGACCAACAGCAAGAGTACCCTGGATGTAACGGATAATCCGCTTGAGAGCCTGAAAGTGTGGCTCCCTGGGGTCATGCATAAAAAGACAAATTTGCTGCACGGCATAAGCAATATCCGACCTCGTGAAGGTGAGGTACTGAAGGGCACCGGCAAGACTGCGGTAAACTGAAGGATCAGCTAGAGGGAGCCCAACATCAGCAGCAAGTTTTGACTTGGTGTCCACGGGTGTAGTAGTAGGCTTGCACGAAGTCATCTTGGCACGATCAATGATATCCCTGACATACTTCTGTTGAGACAAGAAAAGGCCTGACTCGGATCGAGTCACAGAAACACCAAGAAAGTAACTTAGAGGGCCGAGATCCGTCATAGCAAACTCAACACTAAGCAATGCTGTGAGGCGATGAAGTAGAGCATCAGAAGAGGCGGTGAGGATGATATCATCAACATATAAGAGCAAGTATGCTGTCTCATTCCGGAAGGTGTAGATGAAGAGCGAGTGATCGCTCTGACTGCCACGGAAACCAATCCTGGAAAGATAAGTAGCAAAACGGTGGTACCAAGCACGTGGTGCCTGCTTCAGCCCGTAGAGAGACTTGCGTAGAAGACACACACGACCTGGATAACGCTGGTCCGAAAAACCAGGAGGCTGATGCATATAAACAGTCTCATGCAAATCCCCATGTAAGAAAGCATTCTTCACATCGAACTGGTGAATAGACCACGACCGAGAGACGACAATGCTGAGAATGAGCCGGATGGTAGCCGGTTTAACCATAGGACTAAACGTCTCATCACAATCCACTCCGACCTGTTGAGACTTACCGTTAACCACCAGACGGGCTTTATACCTCTCAAGTATGCCATCAGACCTGTACTTATGCTTAAATAGCCACATGCAGCGAACAATATTAGCACCATTCGGCCTCGGAACCAAGTCCCAAGTACCATTTTTAATAAGAGTGTTAAACTCATCATTCATGGCGGCACGCCAATTGGGGTCCTGCAGGGCTCGTAGCGGAGATTTAGGAAGAGGGGAGACTGGAGAAGAAGAAGCCAAAAGGTTGTAGCGAGGATTAGGTTTGGAAATGCCAGTCTTAAGGCGTGTCGTCATGGGGTGACGAGGAGGTGGAGGAGGTGATTGGGTAATCGGACTGAAAGTGGGCGGGGACACAAGTGGTGATGGTGGGGATGGCATGGGTGAGGGATCTGGTGAAATTTGATGAACAAGATCCAGAAGAATGGGCGAAGGATCAGATGATGGGATATCATTGTTGGATGGTTGGGTAAAACCAGACGGAGTGGCAAAAGGAAAAGTGGTTTCATCGAACACGACATGTCTAGAAGTGATGACTCGATGGGAGCTAAGATCCAAGCAACGGTAACCTCTATGGTCGGGAGAAGGACCCAAGTATAGGCATGGAACGGAACGGGGAGCCAACTTGTGAGAAGCAGTGGCCGAGGTGTTAGGATAGCACAGACACCCGAAAGTCCGAAGATGTGTATATGTGGGTTCCCGATGATATAAGATAAAAGTGGGGGTTTGATTATTGATAGCTTTGGATGGTAATATGTTATGTAGGTAGGTTGCCATTTGGAGGGATTCTACCCAAAAACGATAAGGTAGGGATGCATGAGTTAACAATGTACGGGTAATGTCATTGAGGGTGCGAAGAGCTCGTTCTGCTTTCCCATTTTGAGGTGAGGTTTGAGGACATGAAAAACGCAGAAGGACCCCTTTTTGGGCACAAAAGGCACAAAAAAGGTTGTTGTCAAATTCACCCTCCATATCACATTGGAAAGTTTTGATATTGGACTGGAATTGAGTTTGGATCATGGTATGAAAAGCACGAATTTGTGGTAGGTTTCAGACTTGTGTTTAAGAGGAAAAACCCAGGTGAAATTAGAGTAGTCGTCCAAAAACAACAAATAATATTTAAAACCACTAGTTCTGGAAATGGGAGAAGTCCAAATATCACTATGAATTATATCAAAAGGTTTAAAAGTAATAGTATGAGAAGGAGAAAATGGAAGGCGTCTATGCTTAGAAATTTGACAAGAAGAACAAATAGCCGAACAAGTGGCTTTATTGAAAAATGGAAATCTACGCTTGAGCTGGTCCAAAACATGATCGCCCGGGTGACCCAATCGAGCATGCCACGGTGGTGGGTGGGAAGCAACAAGGGTGGTGGGTGGAAGGTTGTTGGAGGTGACCGGGTACAAATCCCCAAAGCTATTACATCTCGTTTTGATTTTCCCCGACTCTAGATCCTTGACAGAAAAACCGATTGGGTCAAACTCCACACTAACATTGTTACCAGTAGTAAATTTACGAACAGACACTAGATTTTTAACAATGTCGGGAGTATGTAAAACATTCTTTAGCTGATAAGATGGACATGTGGGTAAAATTGCAGAACCTTGACCAATGACAGGAATATTATTTCCATTACCAACATAAATAGGAGCTAAATTACTCGAATTAAAATAGGTACGAAGGGTACCTGAATTTGCGGCGAGGTGGGAAGATGCGCCGGAGTCCATGTACCAATTTTCGGAAGGTGGTTGCATTGACGTCGTGCTGAAAATCGGAGAAAATGCTCCTGAATAGGACTGCTGCGGCCCAACACTGTTCTGCTGTGGAGGCCCAAAGTGCTGCTGGCCCAATTAAGACCCAAAGAAGGCCTGTCCCGCGAATGGACCTTGACTCGCGGTCTGACCGGCGAGCATACCGTAAACCACGGTCTGACCGGTAACCGGGCCGTAACCCGCGGTCTGACCGATAACCGGCCCATAGCCTGCCTGACCCGCGTACGGCCCAAAGCCTGTGGATGGCCCAAAGCCCGCGGACGGCCCAAAGCCCGTGGACGGCACACTCTGGAAGTTGAAAGCTCCTTGCGCGTCCGGGAAGTGATGCGCCGCCGCCAAGTTGATTTGGCCACCGGAGGGCGGAGCGGCGGTGGGGTAAGGGGACGGCGGTGGTGCCCATGATGACGCCGGTGCCGTGGAGTACCAGTTTCCGGCGAAAGCCGACGGAAGTCGCGGACCCGAGTTGGATGCTCCACGATATGTGTTGTTTTGGCCGGAATTTCGACGGCCACGCGATCGATTTCTCCGGTTGGAATTTGGATCGGCGGCAGGAGCAAAGGCATGGGGCGGCCGAGACGCACTTGCTGCAAGCATGACATGGTTATCCTCCATGTGGCGGTTCCGGCGAGATTCCTCCCGCGTAAGCATGCTTCGGGCGACGGAAAAATCCGGAAGGGGCGACATCTGACTGATGATGCTGCCGACGGTATCATATGACGAAGACAATCCGTTGATTAGTTGCAGAACAAGACGCTGTTCGCTGACGGGGGCCTCAACATCTCCAAGCTGATTTGCCAATGATTTTAGATGCTGGCAATAGGCTGAGATGAAGGGAAAAGAATCTAAACGAGAAAAATGAGGGGTGCCGTTGTCGAGAAAAATACCCTTGATGCGAAGCCAAGCAACACGAGCAGACGAACCGACTTGGATGACGGTGAGGAGAAGATCCTCGTTGATGGTACCGTAAATCTAGCTGAGAACAATGGCATCAAGCTGGCTCCAAGTGTCGTCAGAAACATTGGTAGGTCGGGGGGAGCCGTCGATGTGATGGAGCACATTATGTGCACGAGCAGTAATCTGAAAAAGTTCAGCCCAAGTGTGGTATTGCACCTTGTGCAGATCAAGAATGAGGGGAATTTGACTGCGGATGTTGGTGACAGATTGTGCGGAATGGAAGCGTGGTGGTTGTGGTGGTGTCTGATCACCAGTGTGTTTTGGTGTCTGATCGCCAGTGGGGATAGAACTCTCGGCCATGGGATCGGAAAGAAATACAAGAAAAAAATTATTGATCAAGGATGTGATACCATGTTAGATTGTAAGATTGAATGGCTGAATTGCTCATCTGAGCTTTCTGTATTCATTCATATAAATAGAGGTCTGTACAACTAGATTACCTAATATAACAGATAATTACAGAAAGTCTATATTCTAACTATGCTAACTAATATTCAGTAAATATTCTATTTACTAACATATACAACATAGATAGAATCAAGTGCTTCAAAACATGACATCAAATTCATAATATGACAGACAGTTAATCAACTCAGACAGAGAACACAACATCACCAGAAAATTGATCACACACAAAAACATCAGAAAATCAATCGAACACAAAGCAAGATCAAACGAACACACAAAAACAACAAAAAAAACAATACACAAAGCAAGATCAAACCGACACACAGAAACATGAAAAATCAACACGCAAAGCAAGATCAAACGTGACAGAACATCAGAAAATTCAATCATGTACACATCAAGATCAATTGCACACACATCAACATCAGAAGATCTACACGCACAACAAGATCAAATGAGCACACAAAGAAAAACAAGAAACCATTCGCACACAGCAATATCAAACTGACAAACGGAAACATAAAAAAATCATCACAAATCAAGATCAACCAAACACACAAAAACATCATAAAATCCGCGGTGTCGGACTGCCACCGCTGGTCCCTACCAAAAATCACCATCAACATAATTCAAGTGGTGACGTCATGTTTGCAGTAACATGTTCAAATTGCGATATCGCAACAATGCGCGGCGTGGCAAAAGGCAACAGTTCGGAACCGCTGGGCAATGCTAGCGGAACCGCCGCAAATCGCATGACACTCCGCTTGTGCCCCTTATTATTTTCTCGAGTGTCCCTTCATAATGTTAGGATGTAAAAGTTGCAATGAATGATGTAAAAGTTGCAATGAATGATGTAAAACTTAAAATGTCGGGATTGAATTCGATTTGCTTATTGAAAATTATTATTCGTGATGTTAATTTGGTTGGCATATATATGTAATTTTTTTTTTTAGTAATAGTCTAAATTAACCACCAACAATATCCCAACGGCTTAACCCATGCAAGAATTGAACCTAGGATTTTTGGCTAACTCCATTAGCATTTATTCGAAAGTAATTTAACTACCTTGTAACATTTTTGTTTGATGTTAGTTTATACCAATATGAAAATATATTTTAATTTCCAAATAAAATTAAGATATTTAGAATTTGTAATTAAACATTAACCCTGCATGTAGGGGTGTAAATGAACCAAGTCGTTCGCGAGAAACTCGTGAACAATTCGACAAAAGCTTGGTTCAAGCTCGAATCAGACGAACACGAGCCGAGCTCGAGCAGGCTTGATAAGCAATCGAGTTCGAACTTTCTGACTATTGTTCAATAGGCTTGTCGAGCTTAATGAACCCAGTATTATGTTATATAAAATTTTATTAATATGTATAAATTAGAGTATATTAGTGTAATATAAGATTTAATTAAGATAAATGAGCCGAGCTTGTTCGAACGAGCTCGAACGAACTCGAGTTAATGAGCTGAGCTTGAGCAGCTCACAGGCAACTAAGCACGAGCTCGAATTTGTTTTTTTTATGTTCGAATGAGCTCGAGCTCGAGCTCAAATATGATTTTTTGTTAACGAGCTCGGCTCGGCTCGTTTACACCCATACCTGCATGGTGATGCGGGGCAAATCCGCACTAGTAATCGGGGCCTCATATAGCTGACATATCCGAGAGATTTTGGGTGTTGATTGTTGATGAAGTATGGATGCTACTTGCACTTGACCATCCGAGCTCCTTGCCCTCGGACTGGACCTGCTTGGAACCTGTCCTCCGACACCTGCAAAACAAGTCCCCTCGGCGCTACCTCGGGGGTGGTAACTCTGGTGTGATGATGAGATTTCTTGCTTTGGAATGTAAAAACTATGTATTCAAGAGTTAGAGAACTTACCTGGAATGGCTGATTGTGGCCTCTATTTATAGGCGCTTTAGGCCTCCCTCCTTCTCATCATCGTGCGTCACCTTCCTGTACCTTGCAGGGCCCTTCATCACGTGAGTGTACTCTTTCATCGCCTTTGATCACGTGAGTAGGCAATTTCCTGGAAGGTGACTAAAGTCTGAGTCACCTCCCTATTTTCCTATCATCACAAGCCCCCCAGACAGAGGTTTCTGGGTTCCGAAGCTAGAGACCTTCTGTCTTATTCTCTTCTTCCCAAGCCGACCTTATTTCCTTCGGATTCGTCTTCGGTATTCCACGCCGTTTTGTCTCCCCCCTTTCGACGCGCATGCTTCCTGATCCTTCATGTGGTCCCTACCGTTATAATTGATTGGGGCTTTCTCAGGTTTTGAGACAACCGCGCGTTTCCTTTTCCCTATGTCCCCTTTACTTCCCTTTTCGCCGTCACTTACTTTTCCTATCTCCAAACTAATTCGTTTGATCTTCCTTAGTCCCTCTATAAATGGCCTCCCTTCTGCTCCCAAATTTCTCCATTGCATTCATTACTTCTTCCCTTTTAGTGAGTCCTCCTTTTCTTTCTTGTGCATTTCGCGTTTCCTTAGACTATTCTCCTTATAATCACGCCTTAACATCTTCTCCTTTCTTGTGAAAGCTTGGCGGCTCTTTTGGTGCGCCTGCATCATTCCCTGGTTCCAAAAGGTGGGATATCCATAGTGGTACTTGGACCGTCTATGTTCTTCCCTTAGGCTCGGAATCTGAGTCTGGTGTTAATATGATTCTCCTGTTTTCTCCTCTCTTGGCCTTCTTGACTCACGATCCTTGGTTGTCTAAATTGCGGCCGGAAAGGGCACTCTTGAATCCTATGTGTTGGACTGTCCCACCTGTTGGGATGTCCTCCTTCTGCAATCTCCTTGGTATGGTTTTTATTTATTTATTTCCCCTTTTATTTCTACTTTGCTCGTCCCTTTACTGACTCTCCGTCTCCTTTCAACAGCCTTCTTTCCTCGAGGAATCGGCTCGTTCCCCAACCTCCGAGCATAGGGTCTCTTGGTTAAACTGGGCCAAAATCCTGCAAAGTGAAGCCGCACTTCCCAGCATTTACTAGCAGTGACTGGCTCGATCACCCTAGATCCGACCTTGCCTGGACCGTCGGCTGTAGCTTGCCTTTTATCCGAGATGATTCTCATACCTCCAACGTTGCATCGGATGACTGGGAGGTCATTGCCATACCTCTCAAATATACAATTTATATTCACTCACTACCTCTACACACAACTAAGCATATAGTGGCAAGTAAGGTTCGTTCCACAGAGAAAAGGGTATTTCTACGTATATATTGTATCATACATATACATATACATATATAAAAGCAATGTAAACAAATGGGGGGGGGGGGTTTAGTTGAGTTTGTGTAAGAAACACTACTATGTAAAGTAACTAGAGTTCTAGGGTTACAACTAGTTTAGCATTTAAGGATTCAACTAAAGGATTAACTAATGAGAATACTAAACTTGGACATATGAGATTGGTGACTTCTTATTATGAGATTTTCCTCAAACTTTATCATGTTACTTTGAGAATGGTGATTGTTTGTAATGAGAAACTATCTATAACCATAGCTTTGAAAGATGAAAGCATCTCTACAACTTCCATTGACAATTCTTTACTAGATGATAACAACTAGTTCAATTGATCAATATCATTTCAAATTAGATGTTTCTCAAACTTACCCATGCAATTTGATAACAAACTTGACATAGATACAATACTAATGAATGATCTTAAGAACAAATACAATTGATAACAACATGCATTCGATTCCTAATTTACTACTCTTACATAGAAAGAATGATAACATTCCAACCATGAAAAAGCAATATCTAACACATATCCAACACATATCTATCATTAGGAAATCATTCCTAATCATTTCAAGCACCGAATACACATATAAATTATGATCATTCAATAGCAAATCACCAATTCTAATCTTCATAAATCATGTTCTCAATCCATAACAAGAAGTCCAATCACATATACCCAAGGTGGGTTTTAGCCTACAACCATAATTAGATAATCACAACCATAATTAATACAACAAACCATGATGAATTCAAAGATCAAAATGGAAAGAAAAGTGAAGGAAAATGGAATTCTCTGTCTAAAAAATGATCCTCTAACAATTGAGGATAAGTTCCTTTTATAGTCCAAAATAAATAAAATTAAAGCAAACAAAATGCAAGTTGCAGAGTATTTTCGCGGACCGCGAGAAACCCTTCGCGGCTCGCGAGACTGGTTCTCGCGGCACGCGACCGAGGAATCGCGGCCCGCGCGTCTTTGGCTCGCGCGGCACGCGACCGAGGAATCGCGGCCCGCGCGTCTTTGGCTCGCGCGGCACACAACCGAGGAATCGCGGCCCGCGCGTCTTTGGCTCGCGCGGCACGCGACCGAGGAATCGCTGCCCGCGCGTCTTTGGCTCCCGCGGCACGCGACCGAGGGTTCGCGGCCCGCGCGAGATTGTCCTCGCGGCTCGCGACCGAGGTTTTGCGGGCCGCGCGACATGGCATCTTCCAAAACAGCAGCACACACCCTCGCGGCTCGCGACTAAGGTTTCGCGGCCCGCGAGAGTGTACCTTCACGCCACTTCTACGACCGATTCTTCAATGTATCTAATTCCTTCAGGACGGTCATAGAAGGTCTTCAAATCATCCAAATCCATCGCAAGTGCAATTCAAGGTCGAAATGCACGTCTTCAATTTCAAACCATTATGAATGATTCGGTCTAAAAGTCTAATATAAAAGTATAAAATACTATCTAAAACAGCTCTCAAATGCTACAAAATAAGAGTATGTTTAGGACCTATCAAAATCTCCCACACTTGAACCTTTCTCGTCCTCGAGAAAGAACGATTAAGATCCAAGTGCATACTCTAAATAATTAAGCACATAACATTTGAGAGCTTTACAAAAGACATCTATTAACAAGAGAAAAGAAAATGTTTTTTTAAAAAAATTACAGTAGCAAAATATAGCAGCAAAAACATCAACAAAAACAGAATTACAGTCCTAAATTTCTCCCCCACACTTAGTCTTAACATTGCCCTCAATGTTTAAATATATCAATGAAAATCATGGTGAAGTGCAATTATAGGACATACTCACTGTGAGGGGCCGGAACCGTCGCGACGGCGCTGAGCTCGCGACCTGCGACGGCCCTCATAGTCAAATGTTGCTGGTCCCTATGGGTGCATGGATGCCATCATGGTGAACATCACTGTCATATCGTCCTCGTACCTCTCAGTAAATGTCTGAAACTGCTGCTGAGTGACATACTGAGCCTCATGGTGTGGAGGAGCGTACTGATCTCCATGCTCCGGAGGTGCCTCTAGCCTGGCAATGGCAATGGTAGGTGCAAGGACTGTGATCTGGGTGGGCAAGGTGAGCTCCTCCATGCGTGTGCGGCCAGTCAGCTGAACTGCCTCCAGATTTGGCAGATACATGTGCTGATTCTTGGCTACTAGCCAGATGAATCTAGGAGGAGGGAATCTGTGCATGGCCAAGACATTAGTGGACTCCAAAGAAGCGATGGAGTAGAATTGGTGAGCTCTCTCGGCCGTCTTGCCTATTGCCTGAATATCTGGAGGTAGATGGATGTTCAGATACGCTGCCAGAAGAGAAATCATACCCCCCTGCGGTATCTTCCCTGAGCTCTTCTGGGAGGTTTCCAGACAATTCTGCATAAAGAGGTCTACCCAACACGGGTGCTCCGGCCTCCAAAACATGGTCCAAAGGCATTGGACCTGCTCCCTGTTGATATGCGTCAACTCCCCTTGGCAAAAGATCGTCATCACTAGGAGCTTGTGCACCATACGAACAGCTGGATGTATGATGTGGTTGTTCTTCGTAGCGCCTGTGATGTTAGGAGATCCAGACAAGCAATTCCAAAAGAAAGCTAGATCAAATCCGTCCGGGGCATATTATTTTGAATTCTTGTAGCCCTTCGCATATTCGAATCCAAAAGCAGTTTGGATTTCATCATAGGACACCCGGCGGTCTACATCATTCAACCTGAAGGTGATGTACTGCATGTCTCGCTCCTCGTCATAGTGCTTGGCTAGAGTGGATAGGAACTCAAGTGTATAGCGGATGTAGGTCGGTGCCGACCGATCAATGAATCCTCTCATGCCAACGTGATCCACTAAAAATAGCACATGCTGCTGCAAACCTAGCTCCTGAAGGAGCTCAGTGGAAAGGAACTTAGTCTCCATGATTGTTCGCTTCCCATTCCCAATCAACTTTTTCCACCGTTGTTGGGCATCGCCATCCAAACCTTGCAGTCCCATAAGGTCAATAGGAGGTAGGTTTTCTGCAGGGGGAGGGCTAGGTTGGCGAGGGGGGATTCGGGGATCACGGGCTCATGTGAACTAGAGGCTTTCCCTCGGCGTGATCTTTTCCTTGGTGCCATTAGCTTTATCTACTCAACAACAGTCCAGCACAACTAAACTAGCTACATGGCGGCAAGCCCTATTCAAAAAGCTCAGTAGGCAACTAAAGGCGGAAAGCCTTTCAAAATGCAATTAAACCTATTGGCGGCAAGCCCTAAATCACCCAAAATTTTAAACAAATTCAGTAGTGTGAGTGTGTGGCTTTATCTTTGGAGTTTCAGTCCGGGAGGCTCGGCTCGAGCGGTTGGAGCTGAACGTTGAAGGATGAAGGAAAAGCACGCTCAAGGAATTCAGCCCAGAAGGCTCGGCCAGGACATTTTGTTCTGAGAGTTTCAGCCAAGGATGCTCGGCCAGTGCATTTGGAGCTGAGAATGGTTTGACCAAGTGGAAGACCCTTTGTAGTGTTTGTGATATTTCTTCTTGTTGGGCCCAAAGCCCATTAGTTAGAAATAGATATAAATAGAAGGGTGAGGGGCTTGGGAAAGGGGTGTGTGAGAGGCACCAAGAAACAAATCTTGGGAGTGAGCCTTGGGGGCGGCCGACGAGGGCTTCTTCGAGAGGGCTAGAACAAACTTGAGAGAAAGGAGAGATCTTGGTGAGAGAGTTGTAATCCTTGTAATCTCGTTTGTGATTCTAGTGGAACCATTCTTGCAGGACGTAGGTGGAAAACACCGAACCTGGGTAAATCTCGTGTTCTTGAATCTTCTTTGAATTTCCTTTGAATCTTGTCAATTACTAGTTAGATCCATCGTGTTTATGCGTTCCGCTGCGCGTGTATTCGTCGCTTATCCGCAACAAATTGGTATCAGAGCGTTGTTTGTGGTTGATTTTTGTTGTCTAGTTTGTGCCCACAAGGTGTTTGATAAATTGTCTCTTGTAAGCCTGTGCTTGTTTTGTGATTGCGGAGACTTGTAAAGTCGATATTGAGAAGTTTGATAGTTCGGATGACTATGGGTTCATGAAGGGTGAAGATGCTAGCACTTCTAGGCGGTATGGGGCTTGTCAATGCTCTTTCGGGAGCGGAGAAACTCTTCTCTACACGGGATGGGGCGAAGAGGAAAGATGTGTTGAACACATTGGCTCTTAGCTTTGTGGAAAGTGTTGAGTGGGGTGGTACATTGCAAGTCGGGTTTGGAGGTGTGGTTATAGCTAGGGTCCCTTTGCATGACGAAGACATTGTCACGATCGTTATTCCTCAAGGCGCGGTTTTTCACATTCAAGGTGGCGAAAGGGCAAGGGTTGGAGCACATGGTTGACATCCTACAACATGGGAGGGAAGATATCACCCTTGATGGTGTTGTAGGGGCCTTAAGTATAAGGAGCACAAGAGGACGGATGTAGATGGGGTCTACTAGTGGCGATGGCTTGGTGGTGCACCAAGAGAGGTCGGACAAGGGATATTTCAAAGGTAAGAAGATGTCGAAGTAGGAATCTTGGAACTCGGGGAATCGAGGAGATGTAACTACTAAGAGAAACGAGGATAAAGATGGTCAAGTATCGGTAGCTCAAGGCTCGGACCAAGGATATGAGGACTTCAAGGTCCTTGTAGTGTTGATCTCTTGCTCGGATGAAAGTTGGATCATGGACTCCGTTTGCTCATCCATATAACACCGAATGAAGGTTGGTTGAAAGTTACGAAAACACCTTTTTGGGTGGAGTAGTGCTTGGGAACAACAAGTCATGGAAGGTGGTGGGAATTGGTTTAGTGAGAATCGAGACCCGTGGTGGGATGGAGTGGATTTTGACGGAGGTGAGTCTCAGGATTGCGTAGAAACTTAATTTCACTTGGTACCAAAAGGGCATTTGTTAGAAAGGTGGAAAGAAGGTGTAGATAGTCACCAAGGCTGCATTTGTGGGTTTTCACGAGAGCAGGGTGGTAGGTGATCTAGCGACTACTGTGGAGGTAGGGAAAACTTCTTTGGTAAGCCTTAGGTACAAACGAATTGGTCATGGAAGTGAAAGAGGGTTAAAGGAGTTGAATAAGCAAGGGTTGTTGGGGGTGACAAACTTAGCAACATAGAGTTTTGCGGGAGGTTATGGCAAAGACACAAGGGTAAAGTTTGCATACTCCGTCGAGGTGACTCGGAATGCGTTGAGTTAGGTGCAATCGGCTTTGTGGGAGCCGTCAAGATCGCAAACTCTAGGTAGAGGTAGGTATTTCATCACGTTCTCGTAAAGTTTGGTTGAACATCTTGAAATCTAATGACGGGGCCTTTTGGCAAGTTCATGGGTTGGAAGAAGATAGTGGAGGTCCAAACGGGGAGAATGATCAAGAAGCTTCGGACGGATAATGGTTCAAAGTTCTTGGGAGATGAGTCTACCGGTATGCTAAGGAAACGAGATAGTTTGGTATAAGACTGATCATGGAACCCCATAACAAGATGGCCTTGTGGAGAGGATGAACCAGAACTCTTCTTGGGAGGGTGAGATGCATGTTATTCGAAGCCGGTGAAATCAAGTGGAAGACCCTTTGTAGTGTTTGTGATATTTCTTCTTGTTGGGCCCAAAGCCCATTAGTTAGAAATAGATATAAATAGAAGGGTGAGGGGCTTGGGAAAGGGGTGTGTGAGAGGCACCAAGAAACAAATCTTGGGAGTGAGCCTTGGGGGCGGCCGACGAGGGCTTCTTCGAGAGGGCTAGAACAAACTTGAGAGAAATGAGAGATCTTGGTGAGAGAGTTGTAATCCTTGTAATCTCGTTTGTGATTCTAGTGGAACCATTCTTGCAGGACGTAGGTGGAAAACACCGAACCTGGGTAAATCTCGTGTTCTTGAATCTTCTTTGAATTTCCTTTGAATCTTGTCAATTACTAGTTAGATCCATCGTGTTTATGCGTTCCGCTGCGCGTGTATTCGTCGCTTATCCGCAACAAGTAGGGTACCATCAATTGAAACCTTCGGAAGTAATGTAGCATGAGGAGATCATCAATTGAACCAAAATATGTCCAAATCAAAAATTCCCAAAAATTAGGGTTCTTGAGATTTGGGGATATTTAAGTTCATTTAGGCATTTGAAATTTGAGATAGGGAAAAGGATAAGGGTGGTGGAGGGAAGGTTTTGATGTATTGGAGTTGGGGAGAAAGTCGCCAGAGGCCGGCGAATCGTGGTGGAGAGTTTCCGGCGGATTCTTGGGCAATGGGGGTGAAAGATGGTGTTTTTTATTTGGATTTTTGGTGGGTTTTGCTGGGAATGAATGGAGGATTGATTTGGGTGGAAGGAATTGGTTCAAAACTCGCCGGAATGACGAATTGGAGGTGGTGGCCGGAAAGGGGAACTATTTCGGGTGGAAGAAGTTTGGGAAGAAGAAGAAGAAAAAGATAGAAGAAAATGGGAAGAAATAGGAGCCCGTTTTTCGCGGATCGCGAGACTCCCGTCGCGGGCCGCGGGCCTTCTTCGCGAGTCGCGAGACCACTTCGCGGGCCGCGAAACTTGGCATTTTCGTGCCAGGGATTGCCGAAAAATCCCTGGTTTTTCACGGGTCCCGACGCTGCCTTCGCGGGCCGCGCGCCTAACTTTCACGGTGCGCGCAATGAGTTCGCGGTCCGCGCGCGCAAATCCCTCGCGAAAAATGGCATTTTCGTTCCAGGGATTGCCGAAAAATTCCTGGATTTTCGCGGATCGCGAGCCTTCTTTCGCGAACCGCGGGACACGGTCGCGGTCCGCGAGCTCGATGTCGCGGCTCGCGAGAATCTCCGTCGCGGTCCGCGCGATGAATTCGCCGGCCGCGAGGAATGGCTCCTACAGCCTTTTTGGTTTTGCTCCTCTTCACATCGTTTTCTACAAAAATAACACAAAAACTAGCGTAATGTTTGAATTACAAACTTAATGAAATGTACATAGATAATAATAGAAAGAAAGTAATGTTCCAAATATTGAAATTGTTCAACGAAATGCTTTTAAAGATCAAAACTCGTTTATTTAACATCGTCGGCACGATGTACCTCAATGGTAAAGATCACTTGTAGGTTGGGTTGCCTAGAGACGTGTCCTCTAGGATCTCTGATTTGAAGCCCTCGTAATATGGTTTCAACCTTTGGCCATTGACCTTGATGACTTTGGCATCCTCGTCGCTCTGGATCTCCACCGCGCCATGAGGGGAAGCTCTTACAACCACAAATGGTCCAGTCCACCGAGAACGCAATTTACCTGGAAATAAACGAAGGCGTGATTGAAATAGGAGAACCTTTTGACCTACCTCAAAGGTTTTCCTAATTATCATTTTGTCATGCCATGCCTTCTCCTTGTAAATGACGGCGTTCTCATAGGACTCATTCCGGATTTCCTCAAGCTCTTGCAATTGAAGCTTCCTTTCATTCCCGGCTTTGCCCAATATGCTTTGTGTGCCAACTCCACCGGTAAATGATACGGCTTTCCAAAGACTAATCGGTATGGAGACATACCAATTGGAGTCTTATAAGCCGTCCTATATGCCCACAATCCATCATCCAACCGAGTACTCCAATCCTTGCGAGTCGGCATAACCGTTTTCTCAAGGATGGACTTGATTTCCCTACTAGAAACTTCGGCTTGTCCATTTGTTTGTGGGTGATAGGCGGTAGAAGTTTTGTGATTTACCCCATATTTCTTCAACAATGCGGCAATGGTTCTATTGCAAAAGTAAGTGCCTCGATCACTGATTAGAGCTCAGGGTACCCCGAACCTAGAGAAGATGTGAGATTTGATGAACTCTACAACCACTTTAGAATCATCAGTACGAGTGGGGATTGCTTCTACCCACTTAGAAACATAGTCAACCGCAAGCAAGATGTATTTAAAACCAGAGGAATTAGGGAAAGGTCCCATAAAATCGATTCCCCAAACATCAAAGAGTTCACAATATAGAGGGCAATGTTGGGGCATTTCATTCCTAGAAGAGATATTCCCTACTCTTTGGCATTTATCACAAGATTTGCAAAAGGTGTATGCATCCTTATTCAAACTAAGCCAATAAAAACCACAGTCTAGCACTTTCCTAGCAGTTCGCCTAGCACCAAAATGACCACCACATGCATATGAATGGCAAAAGGCAAGGATTGAGTTGGTTTCATTATTGGGAATGCATCTCCTAATCACTTGGTCGGAACAATGTTTCCACACATAGGGATCATCCCATACATAAAACTTAGCATCATGTTTTAACTTATCCTTTTGTGCTTTTGTGAAATGAGAAGGGCACTTACTTGTGACAAGGAAATTCACAATGTTGGCATACCATGGAAGAGAAACACTAAGAGCAAACAATTGCTCGTCGGGAAACTCTTCGTGAAGATGGTCCTTCAATGCTTTGGTCCCAAACTCCTCATTGGGCACCAAACGGCTCAAATGGTCAGCCACTAGATTCTCAGCTTCTTTCTTGTCTTTGACCTCCAAGTCGAACTCACTCAAAAGTAAGATCCATCGGAGCAACCTAGGCTTTGCTTCTTTCTTCGTCATCAAGTAACGAAGAGCTGCATGGTCAGTGAAAACAATAATCTTTGTACCAAGCAAATACGGCCTAAATTTTTATAATGAAAAGACTACCGCTAGCAATTCTTTCTCGGTAGTGGTATAGTTCCTTTGAGCATCATTGAGAGTCATGGATGCATAATAGATGGCATGGGAAACTTTTCCCACCCTTTGACCTAACACCGCACCAACGGCATAGTCACTTGCATCACACATGATCTCAAATGGAAGAGACCAATTTGGAGGTTGTATAATAGGGGCCGACACTAGCATAGACTTCAAACAATCAAATGCCCTCTTACAACCTTCATCTACCACAAATTCCACATCCTTTTGTAACAATCTACATAAAGGAGAAGAAATTTTCGAGAAATCTTTTATAAAACGGCGGTAGAACCCCGCGTGGCCAAGAAAAGATCTCACATCACGCACACAAGTAGGGCAAGGAATAGATTGTATGGTATCAATTTTTGCCTTATCTACCTCAATACCCTTAGATGACACTTCATGACCTAACACAATGCCTTTTTCAACCATAAAATGACATTTTTCAGAATTAAGCACAAGATTCTTATCAATGCAAGTTTTTAGGACCAATGACAAATGAAGTAAACAATTGTCAAAAGAGTTTCCATGAACAGTAAAGTCATCCATAAAAACCTCTGCAAACTTTTCAAGATATTCTGAAAAAATGCTAACCATACACCTTTGGAATGTGGCCGGTGCATTGCAAAGGCCAAAAGGCAGCGTCGATATGCAAATGTGCCAAAGGGACATGTGAAAGTGGTCTTCTCTTGATCCTCTGGTGCATGGCAACCTGAAAGTATCCTGAATAGCCATCAAGAAAACAATAGAAAGAGTGGCCTGCGAGCCGGTTAAGCATTTGATCAATAAATGGTAAAGGGAAATGGTCTTTCCTCGTTACCGCATTTAGCCTTCTGTAATCAATGCAAACACGCCAACCATTTTGGACACGAGTGAGAATCAATTCGCCATGGCTATTCTCCACTACGGTCACTCCGATTTTCTTTGGCACCACTTGTGTCGGGCTTACCCATTTACTATCGGAGATTGGATAGATCATTCCCGCATCCAACAATTTAAGCACCTCGGCTTTTACTACCTCCATCATTGGAGGGTTCAACCGCCTTTGAGGTTGTCGGACGGGTTTAGTATCATCCTCCAATAGAATACGGTGCATGCAAGTACTTAGACTCATACCTTTGATGTCGGCAATGGTCCACCCAATGGCCTCCTTGTGATCTTGTAGCACTTTCATCAACCTCTCCCCTTGTTCCTTGGTGAGTTTGTTGGAGATGATCACCGGTAATATTTCACCACCACCAAGGAATGCATATTTTAGATTCTCGGGTAGTGGTTTCAATTCCACTACCGGAGGTTTATTGAGAGATGGTCGGTTGCCCGAGCCTTTCAATACCTCGAGGTCTAAAAGTGGTGCATCAAGAGAAAGCTCCTCAAAAGTATCTAGCTCAAAAATGCTTTCCTTCAAGTTAGCACTTAAAGCATATGTATGAACATTGCTTGTGTGTAAACTATTGGCTAAAGCTTTTAACAAAGCATCATCACCATCATTTTCATAAACTTTTTGCACAAAAGATTCAATCACATCAATAGCATTGCAAGAAGTTTCATCATCATTGTATTTCATTGCACCATAAATGTTGAACTCTATTTTATCCCCATCAAATTCCATGGTAAGGCTACCACTATGCACATCGATTATAGTTCGTGACGTTTTCAAAAATGGACGCCCTAACAAGACAGGGGTAGCAAATTTATCATGTTCCATGTCAAGAACGTAAAAATCGGTCGGGAACACCAACTTGTCGACTTTCACCAAGACATTTTCAACAATACCCTTAGGGTATGCATTAGAGCGGTCGGCAAGTTGGATCACTACACCGGTTTTATGCAAAGTGCCAAGATTTAATGATTCATACAATGTATATGGGATGACATTTATGGATGCACCTAAATCTAGCATGGCTCTAGGAAAATAAGTGTTCCCCAAGATGTAAGGAATTGTAAACATGCCGGGGTCACCACACTTAGTAGGCATTTTGTCTTGAAACAAAGCCGATACATGTTCATTGACTCTTTCATTTTTAACATGCTTAGACCTTTGTTGACGATGGTTCACACATAATTCTTTCAAGAACTTAGAATATCTAGGAACTTGATCAATAGCATCGAGCAAAGGAATGTTTACCTCACACTTTCGAAGGACTTCGAAAGCTTCTTTGTCCATCTTCTTTTTGCGAGTATTCTTCAAAGCCTCGGGAAATGGTGCTTCCACTTCGAAGGGAGCGTCTACCCTAGTTTTCTTGTGGAGAATGGAGGTGACATTGGTTCAACATGAGTGGTTGAGTCTACATGTTCCTCATCAATTAGTTCTTTCTCCTTCTCAACCTCGGCATCACCTTTTTCTTTGGTTAGCCCCTCAAGAATTACTTCTTCATCGGCCAAGGTCACCTCAACTTCGTCATTGGTTAAGCTCTTCTTCACAAGGCCTCTCTTGGGTGCCTTTTTCACAACCACTTCGGGTTCAATAGCTTGTTTACCACTCCTCAAGGTCATGGCACTCGCATGAGGCCTTGGATTTAACTCCGGTTATGCGGGGAGTTTCCCGGAGTTTTGTGCTTCCAATTTCCCCAAAACCGTGGCCATTTGACTCATTTGCACCTCAATGCTTTTGAATCTAGCGTCGTGTGGGAATTGGCCCGAGCTTTCACTTTGATCGCGAGCTTTATCTTCCAACCTCGGGTAAGCATTTTGAGGGGCACGATTATTGAAACGGTCTTGACCTTGGTTCCTTGGGTATTGTTGGGGTTGAGGGTGATATTGAGGGTTTTGATGATCTTGGTACCCTTGGTAGCCAAAATCTTGGTACCCTTGGTTTTGGTAACCTTGGTACCCTTGATTTTGGTTGCTTTGGTCTCCTCCGTAGCCTTGGTCATTTTGCCCCCTCGACCTATCAAAAAAAACCACTTTGACCTTGGTATCCCCCTTGTTGGCCTTGTTGCCCCATTGGTTCATCTCTCCACCGAAAGTTAGGGTGATCTCTAGTTCCGGGGTTGTAGTGTTGGGCAAAAGGATCATACTTCCTTTGATTACCTCTATCACCACCTTGGCATTGTCCACTTTGAAAACCCCTACCACCTTGGTAGCCTCGTCCTCCTTGAAATCCTTGGCCACTCTAAAACCTTGGTTTCCACCATAGACTCCCATGGCATTAACCTCTTCGTTATAGTCCTCGCTTGCTTGAGGACAAGATTCGGTGAGATGGTTTGAAGCACAAATCCCACACGTCATAACTTGTTGCCTTGATTGATTCCCCGAGTTCCCTCCGGAGCTATTTCCCATCATGAAACCTTTCATCAATGCCGTAAGCTCCTTGATATCTTGACGAGATCCATCATTGTTCCCACCGGAGTTACCTACTCGTAGTCTCCGGTCCCTCTTTGGTTTGCATCCTTCGGCTAGTTGCTCAAATAGCATCATGGCATCAGAAGAGCCAAGGTTAGCAATGGAGCCATAGCAAGACCGATTTATCAACTCGGTTTCCCTATCATTCAAACCATTGTAATAGAAACACACCAATTGAGGTTCGGTGAAGCTATGGTATGGGCAACTTGAGAGGAGAGTTTGGAACCTTTCCCAATACTCATACAAAGTCTCATCATCGTCTTGAGTGATGTTGCTAATGACTTGTATCAAGACCGAGGATTTAGAGGGGGGATGTACTTGTCAAGGAACTTTTTCTTCAATTGTGGCCATGTAGTGATTGATGATGAAGGCAAACGGCTTAACCATTTGGCGGCCTTATCCTTCAAGGTAAAGGTGAATTTTTTCAACTTAAACTCATCCACACTCATCTCGGAAGGTTTCAAACTACTACAAACTCGGTGAAAAGCCTCAAGGAAGTCATTGGGATCATCCACTTCTCTACCATGGAAAGTTGGAAGCAAATTTATCACTCCCGTCTTGATTTCATATTGAGAGTTTGGGTAAACAATGCTCGATTGTTGTTGCTCATAGTTGGGGGACATGTACTCTCTCATAGAAATGTTGGTAGGAGAAGTGTTAGGATTTTGGAAAGGGTTGTAGAATTGGTTTCAGGGGATGTTTTGGCCGGTCTCCTCTTCTCGGTCCTCCTCCGCCATGGTGGAAGGTGGTACTTCACTATCAAGGGAAAATGGATTGGCGGCTAGTGTCTCTTGCACTTGTCGCTTGAGTTGACGAAGACTCCTAACTAATTCGTAATCGTATTGCAAAGGGTCTTGGTTCGAGGTTCTTGTATGAACCATACACCAAGAGCTAGAACAATAGGGTTCCAAATCAAAAATAAGATAAAAAGAAAGATAGGGTGTTAATACAACTACAATAAATACATAGAAATACGCCTCTTCCCCGGCAGCGGCGCCAAAATTTGGGAGGTCGTCGCCATACCTCTCAAATATACAATTTATATTCACTCACTACCTCTACACACAACTAAGCATATAGTGGCAAGTAAGGTTCGTTCCACAGAGAAAAGGGTATTTCTACGTATATATTGTATCATACATATACATATACATATATAAAAGCAATGTAAACAAAGCGGGGGGGGGGGGGGGGGGTTGAGTTTGTGTAAGAAACACTACTATGTAAAGTAACTAGAGTTCTAGGGTTACAACTAGTTTACCATTTAAGGATTCAACTAAAGGATTAACTAATGAGAACACTAAACTTGGACATATGAGATTGGTGACTTCTTATTATGAGATTTTCCTCAAACTTTATCATGTTACTTTGAGAATGGTGATTGTTTGTAATGAGAAACTATCTATAACCATAGCTATGAAAGATGAAAGCATCTCCACAACTTCCATTGACAATTCTTTACTAGATGATAACAACTAGTTCAATTTATCAATATCATTTCAAATTAGATGTTTCTCAAAGTTACCCATGCAATTTGATAACAAACTTGACATAGATACAATACTAATGAATGATCTTAAGAACAAATACAATTGATAACAACATGCATTCGATTCCTAATTTACTACTCTTACATAGAAAGAATGATAACATTCCAACCATGAAAAAGCAATATCTAACACATATCCAACACATATCTATCATTAGGAAATCATTCCTAATCATTTCAAGCACCGAATACACATATAAATTATGATCATTCAATAGCAAATCACCAATTCTAATCTTCATAAATCATGTTCTCAATCCATAACAAGAAGTCCAATCACATATACCCAAGGTGGGTTTTAGCCTACAACCATAATTAGATAATCACAACCATAATTAATACAACAAACCATGATGAATTCAAAGATCAAAATGGAAAGAAAAGTGAAGGAAAATGGAATTCTCTGTCTAAAAAACGATCCTCTAACAATTGAGGATAAGTTCCTTTTATAGTCCAAAATAAATAAAATTAAAGCAAACAAAATGCAAGTTGCAGAGTATTTTCGCGGACCGCGAGAAACCCTTCGCGGCTCGCGAGACTGGTTCTCGCGGCACGCGACCGAGGAATCGCGACCCGCGCGTCTTTGGCTCGCGCGTCTTTGGCTCGCGCGGCACGCGACCGAGGGTTCGCGGCCCGCGCGAGATTGTCCTCGCGGCTCGCGACCGAGGTTTCGCGGCCCGCGAGAGTGTGCCTTCACGCCACTTCTACGACCGGTTCTTCAATGTATCTAACTCCTTCAGGACGGTCATAGAAGGTCTTCAAATCATCCAAATCCATCACAAGTGCAATTCAAGGTCGAAATGCACGTCTTCAATTTCAAACCATTATGAATGATTCGGTCTAAAAGTCTAATATAAAAGTATAAAATACTCTCTAAAACAGCTCTCAAATGCTACAAAATAAGAGTATATTTAGGACCTATCAATGACACTATCCTACCTTCCTATGGCTTCTGACTCTGCCTTGGTGGCCCCATTACGTGGGCTTATAACTGTTTCTCAAGCTCCGGTCGATCCTCTTGCATGCAAACGTTACCCTTCACCTTCATGTAAATCTCATGGTACATGTGCTTGTCAATCTTCCTGGTTACAGGCATTTCCCTTGACCTTTATGTACATTTCATGGTACATGTGTTTGTCAATTTTCTTCGACTACCGGCCCTATCTGAAGTTCGGCCCTCCAGCTCTGATCTAAAGACCTCTTTTCCCAGTGTACTTTTAAGTTTATCTTTTATTATTGTTATTGTTCGCCTCCTCTGTATTCCTTGTTTTCCTGGTATTACTAGCATTCCCTCCTATATGTTTTCCTTTGTAATAGACCCGATGGCTATATCTTGTAATCTCCCTTTGTATTTTGCCTTTATGATTCAATAATATCCTTTGTTTCTTACATGTCACTTCTTCTAGTTTTTAGTTATTATTTATTATTTTGTAGCCTGCCTTCTCCCCCCTCGGATAACCTAAAAAGGGAACTTTCCTCGGATTAGGTTTTCCGATGAGATACCTCCCCGTTGACCCATCCTTTCTCCCTCGGATAACCTACTTCCCGTATGAGGTTTCTAAAGGGTCCTGATCATTTAATTTCTACCTGGTTTTCAAAGAAACTTTGATCTAAAAAGCAGTATTCCACATTTTCAAGCTAATGGAAATTTTAAAATGCCTTAGAACACTGGAATAACGAACTTACCTTTTCCTGTCTGCTTGGCCTAAGATGCTTTCCTGAATCCTCCCCTTATGCATGCCACCAGATATCCTATCTGATATTCCTATCCTCCTTTATACCTGTCAACACCTCGAGATTAGTATTCCTCCTCCGAGGCATGGCCTTTAAGGCTGTCTCGGCTGATGCCTTTAACCTTTTACCTTTCTTTGCAAAAAATACGTTCCTTAATTTATTATTATTCGATTGGTTGTGCTGGGGGACATCTCCCTCCAACACCTTTTGTTTGGATGTGTTACCTTCTTAACACTCTTTTTGTGAAAATCTTTTCTTTAAAATATTTCTTTCCCTTTCAAAATATTTTCCTGTATACTCGGACTGCCCTTGCCGAAGTATGTCTCTTTTTTGCGGGGCACCATCGTGGGAGCGACTCCGAGGTCGCGACTTTCTCTATTACAATGTGCTATCCAGCACATGTATATGCCCTCGGTGTATCCACACCATTTTCCTGTTGTAAGGCACTATCCAGTGCACAAATAATTCTTTTTGGCGTATCCACGCACTCGAACTCGGACGTATCCACGCCGAGCTCTTCTTTTCCGAACCATTGATTCAATTCTATCATTCATAGAATCTCCTTAGATTAGCTACGTTCCACCTCCTAGGAACAGCTTCCCCATTCTTAGATTCCAACACGTAGCCTATCACCTTGTAGGGCCCCTCCCAATTGGGCGCCAATTTTCCTTGTTTCTCCTTATGGATGTGGTAGTTTCTCCTCATTACCCATTCGCCAACCTTATAGCTTTGCTTCCTAACCCTTCTGTCATAATACCTTTTGACCTTTTTCTTCACATTTGCCTCACGTAAAGAGGCTTTCTCTCTTTTTTCTTCTATTAGGTCGAGATTCATCCGACGCTCTGCCTCTGTTTCCTCCTCATCCAAGTTATGAACACTGATACTTGGAATCCTTACCTCGGCAGGAATGACTGCCCCTGACCCATATACCATGCTGTATGGAGTCTTTCTTGTTGTCGAGCTTTCTATAGTCCTGTGTGCCCATAAAACGCTTGGCACTTCCCATATCCAATTGCCTCTGGCTCCCTGTAGCATTTTTTTATACCATTAACTATGGTCCTGTTCGTCACCTCCACCTGCCCATTGGAATGTGGGTGGTACACCGAAGTGAGGTTCTGTTTGATTCCGTATTTCGCACACCAAGACTTAAATGGATCATTCTCGAATTGAGCTCCGTTGTCTGTGACTATGACTCTAGGTATCTCGTACCTGCAAATGATGTTCCTCAAACAAAATTTTGCACAGGTAAACCCTCGGATATTTGTCAATACCTCGGCCTCTACCCATTTTGTAAAGTACTCAATAGCCACAATGAGGTATTTAAATCCTCCTGGTGCCGTTGGTAAAGGACCTACTAGGTCTATTCCCCACCTTTGGAATAGCCATGCACATGTCACACTTACCAATTTCTTCCTAGAAATGTGAACCAGAGGAGCGAATCTCTGGCATTACACACATCTCTGTATGTAATCTTCGGCGTCTTTAAAGAGGGTCGGCCAAAAATATCCGAGCCTTAGAATCTTTTTTGCCACTGCTTGGCATCCCTGTTGACTGTCGTTCAACCCTTCATACACCTCTCTTATCAGAGACTCTCCCTCCTTCCTTTCTACACACTTTAGCAGTGGCTGTAAATATTCCCTCTTATATAGCAATCCTTCATGCAGGGTGTATCTTGGAGCCTTTACCCTGATCTTTCGTGCCAAGTTCTTATCCTCGGAGAGCACATCATTTCTAATGTACGCTAAGATCGGAGCCATACACGACGCATCTTCTTCAATTGCCTCCACCCTTGGGGTTTCCTTATAGCTCTTCCTCTCTAATACCTCCATGTATAGCTTCTGGTTTGGTCCTGACTTTACTTCCGAGGACGCCAACTTGCTTAATGCATCCGCCTTGGCGTTTTCTTCCCTGGGGATTTGCTCCAGCTTAAAGTCGTCAAACCTTGCTGCTAATTGCTTAGCTACCTCCAGATATTTCTGTAAGCTCTTCTCTTTTGCTTCATATTCTCCTTTCAGTTGTTGTACTACAATCTGAGAGTCACTGAACGCCCTTACCCTTCTGATTCCAATTTCTTTCGCCAGCCGCAGGCCTCCTATTAGTGCTTCATACTCTACTTCGGTGTTCGTGGTTTTGAAAGAAAACTGCAAAGCGTATAGATGTTCCTTACCCTCGGGGATGACCAGCAATATTCCTGCTCCGTTTTCACCTTGATGAGATGACCCATCCACAAAAATTTTCTACTCCAACTCCTCTGCCTTTTCAAGCACTTGACCCTTCTCTTCTTTCTTATCTTTAGAAGGTGCTCGGATCTTGTCCTTCTTCTTGGCTTCGGACGGAGTCCGATCCTTTCTTTCTGTTCCGACTACCTCCTCTTTAACACGCTCTTCCTTACCAGCCATTGATTCCACTAGAAAATCTGCTGGCACCTGTCCCTTGATCGCCTTCATAGGCTGATATGTCACATCATGCTCTCCTATCTCTACTGCCCATTTCATCCTCCTTCCCGAAGCCTCGGGCTTTTGCATGATTTGCTTTAGCGGATAGTTGGTCAAAACCACTATCAGATGCCCCTGAAAGTATGCTTTCAACCTCCTTGATGCGTGCATTAATGCCAGCACCAATTGTTCTAACTCCGTATACCTCGTTTCTGGCCCTCTTAACACTCGGTTTACAAAGTATATGGGATGTTGGACCCCATGCTCTTCTTTGATTAATACTGCACTTATTGCCTCGGCTGAGGATGCTATGTACAGAAAAGGAGTTTCACATGGGATTGGTTTCTTCAAAGTGGGCAGCTTTAGCAAGTGCTTCAAGTCCTGGAAAGCCTTCTCACACTTATCCGTCCACTGGAAATCCTTCGCCTTTTTCAAAACATTGAAGAAGGGTAATTGCCTCTCCGCTCCTTTGGACAAGAAGCGGCTCAACACCGCCAATGACCCTGTTAATTTCTGAACCTCCTTGACTGTAGTAGGAGACTGCATTTTTTTTAATTGCCTCCACTTTTTCAGGATTTGCGTTCATGCCTCGGCTAGATACCATAAATCCAAGAAACTTCCATGCGCTTACTCCTATAGTACTCTTCTTTGGATTCAACTTTAATTAGTTGCCTCTAGCTTAGCGATTGTTTCCCGAAGATCACTTAAGAACTCTTAGTGACTTCGGCTCTTTACCACCATGTCGTCTACGTAAACCTCCATGTTTCTTCCCTTTTTCCCTCCAAATGCATCGTTTACCATCCTTTGGTACGTGGCTCCTGCATTTTTCAGCCCAAATGACATCATCTTGTAACAGAAAGTCCCTTCATTGGTGATAAAAGTAGTTTTCTCCTTATCTTCCTCAGCCATGAGTATCTGGTGATAGCCCTTATGCGCATCAAAGAAGGCTAATACCGGATACCCGGTGATAGCCTCGGCTAGTTGGTCTAGCAAAGGCAATGGATAGCTATCCTTTGGGCAACATTTATTGAGGTCTGTGAAATCTATGCACATCCGCCAACTTCCATCATGCTTCTTTACCAAAACCGGATTGGCTACCCACTCTGGGTGTGTGATTTCTTCTATTATTCCAGCCTTTCGAAGCTTCTCCGCCTCAACTCTAATGAATTCGGCTCTTTCTGGAGCCATCAGCCTTTTGTTCTGTAGGATAGGCTTTACCGACGGATCAACCTTAAGCTGATGCGCCACAATAGCAGAGGAATTCCAACTACGTCTTCTGAATTCCAAGAAAACACCTCAGCATACATGGCTAGCAACTTTTGCAATTTTCCTTTGATGTCATCAGGAAGATCTTTCTCGACTTTCACCACTCCTCGATTTCCGACAGGCATATCCTCCAATTCTTGGTTGAGAATGGGACCTGGTACTGCTCCCATCTCCTTTCTGGCCTCTGCCACCGCTACCTGTGAGCAAACCCGTGCTTCTGACCTGCTCCCTCTAATTGTCGTTATTCCTTGATCGGTTGGAAACCTTAACATTAAAAGATGAGGACAACTAGCCGCTCGGACCTGGTTTAGCCAGGGTCTTCCGAGGACTACGTTATATGGAGACGCGACATCTATCACGACGAACGTGTTGAATGTGGAAACCCTCCGGGTGGCATTTACATCATCCCTTACCACCACTCTAGGGGATACTTCCCCGATAGTCCTTCCTAACTTTCCCAAAAATTCCACCAACGTCCGCTCCAGAGGACTTAGACTTTCTTGCCTAATTTTCATTTGATCGAGACATGATATAAACATTACATCTACCCCACTGCCCCCGTCTATCAATACCTTCCTAACCTTAAACCCTCCGACCTCGGTAGTAATTAGCAAGGGGTCGGAATGTGTTACCTGCATCAGACCTTTTTTGATTGTTGAAAACTCTAGCATGCCTCCAAGCCGGGCCCTCTTAGCCTGCTCCTCTCCTGACAGCACATATCTCGTTTGCAATTCCCAAGATATGTCCATCTTAACCTCCACTTGGTCGGGTACCATTTCCATCATTTTGAACACGAAGTTCAAGGGCCAGGATTCCTTTCCAAAGTGGTCGGATGACCCTTCTTCGAAACAAGGCGAAGACCATTGATGTCGGGTCCCACCGGGCGTGCCAACTGATGCGGGGCAAATCTGCACTAGTAATCGGGGTCTCGGATAGCTGACGTATCCAAGGGCTTTTGGGTGTTGATTGTTGATGAAGTATGGATGTTGCTCGCTACTTGCACTTGACCATCTGAGTTCTTTGCCCTCGGACTGGACCTGCTTGGAACCTGTCCTCCGACACCTGCAAAACAAGCCCCCCGGCGCTACCCCGGGGGTGGTAGCTCCGGTGAGATGATGAGATTTCGTGCTTTAATTTGGAATGTAAAAACTATGTATTCAAGAGTTAGAGAATTTACCTGGAATGACTGATTGTGGCCTCTATTTATAGGCGCTTTAGGCTTCCCTCCTTCTCATCATCGTGCGTCACCTTCCTGTACCTTGCGGGGCCCTTCATCACGTGAGTGTACTCCTTCATGTCTTGTCATCGCCTTTGATCACGTGAGTATGCAATTTCCTGAAAGGTGACTAAAGTCCGAGTCACCTCCCTATTTTCCTATCATCACATGGTCTTCCTGTCTTAATCTCCAAAGTTGATTTGAGAACAATCTTACATATGATTGAAATGTTAAATTTCAAGGTATATAACAACTTAACTTTTATTATAAGATTGTTCTATATGCTAAGTTCCGTAATTTGTTCTTTATATTATAACAACTTAACTTTTATTATAAAATTGTTCTATATGCTAAGTTCCGTGATAATTAAGTTCAATATGCTAATCAGACTAATTGTCATATTACAAAGATGAGATACAATAAAAGAGTAATATACCCTTTGAAATTTGACGTAACTGTAACTTGTAAATGTTTATTTAGAAATTTCAATAACAAACTCACGGATTTTTAAAGGGATACAATAGTAAAAAAAAAAAAAAAAAAAAAAAAACTTTAACTAAACCAAAGAAAAAAGAAACAGAAAGTAATTGGTATGCAAACAGTTTTAACTAAACCAATTAAAGGAAATAGTTTTTAATGGATCGATGCAATAGTATTATTTTTTATTTCCGAAGAATAATTATAAATTAAGTGTGGAAGGTTTATTGGTAATTACCAAAGGCATAACAATAATAAAAGAAACAGTTTTACTACAACTTAAAAACGATGAAATACTATTGAATTACGTGTTCGACTGTGTCTCTTTTATCAAGTACATCTAATGTATATTCGCTTATCAAATATATCCAATAGATCATGAATGATATATCACATAAATGATATACTTTTAATTCTAGTCTAACTAAATGATTTCCAATTGGTATCATATACACACACGTACGACGTATTATTTGTCAAGAAACAGAAGAACATGATAATGGCAAGAAAACAGTCAATTCACGCTCTCCTCTGTACTCTACTGATTGTCGCACTCATTTCAAAATGTCAAGGCCAAGAGAGAAAGGTTTTATTACTGAAAATATGTGGTTTTTATTTGCCTCACATATAATATATATATATATATATATATATATATATATATATATTAATTGCTTCTCATGTATTTGTATAATTGAACAGATACACATTGTGTATTTGGGAGAGCTGCCACCTCGGGATAATGGAGATGCGATGACATCATCTGCATCAGCGCAAGCACAGCACAATTCCATTCTCAGCACCGTCTTAAAAAGGTTTTTATGCAGAAACTCTCTAATGTCTTTCCGTTAATAATATATATATATACACAAATACTTGGTTTTAATCCACCGGTGAATTTTCCAGTGCATCGTTGGCGCATGAATGTTTAGTACATAGTTTCGGGAGAAGTTTCAATGGGTTTTCTGCAAGATTGACGGATGAAGAAGCTGCCACAATATCACGTAAGACATATTATCTGTTTCTTCTGGGTTTGTGTTAATTAATTAATGAATACCTAAAATGATTACAGGGATGGAGGGAGTGGTGTCCGTGATGCCGAGCAGGAAACACCGTCTCCGTACGACAAGATCATGGGATTTCATGGGATTCAACAGGAATTCCAACAATCATAAACATCATGAATTACATGACGAGGGAGACGTTATTATTGGAATGATCGATGGAGGTAAATATATATTTCTACCTAAATATTGTAGAATATAGATCTATTGGAAAATAAAATAAAAAATTTGAATATACATACATATATAATAGTTTTATCAATTTTGTTTTACGTGGTGCTTGTAAATTTAATTCAGGCATCTCCCCGGAGCACGAGAGTTTTAGCGATGAGGGATTAACTCCTCCACCAACTAAGTGGAAAGGGACTTGCCATGCTCGTAACTTCACTTGCAACAAGTAAGTACATATATTTTACACGTAGCTTTAGGGTCCCGAAATATTTTTTATTTACCTTTAATTATTGAGAAAGTCTCAAATAAGAGCAGGTCAAAATGATACCACTCTTTACGAGATTGAGTATTATTATACAATTGTTTTAACTATTTTAGTTACTTTTGTGTGGACTTGTTGTTTCTATACTTGAATTTGATTTTTTTTGGTTTGATCTTTCATTTGATTTGATGTTTTAGATTTTGGGCAATATTTTTCACTTTATTTCCTTGATCTTTTATGTTTCATGGGTTAAATAATTAAAATAATTGTATAGTAACTTCCAATTTTGTAGAAGGTGATCTCCTTTTAACGTGCCCTTACTGTAAGAGAACGTTACAAGAGACGCTCTCTTAATTATTTGAATGCGAATTAAAAAATTGCAAAAATTATTATTAAATAATAACACATATTAGATAATAATTATTGAATAATTATCTGATCGATCTGTTAGTGTATATACTCCCTCCGTCCCCAATTAAATGTCTCACTGAAATAGTTAATTTTTTTCACACCATGTTTGACCATTAATAACTCTAATTATTAATGCTAGTTAATAATGCTAAACTCTTTATCTTCCCTTTCTATTAATTAATTCCTTTTTAGTATAATCATTTTACTTTATTCTTTCAGTTTCTCCAATTAACTCTATCAGAATTTTTAATATTTGAAATCTATATTCAATTATGTAAAAGTTTTTGGACCTCATTTTCATATGGCCTTTAAGTTGTCTGAGCCACTGGTATCAAATTATCTCTTGTTGTATTATTATAGACCAGCTATATATAAAAGTGTACAAATTTACCTTCTTCTTCATATAATACGGTACCGCAGCAAGATCATAGGGGCGCGTATTTACTATAGCGACGTCACCGGTGAGCTCGAACCTAGGGAAATCACGCCGAGGGACTATGATGGCCACGGCACCCACACATCGTCGACGGCGGCAGGCCGGGTAGTGGCGAACGCGAGCTATTTCGGGCTAGGAGAGGGCGTCGCGAGAGGGGCGGTTCCCGGTGCTAGGATCGCCGTCTACAAAGTGTGCTGGGGGGAATACAACTGCGGCACTTCAGACATTCTCAAAGCTTTCGACGACGCAATTGCCGACGGGGTGGATGTGATTTCGATTTCAGTCGGAGGCGATGATCTATATGAGTATTTCGAGGACCCTACTGCTATCGGAGCATTTCATGCTATGAAGCACGGCATTCTAACGTCCGCCGCAGCTGGAAACAGTGGCCCCATTCCGGCCACTGTCTCCAACTACGCCCCGTGGATTCTGACGGTTGCTGCCAGCACCATTGACAGGAAATTCGTCACTAGAGTTGTGCTCGGAAATGGACAGTTTATCAGCGTAAGTACCTCAAGAAAAAAAAAGAAGAAGAGATCATATTTTGTTGCCCTAATTTTATTTATTTTTCTTGTTTACTGAAGGGAATTTCACTCAATAACTTCGACCTCAAGAGTCGGACGGCATACCCTTTGGTTTACGGAGGAGACGTAGTGAACTACACGGGAGCTTCAAGCCCCGCTTTGGCTAGACATTGCGAACTTTATCTAATGGATGTTACTAAAGTTGCCGGAAAAATTGTTCTGTGCTATTCTGATTCTATCAGACTTGAACTCGCAACACAAGGGATTTTAGCCGGCCGTGCTGCCGGAATGATAAGAGCCACCGATGAAGACCTCAATGATGCCATGGCTTTTCCATTCCCAGCAACAACCATCACCACAGACGACGGTGCCGTAATTATGGATTACATCAGAAATACAGAGTAATTAATTACCCTTGCTCCTCCAATATTTCCCTCATATTCATGTTTATGAAAGAAAAACTTTTATGCCCTAATTTTCCAGGAATCCAACTGCAACCATCCTGGTTTCGGATGAATACAAGGACATTTGGGCACCAAGTGTTGCTTCTTTCTCTTCAAGGGGACCAAACCCTATCACTCCTGACATTTTGAAGGTGAATATGTATTATTTATTTTTGTGTGAAAAAAACACAATACAACCCACCAATGTAACTGTTCTAAAATTAATGGTGCGAAAAAAAACACAGCCTGACATTACAGCCCCAGGAGTGGACATCGTCGCGGCCTGGACTCCAGAGTTTTCGCCGTCTCTCTACTATGACGAAAGAAGGGTCAAGTACAATATACTATCTGGAACTTCAACAGCGTGTCCCCACGCTAGCGGTGTCGCTGCTTATATCAAATCTTTGCACCCTAATTGGTCTCCCGCGGCCATAAAGTCTGCACTTATGACAACAGGTAACTAATCATGTTGAAATTATTAAATCCTAAATATTACATTTTATTTTACTGTGTGCTAATTATGATGTTGAAATTTATCTCTCAGCCTATCGGGTGGATCCAATTAAGCACATTGAACGCGAATTTGCTTATGGCGCCGGCCATCTGAACCCTATTGCATCAACTGATCCCGGCCTGATTTTCGACGCTAATGAGACGGACTATGCCAACTTCCTGTGCAAACAGGGTTACAACAGCATCTATCTGAGACAGGTCACCGGTGACAAAAGTATTTGTAAAACTAGGGTTTCAGGAAGGAGCTGGGATATAAATTACCCATCTTTGGCCTTGTATCTTCTAGATGGTGAAGCGATCAATGCTACTTTCACAAGGACGGTAACTAATGTCGGGAAGCCTGCAACTTACCATGCTAGTGTGGTGAAGAATGGAGACCTAGCCTTCGACTTTGATGTTAAAGTGGAGCCATCAACGCTGAAGTTCTCGTTTGTCGGAGAGAAAAATGCATTCAGAGTAAGAGTCACCGGTCCTAAGATTTCGCAGCAACGAATAATGTCAAAAACTCTGGTGTGGACGGATGGTATTCATGAGGTGAAAATGCCGCTTGTAGTGTACAACTATATCCCCGGGGCCAGCAATCGCCCTATAGGCATGTAATTCGCCAATATTAGCATGTAAGCTCTACTAAACCTTTCATATTTCTTGGCAATAATAAGTGCTAGCTTTTGTTTCACTTGTTAATCTTGCCAAGACATCTGCTACTGCATTTGACTCCCTATAGATGAGTCTAAAAGTGATTGCAAATTCACCTTGTAGAGACCAAATGGACCTCAACAGTGGAATCAATTTCCACGGGACTTTGAATACCTTTCAACTTATCAACATTATTTCCGAAGTTTCATAAAGTTTGGTTCCCGAAGTTTCCATGGTACTAGTTTCTCCATTCTATTTTTAAAGAATCATGCAATTGTATTATACTTTGTATCATGCCCTAAAATAAATTTCTCGTCAAATTACAATTTGGATTATCATATAAATAAGCGATCTTTGCACACCATATAAACAAAACTGTTATGACAGGGATAATTCGAGCTATTTTCTTTTGAAATCTTGAAATATATGTAACATTCCAAATAAAATAGATCATATTCCATAGAGTTTCGAAATCGTGATTTGGGATTTCAAAGAAAGAATTAATGGATCTACACACATCATCCAATTATACTACAACCATTGAAACAAGAGTTTTTTGCCCAACTAACCTTATTTTTGAAACTAATTCCCAAAGCAACACTCATCTCAAACTAATTCCTTAACTAATACTCTTGAACATCATTTAATTAGTATTAAAACCCACAAATTTTTGTAAATATCTATTAAACCACAAATAAAATAACACTTTTTCAAATCCGTCGCCCGCTGCCATATATATTTACTCTCCGCCTTGTCCTCCCGCATCTTCGATCGCCACCGCCGCCGATGCTTCAAGGAATTTATTATGGTAGACTCAAATGAACTTTTTAGTGGCCATGGCAGAAAGTACAATTGTCACATACTTGATGGAATGTATTGATTCTGAAAATTTGTTGCATACAGCTTTTAGTGTGTTCTTATTCAACTCAAATATTGAGTTGCTTATTCAGCAACCTTTTTTCAATTCACGTGTGGTTTTGAGTTGCTTCTTCACTAGTGCTTCAACTCCAGGTAGTTGGGACTTTCTGTTGTTATTCACCAGTGCCATATTGTCTCTACAGAGCCGAGAAACCGTCGTAATTGCAGAACCAAACATGTAAAGTCATGAAACAAACTGTACCGAAACATCCAATTGCTACAAAGACACCACCTTTAACAGGATTCATGGCGGTCATTGGATGATGATGATCTGTGTGAGCTGTTTTTGTCAATGGAAAATGGATCATTGGTCCTCCTACTAATGTCATGATCAAACTTCCTCCAATTGTCACAATGGTGCCTATGATTTTGGCTTGACTGTGAGTGCTCCCAAGCTTCACTTTTGATGCGGGGAAATCCGCTCCAATAAATGGTGCCTCTCAGATAGTTGAGGTATTCGAGAGCTTCGAGATGTAGATGGCTGGTGAAATATGCAGACTGCTCGCTAAGAATGCATGTCTGTCCGAGCACCTGGGCCTCGGAAGAGACTCGATAAAGACCTGTTCGTCCGAAACCTGCAAAACAAGCCCCCGGAGCCAGCCGAGGGTAGCAGCTCCGGTGTGATGATGAGATTTCGTGTATTGAAAGGAAAGATAAAACTCTGTATTCAAGAGTTAGAGTGCTTACCTGAGATGGCTGATTGTGGCTTCTATTTATAGGCGCATTGAGCCTTATCCTGTGCCTTCTCATCACACGTCATCTTTTGTACCTCGCAGTTGTCCTGACCACGTGACTGTACCAGCCGAACCTTCTTCTTAGCTATATGTAACGTGCATCAAAAATTACCAGGAAAGACACCTTTGCTAGTCACCTTCGGTATTATCACAAGCCCCCCAAGACAGAGGCTTTAGGCTTCCGAGGCTGGAAGCTTCTGTCTTGTCATCAATTCTCCTTGCTTTCCGATGCCTCTGCTCCACGGGTGCTTGTTGCTATTCTAGTAGGTGGGTCGCTTGGCCATAAAGAGCTATTATCCTCGAGCTTTTGGCAGTTACACGCTTCTCTTTTCCCCAAATTCTTCCTCTTTCCTCGTGTACCATCATTAATCTTGCCCCAATGCGCTATCTTTTAATATTCCCTTCTATCTCTTCTATAAATAGATCCCCTTTGCTTCGTTATTTCTCCTCTCTTGCTGCTCTCCGATTTATCTTCTGCCTATCTCTCACTTTTTGGTGAGTTGCCTCTGCTCATCTTTTGTTCGTGTTTCTGCCTTATTTTTAATATGGATTCGGCCAATCAACCCCTGAGTTCGGTGCACGCTGATAGCTTGAAGGAACATGCCTCTAACCATGTATCCTCCTTTGTTCCTGATCCGGGCTCTGAATCCTTCTCTTCAGAATCCTTGACCGCTGCCAAAGGGAAAAATTTTCTCCGGGTGCCTCAGGTCCAGGGGCGGATGCAGTACGTAACGCGGGGTGCACGTGCACTCCGGGTTTTTTATTAAAAACTAATTTTAGCAGGTGGAAATAAAAATAGTCAAAAAATAATGCACCCAATAAATATCCCAAAACTGAAACCCCCATTTCGTTTTAAGAACATCCACAATGGTTTTGTGGTTAAAGAGCACTTCTTAAGTAACATGTCATCATTTTGATAAAAACTAGGTAAAAAATAACAACTAAAAATAGAACAAAAGTTAAGAAGCACTTGTTATTTGAATTTATAAGATAGAAATATGAGATGTCTTTTATTTATTGGTTAGTAATACACAAATAAAGAGGCAACCACTCCCTATATAAGGAGCAAGTCCTTATTAAGGAGTGGTTCTTAAAACTCAACAATTCACCTTCTTAAATGAGGTGTGCACTTATGATTTTGATTGTAAGATATATTAATCAATTGTTTTGGAGTTATTTTGATTAGTATTTTAATTTTTATATATTTTATTCATGTTATATGTATAATTTTTTTTTGTGCACCCCTTTTATAAAACTCTAGATCCGCCACTGCTCGGGTCCCTCCTATTGGTTTTCACTGTGATTACAAGCCTTATCCCGAGTGGCTTACCGAGGGTATCATTAACCTTTGCTATAATAGCTTTGTTCACATTCCCTTGGATACGGAATTGGAGCTTTTAGAACCTATCCAAGTCCAATCTAGTGCCTCATGCCTGCCTGTCGCCATATTCACTTTGGCTTATCTCTTCCTTTCTCTCCTCTCTTTGCTGAATTGCTCGACCACTTTCGCATGTCTCCTGCTCAGCTCTATCCTAATGGAGTGAATGTGGTTTTGGGATTTATCACTTTAGCTCCATCCTAATATATTTTTAATGTGATTTTTTAACTTTCCTTTTCTCTTATGCATGACTTTTATTAATAATTCATATCCTTACTAAGTTCATATGGCTTTCCTCCGCAGGGTTCCCTTCCCCCCGCCTCGGATAAGAATTCTCCCTCTCCATGCTCCCAATGTCGAGCACTAAAAGCGCAAATTGCAGAGCAGCAAATAGGAGCAAGTCAGAGGGAGAAGGTGTTGTCCGAAGGAGGGTTTGGTTTCCTTCTTGATGAGTTTCCTACTCTTAATGCTGCATCTGGCTTTCTCAAATATATGAGGGCTCGGTTCGGGTCTATTAAACAATGCCATAAGATTATCTCTTCTTATCTCGAGGAAACCGCAAATATGCCAGTGCTTCTGAACCAATTGCGCATAGCTCATGCAAAGAGCTAGAACATCATGCTAGCGAAGAGCTCGGTGTTGTATGAGATGATTATTCTAGGGCTATCGACAAGCTCTGAGGTCTAGAAAGCGAGAATAATGAAAGACGGTCAATTTCCATACTAGAAGCTAAAAATAAGCAGCTTACCTCTCGCAACTGCGAGCTTCAGAACTATCTCCTTTATCTGAGGCTCTCGTTTCATCTGTCCTCCCTTGTTCGTGGAAAAACCCATGTTGTTCCCTTCCACGATATTACCTCCTTTATCTGAAACGCCATTTCTACTATGGAGAAGATCAGCAAGTTCCAAGTTGGTGGTTCGGCTTATCCTGCTTACACCGAGGCCGTTGAATGGTACCGCCGCCTGTCCTCCGGGATGCCTAATCTGTTTCCTCTTTCTATCTGGGAGATTCCTCATTCCCCTCCTGTTGATAATGCCTTCCACCGATACCTCAATCCTCGGCTTTCCACAAAATATGAGGATTGTCAGAAAAGAATTCGAGAAGTTATTCATGTTCGGCAGCTAGACTTTCCTTCTTTCAGTGAGCCTGGCCCTTCCGCAGGTACTTCTCAAGTAAATGCTCCGCCTTTCCTCCTACATGTGATCCCTCGGCCCCTGTACTTTCCTCCTTTTTCCTCCTTTTGGCCAGGTCATTAAACCTGGCCCTCCTGAAAATGCATCTCAGGGAAGTGCTCGGCCCTCATTCCCAGAGGCGGACCCAGAAATTAAAGTCGAGGGGGGCCATAATAGAATAATAGTAAAATTATAGCAGTATATTTTAATATATTAAAAATTACAAGGGTATGAAATGTAATTTTTATTTTTTAAAAAAATATTACAAAGGTATTAAATGCAATTTTTAATTTTTTGGAGGTGGCCGGGCCACCCTGGGCCACCCCATGTTCCGCCCCTGCTCATTCCGGCCTTTGGCCATTCGTTCATTGCCTTCTCAAAGAGACGCAATAATTATCAACCTCGGTATTATCAACTTTCTCCTGCCTATAGATTAACATAATAATTAGATTAAGCCATGTAAATTATATTCTTATAATTTTGTTATTATTCGTTATTTCGGTACAACTTGTTTAGGGATACTAAGGATTCCCGAGAAATCGTCGTAATTGCTGTTAGCACCACCGCCACCCGTATTGCTGCTGCTATTGTCGTTGAAGTAATCGAATGAGCATTTTACGCAGCCGCTGGAGGATAACCTAATGGCTAATGCTGCTACAGTTGTTGTTCTTTAATTGAGGCTTGAGGAATGGATATGAATTAGGTATTTCGGTTTTTGGTCAGAGAATCCCACCCGCGTAGCCGGAAGGGAGAAAGCTCAGCCTCAGTGTTCTGGCCGCTTCCATGAAGATGACGGATTGAAACTCTTTGGTTAGTTGTTTCTCGACACACATTTGTCCATTTTCCCGGTCCAATGTATGCGTTTTATTTTAATTGTGGGTCTAATCAAAATTTACTAAAATTTGTGAGTTTTATATAAATTAAAGTTTAGTCCAAGAGCATTAGTTTTGGAATTAGTTTTAAAAGAGTGTTATTTTGGAAATTAGTTTCAGAAATTAGGTTAGTTAGACAATAAACTCATCTAAGTGTGGTGAGTAAAAGATCTTGCTAGTACTGGCTAATTTAGCAAGTGCATCTTGCTTCACTAAAATTATGGGTGAAGGTAACAAAGATCTCACCTGATATCATCCATATATTCCTCATGAGATTGGTGAATCTCCATGGGATTCTAAAGTATTTTCTCACCACCATCTTCAGGAGTACTAGAGAATGAATTTCACATTCCGGTTACATATGCAGTCTCCAATCCTATTAATAAGGTTGTAATTTTAGCATCCAAATTAATGGTCCCTAGATATTTGGACTTTGCTATCAAAACTTTCCCTTCTTGATCTCTTAGAGCAAGTCCAACAGCTCCTTTATTATAGGGATTTTGAGCCATTATAGGGGTTTTGAGCCATTTTCATTCTCCAACAGAACCCCTACCACACCTCCTATTTTAGAGGTTTGGATGAGAGAGAAAGTAAAACTCACAAAGTTGTAGAGAGAGTGTGTGAGATTTTTAGGGGACGGATGAGCAATAAAATATTTGAAAGAATTGATCTCTGCGCATGAGTCTCTTCTTCTCCGTTTTTCTTTTGCCTGAAACTATGAAAAATTATTCATCGGTCTTCTCTTCTTCTTTCTTCTTTTCAGAGCCGTATGCTCCAATCTTTTGCCACCGTCAGATATTGTGAATCAGAGGGACGCAGAGCATGGCCATGTGAATCAGATCATCAAACCAATATTTGTGTAGAATCAGATCTGTAGAATTGTTTTTGAAGGGAAAAAAATATTGGGCTGGATGGCCATGTGAATCAGATCATCAAACCAATATTACATTGGACTCTCGTCTTTCTAATCAAAAAGGTATGATGACCAAAATTTTTTGGGATAAAAAATATTTATATATCAATGTTATCTTTTCTAATTTTTAGGGATGCTGTTGGAGCATTAATCTCTATATCCATAAAAATAGAGGTTCTTAGTTTAGAAACTCTAGTATTGGGGTTGTGATAAAGGAGCTCTTGGACTTGCTCTTAGAACCAGCTTTGCACCAGCTGATCCATTCTTTAAAGCTGAGCCATTTGTATTAAGTTGTGCCTACTTTTAGGAAGATTTTAAAATGATTTTTAGAGTATTATTGATAGCGAGTATTATTGTTGATGTGTACCCATTCCACATGATGCTGCAGCTCCAGTAATGACGCTGCACTTTCCCTATCAATCGTGGTGGTGTAGTATAAAATCTCCCACGTTAAACATACAGTAGTTTAATTGGCACCTTCTAAAGCAAAGCAAAAGTGGTCAAATTTTGCTGTATAACCCAATTAATGTATAATAACATGAATTCATAATCATTACTCAACTTTTATGCTAAGAATAATTTCAAGAATAATACAGCCATACTCTCCGTATAATCTCAACATTAAAGAAACTTTTGTTGAATAAAAAATATGAGAATAAATTATATTCTAAAATCTCTATACCTATATTTCATATAAAACTTACTAGTTGGCCTACTGCAAAGATATAATTAAAGTTTAAGATTAAAATTAACGATTTTTACGAAATGAAAAATAAAATAAAATGGACGGTTGAGTAAATAAAATAGGCCTTGCCCACACATCAAAATTTACCGTGCCGCGCCCAGACATCAAAATTTATCTCATGCATTTTCATTGTGGTTGCAACACTTTTTATGACAACTTGCACGACAAGTCTGTGTTTTATCTGCTACAGTAGTATTAAAGAAAATTCAATTTTTGGTTTGTTTGATGAAATGTTCAAAATATATTTTATTTTTTTTTTAAATGAAACCACCATTGGTGGGGGATTATATTGGCTTCCCCATGCCGTAAATAACAAAACAGAAATAAAATACAGATGCCCGAAGGCGATATTTCCTAGGCTTTCGCCCGGAAGCATGGTGTAGCCCGGAGGCTGCTGTAACTCCACGTGTGGAGGCGATGAGTAGGACTCCAGATAAGTTTTCTAACAATTTAGCAATTCTAGTACTTCTGTGTCTAATGCCTGTAACAGCATATCTAAAACTACACTAGACTACAACTAGAAACTAAGAAACTGGGATACAAAGAATCAATACTACCAACATTTCGACAAGTGCTGGTCTCACCTGTTGGATGCCCAAGTAGTATTCAGAAAATCAGACTACGCAAAGATATTATCGTCACCTTCCGGTAAGTCTCACGGTAAAAGAGACCCCGGTCAGTTCAGACTCTATCAGCTCAAAACTCTCACTCTCCAGTCATCTCACGGTAAAAGAGAATTCCGAAAAGCTATATGACAGTATTAAGCACCACGCATGAAAACTATCTAACACGCAATAAGCAGACAAGTCAGCCTACACGGTCTACTAATCTAGTGAAAACGAAGTCGCCAACAAGTGAGTAAAGACTACTTTTGACTCGAATTTCTCCTTCCGTTAAATAGCTAGATTAGAAGTCATAATAAAGTTTACCGAACTAAAAAGGACCCGTCGGAAACTCAATTTGACAGATAGCATTCGTCTAATTATCTAGCAAAAACACAACAATAAAGCACTTATCCTAGTTGAAATAAAAAAGCCTAAAACTTAAAATTAAATTGAAAAGACCACCTCCCTCCTAGCTTGTCCAGACCAGCGAGTGCTGGTGAGCCGAACCGGTCGAACCGGCGGACCGGTCGAACCGGTCGAACCTGACGGAACCGGACCGGTCAATGACCGGTCAAAAAACAGCCTGTGTGGTCTGTTCGGGTACGGTGGACTCGTTTCCGGCGATGTCCGCTCGGGCGAGGACGGAGCTCTGGATCGTCTGCGACCGATCCGTCTTCTTTCTGCGCGGTCCGGCGACTCCTTGCCGGGGCTCCTGCTCCATGCAAGATCTGATCCATCCGATCGTCGATCTGCAAGATCCGTCTGCTCCATCCGTCGATCTGCTCGGGCTTGGCGTCGGCTCGAGCTCGACGCCAGCGGCGAGCCATTCATTACTTCCGCCGCTGTTATGGCGGCGGTGCTGGCCTCCGGTTGCCGGAAAAACATCTCGAGGTCTGTAGAATGGCGGAGAGAAATGGTTTGGGAAACTAAGCTACAACTAGGGGGTGGGGAGGTCACCACCGGACCGGCGAGGGCGCCGGGCGGTGCCTCCCTGTCGATGCAGAAGAAAGTTTTGGGGGGGGGGGCTGGGCTCGGGAGAAGGGGGGGCGAAAAAGAAGTGAGTATAAGTGAAATGTTCAAAATATAGCTATCATCCTTCTCCATACAAGTGAAACCTCTATAAATTAATACTCGCTAAATAAATAAGCTCGATAAAATTAATAATTTGTCCGGTCCTAACTCGGGACCAGTATTAAATCGGACCTCACTCGATTAAATAATAAGATAATAATTTTTTTGAAACCCCGGTGTATATATATTGGTCCCAACAACACTATAAATTAATAATTAATATAAATAAATTTCATATATGCTTCAAAATTCTAAGTTTGTCTAGTGAAAAATGAAGGTATAGCAACTTGTTTTTTGTTGAACTTCAAATCTATATTGAGTTCATGTTTAAATTTGCTCATTTCATTTAAGAGTTCGGGCATTGTCTTCTTGTATTGCAACAAAAATTTTTGTTGTGAAGAGTTGTTGATGCTTGCAATGCTTCTTTCCGAGTGATCGGTTCCAACGCTATTGAATGATCCTCAACTTCATCATCAACTTGATTTTGAATGGTATCCGCCACAATTTCTTCAATACTTTGAACCTCGTATCATTCATTATTTCCTAATTTAAAAGTCACAGTCAAACATCTTTAAATTAATAAATTATTAATTTATCGATATAATAATATTTATCTAAATTAATAAAATATTGTGGTTCAAACATTATTAATTTATAGAGGTTTCACTGTAGTTCTTTCCACCACTTAACCTTTCCATTAAAATTACTGTCCACTTTTATTGTGAGTTTAATATTAAAATAATGGTAAATTATAGTTATTCCGTCTTTTTTCTTGGAAGCATTTAGATCTGATTATCTATGCCAATTTTAATTGCCCGGTGACACATTTTTCGATTAAAACTTGTTGACTTTTATAGAATAAGAAAAATTCGAATTAAATATTTGGACTCAGTTGGACAAACTTTCCAGCCATTTGACTCGATTTACACTCAAATCAAACTAATTTTTATCGAATCAGAAATCAAATTTGTTAACCCGAATTATAAACTCGCCTAAATCTAATTAAAATCCAAAAGTGCATGTCATTTAAGAGTATGATTCTAAGTTGTAAAGGGTAACAACAATAATTTGCAGATAAACATGTAACTTGGCCAGGTTAATTTCGAATTTGTCTCAAGTATGAGGCCAAATTCCAAATAAAAACACACACACTGAAACACTTTTTCAAACACATAGTAGATCCACAAATGCATGGAGACATTTCTTGTGGATCCCACGTAAAAAAATACAAATATTATTTATAGAACCCAAAAACTAAAAAATGAGTATTATAAGTAAAGCATTTGTTCTAGCATAGAAATCATTCCAATCTTTTTGGGCATCACTTTTCTACCTCCTCCCATGGGTTTCCCAGCCAACGGCTCAGTCGAGCCGAAGCCGTTCAAGTTCCTGATCTACGGCCGCACCGGCTGGATTGGCGGCTCGCTCGGCAAGCTCTGCGACGCCCAGGGGATCCAGTACGCGTACGGGTCGGGTCGGCTCGAGGACCGAGCGTCCATGGAAGCCGACATTTCCAACGTCCAGCCGACCCATGTGTTCAACGCCGCCGGCGTCACCGGCCGCCCTAACGTCGACTGGTGCGAGTCCCACAAGGTGGAGACAATTCGAACAAACGTTGTCGGCACGCTGACGCTGGCTGACGTGTGCAGGGAGAAATGCTTGATCTTGATCAACTACGCCACCGGGTGCATTTTCGAGTACGATTCGGGTCACCCGCTCGGGTCCGGAATCGGGTTCAAGGAGGAGGACACGCCCAATTTCATCGGATCCTTTTATTCCAAGACCAAAGCAATGGTCAGTTCTCTGTTTTTCTTTTCCAGAAATTTATGAAGTTTGTTTAATGTTGCTATTTCAGGTAAATTTTGACTTGGTATCTAACATTTGAGTAGTTTAAGGTTAAGAAAAATGTGGTTCATTGACTTTTATGCTTATTGGAATTATGATCTATAGCTAGTTTTTGGATCTGGGATTTTTATGGTTTTGGTGATTGTAAACTGATATTCTGTTTTTAGTGAGCTGGAAGGAAACCACTGTTTATATGTAGCATGATTGGTGTATAATTGTATTAACATATAGTAGAGCTTAATTTGTATAAGGAAATGAATTAAATTATAATCTTTGATCTTTGATGGGTAATATTATGATAGCATTTGATCTCTTTAATGATTTGATCATTGAGGTGAAACCGAACAAAGTTTTGTAAATGGAGCCATCACATTCCTTAGAAACTAAGTAGACTGAATTTGATTTATGTAATTTCCTCATCTTCTGATTTGATTTACTTGTTTAATTAGAAGTGTACATCTTGTTTTTCGGTCTTTCTTGGTTATATGTTAGATCAAGTTTGCTAATAGGACATTTTGCTGATCTTAGGTAGAAGATTTACTCAAAAACTATGAGAATGTGTGCACACTTCGTGTCCGAATGCCCATCTCAGCCGATTTATCCAACCCCCGAAACTTCATCACGAAGATCACACGATACGAGAAGGTGGTCAACATCCCAAACTCAATGACCATCCTCGACGAACTCCTCCCAATTTCCCTCGAGATGGCGAAGAGGAACCTCACCGGGGTATGGAACTTCACCAACCCTGGAGTTGTGAGCCACAACGAGATCCTCGAGATGTACAAACAGTACATTGACCCAAGCTTCTCATGGAAGAACTTCAACCTCGAGGAGCAGGCGAAGGTGATCGTGGCTCCCAGGAGCAACAACGAGCTCGATGCCTCCAAGCTGAAACAGGAGTTCCCGGAGCTCCTGTCCATCAAGGAATCGCTCTTGAAATACGTCTTCAAGCCCAACCAGAAGACTGCTGCTGCTTGATTGCTCTAGTTTTGACAGACTTGAGTTTGTTTTCTTTCATTGTTTTACATTTCAGTTACAGAGGTTCAAGATAATCTCCTCCATGGGAGTACATGATTTGCTTTCTTCATACTTCACAGACAGGCTTTGATGATCATAGTTTGTGTATTCAATATTGTTGTATTTGTATTGATTTGAGTACAAATAAACCAATTATTCAAAGAATTGCAATTATTCAAATTGTTTGTTGGATTCATAATCTTTGCTTGACTACTTCATAGCTTTTGAAGTGGAGGTAACATTTGGGCGGGAATGGCTGAACTGAATGTTACTATGAAATTGAGTACATAGTAACATTTGGGCAGTTAATTTTAAATTTACAGCATACCAAAACAGAGGATTTTCAAGTCAAATTCTCTAGATCTTTACAAACTAATGCTAGTAGCCAATTCACAAACTGATGAAACATCAGACGTACACCATAAATCAAGGTCTTCACACAACAATGGTGATATAGAAAACAATATCTTTCTAGCCAGAAAAAACGAGGCATGAAATAAAGATGGTTAACTGACATATTGACAAAGAGGCCTTAATTATATGCCTGTGATTCACAGGCTGGGATCATGTGAAACCTTGCGAATTGTGATTGATCAATTGATTAAATTTGACTGTGATGATAAATTACAATATTTTGTTTTTGAATTATCATCGATTTTTTAAAAACATTTCTGACGATACATTGACCATGATATTTTTATAAATAAAATGTGCATTACACACATAAAAAATTGTTAAAATCCACATTTCAAACAACTGAACAAAGTTATAATATCGGGGATATTCCAATACCAAATCCTTATTAACTGTATCATATATATGATCGAGCTTTTGATTAATGATTATTACAATATAATAATTAAAGGAAAACACATTATTTTGTATGCGTATAACAATCTTTATTTGTGGAGATAAAGCAGCATCATTTTATGCATAATATATGATCCACGCAAGTGATCTTCTCCCTATACTTCAAACCTCAAATCCTGCAATGGTTTTAGATTATTAATTCCAACAAAATCACCAAAACAATTTAAAAAACAAATATATATATATATATATATATATATATATATATATAATTGTGAGGACCGTACTTACAATTATTATTATTTTTTCGAGGGCATCGCTGACTGGGATCGCTGTTGGGGAACTGGAAATTAACGTTGCACTTCTGGGGAAGCATCATAAGCTTAGACTGCGAGTTCTGGTGGTTTCCGAGCCACGGCACCACTCTGAGCTTGAGGCAGTTGCAGAGGTCCGTCTGGCCGTTGTTGCTGTTCATGGTGGCGCTGATTCCGCTGACGCCGGCGCAGCACCACTGGTTCGGGTTATTGTTCGAGTTCGACGTCAGGTAATGCATGCACGGCTTCAGCGCCAAGAACACTCCTTCGCACGGAACATAGAGCTCGGTCGACAGCGGCTGCGAAAACGCCGCTGCGATCAGCGTCGAGGAGATGCAGAGCAGGAGAAGAGACTTGGCCATTGTTGTTTGGTTATGGTTGGAAAGAGGCTTGATGTATGGCTGATTTGGGTTGATGTTTATGAGAAATATTGATGGTTTAAATAGGAGTTTTTCTGGGTTTTTGGTGTGCCGGAAACTATGGTGATTTGTTACTGAACGCGATTTGGATGAGGAGTGGTGAAATGTGTGAGATGTGGACACGGAGCTTATTTGAGGGACGAACTGCGGCGGCATGCATAGGGGTTCCGTCTAAAAACATCCACTAATAAGAACATTAATGATAATCTTAAACCATATTATAACCGATCATAATAGTAGAAAAGGATTTTCAGTCATTAAAAAAAAAAAAAAAAAGAAGAAGAGGCGTTTCATGTTTAATTAAGTGAATCAACTACCACTAATCAAAAAGCAAAAAGTTCATGTAGCCAAAAATGGATTCTAGTATCACTACTAATCCACAAATTAGATGCATTTGAAATTAATATACAAGCATTAATATATGCATAACCTCCACAACCTAATTATGTATAATATTAATATATGCATATATATATATATAGTGTTAAAAATCCTCACTGTTTATATATATATATATATATATATATATATATATATATATATATAATTAGAATCAGGTGTGACACCACATCTTATGTGTGACATGTTTAAACATGAGGAATTTAGTTCAAAACTTGATCATTTTAAAGCAAAACAAAAATTTTATATTCTGCAAATTCTACATTTTGTTCTAAATTCCTCATTTTCATGTTTTGTGTGAAAATACTCATTTTTAAGGATTTAACAACTCATCTTTTAATTCAAATACCGGCTTTGTAACAAAAATCGGCTTTGTAGCAAACCAGAATAGCCGCTGGCTCACTCACCAACCAGTGAAACATCGGCAGACCGCGGTAGTACTGTCACATTGAGCAACCAAGCCTCTTCTTGTTTTAAGTTAGAAGCAGTTCCCAAATTTTGATTTTTAAAATGTAATAATAATGGTCATTCATTTTTCTAACTTAAAACAAACACTTAAGGGTTTATGTTATATTTAATTAGATCAAGATATTATCCTACAATTACCCAGCATCTGATTTGTTGATGACCGCAGAGAGATAATTTGAAAAATTCTTGTTCCGTATCTTAACGTCGGAGAAATTAAGATTCCTCTAAGGCAAATTCTCATTTGAGACCTGTCTTAAATGAGACCAAAGATTATATGAGACTGTTATTGATTGAATTTATCGTTGGTGAGCTTTAAACCCGCCGATTTCGTTGATTGAATTTGTCGTTGGTGAAATTGACCAAGGAAATGATCAAGAAAATTGACCGAAAGATCAAGCAAATTGAACGAAAGATCAAATTAACTGAAAAATCAAGGCAAAACAAAAATACTCAAGGACATTGATTGAAAGATCAAACAAACTGACTAAAAGATCAAGTAGAAACAGTAAATGCTCATTCCCCTGCTCATGGTCTCCACAAGGACAGGTTTCACCCAAGACTTTCTCTTTCTCTAAAGCAAACAAAAAAACGAAGATTTAATTAATAGGAATTAAATTTAAAAAGGGTAGAATTGTAATTTATTATTTATGAGATTCATTAGTATATTTTAATGCCCTTATTAGGAATTTCAAAAGTTTTATGCCCCAAGTAAGAATTTGATAATATGTTATACCCTTAGTAGGAATTTTCCCTTTAGGAAATAAACTCATCAAGAAACTAGGTACTTTTGTGCTAAATAGGCAATAACCTTAGTATAAAAACTCACAAATCCCCAAATCTAGTGTTTCATTGTTTGACTTTGATGCTCTTGTTAGAATCGTCAAGTCATTTTATAAATCATCAAAATCAATTCATATTGATAAAACATTAACTTTGAATTCATCAAGTAATATTGATGAAACATCAACTTTGAATTCATCAAGCTATATTAAAAACATCAAGCAATATTGATGAAACATCAAGCAATATTGATGAAGCATCAAGTCATATTGATGAAACATCAACTTTGAATTCATCAAGCTATATTGATGAACATCAAGTCATATTGATGAAACATCAACTTTAAAATCATCAATCCATATCCTTAAAGCAACAAGTAAGTCTCTGGCGGTGGTCCGATAACAGTAGATTGTGGTGGGAAAAGTAGTCGAAAAAGTTCTCGGGATCATTTTAGCCGGAATTTGTCGGAAATGGTTGAAAAATTAAAGGTATTGGAATAGATTGTGTGACCGCTATGTATAGTAACTAGTTACCACAAAAACCATAGAATCAGATGGGAAGATAGACAAATAAAAAGAGGCGTGTATATATATATATATATATATACAATATGATGGTAGATTAGTTTTATCAAATATTACCATATAAATATGGGTTTACATGCAGTGAATCTTGGGGTTCAGGGCGTGGTGGACAGTCGGCAGACAGTGGGGAGTGTCGAGAATCTCTACTGCACGGCCTCTCTTCCCAACACCAGTTGAATCCGAGCCAAGCATTGACACTTCGCGGCTCCTGCATTCTTCAGGAAGTTGCCGAGAGGCACTACGCTCCGGAAGCAGCTGCTTGAAGGTTTCTTGTGCTTCCTCTGAATATACGTTGCACATGGCCGTGGGGTTTCTTGTGCTTCCTCTGAATATACGTTGCACATGGCCGTATCTTGGCATCCACGTGGCAAGATATTTCATAGATGCAGCTCTAATGCTATCTATTGAATTAGCTTCATTAATGGGTTATCCTCCGTCCTGCGAGCGAGTTTCGTTGGGGCTAAGGACTTATTCACTAGGAAATATTTTGGAGTAGAATTTTTGAATGTTTTTAAAATTTTAGTTTGTAACTTCATATTTATATATTTTTTTAAAGGGATTTTTTATTTATATTACATTTCATATAGATGAAGCTCGCGAACCGCTCAAGGACAACTCGCGAACAACTCGCAAATTACTCGAAAAATACTTTTTCAAGTTGCTTTTGATTTTTTATGCAGGCGGTTAATTGTCGGTCTCATTTCAGTGAGAATTAGAAAAATAGAAATAGGTCAAAATACGTTAATATTTTTACATTTTAAAGACTGTAGTGTGACAATACAAATCACCAGGACTTTATTATTATATATTTGTCAATTACAAATTCTCATTTGAGACCTGTCTTAAATGAGACCAAAGATTATATGAGACTGTTATTGATTGAATTTGTCGTTGGTGAGCTTTAAACCCGCCGATTTCCTTGATTGAATTTGTCGTTGGTGAAATTGACCAAGGAAATGATCAAGAAAATTGACCGAAAGATCAAGCAAATTGAACGAAAGATCAAATTAACTGAAAAATCAAGGCAAAACAAAAATACTCAAGGACATTGATTGAAAAATCAAACAAAATGACTAAGAGATCAAACAAAAACAGTAAATGCTCATTCCCCTGCTCTTGGTCTCCACAAGGACAGGTCTCACCCAAGACTTTCTCTTTGTCAATAGATGGAATATTGCCATATTGGAAGCTCGTGCTTTAAAAAAAAAAAAATTAAAACCGCCCAACGGTGGGAGGAAGTTTATTAGGCTACTCCTAACCGCCCATATAGGCATAAGTTTAGTACATGAATACAAACTGTTGAATACAGTCAAGTGTATAGATAGTTTTCAATAACTAGGCTAAATGTACCTAATAAAACAGGAATGCCCAAAAGAATTGGTGCAAGAAAACATTGCAAAGTCTTGGGTGAGACCGTCCTAGGACGAGTGATAGTTCGTGTGTTTTGTAGGTCTGTTGGTGTGTTTGTAAGATTTGTTTGCCATAACTTATGTTCATGTGTTTACTACAATTGTTTGTGTATTTCTAACCTTTATTTGACATAAGTTGTTTTCATGTGTGAAAGGAAAACAAAACTTACAAACACACAAACAAACCTACAACTTACAAACACACAAACAAACCTACAAAACATATGAACTATCATTCGTCCTACGAGTGATAGTTCGTGTGTTTTGTAGGTTTGTTGGTGTGTTTGTAAGCTTTGTTTGTCATAACTTATGTTCATGTGTTTACTACAATTGTTTGTGTGTTTCTAACCTTTATTTGACATAAGTTGTGTTCATGTGTGAAAGGAAAACAAAACTTACAAACACACAAACAAATCTACAAAACATATGAACTATCATTCGTCCTACCGATAGGACGGTCTCACCCAAGACCTTCTCAGAAAACATAGTCATTCTCGGATCAAGGAGCAACTTAGTGACATGTTCCAATTCCGGCCATTACAAAATTGACCTAAAGGATCGTTGAAAAGCAGCTACAAAACTGCTGCTTGAAAATGGGATGTCTGGATTAGGGTTTTGTAGTCTCCAAAGCATAAACATGAAAAAAGGAATCTTTATTTTCTCCATTGGTGTGAAGCTGGTATTGTTCGTTGCACCTCCACCTTTGGAAATGCTTTCCAAAGGGTCTTCCCCAGCCTACAAATCAAAAAAAGCATAGCACTATCGCTATGTTCCATGTCCAGTTGGATGCAGTGCACATTGTAATGTGAGAATCAATGAGGAATGGTTCACCCTAACATAGGGTAATCCTACACTATATGGGTTAATTAATCCTCTAAGTTGTACAAAGGGCTTCTAGGATAGTCAGGATTCCAGAGAGATGAGACTTAGAGCTTATTTTAAAGACAAAATCAGCTACAGAGTTGCATTCTCTAAGGACATGATGTATCCTATCACCTTTAATTTTCCGCTCATAACATCAACTCAAGACAGATCAGTTAACTGTTAAGGGATTATTAATTCCTTTCACAACCATTTGGCTATCAGTTTCAATCACAAAGAAAGATCCAAAGGCATTTTCTAGTTGAATACCAAACTGTATTGGAAGAAGCTCAGCATGAATCCTACCCCTTGAAATCAATTTTAGTCTATATCTTGTGGGATCTCGTTTGAATTTTCTTAACTTTGCAATGAATCATATTGACAAACACAAACAATCTTTGTGGCCACTAAATTGCATATCCACAAATTAACAAAAAGAAATTGATAACCAAACACAAAATTTGTACATTGGTCAAATAATATTATATATGCTACATTTTGCATTTATATCATGAAATATATTCACTTGCAATGCTAAATCATGACATGAAAAAATATATAATGAATATTCTTCTCCCACATTCTATGGTGTCGGAAATCGGAATTGTATTTTGCTACAAGTGGAATCTAAGAAGGCGCTTAATTACATGCTCTCAAGATCCTGCCATGCTTCTCTTCTTTGATCTCCTTTTGATTTCTTGGCCACCGGAATGCTTGCGTCATCTTCTTGTGCGCCTTCTTCATTATCCTCGAGGAGGAAGAACTTCTGATCGAGAAAGCCGACCATTTCATCCTCAATCTCATTCCATCTGGCCCTTTTTTAGTCGGTGTCGATGATTTGAATGCTACTGATGAGGTGCTCCTGGCCCTCTGCATCGAGTTCGGACCAACATGGTCTTTGAGGATGGTGTCGATTTCAATTCCGACACCATCCACGATGAGGTGCTTTTGCGGGGAGAAGTGCTGTGATGATCATAAGGGAAGGTGTTGGTGGCTATAAAGAGATCAGAAAAGTCCATGGACTTGGATTTCTTGTTCAGCATTTTGAACTTACTAATTCTCTTTGCTTTTGGCTAAAGGAGTTTTGCTGGCAGGATGTTACTTTGTGCGTGTTTATATAACTTATACAGCAGAAATGTTGTATAACAAAGCCACAGTTTTAATTGTAGTTGTAGTTTAAACGTTTCATATAGTATTTAGTATGTGTTTATATAACCTCAAGCCTTTGACAAGTGAAACGGCCAATATTGATCGAGACTTCAGGTTATAAACTAGATTATATCTGCATTGAGTAAAAATTTCTCTTCCATAATAATGGAAAAATCAAAATCACTTTCCTCAATAATAAATGAACCTAGTGCTGATTAAAAGAAGTATTACAGTTTGTTTTCACCATATTTCCTCCTTTACATACATCTAACTACATCAGAAAGAAGAGAAAAGAACAAGAAACCCCTTGTTCATGAACGAACGATCCAATTAATCTAAAGCTTGATACCAAAACCAACTTAAATCAAAACATATGTAATATATGGACGATTTGGTTGGTATCTCGGTTAAACAACTAGGTAATTGTCAGTAGATAGCGTTACTCTCTGGGAAAATCTTGGGCCAGGCCCCACTCTCTGTGAGGTAACATTCTGAACCTGCACAAGTCCCCATATCAAAGCAAAAGATTGTCAGAAATGAGCATAATTACAGTAAATGCGAGTTCGCAACTATCAGGACATTGTAAGAAAGGCCAAATCTGCAGGCCACTAAATGTGTTTGTAGAAGTAAATCGCACAGACATTGGAAAGAAAACTGATGGATCTGCTAAGGGAACTAAGAATTCCAAGGACCCACTGCCAAAGTTCACAAACAATGTCAGGCGCCAAAATGGCAATTAGTGTCAGATTCACATCATAGACATTGATAAAGCTAACCTGCGGTTTGAGTTGTCGATGAGTATGATAGACCACTCAAGAACATAATTTCTTGAGTAATACCTGCAAAAACAAGTCCCAATGATTGCAAGTGTAGTGTGTAAAGTGGGTTGTGCGACAGAAAACTTACCTCCAATCGCCATCAATCTGCTTGACATTAGGACCCTGGCCATCCATTAGAGTAGGAAGTGGAACAGAGATGACGACATTTTGAAGATCAAACTGTGAAATAGCTTCATATTCAATATTGACAGACGTCTCATTCCCATCAACAGCAGGCCAGCAGTTTACTGAGATGAAATTAAGTTTAATCAATGAAACAACAAAGTGAGGATCTCAAAACACAAGACAATATCTCAATTGTAATTGGCACCAATGACTCATCTGTGCTCTGCATTCTCCACCGGAATAGACTGACTGGTTGATTAGCAGGAAATGACTTGGTCGGGTCTTTGAGCCCAATCATGTTTTCGTTGTTAAATAACTCTTTGTTGATGTTAGGGTGTGTTTTGAAAACAACTGAAGAATTTGTATCCACCTGAAAAAATGGATAATGGCATCATAAGCATCCTATTGTAACATCAAAAGAGTCCTTAATACAACCAATATTAATTGGTGAGAAACAGACATAGCCACATATGTTTTCATTTAAGTTGATAACAGAGGTACTGTTATGTATGTGGATCATTATATCACATGAAATCAATATTCAATGAGCCTGAGAGTTTAAACCAAATAAAAAACTTAGACGGCTCTATTTTGAGCTTTTAGTTAACAGTAACATAAAGTTTTTTGCAAGATATGGGAGCTTCAACATATTAAAATGAACAAAATCACTAGCAGTAAATATACAACTAATATAAGCACATCATTAAAAATTTCTAACTAACATTATACTTTTCACATCATCAAAAATTTTGTTTACATTCTAGTGATGAGGTATTAGTGCTAATTTGTTTAACCTTTGTAAAGTCACTAGTATAGTACATCGATTTGTTTTACACCAACTATTTTCCGTAACTCAAAAAAATACAATTTGTTTTTGTTTAAATTACATATATCATATTAGGAGATAAGATTGAGTAATAATGTTGTGGATGTCTTTCACATGTTGAAATTTATTTCAAAAACAAATTTGATCAAGTAAGATTTGATCTTTCACTACTTAAGTTCAATATAGTTACTAATGCTTATCAGACAATCACATAAGATTTGATTTTTCATTACTTCAGTTATATAGTTACATTCCGTTATAAAAGTGACCTTTTATTAATATGACCTTTTATTATTATTTCTATTCAATTCGTAGTAAAGAAAGTCAACTAAGGAAGTTCATTATTTGTCGAAAGTAACAAAGTAAAGATTGACCACTGTTTTATAGAGAATCACTATTTATGAGTAAAGATTAGTTACTTGATTATGAAAAGATGACTTACACATGGATAATTAAACTTAGTTTAATTAGTCTTTGTAGAAAGAATAGTAATAATTGATCTTTGGTTTGTTAAACCCAATAAGTCGGTGCATTAGCACTAAAACCCAATTAAGTAAGAGAGGTCAAGTAATAATATTTGACATTTGATTAGTTATATTTAATTTAATTAATGTTGATAAAAATATATAAAATATGTTATTGTTTGGTTATGAATTTGAAAGTGTGATGAAAGTTTCTAGAAAATAAAGTTTAAATAGACGTGATAACTCCACACGGTTTTCAGGGGGTTTGTGCCGGCCGGAAATTGTGTGTTTGTTGTAAATGCAATTCAGGAATATACAACAACATTCACTATTTCCTGTTACAAGCAGTAACAGCAGATGGGCTCTCTTGTACTGCTCCATTTCTCTTATGCAGAAAGGGGAAGACCCTTTGGAAATATATTCCAAAGGTGGTGAGCAATTTCCAGAACCAATCACCTTCCTCCTGTGATCATTCCACCATCTCCCTTGAAGGACCAACTGACAAGCTTTAGTATGGAACCTTGAAGGACCAACTGAATAGCACCACAAGCTCCCATGGTCTGGCCTTTGCCATTCCAATTCCATTGGTGCTCTATCAATCTGGAGATAGTTTAGCCTCCTAGATTGTTTTTGTTACTTAGTATTATCTTCATTTAAATCCTCTCAGTTGATTAGGGAGACATGGCTTTAGAATGCTTCATTCAGGGATGAAGATACACCAGGGGTAGGTGTGTCAGGGGAATGAACCATATCTTTAGAACTTCTCTTTCTATCAACTTCAAGGATTATAATGAAGTCCCTAGTTTTTTTTTATTACCAATTGCACTATGAGCTCTCTTGTATTCTTGTGCTCAATTTTAAAGGTTTGAGGAGCCTAATAAATCTCCTCCCACCATTGGTGGTTTAAATTAAAAAAAAAAATAGTAGATGGGCAAAATTCCGAGGTTTAAATTTACCTTTGAAGATCATTGTTGTAGTGTGGAGAGCTATTCAGAATGGATGGCCTACAGCCATGTTTCTTTGGTTTAGGAAATCCTTAGATACGCCTATGTGCAAGAGGTGTAATATTCTACAGGAAGATACTACTAGTACGCATCTTTTGTTAGGATGTGATAAATCAAGAAGAGTTTGGAGAAGTTCCAGGTTAGGTTTTAACTTTTATAACAATCCAGTCACAGATTTCAGGACTTGGTTTTGGAATTGGTTTGATAATACAACAGACATTGAGGATAATATGTATTATCTGGAGTATTTGGAAAGATAGAAATGGAGAGGTTATTGAAGGAAAAATTAGGATCCCGCTGTTGTTAATCAGGCAACAGAAGAGCATGGTAGAGCAATAGCAAGGGCAAGTATTCAGGATATTGAGGATGTGATGTTACCACAGTACATTTAACCTCAAGAGAAACATTAGAATCAAGGTTGGAAGCTATTGTTTGATGGATTCATTAAAAGAGAATCAGGGGAGGCAGCAGCAGCTTGGACCTGTAGTCTAAGTTCACAGAACTGTCAACTAAAGGGAGAGCACGGGTTCAGAGCATTTTTTGCATTACATGCTGAAATGTTTGCATGTTGGAAAGCTATTCAGCAACTACCTATCCACCTGGAGACAATGATTAGCATTGGGACAAACTCTGAAGTTTTGGTGCGGCTGCCGAAAAATCAGGGTAAGGAACCTCTATGGCAATTAAGAGGTTTGCTGAATGATATAAGGATAATTCTTCAACAATCAGGGTGCCAAGTTTCTATTTCCAAAGTAGCTAGAAAAGTTGTTCATTTAGAACATGTAAGGGCAACAAGTTTGTTGTCCAATTATGTTTCTTTGTTTTAATTATTAATATATCCTATTATCAAAAAAAAAAATTAACTCCAAGGATTGGAGTGGGTACTTGAAGGTACATCCTTTAAAATAGAGTTTTCGAATGTTTTTCAAATTTTATATGCTAAAATCATATTTATCTATTTTTTAAAGGAGATATTTTTCTATGTTATATTTCACATAAATAAATTTTGTAATCATCTCATGAACCACTCGCAAACAACTTGAGAAATACTCGCGAACTAATGATACATGGACTTCAAAATCTCAAATGTACTCTGTCCTACCCACATTCAAATATTCAATATACTTGATGTTGCATCAAATAATCATTGCTCTATCCTCGGACGATTCGCATGATTCGAGGAATATATTAGAGTGGCCGAAGGCTCACTAGGTGCCAAGGTTGTTCGTTGAAATCTGGGGTTTAGAAGAGGAAGCGGGGTGGGCAGTCCGCAGACAGTGGGGAGCATCGGGAATCTCTGCAGCTCGTTCTTGTGTTTCCCCTGTATATATGTTGTACATGGCCGTATCTTGCCATCCACGTGTTTGCACCCAGGATAATATATTGCCACAGCAGATGCGACAATGGCAAGATGGATGACCCGAGGAGAAAATTAGATGGGTGACGACGAGGAGAAAATTAATTCTGGCTTCCATTGTTAGGTTATTATGAATTAGTACAAAGCTTTAAATAGTTGTGTCTACAGGCTAAGGAAATCGTGTGAAATTTTGAGTAATGATTTTTGTGCCGGCCGGAAACTGAGGAAATCGGTTTATATTACAGGAAAGTGTGATCAGAAGTATACAGGTACTGAGCCTCTTGGAGGAAGTTCCAACCGTATGGAGAATGAGGTGATTGAGTTCCATTAGAATTCCAACATGTGAGTACATCACCATTTTATATCTGAGTGGAATAAATTTTCTAAAATTTGATTGTTTCTACAACTATTTTTAAAATCATAAGAAACTTCTGGTTAGATTTTATATTTTATTTAATTCATTTCATCTTACTCGGGGAGGGAGCTCCTTGTCATGGAGCGTACCTGGATGCCATAGAGTGGCATCGTAAGATAGCCATGGGGGAAGATGAGCCTTATCCTCCGAGTCTTCGTCGGGTTCCAGCCCGGGTAGAAATGGACGTGGCTTATGAAAGGTATGAAGATATGTCCATGTCCCTTAACTCGGACGAGGTGGCGAGTAGGATCAGGCGTGTCCGGGATATTACCACTTCCGGGGTTACTACCAAAGGGATGAAGACCGCGGAAGGCACTCGCATCAGTCGAGAAGAGAAAGGCAAGGGCGCGGCCGACTCCTTTCCTAAGTATATGTTTGTCACCTCTGCCGGGGTAAGGCGAATGCGTCTGGCCGAGCTGCTCCCGGAGGGGGCCGTAGCCCGTAGTTGTCCCCATCCCGGAACTCAACGAAGAAGAGGCTGAGCAGTTGGAGGAGGAGTTTGCATGGAACCAAGCTCCAAATGCCCGCTTTTCCGAAGACATCCTGTCTTCCCAATTCTTTGGAGGAGGCTTTCGTCTGAGTAACCCAGAGGGTGCTTCCGGTTTGGGCCCTAAATGGATATGACTGTTGTAGATAGAAAAACTTGTGTAATAGATAATATAGCCAATTTTCGTGCTTGTGTATCTTGTTCAGTTGTAAATTCAAGGTGATCAAATAAAAAAAATTCGGAAGTTAATCTTAACATTTATATTTCTGCAAAGGGAATGCCATTACATCTTCTGGCCCCCGGGCTTCATTCAAGTTCCGGGTCCTTTCTAGCGGGACGCCGGGATGGGAGCTACCCATGGGTCCCTTAAAATCCTTCCTTTCTATCTTTCTAGGCCCGGAGCGTGGCCAAACACTGGGGCTTCCTCTTAGCATATCCATGCTTTCGAGAGGGGGAATATCCATGCCTTGGTAGCTGAGGTTTTAAGCGGGGCACTCTACTTCCCATAAAACCTTCTCAAGTTAGCTACGTTCCATCTTCTGGGGACTGCCTTCCCTTGCTTGTCTTCAAGTACATAGCTTCCTCCTGGGTATGCTTCTTTCACCTTATAGGGTCCCTCCCGGTTGGGTGCAAGCTTCCCTTCCTGGATTTGATGGCTTTTGTCATTTCGCCTCATCACTCATTCTCCCGGGGCAAAGCTTTCCTTCCGACCCTTCTGTCGTGATACCTCTTCACTCGTTCCTTCACCTTTGCCTCATGAAGCCCAGCATTTTCTCTCTTTTCTTCCAAGAGATCCAAGTCAAGGCGTCGTTCCTCACCTTCCTCCCCCGGGCGCTGGAATTGGGTCCAAGGGCTTGGAATTCCAATCTCCACTGGGACCACCGCCTCCGATCCATACACCGGGCAGTAGAGAGATTCCCCCGTGGCTGAGCTCTCTGTCGTCCAATGGGCCCAAAAAACGCTGGGCAACTCCCATATCCAATTCCCCCTGGCTCCCTCCAGGCGGGCTTTCAGGCCATTGAAAATAGTTTTATTAGTAACCTCCACTTGCCTATTCGCCTGGGGGTGGTACACAGATGTCAGCTTCTGTTCTATTCCATACTTTACGCACCATGACTTGAAAGGATCATTTTCAAATTGTGCCCCATTATCTGTGACCATGATCTTGGGGATACCAAACCGACAGATGATGTTTTTCCAGCAAAACTTTACGCACGTTAACCCCCGAATGTTGGTGAGTGGTTTAGCCTCTACCGACTTGCTGCAGTAGTCTATGACCACTATCAAGTATTTGGCTCCTCCCGGGGTAGTGGGGAATGGTCCCACCAAGTCGATTCCCCACCTACTGAAGGCCATGCGCGCCAGTGATTCCCACCAACTCCTCTTGAGGCACATGGATCAAAGGGGCAAAGCTTTGGCATGGGAGACACTCATAGACATACTTTCCTGCATCCTTGAACAGTGTTGACCAATTGTACCCCAACATTAAGATCTTCCTTGCCACCGTGCGGGCTCCCTCCGTTGGATCCTTCATGTACCTCCCGGATCAAGTGCTGGCCCTCTGACCTCTCCACACACCTGAGTAAGGGTTGAAGATAGCCTCTCTTGTACAACACTCTGCTTTGGACCACATACCTGGGTGCCTTCACCCGCAGCTTTCTGGCCTGCACTCTATCTTCCGGGAATGTCCCCTCCTCCAGTTATGCCCGCATGGGGAGGATCTATGATTCTTCTTCATTCACCGACATCACCTGATCTTCCTCCTGATAACTCCCCCTTCCTAGGATTTCCATGTACAATCTTTGGTTAGGCGCAATTTTCAACTCCGAATAGGCCATGAAGCTATATACAACAGGAGCTCCTCCCCGGGGTTTGGCTTCTTTAGGGTTGGAAAATGCTGAAGGTGCTCCTTTAAGCTCTGGAACGCTCTTTTGCACTCCTCCGACCACTCAAACGCCTTGGCCTTCCTGAGAATGCTGAAAAAGGGTAATTTCCTTTTGGCCCCTTTTGACAAGAATCGGTTAAGGGCTGCAAGGGACCTTGTCAGGCGTTTCACCTCCTTAACTGAATTGGGGGAAGTCATCCTGGTTATGGCCTATACCTTTTCCGGGCTAACATCAATCCCCCGGTTTGACACCATGAATCCCAGAAACTTTCCCGCCCCCACTCCGATGGTGCTCTTTGAGTGGTTTTATCTTCAAATTGTTTCTCTCCAGTTTCTCAAATATCTCCTCCAGGTCCTTCAGGAATGCTCCATAAGTCCTGCTTTTCACCACCCTGTCATCTATATAGACCTCCATATTTCGACCCACCTGGTCCTTAAAGAGTTTATCCACCATCATTTGATAAGTTGCCCCCGCGTTCTTCAGTCCAAATGGCATCTTCTTGTAACAGAAAGTACCCATGTCGGTGATGAAAGAGGTTTTGGCTTTGTCCGCCTTATCCATTTGTACTTGGTGGTAGCCCTTATGTGCGTCAAAGAAGGCCAGCACCGGGTACTCCGCAGCGGCCTCCGCCAGCTGATCCAAGTTGGGGACTGTAAAGTCGATGCACATACGCCAACTCCCATCATGCTTCTTCACCAGGATTGGGTTAGCTACCCATTCCGGGTAGATGATCACCTCAACCACGCCGGCCTTTTTTGACTTTTGTACTTCGTTCCTTATAAATTCTGCTCTCTCCAGGGATAAAGGCCTATTCTTCTGTTTGATTGGCTTAGTCGTTGGGTTTATGTTCAACTTGTGTACCCCTAACTCCGGTAGCACTCCCACCATATCTTCCGGACTCCATGAGAATACCCCCTGATACTTCGACAAAAGCTCCTTTAACGCTCTTTTCACCTTATTCGGGAGATCCTTACCTACCGTGACCATTCATTTATCTTCTACCTGCATTTCTTCTAATTCCTGGCGAGGGACATCTCCATGCACCGCCCCCACCACCTTCTTTGCATCAAGTACCGCCGTCAGCATACAACTCCTTGTTACCGCCTGGCTTCCCCGGACCACCGCTACCCCCTGCGCAGTGGGGAACTTCATGGTAAGCAAGTACGGACAATTCACAGCCCGGGCCTGGGTCAGCCACGGTCTCCCTATGATTACATTGTACGGGGAGGGAGCATCAATCAATGCAAAGTTGCACATCACTGAGACTCTGTTGCTCCGATCCTTTTTGTCCACCATGCATACCGTCAGAGGGATGACCCCAAATGAAGTCTCTAGCTTGCCAGTGAACCCTGGTAAAGGAGACAAGGAAGGTTTCAAATTCCGCCTCCCGATCCCCAATTGGTCAAAGCAAGAAGCAAACATAATTTCCACGCTACTCCCGTCATCCACAAACACCCTTTTGACCATGAAACCTTCAATCTTTGTTGTTACTACCATTGGGTCTGAGTGGGGTATTTAAGGCGGTGCGGAGTCCGCCTCGGAGAAGGTGATAGTTTTACTGGGGCGAAACCTTTTCCCTTTTCCCTTGAGTCAGGGCCCGGATAGCCGAAACTGATTGTCATGCCTCTCATATCTCCCAGCTTATCACATTGATCTTCCTGTTAGTTTCCGGGCCGGTTCTACTGCCTGGACTGGAACAACGGCTATGGCGGGCCGCCCGGGGGCTCGATTTGTCTAGGGCCTTCCATTTCCTCTCCCGGGATTGGGTCTCCATCTCCTCCGGGGTTGCTCTCGAGCTTGGTCCCGGGATGGATATTTTTTCTTTTCTTCTACCGCCACGCAATCCCTCAGCTTCCCCCTTTATATCAATTTCTCAATTTCGTTCCTTAGCCCCCTGCACCCCTCAGTTGTGTGCCCGTATAACTAGTGATAAGCACACCATTTGTCCGAATTTTCTTTGGACGGGGTTCCCTAGATAGGCAGTGGATCGGAAAATAGATCCTTGTGGATGGCATGTATCTCCGTCCGGGACTTGCTCAGCGGGGTAAAGCTGTCGGCCCTTGCCCGGCTTGCCGGTGTGGGGCGTGGGTCCCTCCTTCTTGGCTCCGCCGCCCTTCTCCTTTGCATTATTTCCGGGAAAAACCCCTCGGACTCCTCCTTTCTCTCCCGGACGGCGTCGTTAACAGCGCAATACAGTTGTACTGCCATCTGCAGGGTGTGAAATGTTTCCGGGATGTTTTCCATCAACTTCTGAAAAAATAACACCATATCTTTCAAACCATTTATAAATCCGCTTATCACCTCCTTTTTTTGCTGCTTCCTGTCAATAACATTCATGTTGTCATCCATGTACCTCCGATAATACTCCATAGGTCCCTCGGCGGCCTTCTGTCGAGTGGCGAGGAGCTCAGTCAGTTGCTTCCCTTCCTTCTTCAGCCCGGCATATCTGAATAGCAAAGCCTTTGAGAAATCGTAATAATCTCTAAGGCTCTCCCGGGGTAAGGAGTCAAACCATAAGAGGCAATTTCCTCTTAGGTAACAACGCACCAGCTTACATCTCAACTCCTCTGGCATATCCATTGACGCCATCAAGTTCTGATAAGTTCTAACGAACTCCTCCGGGTCCGTCTCTCCATTGTACGTGGGAATACCTTCCGGGACACGAAGCCCCAGGGGCCATGGGTATGCTAGAACCCTAGGCATCCATTGGGAGGTGGGCCTTGCCCCGCTCCTCCCCACCAAATTGTCTAGCCGTGCCTCCAAAGAGTTGGAATCTTGTTGTACCACCTGTAGCCCCTCATCCTGTCATCCTCTCTGTAATACCTCTCCGGGTACCCGTAATTCAACCATGTTGATCCATACATTGGCAAAGAATACTGAGCCTGACTTCCGTATGTCCCCAGAGCCTGGGAGCCCAAAAAGTCCCTGGGCACAAACGGCGGAACGTGTTCGGTCTGCCCCAACCCCAACTGGAGCGAGGGTGATACGGGGGAGCGTGCAGAGTTAAGCTGGATTGCTGTCCAAATATGGTTTCCCGCTCCTATCCCGAAATTTGGAGGGAAGGATGGTGGTAACGTTGAGGAACTCACATGTCCTTATATCCTCTGCGACTCCGTAGTTCCGTCCAGATCAATGACCTCCCTCTGTGGCTCCTGAGAATGACCGGGTTCCTTTCCCGCTGATCCAGCCCTCCTAGAGTCCTGGGTGGAGAGTACCCATTGATGATACAACTCCTTATTAGCTCTCATTAAATCCAACGCGGCCATCTCCTCCGTCTTGACCAACGGCTGCTCCCACTCCCGAGGCTCCGGCCCCCGGGCAGGCGGGTTGCTGACCAATGGTTGTTCCCTCTCCGGGGCTCCAGCCCCGAGCAGGCGGGTTGTCTCCTCCGGGGGGTTCAAGTTCATCTTGCTCTCCCTGGTCATCCCTATGGGTGCTTATTGAGTCGAACCGATCGTGAGCAACTCGTGCTCGAACTCGGTCAAAACTCGACTCGACTCGAAGTATTAACGAGTTGAGTTTGAGCAAGCCATTACTTGACTCGAAAACTCGCGAGCACACTCGTTATATAAGTATTGTTATTTAAATTTAAATATCATAACTAATATTTCAATTTTAATTTTAATTATTTATCTTATTAATTTAGTACTTAGTTATTAATTGTATATGTATGTTAAAAATTTGAATATTTCGTTAACTATACATCAATTGTTTTATTACATTACTAGATTATATTTGAATTATCTATATTTATTATAAACATATATGTATTTATTAGCATTTTATTTAATTACGTCTTTCTAGCAATAAATTCATTACCATAATTTTAGAGAAATCAATTACTTATATTACAATTTACGTATAAATTAGATTATTATTATTCAAAAATAATTTTAAGTAATTTTTTATTTATTTTAAATAAAATTAAAAAAATATAATAGACAGTGATGATTTTCGAGTTCGAGCTCGAGCTCGAGTTGAGCTCGCGAGCAACACTATACATTAACGAGTCGAGCTCGAGGTTCGATTTAAAATGCTCGAGGTTCGATTTAAAAAGCTCGCGAGAAAATGAGTCGAGTCGAGCACGAGTAATTTGACTAACGAGTCGAGTCGAGCAAGCCTCTGCTCGTGATCGACTCGCTCGATAAGCACCCCTAGTCCTCCTCCTCTGATTCTGCCCCCTCAGAGGCGGTCTCCACGTGGTCGTCCTGTGTAGGGGTGGGCAAAAAAAACAAAATCCGAAAACCGAACCGAAACCAAATGATCTGAAACCAATTAACCCGAATCCGAATTCAATAAATGGGTTACGGGTATCCGAATTCTAAAAAACCGAATTACAAACATGGGTTTTGGTTCGGGTTTGGGTATTGAAACTCAACCCGAAAACCAACCCGAAAACCGAATTCAAAAATTAATATATAATAAAATAATTAATGTACTATACATAATAATAGTAAAACTTGAAGTTAACCTTATTTCTAACTGTTATGGAGTTTGGAGTCCAGATTGGCAGATTGATAGTAATCTTCTAAATTGGTTAACAGAATATTGAATTTGTATTTCAACTAAACTCTCCCTCTTTTCTTATCTACGTTCTTCAGACTTAAATATCCAAAGTTTAAAGATTTGATTTCATTTGTCGTGATATTTGTATGAATGATTTAAGCATATCTATGTTTTAGTTGAATAATTTTGATTGAGATTTTTTAGAAATTTTAGATTGTCCAAAATCTTGAAGTTGTAAATTGGGTTGTCCGGGTTCAAACCGAAACCCAAATAACCCGAATTCGAATTCGAAATTCGGGTTTTTAGCTAATATGGTTCGGGTTTGGGTTTGAGATTTTTGAAGGTCAACCCGAACAACCCGAACCGAACAACCCAAAAACCGAATAACCCGACCCGATGCCCACCCCTAGTCCTGTGGCACTCCCGGCTCACGCTGGCGCTCCCGGCTCACGCTGGCGCCTTGCCTCAGCTTGCAACTGCCTAAGTGTCACATCATTTTTCGGGGGAGGGGGGCGACTATCCTCCGGGGGTATGGTATCTTTCGCGGCCTTCCGCACCCTCTCCTTACTGGCTCCATCTCGCGAAGGTGGAACTTAGTCGGTCCCACTAGGCGTGCCAATTTGATGCTACCCAAATCCACTGGTCTCCTGTGCTCCTGTGCTATCTGGGGGTCCTCTGGGGGCTTCGAAGGACCTACAAAATAGACCCCGGGAGTAGCTGCTCCGGTGTGATGATGAGATGGGGGTAGCGGTGAGGAGGAAACCGTATTGAAAATACTCTCAATAAGAAGTAGAGAGATAAAAGTCAAATACCTGATTCACTATTTGGTGCTCGTACTATAATGTAAGTTTCCTGCGCAAGATTACATTCAGGACCACCTCTGCCTGTCTCATCCCTTGGATGGACGTGCCCGCATACCGGGGGATCCATCCTCTTCCGGGTTGGGCCAGAAGCGATCCTTTCGGTCCAACTTAGCACTGAGCCGGTATTATCAATGTCAAATAAAACTCATTCAAAAAGAAATATAAATATAAAAAGTTAGTTCAACCATCGGGCTATTAGCAAAGACTTGACACTCCAAATTTGGGAACATGAAATGGTCCAGAAATCCAAATATTGCACTTAAGGGAAAACGTTTTTACATTACGTACGGCCCTTTCACGTAATTAAGTGCTGCTGAATACGGAATACCGGCCACAAACTGCTCGGAGACTGAGGGTTGACAAACTGACATTAATATTGATCCTCCGTGTAATTTCACTACGCGGTCGACTACAAGTCTTCTACTTCAATCCCGAATCCCAATTCACTTAAATTTAATTAAGTTTAACCCAATGAAATTGAATTTATTTCCGTTGCAAATAAGTAAAATTGCACATGACCTTTTTTTTTTTTTTTTGAAAATTGCACATGACCTTAACAGGAAGTTAAGAAGAATGGTAATACAACTTGATTAGAAGATAAGAATTAAAAGTATAATACATTACTACCAACGGAAGAACGGTAATACAACTGAATATTAACTGTCAAACGACCTAAAATGATATCTTTCTAGTAAATGGAGAAAATTTTAATTGCGCTAGAGTGATTGAGGAAAATTTTTAAAAATAAAATTTAATAAAAAGCTCACCAATTTTTAAAGGGATTCTAATTGTGAAAGAAAATATCGAATTAAACTAAACCAAAGTTATAAGAAGTGGTATTTTTATTTTAGAATAATTCTAAATTCATATAAGTGAGGAACATTTATGGGTTACTCAAGCATAATAAGAAAAAAAAATTAAAAAAAAACATAACAATAAAAAAATAAACAGTTTTATTACAACTTAAAAACTATGAAAAGTCCATAGTGTTCGCTTATTAAAGGAATATTCTGTCGACTGTATTTTTCTTAATGTATATATAATTCGCTTACCGAGCATATCCAATAATCATGATATATATCACATAAGACATAGAATTTGAATGTGGTTCTATACTTTTAATTCTAGTCTAACTAAATGATTTCCGATTCCCAGCAGATATAAATATACGTATTTATGCATTATTTCTAATGAAACAGAGCCAGACCATCATAATGGCAAGCAACCAGTCAATTTACGCTCTCCTCTGCACTTTACTGATTGTGGCATTCGTTTCAAAATGTCAATGCCAAGACAGAAAGGTTTGAAGAATCATATATATATATATATATATGTATATATGTGTAATTTATCTTTTATTTGCCGCAAAATATGATACTAATTGGTTGTATTTGTATTTGTATAATTGAACAGACACACATTGTGTATTTGGGAGAGCTGCCACGTCGCGATGATGGAGATGCGATGACATCATTTGCATCAGCGCAAGCACAGCACAATTCCATTCTCAGCACCGTCTTAAAAAGGTTTTTATGCAGATCCATTTTTAAAATCTCTTCCTTTCTTTTAATATACATATGATGCAAATACTTGGTTTTAATCCACCAATGAATTTTCCAGTGCTTCGTTGGCGCGTGAATGTTTAGTTCACAGTTATGGGAGAAGCTTCAATGGTTTTTCTGCAAGATTGACTGTGGAAGAAGCTGCCGCAATATCACGTAAATATATATGTATATATATTTCTTTTGCCGGAATATTTGGTTTCTGACCGTGTTTTGGGTGCAGGAATGGAGGGAGTTGTGTCCGTGATGCCGAGCAGGGTTTACCATCTCAAAACGACAAGATCTTGGGATTTCATGGAGTTCAACAATATTCATCAATCACCTAATTCTGTTCGTAGCGAGGGAGATGTTATTATTGGAATGATTGATAGTGGTAATTATTATTAACATTGTTAATCATGGAAAATCAAAATATTAATTGTTCAATTTGATTGATCACAAGAATATTTTTGTTAATTTCATCAATTTTGATTTTCTCTTTCTACATGCTTGGTTTTAGGCATCTCTCCGGAGCACGAGAGCTTCAGCGATCAAGGGCTTTCTCCTCCACCAGCTAAGTGGAAAGGGGCTTGCCATTCTCATAACTTCACTTGCAACAAGTAAGATCATGTTCTCCTCACGTGGTAACTCAACTTATCTGAACTTAAAAAACTTTATATGAGCTTAATCTAAACTCATCTAAACTGAGCTGAATTTAAATATATAGATACGTTGAACTAATCTGAATTGAACCCAAAAAAGGTATATATTTGAAATTTAATAATTTGAATATAATATAGTAAATTTAAAATATATATACGGAACAGAGTTGCACTGAAATATATAGATAAACTGAATTGAAGAGAAATAAGTAGGATCAATTTCAATATTTGAATTGGGATGCATTTGATAGTTTTCTCTAGTGTAATGTTGAATAAATTATAGTCATCTAACTAAATGATGTATATGCAGCAAGATCACAGGGGCGCGTGCTTACTACGGCGACGTCGTCGAGTTGCCACCGAAGGACACGTCACCAAGAGACTCGGTCGGCCACGGAACGCATACTTCGTCGACAGCGGCAGGCCGGGAAGTGGCGAACGCGAGCTACTTCGGGCTAGGAGAGGGCGTGGCGAGAGGGGCAGTTCCCGGCGCCAGGATCGCCGTGTACAAGGTGTGCTGGGAGGGTACCGGTTGCGGTGGTTCGGACATCCTCAAGGCTTTTGACGACGCCATCGCCGATGGGGTGGATGTGATTTCTATCTCAATTGGTGGGAGTTTTCCGATGGATTATTTGGATGACACTACTGCCATTGGAGCATTTCACGCTATGAAGCACGGCGTTCTCACCTCGGCTGCAGCTGGAAACAGTGGCCCCGTTCCGGCCACTCTCGACAACTACGCGCCGTGGATTCTCACGGTTGGCGCCAGCACCATTGACCGGAAATTCGTCACCCAAGTTGTGCTCGGAAATGGACAGTTTATCAGCGTAAGCCTTCATCTTTTCTATAATTTTTGTTAGGTTCATGATGTATGATGTATATATATATGTTAAATGATGCTTTCAGGGAGTTTCAATAAATAATTTCGAGCACGGGATAGTGCAACCATTGGCGTACGGAGGAGACATGGCGAACTACACAGCAGGTTCGAGCCCTAGTCTGGCTAGCAGTTGCGAGGTGGAGTACATGGATACCAGCAAAATGGCGGGAAAGATTGTTTTGTGTGATCCAACGCAATTGGATTCTGCTACAGAAGGGCTTATACTTGGCCGTGCTGCCGGAATGATAATGATCTCCGACGGTGACCTCGATGATGCCTTCAGCTTTCCATTTCCAGCAACAACCATCTCCAGAGATGACAGTCTCAAAATTCTCAATTACATCAAAACCACACAGTAATTAAGCCTTACCCTATATGTTAAGATTTAATTTTAGTTCAGAAGATGTGAAATCAGTATCAATTCATCATTTTTCCAGGAATCCATCTGCTACTATCTTGGCTTCGGATGAATTTAAGGACACCTGGGCACCAACAGTGGCTTCTTTCTCTTCGAGGGGACCAAACCCTATCACTCCTGACATTCTGAAGGTAAATGTTTCTTGAACTTAATTAAGATTCCAAAGAAAATAAAAACACCATTTCTTGAACTTAATTAACCAGGCCAATTTCACTTTGTAAAATGAAACAGCCTGATATTACGGCCCCGGGAGTGGACATTCTTGCAGCATGGACTCCATTGCATTCGCCTTCTGAATACTATGACCGAAGAAAGGTTAAGTACAACATAATCTCGGGAACTTCAATGGCATGTCCTCATGTTACTGGTGCAGCTGCTTATATCAAATCTTTGCATCCTGATTGGTCTCCAGCAGCCATAAAATCAGCACTTATGACAACATGTAATATCATCAAGTTGTCCATCCTATTTCCTTTGTTGTATTCTTTGTAGGACTAATCACATCACATTTTTTATCTCAGCCAATCGGGTGGACCCGAGTAAGCACGATGATCGCGAATTTGCTTATGGCGCCGGCCATCTGAACCCTACTGCAGCAGCTGATCCGGGCCTGATTTTCGATGCGAATGAGGCTGACTATGCCAACTTGCTATGCAAACAGGGCTACAACACCACCACCCTGAGACTGATCACCGGTGACAAAAGCACTTGTAAAACTAGGGTTTCAGGCAGGGGCTGGGATATGAATTACCCATCTTTCGCCCTGTATCTTCTAGATGGCGAAGAGATCAATGCCACTTTCACAAGGACGGTAACTAATGTCGGGAAGCCTGCAAACTACCATGCTAGTGTGGTGAAGAACGGTGACTTGGCCGTCGACTTTGATGTTAAAATGGAGCCATCGACGCTTGAATTCTCATCTGTTGGGGAGAAAAAGACCTTCAAAGTTTATGTGACAGGTCCAAGGATTTCGATGCAGCGAATCTTGTCCGTACATGTGGTCTGGACAGATGGTGTTCATCAAGTTAATACACCTCTGGTTGTGCACAACTACACCCCTCGTTCCACCTTTCGCCCTAATCCTTTTTCTTTTTAGGCAAGTTTGTTTCGCGGACATGTTCTCTTCATCATCTCGTATATAGTTCCGTTTAATTCAGTTCAGTAAAATTATAACTCATATTAATTTAGTTTTGTTGATTGTATTTTACAATAATTAAATTAATTTTCACTTTAGTTTAGTTTAGTAATGTATGGTGTTCTACATATTTTGAATAGATAATCATATGAATTTGTTTGATAGTCAAATTGACTACTATTCTGGAATTGAACTTGTTATAATTTCATGTTAATGAGGACTTTATATTTTCATGTACTCTGTATGTGCCAAAAAATTAAAAGGTCCAGAGTTATATATGAATTATCAAGCTGGATAATTAAAAGATCAGGTCTTGACGAAGGTCAGGCCAAATAATAAAAAGGTCAAGAATTGACGAATCATTAAGCAAGATAATTAAAGGGACATATGTTGATGAAGGTGAATTAAGCAGGATAATTAAAAGGTTAATTGTGGATGGATCATCAAGCTGTATAATTTGTTAATGAAGGTCAATCCAGATAGTAATAGGACAATTAGTCTCTCTCCAATTCATCTCGCTCCGTAATTCTCGCCGATTCTCAAACGGTCGGATCTGCAGATCACCGGCGCCGCCATGACGGCGGAGCTTGTCACCAGTGCGCAGCCCCCAACACAACAACCCATCCCACGAATCAAGGCATCATATGCCCAAACTGTGAAACCCGATCCAATCAGAGCACCCTTCACTCCAAAACCTCGAATCGACCACCTGGGAGAACCGGGATTACACTTCTCCGATGAAGAGTGTGATAAACTCGAGGAGCCACTGAAACTTACCCTAGTCGGGAAGTTTTCCAGAGCCCGCCCTAAACTTGAAAAACTCCGGCGAGATTTTCAAACAGCAGGGTTTATGGGCCATATCGAGATTTATCTTCTAGACAATCATCAGGTTTTAATTCATTTTACCCTTTCAGATGATTATTACAGGTGTTGGATGCATAAAGTCTGGAACTTTGGGGCATACTCGATCAGAATCACCAAATGGAGCCCAGACTTTGACCCGAACGCAGACTCCCCAATTATCCCGGTATGGATTGCTTTATATAGTCTTAAACATCAGTTCTTTGAAGAGCATGCTTTGTTGTCAATTGGAAATCTCATAGGGTATCCTGTTAAAGTAGATAAAGCTACTCTGAATAGAACTAGGCCTCATGTTGCTAGAGTATGCGTAGAAATTGATATAACAAAGCCTCTAATTGATAGAGTATGGATCAGCTATAGAAAGAATGGATTTTGGCAAAGGGTTGAGTATGAGGGGGTTCCGGACTATTGCACAAACTGCTCTAGAATAGGCCACCCAAAGGGCTCTTGTCATAGCCAATCTGTCTCTAAACATACCATGCCATGGAGACCTTTAAAACCAGATCCTAATAATGCAGCAACTAAACCTATCCCGAATAATGTAGTAACTAAACCATCCTCATCAGGTTTAAACCCCCAGGAAAAAGAAGTCATTCCAACTGATGTTTTGAATGTTAACCCTGCTGCTAAAGAAGTCTCCTTGGAAAAGAAAGGCAATCGTTTTGTAGGGTATAATCACAGACAACATCAGGGACGTATATGGAAGGAAAAACATCATCAAGATCAAAATCAACATCAGGAAGTGACCATGAACCAAGTTGTCTCCAAGGATACCTCTCAGCAAATGAATCAGACTCCAAGTATCCTCAAGGGATCATCCAACATCACACAGGTAGAAGGTATTAATGAACTGGTGCTAATAGAAAATGTATCAGACACTGATGAACATGATTTGCACCTCATTGATACCTCACAAGAGCTTATAGCAATTTCAAATAATCCAATGGTTACCTTTAACACTAGTGAGTTGAATACTCCTAGTGTCACCAAAGTTTCTAATAATTTTATTAAGGAGAATGCAGGATCAGGGAATCAGGTCCAAGAGGAGTCACTACAAAGGAATTCAGTGGAACAGGACTCAGAAGGGCCATCCCAGCTCCCAGTACAAGAACAAATGGACATTTTAAAGGATCATCCCAAATCAGAAGGGAACAATGGTGATAGAAATCAAGACTGGATTCAGGTAAGTAGAGGTAAGCCATTTAACTTTCATACTCCAGCTATACTGAACAGTGAGGATAGAACCATTTTAGACAATATTGACCTACAACCTAGAGTGATATGGTCTAAAGATAAAGGAACTATAGATAAAGAGGGAGATATATTTTTGGAACCATCTTTATTAACTCCCAATAGCTTTAGAAGCCTTCAAATGGATAATGTATCTGATGAGGACCTTATATTCTCTTTAACGGAACCTAAACAGAGAAATCAGAGGAATAAAAAGAGCTATGTAACATCAGTAAAATCAGATCAGACTAAGGCCCAAGTTGATTCCCAGAACTTAGGTAAAAATGGTAGCATTTAATATATGTGTCTGGAATGTAAGAGGTCTTAGGAATGATAGAGCTCAAAATAAAGTTAGGAACATAAAAAGAAAGCATGATATTAGCCTCTTTGTTCTAATTGAACCTATGTTAAAATCTGATCAAATTGCATCCATAGCTTTTTCAACTTGGTTTCAATAACTACTATAATGAACCTAGAGACAAGATATGGATCTTCTGGAATGATGCATTTAACATCTCTATTGTTTCCATACATGATCAATTTGTTCTAGCAGAACTGCAACATTCTTCATCAACTTTTAAATGGTTTTCTGCATTCATTTATGCTAGGCATGATAGGTCAGCTAGATATCCACTATGGTATAATCTCTCACAACACTGTAACGAACCGATAATGCTAATAGGGGATTTTAACTGTATTAGAGAACCTAGTGAATATCTAGGATAATCAGCACCTAACCTTAACTGCATGCTAGATTTTAATGTATTCATAGAAAACAATGATCTCATTGAACTTCCAACCTCCGGGAATCATTTTACCTGGAGTGGGGTGAGGACTGGAAATGTTTGGGAAAGGTTGGATAGGGGACTTTCTAATGAGGCTTTTCTAAATCTTTTTCCAAATACGAGTATCAGAGTAAAAGCAAGACATCCTTCTGATCACTCTCCTCTATTGGTTTCAATTGCTAATTTAAGCTATTCTTCTGGCCCTAAATCATTTAGGTTTCAAAACTGTTGGATCACTCATTCTAATTTTTTTACAAACAGTTTCCCAAAACTGGAACCTAAACTGTGAGGGTCAGGGCATGCTAAAGTTTTCACTCAAACTAAGAAGACTTAAAACAGTGCTAAAGGAATGGAATAAGTCAGTTTTTGGAAATATTAATGATGCAGTTCAAACTGCTGAAGATAAAGTTCTTGAAAAAAACTAAATCATCAGCAAAATAACGATCCTCAATCCAGAATGGAACTGCATCAATCTCAAGCAGAACTAACTCTAGCACTTAACAGAAAAGAGATTTTTTGGAAACAAAAAGCTGGAGCTAAATGGCTAGCTGAAGGTGATTCAAACACCAAATTTTTTCATGCTTCAGTGAAATCAAAACATGCTAGACAGGCCATAACAGAAATAAAAAACTTTAATGGCCAATGGATAAAGAATCCTGAAGACATAGGAAATGAAGCTGTTTCTTTTTTCTCTAACCTCTTGAGTGCAGAGAACACAGATATAGATGGAACAGCAACTCAGGAAATGCTAAGCAACATTCCCAGGATGATCTCTGATCAGACAAATGATAGCATGATGAGTCTCACAACAATGGAGAGTTTAAAGGAGCTTGTTTTCAAAATGGATGGAGACTCTTCTCCAGGACCAGATGGATATCCAGGTAAGTTCTACACTGTGTGCTGGGAAATAATTGCTGATGATCTATTATGTGCTGTTAATGAGTTTCTATTTGGAGTACCAATACCTAGAGCCATAGCTGCCTCATTTTAATCCCAAAAAGATCTGTGAATATCAGTTTCAATGACTATAGACCAATCAGTCTCTCTAATTTTTTAAACAAAATCTTTTCAAAAATCTACACAGTGAGATTGAAACCTTTAATGCCACAACTTATATCTCCTGAACAGTCAGCATTTGTTCAGGAGAGAGAATTAGCTTATAATGTCCTTCTTATGCAAGAAATGGTTAAACGGTTAAATAACAGGACTGGAGGTCCAAATCTCTGCATAAAATTGGACATGATGAAGGCATTCGATAGAGTCTCATGGTCTTTTCTGAACTCACTGCTTCTAAAACTAGGATTTCATGGTAGAATAGTTAGAATTATAATGAGCAACATGGCTGCAGCAAACTTCTCCATTCTTGTTAATGGAAAACCCTTTGGCTTCTTCAAAACATCCAGGGGATTAAAACAAGGAGATCCCCTGTCACCTTACTTTTTATCCTTCTTACAGAGGTGTTTACAAGAAACCTTAGGATTCTATATGAAGAAACAAGGATTGGATATTATAAGCTCCCAAACTCAGTCTATAAGGTCACTCATCTCAGCTTTGCTGATGATACTGTAGTGTTCTTAAAGGCTAATAACACTAGTTTACACAACTTGAAATCTTTTCTGGAAAAATACGAAATATCAACAGGCCAGAAAATAAATTTTCAAAAATCATCTTTCTACTTATCAAAACATGCATTAGTAACTTATAGGTCAATGGTCCAGAACATCACTTCAATAACTCAAGGCACCTTCCCTTTTCAATACCTAGGGTGTCCTATTTTCACTGGAAGAACAAAGCACAACTACTTCCAAATTATTTTTGAGAAAATTACAGCAAGATTACTCCTCTGGCAGAATAAATGGCTTAATCAAGCAGGCAGGTTAATCTTACTGAAGCATGTTTTATCATCAATACCCTTACATATTCTAGCAGTCACAAAACCAACAAAAGGGGTCATTGATAAAATCCATATAATGTTTGCAAAAATTTTATGGGGAACCTCTGAATATGGACAGAAAAAAAACATGGAGATCTTGGCCTAATTTATGCTACCCAGAGTATGAAAATGGCCTCAATACCAAAGATCTTCATGTACTGATAGATAGTTTCTCATTAATATTATGGTGGAAAATGCAAATGGGAAATAATCTTTGGTCAGAATTCATGTGGGGGCTTCCAAACTATTTAAAAAACTCCAAAACATGGAGGAGAATCAAAGATATTCATCAAATAGCCTCTGAGAACTCACATCTACTAGTTGGGGAAGGGAAAATTTCCTTTTGGAGTTCAAACTGGTCAAATGATTACCCCTTAATTGAAGTTTGGAATGATAATAATGAAATACCCTTCCCAGACTTAACTATTTCAGAATTCTGCCTTAATCAAGAATTTTATGTGCAACAGTTTCAAAATGGGCTAGATACAGAGCACATTAATTTAATATCCAAAGACTTTACTCTCTATGAAACATATCCTGATAGACTTATTTGGAAAATAGAGAGAAATGGGTATTTCTCACTGTCCTCAGCATACAACCTGTTAAGATCAAAAAGAGAGGTAATTCCATCATTTAAACACTTATGGTCAAAAAACCTCCCTCTGAAATACACTATTTTCAGCTGGAGATTACTCAACAGGCTTTTACCTCTCCCAGATGTGTTAGAAGATTTTAATTTCCACTTACCATCCATATGCCCATTTTGTAAAAGTAATAATGAAGATATCCACCACTGCTTCAATGAGTGTGAGAATGTTAAAACCTTCTGGACACACTTGCATCAATGGTTGGATATTCGAAATGTTACCTTTAATACACTATGGGATAGATTTTACTTCTACTGGAATGTGGATATTAAGGTTAAGACACAGGAAATAATAATCAGAATGCTTCCTTGCATAGCGGTTTGGTACATTTGGTGTGCTAGAAATAAATGGGTTTATGAGGCAAAGATACCTGACTGGTCCTCTATAGCTTCACATGTATATAGCACTCTCAAAGCAATTCTGAAAATAAAGGGAAAGACATGGAAACAAACTGATGCCACTAATCTCCCATCTAGTCTCTTGTCTCTGGCTCCTATTCACTCAGGTCACAGGACAAGACAAATCATCAATGTGCAGTGGAGACTACCTCAGAAACAGGCAAAGCTCAACACTGATGGTTCAGCCTTGAAAAATGGAGATGCAGGTGCAGGTGTAGTTCTCAGAAATCAGGAGGGCAGGGTTTTGATAGCAAAATCAAGGTTTCTAGGTGGATAGCCTTGAAGCCGAGGTCACTGCACTATCTATAGGGCTGGAAACTGCTTACACCAGTGACATGGATGAAGTGGAGTGTGAAGTAGACTCACTAATCCTGCTAAAAATGGTGAGAAAGGAATTCAAGATACCATGGAAACTCATACCTTTGATGAGGAACATTTGGCTCATAACAGGTGAACTCTCAATCTCTTTTTCCCACATTTATAGAGAGGCTAATTCTGTAGCAGACTCATTAGCAAAACTGGCTAGTAAAAGTAAGGAATCTCAATCTTTTAATCACCAGAATCTTCCAAATCAAATTAAAGGGCTGGTTATATTAGATAGTCATGAATTTCCTTATGTTAGAAATGCTTAGAACCTTTGCTGGGAACTCTGGATACTGCTGTTGTTTTGCTTATATGACAGGTTATAAAGGAAGGATGAGAAGGAATCATGCAGATAGCACCACAGTGAACTTTGGAAGGAGCTTCAAAAAACAGGTGTATAGGACCCAAAGCTCATTTTTATCAACTCATAACTTCTTAGCTCTATTTACTGGTTTCTCCCTTATCTTGTTACAGGGATACCACAAGGCCAAAGGCCTTGTGGTGAAAGGTCAGCATCATGAAGAACAATTCCTTCAACTTAGGAGGGAACAGGATGATATGATGATCCAAGACCAATCTCCATCCACTCATATCCAACAATGGAGATACCTGGAGACACTCTGTACCTGGAACTTTTTAACAGTTTTAATTCTAAAGAAGTTTGTAGTTTCTGATCACAATCAAGTGGCAAATTTGTGCTCTGTCAAGTTCACCTTGATAATCACAAACATGCACCTTGTAATGATATCCTCACCATGGCAAACATGTGTTCAACTGGGCAACCTTTTGTTCACAAACCTGGATTGGTTGAGTAGATATAGAATAGAATCTATAAAATATAGTCTCATGTTCCTTGGTTTATCCCAAGTTTTTTCATCCCAATTGGTTGAGGTTTTTCTTGAACCTCAAGTTTTTTCATCCCAACTTGTTGGAGTTTTTCTTGGACTCATTGTAATTTATCAAGGTTTTTTGAGACTTATGGTTTAGGGAGCCAAATAAAAATCCCTCCAGCTCATCTGGTTTTAAATTTTTTTTTTAAGAAAAAAGGTCAATCCAGATAATAAAAAAAGGTCAAGTACGTCTTGATAAATCATCTACCCATATAATTAAATGGTTAAGTGTTCACGAAGGTCATGCCAAATAATAAAAGGTTAAAATTTGATGAATCATCAAGCACGATACTTAAATAAGGTCAAGTGTTCATTCAAGCGAAATGATAAAAGGTCAAAAGTTGATGAATAATCAAGCATGATAATTTAAAGGTTAAGAGCTGATGAATTGTCAAAGAGGATGATTAAAAAAAATCCAGGTGTTGATAAAGGTCAAACCACATAATAAAAAGGTCAAGTGCTCGTGAAGAGTCAAGTCAAGCGCATAGATCAAAATCAAGAAACAGAGCATCAAGAACAAAAGTCACAATCATATCCGTGTATAAATATTTTTGTAGACTAATAAAATCAATTCAAGGCTCTGGTACATCTACCCAATGTAACATCATTTTAGAGATTATATATCAAATGAAAAACTTAGAACATCAATTAATAAAAAAGATTAAATGACTATTCAAGAAGGTCAAGAAATTTACATCCAAATTCTATTTGGACAAAAAATCAGATTAGACTCATCAGAAAGCAGATGTAATGCTCAACATCAAAAAACATCAGATCAAAAGGTCAAGTACACATGAAAGCTAGCTGGACGGAGAATAACGCTGGCGGATTCACGCCGCCGGAGATTGGAGAGGAGCGTCGTCGCCGGAAATTCCAGGAAAAGTAAATGACATACAATGGTACTATAAAATAAGCTAGGACACATTAACTTTAAAAGTTTTATTTATTTATGTAAAGTCCAGTTTTTGTTGGTTGCTTTGTGGAATGTCATGTTGCAACATGACTTTGTTTGACAGAAAAAGATAGAATATTTTCCATGTTCCAGCGCAGGTTTTGAAAGATGGAAGGAAATATTGTGTGCGGTTTTTCTATGGAAACTACAGTCCTAATGGATGTCTACAACGCGTTTTGCAGCTGTATTAAGATGAGAATATTCAAGGAATGAAATATTCCATAAATAGAAGTTGAGACAACCATAAATTCCTTTTCTTCAAGGATTTAGATTTGGAATAGAAGTGTATTGAAGGAAGGATTCAAGAGCCGTGAAAAAGGAAGTTTTTCCATGGCATTGTGCTATAAAAGGAGGACATTAGTTGCGTGCTCGATTGGCGATTTTAATAGCAAAATTCTGTAATTCAGAGTTTTTATCTTTCGAGCAAGGAGGCAACGCAGTCCACGGTTGATGGGAATTACCCGGATTGGAAGACCAGGATGCGTATCTTTATTGATCAACTTGATGATGATGCTTGGAATATGATCGAGATTGGTTACAGTCCACCTACCTCAACCAATGCTGCAGGAGAAACTATTTCAAAACCAGCCCCATGGAATGATACCGAGAAGGCACTGAAAAAGCTCAACTGTAAAGTATTGGGTGCTTTATATAATGGGGTAAAGGATGACCAGTTCAGGATTATCTTTGAGTGCACAACTGCCAAGGCTATCTGGGAAGCTCTTGAGAAAGAACGTGAGGGATCAAGGCCTGTCAGGAAAATTAAGATTGGCATGATTAAGTCAGAATTTGAGAGATTGGAGATGATGGAACATGAGACTGTTGATGAATTCAGCACTAGATTGAAAGATTTAATCCATAGAGCACACCAGTTTGGAGAAAGATATACTGAGGCTCAAGTTCTGGACAAGGTAAAGAGGTCACTGCCTGAGAGATTTTCAGGATTAGTCATGAACTTGGAGATTAATTCCCAGCTGGATGTGGTAACTCTAGATGAGCTAATGGGATTTATGAAAACATCAGAGATGCACACTGATAGGAATAAGGACAAAAAGGCACTGTCCTTTCATGTTTCTCAATCAAAAGGGAAAGGAAAATTGGAGGAGATGGATAGTGCTGGATCAGATGACATGGCATTGCTGGCAAGAAACTTTGGAAGACTTATGAGAGGAAATCAAGGTAGAGGCTTTTCTGGAAATCAGGGCAGAGGAAATCAGGTCACTCAGAATCAAGTTAGAGTATATCCTATTCCTCAAGGTGCACAATCACAAGTTGGTCAAGGCCAAGGAACTCAGACTTCAGACATGCAGAACTCAGCCAAAGCCTTTCAGGGAAGTAACACTACTCAGAACATGCTCAGATCAGTGGATGATTTACCAAGGGGTCCTGAAGGTAGTAGGCATGCTGGAAAACCTCAGTGCAAGGAATGCAGTGGCTATGGACATCTTGCTTATCAATGTGGAAACTTTCTAAACCAACCTAAGGCTTTGGTTGCAACTGATGAAACTTGGAGTGATGATGAAAATGGGAGCCAACCAGAGAAACATGTATCTTTTGGGGTTAAAGTTGTGGAATCAGGACCAGTTCCAGATGGAGTAGATGAGGTTAATGATAATGAAAGTGGCTCTATTCAGAATGCATATGATGACCTGTATAGAGAATGGGAAAAATCAATTGAGATCATCAAAAGCTTGAAGGGTACACAAAGTGGAGGAGCTGAAGCCTTAAAACTTGCTGAAGAAGTTGAGTCTCTGAAAGTAAAGGTCAACACCTTAGTGAATGATTCACTGGTTGAGGAGCAGGAAAATGAAGAGCTGACTTTGAGTCTTAAATCCATGACTAAAAGAGCTGAGAAAGCTGAAGGGTTGCTTGCTGATCTGTTGAAGAAAAATGAGATTTCAGAAGGAAAGAAACCCATGGATGATGTGGATAAAGCCATGAAACTAGAGACAATGACCAAGAGAGCTAAAGATGCTGAGGTAACCTCTGAAATTATAAGCAATAAGGTGGAGATCATAACCACTAGAGCTGTGAATGCTGAAGAAAAAGTCAGGGCCAGAACTATTGACTGTGACAATCTGGGAAAGAAATTGAGATCTTTGACTGCCAGGGCTGAGGAAGCTGAAGCAACTATTCAGAAACTAAACAAGGGCACTGCTAAATTGGATGACCTTCTGGTTATGGGAAAGAATGCTGGAAATAGACATGGTCTGGGTTACAACAACTTTGGTACAAGTTCTCAGTTGAAAAAAACAGTGTTTGTCTCTGCTGGGACTCAAGCTTCTACTAGTAAGAGAATCTCCAGAGTCAACCAGAGCACCTATGTTTCTAACTCTGAAGTGAAGATATCACAGGGTACATTGCCAAGAAAAACCCCTCCTAAGTGTTGTAAATATTGTATGATGCAGGGTCATGATGATTATCAATGTATGAGATTACTGAGAGACATTATGAGAGGCAAGCAGTTCTCTTCATGTTGCAACATGGAACCCGAGCAGCAGAAAAGACTCACCAAGAAGGTATGGGTACCAAAATCCTCTTTAAACTGCTTTGTAGTACATACCTGTTATAGTGTGTATGCCAGGGACACTTGGTATTTTGACAGTGGATGCTCCAGACACATGACGGGATCATCTGACTTGCTGAGAAATGTACTCCCATGGAGTGGTACGGTTCAATTTGGAGATGGAAAAACTAGCAAAGTCATTGGAAAGAGGGAACTTCAAATTCAGGATTTTCCTGTGTTCTATGATGTGCTTTTGGTGGAGGATCTTAAAGCAAATCTCATCAGCATTAGTCATCTGTGTGATCATCAAATGACTGTGCACTTTGATGAGTCACTATGTACTGTCAAGCAAGGGTCTAATGGGATTCTCACAGGGAGAAGATCTTCTGATAACTGTTATATTTTGGAGCCATCAATTACCTGTTTGAGTGCTAAGGTTGTTGTTAAGGATGTGCCAGCCAGGGTTTCTGAGGAAATTGATGTAGAAATAGTTCAGCAAATCTCAATTCAGAAAAGTTCAAAAAATCTCTCCCCCCAGGAACCAAGTTCCAGTTCTCATGTTGCAACATCACCACTGGTCATAGGAGATAGCCAAATTTCTAAGTCTTCTGAAGTTAAGCTGATTAATCCAACTAATTCTACTGATGCAGAAGCCTCCTCAAATGATACAAATGTTCAATCCCCACAGAAGGATGTGGGAAAATCATCAGGGGAAAATGCCAAGGTGAAACAAGGTGATGCTAAAGCTGTTCGAACTCCAAGGTCCACTACTGACAAATTGACCAGAGATGAGAAAGGTGCAACTGTGGATACAAAACTCTATAGAAGCATGATTGGAAGCCTCATGTATCTAACATCAAGTAGACCAGATATGTCCTTGAGTGTTGGTATTTGTGCAAGATTCCAGGCAGCTCCTAAGGAATCCCATGTTTCTGCTGTGAAGAGGATCATTCGGTATGTGCATGGCACTGCTGATTATAGCTGGTTTTCTAAGGGTACAAGCTGTCAGGTATATGGGTACAGTGATTCTGATTGGGCTGGTAATGCCAATGATCGAAAAAGTACCACTGGAGGTTGTTTCTTAATTGGTCAGAATCTGGTATCTTGGTATAGTAAAAAGCAGAATTCAATCTCTTTATCTACTGCTGAGACTGAATATTTGGCGGCTGGTAGTTGCTGCACTCAACTGATTTGGATGAAACAAATGCTCAGAGATTATAGGGTGAAGCTATACATTCTTTCAATTCTCTGTGATAATAAGTCAGCCATTGACATATCTAAGAACCCTGTACAGCATAACCGCACCAAATATATCGATACCAGACACCACTTTATCCGAGACTTGGTCGAAAGAAAGGAAGTGGAAATCAAGCATGTACCTACTGAGAGTCAATATGCTGATACCTTTACTAAGCCATTGGATGCTTCTACATTTGAAACCCTAAGACAGCATCTTGGGGTATGCACTATCTGAGGTACTGAAGACTACCTAACTTGTACAGTTGTTATTTCTATTTCTGTATTTCATTTGATAAAAAATCAGAAAATACCAAAAATATGGTTAAGGTTGCATTTCGTGTTGCAACATGAAGATATAAGGTGCGCGTATGAAGTGAAAGGCACGTGTAAATTGGGAAACAGCTGGGGCCCATAGTATTTATGTTGTATTTTTCCGTTGGGCCGTCTTCAATTTTGCACAAAAAGGCGGAAAAGGTACTTAGTTTCTTCATTCTTCGTGCCCAGAAAGAAAACCCTCCCCATTCCTATGGAAACATCGTGTTTTTCTATTCTGCAGCCTTTCTGCGATTCGCGATCAACTACAACTTCAACGGATATAGCACCGAACCTCTGAATCAGTCGGAATCCACAGCTTCTCCATTAAGGTATCGATCTGGGTTCTTGATCTGTTAGTTTTCTTTGGATTCTTGACTTGCATGCTAGGGTTTCTGTACTTCTTAAAGACTAACTGGGATTCGATCTGTGAGTAATTCTGAAGTATGTATTTCCGAGATAGCTATCGATTTTGCATGGGGTTTGATGATCAAGAGTTGACAGATTTAGGGAGATTTTTTGATACTCGATGGACTAGGGGTATATGGGATCCTTGTGTTGAATTGATTGAGCTCGAGGCTAATTTTACTCGAACTATTCAGACCATGCCTACTCCACCCCCTACTTCTACTCTGGATGTATTGCTCGAGAACTTTATTGCTGCTTCCAGCACCAAGGACGCAGCTAAAATGAAAGCCTATTATGACAGGTTGGAAACTTGGGAATATGCTAAGGGGTTGGATGATTTCTATCGTAGTACCTTTGGGAGTAAAAACAACCCTGACAGATGTTCTTTTAATGGCAAGATGAGGCCAAAACCCCCAAAGACAGATGTTATAATAGCTTCTGATGTTTATAAACCTAGCTTTGTGAGGCCTGAACCAATGATTAATCTTTATCTGGTTGACTGTGCTTGAACCATCAAGTTGATTGTGCCTAATTCTCCTCCTATTGATTTGGATTTCACTGATGTGGATAGTGAAGACCATGACATTCCATCCCCTACCAATCATTATGAAATGCATGTTGAGGAGGACTATGCTAATCTTGAGGATGAGGATGTTGTGTTAGAGGAGGAGGAGACAGTGGAGAAAGGGGCTGTGATGGATGATGACATGCCAGCTGCAGAGGATGCACCTGAAGAGGATTTTGAAATGACCAGTGCCAGACTGTTATCTTTGGCTTATTCTGAGAGGTTGTATTCTTTTGAAACCAATGTAAATTATGATATGTTGGCCACAAGAGGTTTCTTTGCTGAGAAAGTGCTAGAGATAAAGAAGTGTGCAGAGAGTGGGTTTGACACTTTTCTAGGCCAGATTGAGTATGTTCAAGCAGCTACTGTATTTAAGGAGTATGATCCAGAGATGGTTCTTGAATTCTATCTCATGAAGAGGACTCTAGTTTCTGGTGGCGACTGGTCAGACAAGCTGTACTTCAGGGGGAGAATCCTTTCTTTATCTCCTGAAAAGTTAAATGCAATTCTTGGGATTGATTTGCTTTTTGGATTTGAGTTGGCATATCCTAAGGACTACAATGTTGAGAAGAATGTACTAGCAAGGGCTCTATCTTATGGAAAACTTGGCAAATGGTCTTCTGGATGCATGCCCTCTAGTTCTCTAACTCTAAGGTTTTGGATGCTCTTCAAAGTTCTCATCAACTGTTGGATGAAGACTACTAATACCACTATCTTGACCTTGGATCAGGCTGAGTTACTATATGGAGTTGGATCTGGATTTGAGGTTTATCTTGGGGAATGTACTCTTAAAAGAATCCATGGAACGCTTGAGTCCTCTAGGTGCACTGAAGCATCACCCCATCCTTGGTTGATTACAGCTTTTCTGAGGGGTGAGGGGTTCACTATTGAGCCTGATAGAGTGCAGCCTACTGGGAAATTTGCATTTACTGCTAGTACATTGAAGAGAGAGGTGTTGGATTTACCATGGGATTAGGAAGCATTTACTGGTAATGTGATTATGTCCAACGAGTTTGAGTTGCGGGCTGTTGACAAGAGGATTCAGTTTCATATGGATCAAATGGCAATGCTTGGGGAGTTGCTTCGAAAGAGCCATGAGGACAGGGAGAAAGTTCTTGCTGTTATTGCTAAAGAGGGTGCCAGGGTTGAACCATCTACTAGGGTGTCTGGTCCTTCTACCTCTGCTACTCCTTCCTCTTTGGCTAAGCGTGCTCTCTCTCCAGTCTCTGTGAAAAAGTCTGCAACAAAGAATTCCAAGTCTACTATTCCTCATGCTGAACCTAGTGCATTTCTTCAGTCTCACTTGTTGCCGCTGGGTGTTGTGGTTTTTGTGTTATTCTTCCCTGTGTTTTCTTTGGTATTTCTGCATTTTGTTGGGGTCCTTTGGCATTTTATGGCCCCAGGGGGAGATATTGCTTAACGGATGATAGAATGGTTTGGTGACTTTGGATTTCTGGATGACTGTAGTTATTTTGATTCTATATTTTTCTGCCAGTTGGTTTTTGTTGAAGGATTCAATTCGTATTTTGCCCCTGTTCAGAATTATGTATTTCAGTGTTGGTTATGGCTTTCTGAGATTCTGAGTTCAGTGGAAGTTTTTGAAGTGTTGGGTCCACAAATTGCCAAAGGGGGAGATTGTAAAGTCCAGTTTTTGTTGGCTGCTTTGTGGAATGTCATGTTGCAATATGACTTTGTTTGACAGAAAAAGATAGAATATTTTCCATGTTCCAGCGCAGGTTTTGAAAGATGGAAGGAAATATTGTGTGTGGTTTTTCTATGGAAACTACAGTCCTAATTGATGTCTACAACGCGTTTTGCAACTGTATTAAGATGAGAATATTCAAGGAATGAAATATTCCATAAATAGAAGTTGAGACAACCATAAATTCCTTTTCTTCAAGGATTTAGATTTGGAATAGAAGTGTATTGAAGGAAGGATTCAAGAGCCGTGAAAAAAGAAGTTTTTCCATGGCATTGTGCTATAAAAGGAGGACATTAGTTGCGTGCTCGATTGGCGATTTTAATAGCAAAATTCTGTAATTCAGAGTTTTTATCTTTCGAACAAGGAGGCAACACAGTCCACGGTTTTCAACCATAACAAAACACTAGGGACGTGTGTTAAAGCTCGGGTGGGAAAGACCTTGCCGCACCTTCGTGGAAAAGAAGGTAATCATCGTAGCAACTATCAAAGCTAGAGTAGCCAATTGGTAGTGTGATAGGCTTGCTAGAGTAGCCGGTAGTTTGTAATAGATCGGAAATATTTATTGCAACTAGTGAAGGGCTTTACCACGGGCTACGGCCCCCCAGACGTAGGTGCATTGCACTGAACTGGGTGATCATATCGTGTTCTCTTTTATTCCGCACTTACAGTTTTAATTAGTTGATTGTTTAGTTAAAACTTGAATACGGTAAGTATAGATCAAGTAAGCAGGACTTTCAATTTATTATATAGAAGGTGTAGAATTTAGTACATTATTAAGTATCGATTTCCAGTATAATCTAAACGAGGATCGATTGTGATTCCGCAGATTCTTTAAGAGGAGATACCTGAAAATACTACTGGAGTTAATAAATAAATAATTTGAAATATAGATAATGTACGTAGAGCGCTGGTGAACTTACAAATTACTGATGTACTGTCGGTCTTCGGGGGGTACATGGATGTACATGCACAGGGAAGGCCGTTGATTCGCGAGGTGTTAGGTTTTTTCCCCAGCCACGGCAGTATAGTTAGCTTTATGCACCGGCGAACGGTAGTCTTGCCTTTGTCGCCCCGATATAGCTCGTTGACGGCTTTGACGCCATCGCAGCAGGCTGAGCTAGGGCGCTTCTCTGACCGTGATTTCAGCCACGGCACGCACGGCTTCAACCCCCGGTAGATTCCATCGCATTTCGGAACAGCAGCTGATGAAGAGACACACAGTATCGTTGCAGAGATGATGATCATCAAAACAAGTTTAGGAGTCATAGCCATTATTATCGAATTGAATTGGTTATAATGAGATTATGTAACATACACATACAGAGGTTAATTGTCTGATTTTTTGTCCCAGCCGGCCGGAATCTGGGAATTTGTTGATAGAGCACAAATTCAATGAGCCATGCCACACTAATTTACAACCTTAATTTATGCTCATACACGGACGCGCGATCGAACTAAGGGTCAAATTACGTGAGCAGCAATGACGCGGTGACAGATCAAGTCTCCCAAGAAATCCGCCGGTGCAGTTTACATTTTATCAATCTATCATAAGGTTTCATTTTCTTTATTGTCTATGTTGATTATGATGTTAGAAAAATGTGTGATAAAGTTTATACACACGTCTCAAAAAAATTGGGATAAATAAACAGTGATAATCATTATCTTGAAAGTAGAAATTCTATGGTCATTTACAATTACTTATATTGTGTGATCAAGTCTAATTTTTGAAAGATACATTGTATCGATATATAACTTCTTCAGTACATATATGACTACATATGTTAGCTTTGATATGACCATCTATTACAATGTTTGGAATTCGTGGCGCTCTATATTTTGTCCAGCATGCATGCATCTATAATCACAACGTTAGAATCAATTTGCATTAAAGGTCAATTTTACACTTCTTTTCAACCATAACAAAACACTAGGGACGTGTGTTAAACCTCGGGTGGGAAAGACCTTGCCGCACCTTCGTGGAAAAGAAGGTCAACAATACCCTTATTTGGAATAAGAGCAGTGGAACATTAGAAATTGGAAAGTTGGGTGTAAGTTTCACACAATTTCTGAAAAGGATAGTGAATAATCAACTTAATTTTAATTAATATAATTATTAATATAAAGACAACAATACCCTTATTTTTTGTTTAGATCCCTTATATATAGTTAAATTCAGCTTAGCTTTATTTATTTTACTCCAATTTAAATAAAATTAATTTCTAATCAAATCTTTTCAATACAGCTCAAAGCAGTCCAATTCATATGAACTTGATGAAACTTAATTGAATTAAATTCCAAGGAAGTGAACTAAATTGGATTAATAAATATGAAAAAAATGATGGAGCTTAATTAAATTGAATTTAGCCAAGTATAAATGAATTTAGTAAACCAAATTGAATTGAACTAAATGAAGGTAAATATTATTTTTTAGATGGATATGAATTGACTTGAATTTAATTTTAACCAAATTTTGATTAAATTTAATGAAGTTGGACTGAATTAAACTAAAAAATGTGAACTTAAATTGAATTGAACTCGTCCAATTTCGAATTATCTGAATAAAGTTAAATTAAATTGAACTAAGCAAAAGGGAAAGAAATTGAACTAAATTAAACTAAATTTGAGTGAATTCATATAATTTAATGAAGTGAAACTGAATCGAATACTACTACAGTGAACTAAATTGAATTGAACCAAAACTGCATAAAATGGCATAGGGCTAAATTGGACTAATTTGAATATAAATACATTTATTTAGATATTGGAGTAAACTTATTAAAAATAAACTAAATTTAACTAAGCACAACCAGTGTAAATAAAAATAATAGAAATAAGGGTATTATTGTCTTTATGTTAATAATTATATTAATTAAAATTAATTTAATTATTCACTACCCTTTTCAGAAATTATGTGAAACTTACATCCCACTTTCCAATTTCTAATGTTCCACTGAGTTTAATCCCAATTTTCCCATTTTACTAAGGTTGTCATTTCAAATTTAGGTTAATACTCCATTTCATAGGCCAGTACCAAATTTAGCCTAGAAATTGAGTTCAACATGCCATATATGAATGCATTAGGCTCAATTAAATCCCATCTATTGAGGCCCTTTTTGCTAGAGTTTTTCTGTAGATCAGTTTAAATCAGTTTATTTCAGTTCAGTTAAATTTTTTTAAACTTTTTTCAGTTTAGTCTAGTTGAATATACTTTAGTTTAGTTCAGTTCAGTTCAACGTATTCCTAAATATTCATTTTTTTGAAAAATTTTGTATCTAATTTTTTTATTCATTTTATTTTATTACGGTATTTTCAATTCAATTCAGATTAGATGACATACAAGTTTATGAATTAATAAATTAATAATACCGGGATCGATAAGTTAATAATTTATTAATTTAAAGATATTTTACGCATGACCTTTAAATTTCAAAGTTTAATGTACTATTTACAATGTATATTAGTTAGAGATGAATTTATTTTTTACAAAAAACAAGTTTCAAGGTACTAAAATTAATTGAATTTTTGTCAAGTTTATTGTTTTAATTTGAATAAGTAAAAAAGTTAGTTCATGATACTAAAAAATTGGTCTAAGGTACCAAAGTAGTACATCAAACATTTTTAGAAATTTATCACTATGAAATGTCGTATTGATAAATTTTAAAATCACATCAAGTCATGCATCTCATAAGTGCAATGAGGAGATTTAAACACAAGCTCAATATAGATTTGAAGTTTAAGTTTTTGACCACAAAACTTACGCTCCCAATGTCCCACCTGTTTCTCAACTGGTTTTGTACATTAACTATTAATAAAGTTAAAATTAATTAACTTAAACCTTAAAATTGAATCCGGTACATAATTTGTTCTGGTTAGATTTATAAGGTTATGCATATTCAAAATATCAAATTTTTACAACTTCTGTTTGCACATAAGATATTAATGATCAAAATTTTCTGTGTCAACTGATAAAAATTATGTGCAAATTAGAATTAGACCGAGGAACTATACAAAGTTAGTCTTTTAAAAAATATATATAAATATGCAAAGTTAGTAAAACCATCGGGCTATTAGCAAGACTTGCCCAAATTTGGGATTATGATATGAAGAATGGATTAGAAAGTAATGAGATTTTTTTATTTTATTTTTTTGAAGATAGAAAGTAATGAGAATTAAAAGTATAATACATTACTACCAGCGGAAGGTAATACAACTGGATATTAACTCAAACGGCCTAAAATGACATCATTCTAGTAAAGGGAGAAAATTTTAATTATGCCAGTGATTGAGGAAAATTTAGAAAAATAAAATTTAATAAAAAGCTCACGAATTTTCAAAGGGATTGCAATTGTGAAAAAGAATATCGAATTCAACTAAACCAAACTTATAAGAAGCGTTATTTTTATTTTAGAATAATTCTAAATGGAGTAGTGAGGAACATTTATTGGTTACTCAAGCAAAACAATAAAACTTTTACAACTTTAAAGAAAGAAACAGTTTTATTACAACTTAAAAACGATGAAAAGACCAACTTATCGACTCTATTTTTCTTAATCTATATATAATTCGCTTATCGAGCATATCCAATAACTATGATATATCACATAAGACATAGAATTTGAACGTGGTTCTATACTCCAAATTCTAGTCTAACTAAATGATTACGGATTCCCAGCAGTATAAATATACGTATTCATGCATTAATTTCTAAAGAAACAGAGCCAGAGCATCATAATGGCAAGCAACCAGTCTATCTACGCTCTCCTCTGCACTTTACTGATTGTGGCATTCGTTTCAAAATGTCAATGCCAAGACAGGAAGGTTTGAAGAATCATATATATTATATATATATATATATATATATATATATATATATATATGTATATATATATATGTATATATATGTATATATATATATTATATATATATGTATATATATGTGTAATTTATCTTTTATTTGCCACAAAATATAATAATAATTGATTGCATTTGTATTTGTATAATTGAACAGACACACATTGTGTATTTGGGAGAGCTGCCACGTCGCGATGATGGAGATGCGATGACATCATTTGCATCAGCGCAAGCACAGCACAATTCCATTCTCAGCACCGTCTTAAAAAGGTTTTTATGCAGAAACTCTCTAATTTCTTTCCGTTAAATATATATATATATATGTATATATACAAATACTTGGTTTTAATCCACCAGTGAATTTCCAGTGCATCGTTGGCGCATAAATGTTTAGTACACAGTTATGGGAGAAGCTTCAATGGTTTTTCTGCAAGATTGACTGTGGAAGAAGCTGCCGCAATGTCACGTAAGCTAATGTTATAGGGAATTAATACCTTAAAAAAATCACTAGAATTTGTTTCTTAGCGCATATATGTTTGCCAAAGATTTTAGGTAGAAATAATATAATTTGATAAAATTTATTTTAATTTCTTTATACTGATTCAGCAAAAATATAATTCAGTTTTGGTTTTGCAGGAATGGAGGGAGTGGTATCTGTGATACCAAACAAGGTTTACCATCTCCATACGACAAGATCTTGGGATTTCATGGGATTCAACAGGATCAGGAACAGTGATAAAGCTCAACAATTACGTACCGAGGGAGATGTTATTATTGGAATGATTGATGGTGGTATGTTATGTATTAATTAATACGTTAATATAATCACTAAATTAAAAAATTAATTTCATCATTTTTCATTCTTCTAATTGGTTTTAGGCATCACGCCGGAGCATGAGAGTTTCAGCGATGAAGGGTTATCTCCTCCACCAGCTAGGTGGAAAGGGACTTGTCATGCTCATAACTTCACTTGCAACAAGTAAGACATTGTTTTTCTCTTAAATTTATGATACGAAAATTATATTCATATATAACCCCGGCCCTATCAAATTATCAATCACTAATAATATGATATGCGTACGTACATGCATTTATGATATTGTAATTGGTTTATGGGTAAGTTTTATATTTAGGATAATTGCTGAACTATAACTCCTGAATACTTGTACGTAACTCATGAATGATTTGATATTGTATTCCTGTAATTAGAATCAAATTGGAATTATATATGAATATTAAATAGAATCAAATAATACAATACCCATGTGTCAATTTATCATATTTTAGTGTAAATTTTATATTTACTGATCGTTGGATGTTTAAACTTTAAACCGCAGCAAGATCATAGGGGCTCGTACTTACCACAATGATATCTTCGAGCCGCCCCAACCCGGCGACATGTCGCCGAGAGACTCCTTCGGCCACGGAACGCACACTTCCTCGACGGCTGCCGGCCGGGAAATCGCGAACGCGAGCTACTTGGGCCTAGCACAGGGCGTCGCCAGAGGGGCGGTTCCCGGCGCCAGGATCGCCGTCTACAAGGTCTGCTGGTCGGAGAGCGACTGTGACATGGCAGACATTCTCAAGGCCTTCGACGACGCCATCGCTGACGGAGTAGACGTGATTTCCTTATCGCTCGGTACCGATAACCTGTCGGATTATCTTCAAGACCCGGTTGCCATTGGAGCATTCCATGCTATGAAACACGGTGTTCTTACCTCGGCCTCCGCCGGAAACAGCGGCCCCAATCCGGCCACCGTCTCCAACTACGCGCCGTGGCTCCTCACGGTTGCCGCCAGCACCATCGACCGGAAATTCGTCACCCAAATCGTGCTCGGAAATGGACAGTTTATCAGCGTAAGTTCCATTAATTATGTTCTTGCTTCAATTATTATAATCTTTCGTTTTTTAATGATCACTAACATGACTTTTAATTTTATGTGTTTCAGGGGATATCGATCAATAATTTCGACCTCGGCGGTAGAGCGACGGCGTACCCGTTAATCTACGGCGGAGATGTGGCCAACTACACAGCAGGTTCCAGCCCTAGTCTGGCAAGCGGGTGCGAGCTCACGTACATCGATACCAGCAAATTGGCGGGAAAGATTGTTTTGTGTTATCCTTCGGATTTGGAATCAGCTCTAGAAGGGCTTATACTTGGCCGTGCCGCCGGCATGATAATGCTGACCGACGCTAACCTCGATGATGCCTTCGCCTTTCCCTTTCCGGCAACAACCATTTCCAGAGATGATAACGACAAAATTCTCAATTACATCAAAACTACAGAGTAAGCCCTGTTTTTTTCTTTGGTTTCACTAATTCATTTGGTGATAATATCTTTTTTAAGTGTTTAATTCATATATGAAATCGTTTTCCAGGAATCCATCTGCAACAATCTTGAAGTCGGATGAATTTAAGGACCTTTGGGCACCAAATGTGGCTTCTTTCTCTTCAAGGGGACCAAACCCTATCACTCCTGACATTCTAAAGGTAACTTTTTTTCCCAAGGAAAAAAAAAACACCATTTCTTGATATTAATCAGTTTGCATATCTAAATTTTACCATGTAAATTAAACTAAAAACAGCCTGATATAACGGCGCCGGGAGTGGACATTCTCGCAGCATGGACTCCATTGCAGCCGCCTACGACCTACTATGACCGAAGAAAGGTTGAGTACAATATAATGTCGGGAACATCAATGGCATGCCCTCATGTTACTGGTGCAGCTGCTTATATCAAATCTTTGCATCCTGATTGGTCTCCAGCAGCCATAAAATCAGCACTTATGACAACATGTAATCAAATTTCCATCTTTTTTTTCCTTTTTATTTTTTATTCTAGCCCTAATCACATCACATTTTTAATCTCAGCCAATCGGGTGGACCCGAGCAAGCACGATGATCGCGAATTTGCTTATGGCGCGGGTCATCTGAACCCTACTGCAGCGGCTGATCCGGGCCTGATTTTCGATGCAAATGAGGCTGACTATGCCAACTTTCTATGCAAACAGGGCTACAACAGCACCACACTGGGATTCGTCACTGGTGACAAAAGTACTTGTAAAACTAGGGTTTCAGGCAGGGGATGGGATATGAATTACCCATCTTTTGCCTTGCATCTCTTAGATGGCGAAGAGATGAATGCTACTTTCACCAGGACGGTAACTAATGTCGGGAAGCCTGCAACATACCATGCCAGTGTGGTGAAGAACGGTGACTTGGCCGTGAGCTTTGATGTTAAAGTGGAGCCATCAACACTTGAATTCTCATCCGTTGGGGAGAAAAAGACGTTCAAAGTTTATGTGACAGGTCCAAGGATTTCGATGCAGCGAATCATGTCGGTAAATGTGGTCTGGGCAGATGGTGTTCATCAAGTAAATACACCTCTTGTTGTGCACAACTACATCCCTCGTTCCGCCTTTCGCTTTAGTTGATTTGTATTTGTTTTCTTGAGGTAGTTAGCTGGTATTAAGTTATTGTTATGATTCTAGTGGAGTTGTAAACATTGAAATTTTGTTTTTTGTAATTTCAGCAAAAACATTGAAAGTTGAAGTCTTGTATGTTTAATTACATAGAAATATAATTACAGCAAGTAAAGTAAAAGATAGTCTTGTATGTTTAATTACATAGAAATATAATTTAGTAGGGATGTGTCTGATTTAGTTGAGGTGGGAATTTAGTTTGGCTAGATTAGTTAAATTTGATTTGATAATGGGAAAAGAAGTCCCTAAACTACAAAATGTTATTAATAAACAAAGTCCTTATTGCTTCAAATGTATGTGAATAGTGCTTTATGTTCACTTTCAAGATTTTCTGGCAGCAATATACTACATTTTTGAAAATGCTATCAACAGGTTTGGAAATTCGGCTGCTTTACCATCAAGATCTAGTTTATGACGTATGAGTCCACGTCACAATTTGCATTAAGCTTACGAAATGCAACAATCAACAATAGATGCGATTAAGCTCAAAAGAAAATCCATAAACACGACTAATTGATGCAACCATGAAACCAAAATCAACAACGTTTAACATACAACACTCCAAACTGCCCAGCTAAAAGACGTATTTATTGTCAAGGCTGATAGGGAATAAAAGCATGAGCCAACCTTCGTGGCACGAATGGCTTTCTTGAACCTCGACTATCATCATCAGTGGCCGTTTCCATTCGCCAGTGCCCCGTTCTCAAGTGCTTTCTTGGCGTAAAATCTGCGGTACTTGGAGTCCACTTCAAGAAGATAATACGTGCCGGGAGCTAGAAGGCTGCAGTCCTTGCTAGTCACAAAATCTTTCCCCCCATATCTCTGCTCCATGAGATGCATGATTTCGACAAATTTCTCTGGTGCCAACTGCAAACAGGGCACAAGTTTCTCAGATGTTTTTCCTTGATGGCCTTTTGGAATTCAAAATTACCAAACAGTATACTATATTTACCTCGTTTCTTGAGTTCAGCTTCTCGGATACATTCATCACACTTGCGATGTTTGACAAGCTAAATGGCTGCTGACCCTCACGGAGGCGAAGTGAAAACATTGTAGCGCTTGAACCGCTTCCATAGGAGAACAGGACCACTCTCTTTCCGTCCTGGAAAAGATTATGATGATGGAACAGAATTAGTCACAGTCACAGTCAGCCATCAAGAGGAAAGAGGTAAAACAGGAAGCAGATTAAAAGATTTACCAGGGTGGTTGCTTTGTTATGAATTAGAGACGCAAATGCTGCATAAAGTGATGCAGTATACATGTTTCCGACTTGCTTCGGGATCAAGGTTGTGGGTCCCACCTTCTCGTCATACAATGGCTTTGCAACTTGCTGTGATGCCTGCACATAAATTTGAAATCAGTTCACTGGCCGACTCATCATAAATGGAAGTCAAACAGAGAAATCTACTTCATTACTAAGGAAACTCAATTTTTCAAATAGTTGAGAATAATTTACAGGAGATAGCAACATAGGAACAAATAACAGCCACAGGACGGGGTACAAACCTTCTCAAGGTCACGGCTTTGGTAGCTTTCATCCTCAGATAGAGATGAAAAAGGAGCAAGCTTTTCCTTCCCAGCATCATCAATGGAACTACAGTCAAAGAAGAGTGATCAGCACAACAGACCTTTTCAGATAATGCATAAGAGCAACTTGAATAACTGGCACCAAGGATATATACCTGGCATCTCTCACTGCATCATTGAACACCAATCGGGCAAAGCTCTTCTGTACAAGCTGCAGAAAGTTTTTTCAAAATGAGTACAAAGCAATATATTTCATTCAAGACGAAAAGCTAAAAAACACAAAGAGCTATTGCTAGACAATCAAACACATAGCATACGGTACCTTGTTATACGGAGAGTGGAATACAAAGTAGTCAGCTTCAGCAATTGAGAATTTCTTGCCTTCCAGTTTCTCAAATCTAAATCGTAAAATGAGGTATTTAGCACACACAAAAAAAATAAAGATTTTACTTCAATATTGAGAGAAATAATTAACACTGTTGAATATCCATACATACTTGTGAGCTAAGTTCTTGTAGCATGAATCAAGAGCCATGAGGTAGCAAGTTTGTGATAGCTTTCCATCAACAACCTGCAAGGAAAATAAAGTAAGAAAAACGAACATATTATACATATAGAATACTTGCAGCATAGTACAGAAACTTTTCCACATGGGGGATCCAAGACACTGTCTTTACTTTTCTATTTCTGATACATTATAGGTTGCTTTTCGACACAGAAGTTTCAGTTTTAAACTTATTGCAGGTTAACAACCTCTTCTATCAAATTCCTGACCAAATACAACAACTCCATTATAGTAGTTGGTTATGGGCTCTAATGTGCAAGAGGATGAGTCAGGAGAGCTAAGTGGCCATGGAACAGGTTCCTCTAAAAGTATATGAACAGTGTATGCCTTCGTATTTATTAGATGATGATTCATGTTGATCATATATCATAAACAAGCAACCTTATTTTCTCGAGTCCTACCATTATTGCTCATTGGGTCATACTTTCTGATGACAATAAAACAAATTTACCCTGGAAAGTAACAAAAAATCAGATTCAATGATGATTAAAATTACCGGGTATTCACTGGCAAGGTTGGGCTTGTAAAAATCATAGACATGAGCCATATGACTACCCCTAAGCTTGCTTTCAAATGCGATAGGAGCATCAGGTCCTATGAGCATTGCAATAGCTGCAGCTCCTCCAGTTGGCCGGGCTGGTCCCTCAGCATAAACCTGTCATAAAAATAACTCCATTTAGCAAATCCTAAAAGCATCTGGGTAGTTTAAATCTATAAATCTAAAGCTTTTAGGCTGATATAACATAAAAACAAAATAGCTTTAACTACTTACTTTGATGATCTATGCATACGCTTAAGACTTTCGATCAGCACAAAAGGTTTAGGAATATGCATAGATCATCAACGGTCACAGCATGCAAGTAGTTAGAACCTTTTTGATAATTAGAACAGAAAAAAAATAAAGCTCAAAAAACAACACTTCTAAGATGATTGTAAACTCTTTTAAAAGTGGTCATACCGCACTATCTGTGCAAACAACAAGTCCATAACGCCCATCCCATGAACTACTCTCCACCCAGTTCACACAGTTCAGCAAAGCTGCAGTTCCGCCATAGCATGCATTGGTTGAGTCAACACCTTCAATATCAGTGTTTCCACAAGCCTGAACAGAGGGGGAAGGGCACATATAAATCAGATATAGAATATATATGGATAACTAATATATTGTAAGAATGCCATTTGCAACTTATATAATTAAGATACAGCATAATGCTCCAAATCTTATTCTGTAAGAAGTTTAATTGTTCTCTTCTAATGAGTATAGCTAACCAATTTGTTTGTAAAATCATTATTCACAACTTTTTCTATTAAATTATGACATGCTCCAACTTGTTTACCAAAGAAATTTACTTTTTCCGTACAAGATACCACGAGTCACTAAATCAAAATATGTCAAACAGGACATGACAAGAATAATCCAAACATACTTCTAAATACAACAACCAGTAGGACAACAGGTGAACATACCTCAAAGATTGGCATCAAGAATGTTTTGATGGACTTGCTTTTGTCCAAAACAGTCTCACTTCCAACTTCAAGTCGACCAATTTGCTTGGGGTCAACCTTGTACTTCTCAAGGAGTGAAGTCACTACTGTCAAGCTGAAGATCAAAATAGCAAGTTAAGGAACCAAAACCTCAGCCCACCTAAAAGACTTATAACATAATCATTAAAATACACACATATAAGTAGTCCATCCTCTATCTCAAGACAACAGTGACACAAAGGTATTCCATAAGCATTTGCCATTAAAAAATTGCACATTCTTCAAAATCATAACAACCATGTTCATATATTAGTGATTTTCCAAACATAGTAGTGGTAGTTTCTCCTTTTCACATTTTTCCATAAGAGCTGAACACTTAAAACACCAAGATCACTAATCTTGACATAGAAGGATCAGTACCTCATGGAAATAACATCTTCCACCTCAGTGCAGAATCCCATGCAATCTTGTCCAAGCCCAATTGTGTACTTCCCTTTACTGGCTCCGTCATGAGCCTCCAAAACCTCCTGCAACACATTAATGTTACAACATCCCACACCAAAAAGACCGAAAACATACATATAAATCAACATCAAGATTAGCTATAGATCTTCTACAAACACTAATCCAGACACAGCCAAATTCTGAAGAAACTATAAATCCTCCCATTATTAATATTCCAAAAAGGCAGAATCTGAAGAACAAAAGAAATCATCCAGAATGCAGATGGCCCAAATCGCACAATCAACGATACAAGTCGCAAACACCAGACATTTGATAAACCCCGGAATCAAAACTTTACATGCAGAATAGAAAAAAAGCCAACCTGCTGGATGCAAGTTGGAGGGAAGTATATGTCCATGGCGAGAATCCCAACGTTCTTGTTCTGGGCAGCCATTTTCGGTGATAAATCTCTCTTTCTCAACTGGGATTTTCGCAGAGATCAAGAAAATCAAATCAAGAAATGGTTTTTTCCGGAAAATGGTTCTCTTTTTCGGTTTAAAATGGATTGTAATCCAAGAAAATCGGTCGCAAACACAAAGAGAGAGAGAGAGAGAGAGAGGAAATCAGAGTAAGCGGTGTTGCTCTGTGGTCTATCACATGCGCCCGTTGTTGGGGCTATATATAGTGCGAGGGAATTGCAGAATGCAGCCTTCGTGGTTTTCTATTGTCACCTAACCAACCATTTTTGTGGACTTGACTTAAATTGTATTTCTCTCTGGCTTTTATTAGATTAGATTTATGAGCAATATAAGTAGATCGTTTAAGTTTCATGATATTTAAATTCATCTGTTTTTGTTAGTATGTGTCACTATCTATTGATCTTCTATTCCAATCACTTTAATTATGTAAGCCCTATTGTGTTACGAAAATCAATTAATATGTAGGTTTCATAACTAAAATTGTCACATGAGGTTTTTGGAAAAATATCTCTCCTCTACTTATTTAACAACTTCTCAATTTTATTAATAGCAATGAAGTGTCAAATTGAACATTTTAGTGTGGTATGTTGGAAAATATATATAATATATATATATATATATATTATATTTGTGTTGTCAAAAGTTGATAACTTATAATCACTCATTTAGACAAAAGTTATTATGCTTATAAATTATTATCAAAAAAATATTATGCTTATAAATAAAACAGATTATATGGTTTGTCAATCACTTCTTTCCTTATTTGTTGGAGCAAGTCCAACCGTTACGCTAAAATAGCAAAAATAAACTATAGCAAACATGACATTATACAAAAAAATAATAATGCAAGGGAAAGAGTGACCCAAATTTTAAAAAAAAAAAATTAGTGTTTGTTCCTCCAAAAAACCACTTTAGAGTTTGAACACAAAGAGGTTGCATATTAAGCTTTAGCTAGACATGTTGTATGATTTGGTAAGCTTCCATATTAAAAAAATCTAATTGTCTTTCATTTTTTTTTAAAAAAAAAAAGTAAAAATTTCACATAACCATAAATGTGAGCAATGTGATGCACGACTTGAAACTACAATTATGAGAGACCAGAAAATGTACCAAACAATAATAGGACATACTATTAGACGAGGGAATAGGTTCGGAATAAAGCATTTTGAGACTAATTAATTCCAGAAATTCGTTAATTTGGCTGGAATCCATTTCTTGTAGAATATTTTTGTTTTATTAAACTTAAAGTTTGCAATTATGTGAAGTTGAAGAAGAGTATCATATATTGACTAATCCACCACTCCTCTCAATATCCAAGCAAGCAACCCCATTTGACGTGGGATGGTATTTTCCCATTTCCATTTTACGTTTTTCTTCTATATTTGAGGCTATTAATTTATGGGTCCCGCTTATAAAATACGGCTGATTTATAAAGTAATAATAACTTCATAAACCATTTAAAAAATAATATTTATATAGATATATTTTTATAGGTATCACCTTTCCTTTAATATCGAGTATGACACAAAAAGCAAATTTTTTTAAAAACGTAATGACACAAAAATTCTGAATTTGCTACCGAAAATATAAATGAAGTGAAGGGAAAAAAAATTCTATAACATAAAATTAATTGTGGGGGGAAATTTGTTTTGGTCAACTTATTTTAACAAATTTTATTTAAGACGTCTCAACCTAAAATGATTTATTTATTTTAAAATATATTCTTACAAATACAATTTCTTATTCACGTTTAATATATAAAAAATCAGACTTGATAACAAAAAAATCAACATAAAACAAATGATGATCATACATAAAAATTCTTAAATAAATGGGCTTAGGCCCTGTTTACTAGAGCTTATTTACACCACGTACTGAACTGAACTGAATTGAACTGAACTGAACTGAACTGAACTGAATTGAACTGAACTGAACTGAACTGAAGTAAAAATGATGTATTGAAAAATGGAATCAGTATAACTGAATTAACCTGAATTTCATCAATTACATTTTCAGTGAACTGAACTGAACTGAACTGAATTGAACAGAACTGAACTGAATTGAATTGAATTGAACTGAACTGAACTGATCTACAGATAAGCTCTGGTAAACAGGGCCTTATTCTTTTATCTTCCCAGCATGTTTTCTACAACAGAATTAATTTTCCATAATTTTAATTTTAATTATTGAGTGTCATCACTAGGAAATAATTAATGAATTCATACCAGCAGCCTCATTTTAAGGGAATTTATATCAATAATTGCAAGCTTTAAAAAATTAAAAAATATATGAAACGCAGGTGTGTGCATCACACATGAGGGGAAGGATTGACTAGAGAATTTCGGTCTAAGAATGGTGATGTAACAAACTTTTGGCCAACATCGCATAACCACACTTTCCTCATTTTTTTAGGCTCTTTGTCACAATTATCACAATTAAATAATTAAGGTGGAGTATATTGACTTTCTATCTAAATTTCGTTTAATATGTAAACAAATAATCTTTATAGAGCCGTTGTAATTGATAAATGGGGCAAATGTATATTTTTCCTTTTACTTTCAGACGGGTCTTTTACTTACTAAGCAATGATCATTTAGGCCCTTTTTACTAGAGTTTATTTTTTGATGATACTGAACTGAACTGAAGTACAATTGATGTATTGAAAAATGGAATCAGCATGACTGAATTAACCTGAATTTCATCAAATTACATTTTACTGAACTGATAAGTTCTGGCAAACAGGGCCTAATGTAATACGGTTTATTTTTTCTCTTTCTTGACGGATCATTATATTTGACAATGCGATTCCATGGGTCCTTTAGGATCATGCGATTCCATGTGACTGGAAATCGCTAGGGTCGGGCAATATTTATTTAGTTTTTGAAAGTGTCGGGCAATATTTGATTACTTGGCAAGTTGAAGGTTTGAATTATTTAATGAAAGGTTTAGAGGGTTTGTTTTGTTTTTTAAACAAAACTCAGATCCATAAACGCTGTGATTACTGACAAATCACCTTCAAAACGATTTCACGCAGTTTTCTTATTAATAATTAAATTTAAGCTGGCAAAAATAAAACACATATTAGCTCCCAAATCTGGCATCGGTAATAGTGATTATCATGGTTCAATTTGCTGTGATTTCAGCTTTTGTTTTTTTTTCTTTTCTTTTTTCACTAGTAAAATAAATGTTTAGAAAATCTCTGTTCAACAGGGTGTGTGCGATGTTAACAGATGCTACCATTTTGGTGCTGGGCCTTGTCATCAATAATTCAAATTCCGGACACGTGAGATATGTTTTTTCGCTTTATCTAATTTTTTTCAGTTTTATTTTATTGTTCACATAAGTTTTGGCAGGTGACAAACACAATTTCTTGATATTTCTAACATAGTTTTTAAAATATTTATAAAAATTTTATAGTTAAAATAAAATAAAATTTTAAAATAATAATAAGTATATATTTCTCGCTTTGATTAAAAAAAAATGGACGCCAAAAATTCAACCATTTAAAAATTAGAGAAATTTTGGTTTCAAAAATGGACTTCCAAATTTTTAATGTTGCACTTACCTTAATCCAAAATTTCTCAATATTATAGCTTCTAATCCACTTCAACCTAAGACCCATGGGAGAATGTTAGTGTACGCTTATGGTAAAATTAATGATAGTCCTTGTGTAATATATTTTAAAATTAATAAATTTAGTAATCCCTCCATTTCTACCACTTTGGCACCACTACCAACATTCAAACTATTCTCTTTTTTTTTTTTTTAATTAACCAACAGTGGTGGAGGGATATTTATTTGGCTCCCTAGACCATATCTCACAAAGTCTTAAAACTTAATACAAATTGTCCAAGAAAAACCCCAACTAAGTGGGATGGAAAAAAAGAAAAAAACAACTAGTTGGGATGAAAAAACTTGGGAAGTTTTAAGTTCTATGAGAAGATTGTAGTTAGCAATTCTTAATCCATATCGACTCAGCTGATCTAGTTTAGTGATCGACCAGTTTCCCAGTCGAGAGCACAATTTTGCCCCAGCGAGGATATCACTACAAGGAGCAAGTCTGTGAATATCAAGATGAACTTGAGTAAACACATATTAGCCACTTGAGTGTGCTTAAAAATTGCTAACTTGTGAAATAAATTTGAGTTAGATTTAGTCCATAAGTGCATTTTTACAGAGTAAAAAGAATGAAGTTCTCTCCAGCAGCCAATCTGAGGTTTCCTTTTTGGTGAGAGCTGGCCGTCTGTGTGATGAACTTGGCTCCAGAATCCAACCTCCATATGGGATTTTGAGTTCCAGAATCCAGAAATTCAAGAGAATGCAAGATGTAGTTGAATCTGAGGTCATTTCAACCTACCACAAGGTCAAACTCAAATGACCTCGTGGTTATCCTGCAGCGAAATATAGTGTCATCAGTACCCGAAGGTAAGAGGTTAAAACAAGTGAACAAAAAAAAAGGAAGGAGGACTACATTACGGTAACAAGTGATATTGGTAATGGTTTTGATACGGAGTATTACAGTAACTCCTGAAGCAAAAGGATTTGCTTCCAAAAGAGTAAGGGAAAAAGCACCCAAAGAGGCTTAATCTCGATGAATAAATATATAAGTATTGTTTGTCTAAAAATTCTCCAAGTGAAAGAACACAAAGCTCAATTTTGCGCTCTATATTCCAAGTTTATCTGCGAATCTACCCAAGTTGAACATTCAAACTATTCATTTTATTTGTTGTGAGTTTAAAAACTTGATTGTACTATCTTTAAGAATAACAAAACTTATACTACAATATTTTACGTATTAATCATCTAGATACTAAATATTATTTAAAATAACCAAATTTATATAGTGGTCATGTATAAAATATCATTTATTTCTCATTTCACTTTCTTAAAATGAGGAAACATTCTTGTACCCTTAATCTGGATTCTCCTTTGTCCCTGGTTTATTTCTGTTTAGTATTAGGATTCTTTGGTTTATAAACTTGACTAGTTCGTAATATCTGCTTATTAGACGATAGCATAAACGTGTATCTCGTTCGTATTTTCTAGTAAAATCACAGCACGCGATATTTTCAAAAAGTACAAGTTGAATCTTAAGCTACTTCATGGAATAGCTTATGAACAACCTTAGTTTGGAAGGTGGGGTTATCGGTTTCCGTGTGACCGTTTTGGCGTGAAAGATCACTATGTAGGCACTCTGGAATTTGATCCGGAGCTTACATATGATAATTTCCAAATACTTTCATATGTAATTATGTGTTGAGCTTACTTCTGCTTCAACACCATAAGTGAGGCATATTTTGTTTTCGGCCCACTTGGGCTTGGATCCAATGACCCATGGGAAAATTTTACTCAAATTCAACTGTGCGTTTCTTGTGAGATTTGTTATTAGTACTCAGTAGTGACAATTAACAAATGTGCAAACATTGCACCAAACATTTGCAGCATTTCAAAATAAATTAACACGTTTGAAACAATTGGAGTATCCTCCCCCTCATCCTCGTATACTTCTGTAGACGTATTATTAGTTGCAAGTGTATTCCATTCTTGTACATGTTATCTAATTGTTTCATTTGTTTCATGTTACGGATGGAAGAAGAGACAAGATTTTGCAACTCTAGAGAGGAAGGTTCAAATCTTAATGTGTCTAAAATCTGTACTTATATCCGAGCTTTTTGGAAATATTTTTATATGTTGAACTATTAAATCTGAACTATATGCAACATTTGATTGTTGTAAGTTGAACTCTGAATTTCACCTTTGATCACAATCTCTCCACTTTTTCTTATGTTTTGCATTACAAGCTGGAAATTATTGCCATTAAACCAAATTGCATCATTTATGAGAAAATTCTTAGTATGCTGGATCATAGTTCTTAGTGAATGTTTTGTTCTAAACAGTTTTGGTTGTATTCAGGCATATCATTTTTAAATCACATGTATGTAGGTTTGACTACCTTAATATAACATTAAGTATGTTAATTTTTAGTCCATATCATCTTTCAACACTATACTTTTTCTAGCTGCATTTTTCTAGCACAATCAGAGAAGTGTTTGAAACATTTAATTTCTGGTTGGGCAAAAAAAAAAGAACCAGACTACTGAACTATTTATTAAGAATCTTGAAATGAAATATTAATCCACACAAACTTAATCAAATAATCTATATGACATATTTTACACTTCAATAACTGTCTCATTAATAGCCTGATATCTCCACCTTTCCATTTCAACAAAATCAACATCCAAAAACCTGGAAACAAATGCCCAAACCCTATACGAATCCTTGAAATCATTCAAAAATCCAATAGAAACTGTAACTAATGAAATCCCACATTCACATTTCAATCCTTGAGCATTTTTCATCTCCAAAATACTCTCATTTTCCTTATCGTTGTACCTTACTTGAACTAGAAATTCTGCAGAATCCCGCAGCCTAACGAGATTTCGCTCCGATCAGCCAACGTGTGTTAAATTAATGATCAGCCTACCGTATTTTAATTTTCAGTTAAATTAATTAGATTCATTCTTTGTCCATTGTTAACATGTGTATTTTTGCTCATTTTGGAGCAGGTATCACTTGTCTTAAATGTGGTGACGAGGGAGGATCTTATGGATCGCAACGAAATTGCTCACTTGGAGTGGGTTGAATTCCCCAACTTGAGGAGGAACCACATATGCAGATTTTGCTACAACGTGTTTGACCTTCTATTCCAAAAGTGCGCCCATGAGCCTATCTGCCCATGGCGTTAAGGTAACTGAACTCACTTAAATTACCATCTATTTTTTGCAACTTTTCTTGTCTAACATTATTTTTCCTAATAAATATTAATTATTTAAGGTCTAAGAGTTATATAAAAGGAAAAAATAAAACTGAGATATTCTTCCTTTTCTTTTCATCATCAATTATAGACATAATATATGAGTTCCATAAACTACTCTTTTCCTTCCTCTTTTCTTTTACATTTTTACTATTTTTTATCCCCTCAAAAGACTGACAGGTTCAATTTAGTTGATGAAACATGCCGAGGAGTTTTGTCATATAGGTTGTAGCAGTTTGCTTGTTGAGTAAAATCTGTAACTTTAAATTTGTGTTTTGAATTTGACTAGAAATAGACTGAATGGCTTAGGGCTGGTAGAGAAGGCTAAAACTTGTATTGTTTCCCACATTTTGATGAGATGAAATGATAAATACTTTTTGAAAAAAAAACATAAAAAATGAAGAAGAGATAGAGGGAGTTGTAGAACTAGAAGATGACATGGAGTTCGGTGATAGAGATGAGGATATTTTTGGTGGACATGATGATTGTTTTTCTGATGACTAGAGATTAGGGCCTTCTTCCTATCATAATCTTTTGGGAATCCTTTGATCTTAGGGGGTGTTTGGTTCAACCAAGGAAAGGGAAAGGAATCAGGAAAGGGAAAAGAATGGAAAGGAAAGGATTTGTCATTAAATTTCCAATTTATTTGGTTCAGTTATGGAAAGAGAATCAGATTCTCCCCCATTCCCTTTGTGAGTGTTTGGTTCAAACAGGGAAATAAAATTTAATTCTAATAAAATAATAATTAAAAATAATTAATCAAAAAACTAACAAATCAATCAAGAACGAGTTCACCAACTTAATTATCAATCACGAGTTCACCGAATCAAGAACAAGAACTAAAACTATCAACCATAAGCTCACCGAGTCAAGAATTTGTATGCCATAACAACATGAAGAAGCAATACAGATCTCAATGAATTTGACTTGAAGAAAATGTTGATGAACCCTAAAAATATGTTTGAAAGTTCCGTAAATCGATAAATATTACACATTGCAATGCTCTACTGATTGGAGTTCATTTCTTGCTTTGTATGTAATAAATTTGTTGTGTTCTTCATTCTGCCTTTGGTGTCTCTGTGGATGATGATGGCTCAGTTGCAGTAATCTCCTGAAAAAACCAAAGAATTTGTCACAAATTTTGCCAATAGAATCACTGTTTTGTAAGAACATAGACATTCTTAAACATACCTCTTTTACAGCAGGGGCCTTTTCCTCCACAGGTTTGTCTGAAACTGGTGTTTCTGCAATAGCCTTCTCTTCCACGGGTTTCTCCGAAACCTGTGTTTCTGCAACAGCCTTTACCTCAACAACTTTGTCTGAAACTTGCATTTCTGCAACAGCTATTTCCTCCACATGCTTGGCTAAAACCTCTGAAATAGGCACATGTGCCTCTCAGCAACACAAAACACACAAAAAACAAATTAACATTAGATGCTTGATTGAGCCATGTTTGTCTTCTTTAATATATATATTTTCTTGCAATATGATGCATCAATTCAATCATGCACAGTTAATCCAAAATCCCAGAAACGGAATTCAATCCGATTCCAACAAACATAACCCTGGACTGCAGAATCAAAGGCACAGTATGTTCCGGGGGCTGAGGGAGACGGCATAAACTTTTCACCAAAACACAGTATGTGCCGACGGCTCATCAGAAAAAGGTGAAACCAATAAAATCCTCACCTCACCGACCAGCCTATTTTACTTCAACCCAAAAGTATTGATGATGAGGGAGCCCAAATAATTTACCTGAGGATGATCGATGAAGAGGTTTTACAGAGAAGATTTTTGAGAGAAGTTGGAGAGGTGGCGAGAAGATGAAAGACGGTGAGAAAATAACTGTCTTTTTTCTTATTTAATGAAAGAAAATATTGCATTTTATTGAAACGGGAAGTTGGGGAATTCAAGTCCCAGGGTAGGAGGAGAGAATCATGAAATCCCCAATACGGAGAATTCTAAAACGGAAAATAGGGAAAGGGAATTGCAAAAAATCCCAACCAAACACCAAGAAAGGGAACTATTTTCTAGGATTTCCTTTCTCTTTCTTGATTCCCCTTAACCAAACACCCCCTTAGTGTCTTAGTTCTTATCATTAAAATAATGGGAAGTTAAAGTTTTTGAACCATAATGTAAGTTTTCTTTATAGTCAAGATTATGATATTTGTTTTGTGTTACTGTTCTCTATGTGATGGGATTCCTATTCCTTATTTAGTTATATTATTATTCATTTTCTATTCTAATTACACTCGTTAATTATAGTAATAGTTGTTAGTTATTTCATTTTCTTAGTTAGATTCTTATTCTCATATATGTCTATATAAAGATGATATAATTCTATGTAATAATTAATCAATAATCAAATCAATAAACATATTTTCTTGAAACCAAGATCTTACAGGTTGTTAGAGCAAGTCCAATAGCTAAGGTAAAAGAGAATAATTGCTAAATTATAGTTATTTTGGCCCTTTTTGAGCTCCAACATCTATGGTAAAACCTTCTCTACTTTAGATGATGTGTGGAGAAAGAGTATTTGGATATCTAAATTTAGAGGTTGAGATTGATCCTCTATAATTTAATGCTTGGCTAATTTCTTAATTAATTTTTATTTTTTATCCCCAAATATTTATTTCTTCTTTGATGGTTTCGATGGTAGCAGTGTTGCCGATGTGTGCCCTCAACAACCTCAATGTGTGCACCGCCTCCACCATACGGGACAACGGCGGCGCCGACACCACTCCGTCACCGTTCACATTTTTGTAATAGCAATTAAGAGATGGCCGCTACAGGAGAAGTTGAAAAAAATATCGTCGTTCAGCCTCAGGCGGAGACTCCGACGCCGGCGAAGCCCACTGTAAAGGCTGCGAAGGAGAATAAGACGGTAAAAGCTCCCAAGTAAACGGCTCCCAAAACCGCTGCTCATCCCCATACTTTGAGGTGGTCCGCCGTGATCGAGAAACTTTTCTACAATTGATATGATTTGTTCTGATTCTGCATAATTGCCTATGTTCTGATTTTGTATAATTACCTATGTGCAGATGATCAAGGAAGATTATGTGTTTTTTTTTTCCGTTTCTGCAATTTATATGATTTGTTCTGATTTTGTATACTGTAATTACCTAATTGCAGATGATCAAAGAAGCGAACAAAGTGCTGAAGGGGATGGGTGACGGGGAAACAATAAATTTAATAATGGAAACAATAACTAAAATAGTTTAACTGTTGTAGTTGGGCTAAAAAAATATAAAGGATCCCCAATTTGAGCCTCTATCTTAGCAATTCTTTTCCCTTACCTGTTGGACTTGCTCTTAGACTACAAACCAAACAAGTCATATCCCCCTAAGGTATCGAACCTCATCATTTGGTATCACAACCAAATTTAAAAAATTCGATAATTTTTTCCCCTATTCATGACGCTGAAGAAGTTACTCGAGGAGACTACTGCACCTGGATCCACAATTCGAGACCCCACTGCTCAGCTTGATGCCTTCCAAGCTATTGTGGGTGGTCTTTGCGACAGTGTGCGCCAAGAGCTGGAAACGTGCTCTACGTTGATTCAGAATTAGATTTGGGATTCATTATCCTAGTTTCAAGATCAGTTTCAAGAGTTTATGCGTCTTAAACAACAGGTTCTTGCTTGTCCGGATTCCTGTGGTGATGTTCCAAAACGACCACACCATCCATTGCTCCTATCGATGGTGATCCAACCACTCCAAGAGTCAGATTTGCCACAATTGAATATTCAGGCAACCTAACGACAACATGTGACTCTGTTTCTTCACGTGCGATAAGAGCTCCAAAAATAATTCAATCTGTTTGTCAGGATTCTGGGTTGTTTCATCCATTTGTGGATTTTCATATTGCTCGTCAGTGTGGGTTCCCGGTTCGTCATCTTCAAGTCAAGCTTGAGGTGGTTCCCGGTTCGTAATCGTTGAAATATTGATGGGAAGTTAAGTTTTTGAACCATATTGTGCATGATTATGCATTTGATCATTTGTATACCGCGCTTTTTGCGATTAGCGATTTTTAAAACCCAACATTGATATGAGTTCACCCTTAACGGAGGTGTTTCTGGCCTTCACTCTGCCAGCTAGAACAGAAACAATTGGAATATCCTCCATCTCATCCTCGTATACTTCTATAGACGTATTACTAGCTGCAAGTGTATTCCATTCTTCTACATGTTATCTAATTGTTTCATTTGTTTCATGTTACAGCTGTTTCATGCTAAAGAGATGGAAGAAGAGACAAGATTTTGCAGCTCTAGAGAGGAAGGTGTAAATCTTAATGTGTCTAAAATATGTACTTATATCCGAGCTTTTTGGAAATATTTTTATATGTTGAACTATTAAATCTGAAATATATGCAACATTTGATTGTTGTAAGTTGAACTCTGAATTTAACCTTTGATCTCAATCTCTCCACTTTATCTTATGTTTTGCATTACAAGCTGAAAATTATTGTCATCAAACCAAATTGCATCATTTATGGGAAGTTCTTAGTATGCTGGATCATAGTTCTTAGTGAATGTTTTGTTCTAAACAGTTTTGGTTGTATTCAGGCATGTCATTTTTAAATCACGTGTATGTAGGTTTGACTACCTCAATACAACATTAAGTATATGTTAATTTTTAGTCCATATCATCTTTTGACACTATAAATTTTCTAGCTGCATTTTTCTAGCACAATCAGAGAAGTGTTTGGAACATTTAATTTCTGGTTGAGCAAAAAAAGAAAGAACCAAACTACTGAACTATTTATTAAGAATCTTAATATAAAATACTAATCCACACAAACTTAATCAAATAATCTATATGACATATTTTACACTTCAATGGTTGTCTGATTAATAGCCTGATATCTCCACCTTTCCTTTTCAACAAAATCAGCATCCAAAAACCTGGAAACAAATGCCCAAACCCTATACAAATCCTTGAAATCATTCAAGAATCCAATAGAAACTGTAACTAATGAAATCCCACGTTCACATTTCAATCCTTGAGCCTTTTCCCTTTCCAAAATACTCTCCTTTTCTTCCTTGTTGTACCTTTCTTTGAACCAAAAATTCTGCAGAATCCCACAGCCTAACGAGATTTCGCTCCGATCAGCCAGCTTCTGCACTAGAAATGGCTCCACTTTTTCGCCTTTCCAGTCGAAAATGTTGAATCCCACATAAGGTCCCCTGTTGATGCATATGCTAGGACCATATATTTTGACCAAAAGAGCTCCGTTTTCAGAATTTGGATGCCTGAGGCAAAGCAGTGCATTTACAAGCCAGTTCACATGGCATCTTACTCTACTGCTGATCAGCACTAGGCCTAATTCATCAGCATGATCCAATCCCTTGAATTCAATTTTCTCCGCGGTATTTAAACCGGCCTGATTAATCTCCCCCGAAAATGACAGCTCTTCCTCTTTCAACAGCAATGTCTCCAAGGTTTCTTCTTGACTGCTTTCTGTTTCTGAAACTGAAACACTGGATTTTTTAGATGAACTCTGGAATGTGGGAACAAGGCTGACAATCCCAAAGGTTTTCGAGGTCTTGCTCAGCTCTGAAATGACCGATTTCTTGACGAACAGACAGCTGAATCCAGAAGGGTTTTCACCAAAAACCTTGAAAAATGAGGAAACAACAAAATCAGGTTGGAACAAGGTTAGCCCCAAAGTTTCCATCTCCTTATCCAGCAATGCATCTGCATCAAGCAAAACATGCCACCCGTTTTCTTGAGCTAAGTTCATCCATTGATACGAATATCTCGCTCCAGTCATCCTAGACTGCAATGGGAACACAAACAGTCCCTTCTTCTTCTTCCTCCCCTTCTGCATTATCATTTTCCTTAGCTCTTTCGAGTTGATCCTCATACTCGGCCATGAAAACTTCGCGGTCATAGCTGCCGCCCCCTTCCTTACCGCACTTTCAGCCATGGTTTCCACAGCCTCATTCTTGTAGTCATAGACAGTGATCAGCTTGTTGTTGGCCTCAAAAGGGTAAGAATTCCCCAACAGCCGAAACGAAGATGTCTGATTAGCTGTGAAAACCATGGAATAGTCATCTTCAGAGATGTTCATGGACTTCATAACTCTCTCCCTAACAACCATTTCAAAATCTGACCTTTTGGCCTCATTTCCAAGCAGAGAGCTCAAACTCTCAGGCTTATGCGAGATATCGAAAAATGGCACTCTCGAACACCCCACCTGAGGAGGAGGAGGAGATGAACAAGAAGTTGAGGCACCCTCAGAACACTGTTTCTGAGCATAGGAGAAAAGGCCATGGCCAATGTAATCAAGATAAACATGGTTAGTCTGAGAAATATGGTAGTACTCATGTGATCTAATCTGATCAGCAAAATCGAAATTCGGGTACAACGGGTAGGCCTTGAGGAGATTGGAGAACATTTCCTGGAATGGAGGGAGAGATTCATGGTTGGTAAAAGAAGCGGCATTCGGGTTCAAATGGATCGATGAAACTATGGCTGCAATGAACTCAGTTTCTGGATTCTTTGCAGCAATGGTGGAAGAAGAGTTTCTTCTAAGGGATTGTTGCTGCCCAGAAAAGGGATTTGTACAGCAGTTTGAACAGGCTTCTTGCATATCCTTCTCTGAAGCATATAATCAAACGTTTTGTTTGCCTCCCTTTTGTACATTTCCCATATGAGCAATAAATTTGACGTCCTTCTTCTCCAAAGGCTGCTAAAATCTGGAAGAATTTAATATAAGAGAAGTTTCAAATTCAAACTGTTTGTTTGAATGTAATAAATGCAAATATCAAACTCATTTTTCTGGGCAAATATACGTGCAGAATGAAGGCATTGACTGCGTCTACCATAGATTACCATGCTTGCAATTTAGCATTCTATAAAGTATAAAAGCGAGTTTGTCATAACGCTTGGTGGTTTGATTGGTTGATTGATTAGTCAATTGGATTTTCTGTGACTAATAATGCTGCAGAACGTAATGTGATTAGGACAGGATGAACTGTGGATGGTTTTAATCATTAGTATTGGTTTTTACTGTTGAAATGTGCAGGTTTTTTGGATGGTTGGCTCATTAATGTTAATTGTTTTTTCCCTCTTGAATAAAATATACATCAAATGCATGTAATGCATGTAATGTAGCTGAATTCTGAGTACAATTTGTTAAACTTGAGGATTAATTATGTTAAGAAATCAATCTAACTTGCTTTTTTCTCATTTTTGGGTCAACCGTAAGATCAAGATGCCTTATAATGGATATTGTTTCAGAGGGATGGATACCCGCCCGCCAACCGATGAGATGGATACCCAGTTGGGTGGACATGGATATCAAAGTTGTACCCGTCATGGGTAAATAGGCGGGGATGGATAGTGAAATTTTAGATGGGAATGAGCATAAATACTTTACTATCCACGCCCATTTCGCTCAATACCATCCCTATACAGAGCGGTTGTTTGGTCAAAAGAATGATTGTGATGTCATATATGGTTGTAAATGCGTAATGCATCAGGCCGAGGTCGAACTAAAGGTGTGCTTGCACAACCTCAACAAAATATTCATGAGCTTGCATTTATTTGGTTTTTCAATAGATCAAACTTGACTCACGAGCTTGGTAAAAATCGAGTTTATACTCGAGTTAAGTTGCCTTTTTATGTTTCAAAAGATTTAAATTTTTTCTTCTCTTGTTTATGCTTGAAATCTTGAAGAAGATAGATGTTTAAGTTTGAAAAGTACTATGAAAGAAGATATGGTGCAAGTTTGAGTAAAGTCATATTTGAAATGTACACTTACGGGTTTGATGTTAGAGTTTAATTTTTAAATTCTTACAAAATTCACAATGTTAATTGTATAAATAATTATTTATGTTATTAATATTGGCTTGATAAATTCGTCGAACCAGTCGAATTATTAAGGACGAGATCAATTTTGGACTCGTTACATAAACAATCGAGTTCAAAGTCGAGTTTGGTCGTCATCCAAACTTGAACTTGACTTGTGACCGAGTCGCTTGGAAATTGCTCACGAACTACTATTAGACCAAACATAATCTTACATAACCTCACTGTCTAACTCACTACCTAATCTACTACCCAACTCGAAGCAAGTGAGACAAAGCGTAAAAGGAGAATTTTTCCACATGTAACATATTCAAGCACCAATGACCCTAATGTCAATAAAAAACACATAACTACGAAACTTATACCACTGTTGGGTTTAATGGTCATTAAACCAAAATTCATCACGCCTCTACTCTTACACTAGTGAAAAGCAAACCATTAAAGTTGTCGTTCCATTGCAGCTTTCCAAAAACCCTTATTAGAACAATGTGTTGAAATCATAACCGATTTCCGTTTTATTAAACAATAGTTTTTTGTAAGCACAACAACGATAAGTGGGGTTAAACGGCACAACGAAAGTTTTTCGTGTAGAGTTCTCAATTCATGGCATCAAAAAGTACATATAACTCTAACCTGGTTTCATATTTGATGTGGTTCTATTAGGAGATTCTGTGGAAAATTGTGGGCAACTTTTAAATCAACTCAAGGAATTCAAGTCAAGCAAAGCACTTTGGAGTAAGGAGGACATCACGTAAATACGTCTAAATTATGAGGTAATGTCCCTAGTCAACATGCAATTCCGAGTTGACTAGTAGTCTAGTAATAATAGTGGTGGGCACGACTCTCATAAATCGATTGTTCATCCTTCTCGAATTTGTTTTCGTAAACATATATTTCCCACATATTTTCCAACCAACAATGTACTACTATGTTCCTAATCTCAATTATTGGTAGGTAATCGTAAGCAAATTGAATTAGAGTTGGAATGAATATTAAAAATGCTTGTTCAATAAAGTCATTTAAATATTAGACTATACAAATTCTTAATCGAGACATGTGGTCTCAATTAGTCTCATTAAACAATCATGTTTAATAGGTAAAACATGATTAGTGACCGTCTTGTAAAAAACGCGAGTAAACCATCCACAAAATTTCTCCATACCCAAAAAAAAAAAACATAATTATAATAAAGATCCATCTTTCAGTGTTCATTTCAGGGGGAGGCAGGTGGGGGCTGGTGGTCGCACCAGACCCGACCAAAAAATAAAATCATAGTGTTACTTTTTTTAAACTCTAAATTAACCCCAATTTTTTTAAAAAAATGCAATTTAGCACCTATCGGAATTTATGAAATTCCAAAACTATAAATTAACCCCACAAAAAATATTTTTGGTTCAGCCACTGATTCATTTGGTGGTGTTTGTATCATAAAATGTTTGATGGAAAAGACAAAGTGGGAAAGTTGTAACATTCTAGTAGTGGCCGGCACCATCCATGCAAAACATGACAGAATACGGGACAATGAGAATTGATCGTTCCTCTCTCATTTCTCAATCAATGACTTCTGATCACTTCTTTCTATATTCGTCGTGTTCATATGTATGTAGGAATCTCAAGGAAGCTCTGTTCATCAAGAGGATAACGTTTCTAACAATAACCACTCCCTTGAACATATATTTTATGATTGTAATTTAATAATAAATTCGACACTAGAAATACCAACTTTGAAGTGTCATTTTGATTTCAGCTCTCAAATGTTTTGTTAAGAAAACAAAGATGCGATCGATGTTTTAAAATATTATTTTAAAAACTTAAAAATTTAACGTGTTTACAATGTTTAAATATCTGTAAGAAAGTCTCGTACATTAAAAAGGTCATGAATGAGATAAAGAGCAGTTTGGTATGTTAATTCTAGGACAGGTGCATATTGGTAAAAATGCGTTGATAAATCTTGTTATCAAATATGTAGAAGTCATAGTTATTGAAAATTTTGGATTTAGAATAAAATTTCCAACTTCGTGGGAGAGCTTAAACCATTTAATTAGGGCCAAGTCAACCATGTATTAAACTCCCATGTGGACGGCGCCGGACCAAGTTTCAGGCTACTAGAAAGTCCACTGCCAATTTGCCAGCCTTTAGAATATTCCCCGGCCGGCAAATTGCCGTTCAACACCAACAACGGCCAACTGTGCATATGCCTGGAAAAAGTATTACGCTAACAAAAGTTCAACTTTCTTAAATGCATTCTGAAAATTTCTTAGCTTTGTTTTGTAACAATTGGCAAGATACATATATCACTACATTTATAGTCTGGGTTTTGGTTGTGTGACTTGATCAAAATTTAAACATCAGGATCAAAGCTGTCAAATAAAAAAATATTACGGACTATTTGTAAAAATAAATTTCACAAGAGTCACACACATATATAATTATTGCCATTCATATTGTATTATACAGATTTTTATTAGAGAAAGTCTCATATAAGGGCACCTTACGGTAAGGGCAAGTCAAAAATAGAACATTTTTTACAAAATTGGGGGTTATTATATAATTATTTTAATTATTTGAGTTATTTTTGTTTGCACCTGATGTTTTTATACTTGAGTCTGATCTTTTATTTGGTTTGATCTTTATTTGGCTTGATCTTTTAGATTTTGAGCATATCTTTTCACTTTAATTCCTTGATCTTTTATGTTTTTTTTATGGAAAAATATTTCATTAAAATCATCAAAAACAAGTACAAGGATTGTGGCCATCACTCTAAGCCATACAGTCAGAATGAAAGAACACATTCTTCTGCTAATAAAGTCGTTTGAAGATAAAGAGTAATATTATCCACCTATTACTGTCGTTTGTGAGCCATTTTCTTAGGAGGATACAGCTCTAAACAGCTAGGTAGATAGGTTTATAAACCCTTCATGCTCTTAGACTCTATAGAAAGCTAGTATATCAAGATAAAAACTAAAATCTCCATTGACAGTCCGCTGCAATTTTCCCAACAAGTACCTCCTCCTCCACTTTCTTTCCTGCAAAAATTCTCTAATTTCTTTCGAGTCATACCTCATCCAAAACTGTAGTGTAAACTATCAGCTTCTTCTATCTCTTTCTCATACACAGTTGCCTCAAGTATCTTCTCAGTTGCCGAAGTGAACAGACTTATGGTAGCCCGAAGTGAACAGACTTATGGTAGCCCGAAGTATGTAATCACTTTCCTTATATATCCACATTGCGCAAACAAATGTAAAGTTGTTTCAGGTACCTGGTGACAAAGGCAACAGTTTGACTGGGGGCCAATGACCTTGAACCTCTGTAGTCTATCTACTGTTTCAAGTCTTGAGTGAAGTAGCATCCATAGAAAGTACCTGTGTTTTGGCAGAATTCTTGTGTGCCAAATAAGTTGAGCCTCGGATTTCTTTTCTCTACAATTCTTCAGTATATCGTAAGCCACCTTGGTTTTGAAATGACCGGTTCTTGTAACGCATTCGGGGAGCTTCGTAAACATTTTGTCTCGCATTTGTATAACCATTTTCCTGTTTTCCAACTCCAACTAGGGTGAGTCAGGGCCTTGCATTCACTGATATCCTTACCCTTCATATAGTAGGTCTGTAGCCATTTAACCCAAAGGACATCCTTTTTACTACATACATCCCAAAGCAACTTGCATATTTCAGCTCTGTTCCATAGGGAAGAGTCCCTAATGCCCCAACCCCCTACAGATTTAGCTATAGTCATTGTCAGCCAAGCTATAGGTGTAAAGCCCCTTTCTCCTTTTTCCCTGTCCCAGATGTAGTTTCGGCAAAGTTCCGCAATGGCCTTATGAATTCCCTCCGGTATCTGAAAAACACTGGTCTAGTAGCTACCTATGCTCAACAAGACCGTATTAACCAATTGTACTCTACCGACATAACTCAAGTTCCTGGAGGTCCAGGTCCCTCAATTTTCTCATCATCTTGTCCAACAATTTCTCACAATCTACTTTGTTCCATCTTTTGGGTGATAGAAGGAGTCCAAGATACTGCACAGGGAATTCCCCTCGTGAGATCTGTAACACCTCTTTAAACAATGCCATATCAAATTATCAACTTCCTCCATTTTAGAGAAATAGACAGAAGATTTCTGCTCATTTATTGCCAATCCAGTGACTACTTGGAAGTTTTTCAAGGTGACTTTGACTCCTTCCATAGATTTCCTTGAGACTCCACTGAAGATTAGCAAATCATCCGCAAAAAGCATGCCGTGAACCCCTACTTTCTTGCACTTTTGATGGTATTCAATGTTGTTCTGCTAGTACTGCCTCTTGAGTAATCTAGTCAAGTATTCCATACATATGACAAAAACCAAGGGTGAGAGGGGATCCCTTGTTTTACCCCTTTTTTCCATCAAAGGATGCAGTAAAATACCCATTTATAGATAAACAGAAAGAGGAGTTAGTGACGCGTTTTCTAATCCAGTTTACCAACAAACCAGGGAATTTCATTTCCTCCAACCATTTAAACATAAAACTCCAATTGATACTATCAAAAGCTTTAGAAATGTCTACCTTTATCAAGCAGCTTGATCTCATTGTCTCATGGTTGTACATGAGAAGGAGCTCTTGAGCTAGAAGGATATTATGAGAGATACTTCTTCTTTTGACAAATGCACCTTGGTTGTTGCTGATCACCAAAGGTAATACTGCTCCTATTGATCTTTTATGTTTTATGGCCAAATAATTAATAAAATTGTATAGTAACCCCAAGTGTTGTTATTGGTGGTCTCCTATTGGTCTGCCCTTACCGTAAGGGAACCTGTAAGACGCTCTCTTTTTATTATAAGAAAATAGAAATTTATTATCGGTGAATAATTTACCAATTTAACATGTATTAAAATTAGTGGGTATAAAGTGGATCAAGTAAAATTGTGGGTCGGGAATAAGATAAATGTGAAATAATATTCACAACGACCATTGGCGGAACTAGGATCGCCATTACTTAAACTTGATGGCGAGAGTTATAGTATTATTTAAAGTGTAACGTCGAATTCTAGGATTTCACATTTATTTCTTTTTCTCTATAACTCTGTGCATAAACTAGCAGAAAGATATCATATTCGATCATATCTACAATCAAGTTCTGGTTCGCGACATCACTCGAGTGATTTCATGTTTAATGGTAAATAAATTTACCGTTCACACATAATTTATTCTCATTAAAATATATCTCAATGGAGCGGAAATTGATCATGTTAGTGACATCTACAGTGACACTTGGCCAATACTTAATATTCAAAAAGTTCAATTAGAATTGTTTGTGTTTCCTCTCAAATAGAGAGTTTAGATAGTGGTCTGATAGTTCGAGTTAGCATCGTAAATAGTGATCTGATTTTAATAGAAAAGCTCCTTTTTAAGGCCACGAAATAATATGGATGGCCGAAAAGAAAAGAAAAGAAAAGAAAAGCAAATTTTAGAAGAAGAAGCCAAAATTTGGGGAGAAGGAATAAAATATGAAAAGGAGAAAAAGGAATGTTGACAGTGGGATTTGAACCCACGCCCTTTCGGACCAGAACCTTAATCTGGCGCCTTAGACCAACTCGGCCATATCAACTTGATGACAACCCTTAAGAAATGTATATACTAGTATTAACTTAACTTCTCAAACAATATGTCCTATACCCCTCATAAGGTTTTCCATGTTCCTTCCAGTCCAATAAAAGTTTCTTAGATCACTTTGTTTTGTATTTTAATGAGAGAATATTTTATATGTTATACGTGAAATTTCAAGGGGTAAAAAAGAATCATTATTTACTCTCTAAGTTATTTTCAATTTTTCATGTAGTTTATTAAATGTAAATTTATCTCTTCTTTAGATTTTTGTATGCCAAAACAACAAAATAAGAAAGTAAGAAGTCTATCTTTCCCACAAGCTGCAATCTAAATATTCGTGTTTTCCTGTTGATACCCAAAAAGGTTACACTAACGGGCCACTGAATCACCGAAATTAGAACCACTAATTGCACCACCATGAGCCACCACCTATAGCGGGTATGCCTTGACTATAAATTGTAATTATTGGGTGACATGTGTTTTGAACACTAGACCCATTTATAAAGATGTTGAATTACCACTAAGTAAGGTGCATCTACACCATCTAAATATTCATTTAGTCAATACTACTCCTTTTTTGTGCAGCTTATGTTCAAATTTCTCCGAGTCAAATGACTTTTTAGTGGTATGGTACTATGGGGCCTCCACTAGACCAGTGTTTACATGCACTCTAGTTTTTTTTACAATTTAATGTGCACAGCAAATGTGGATTTTTCGTGTTTTAATTTCAGTTTCCATGTATAGAAGAAATTTTATATTTGAAGATGGCTTTTTAGAAATTTAAAAAGACCTTTTGATAAGAGAAAGTCTTGGGTGAGACCTGTCCTTGTGGAGACCAAGAGCATGGGAATGAGCATTTACTGTTTCTGCTTGATCTTTTAGTCAGTTTGTTTGATCTTTCAATCAATGTGCTTGAGTATTTTTGTTTTGCCTTGATTTTTCAGTTAATTTGATATTTCGTTCAATTTGCTTGATCTTTCGGTCAATTTCCTTGGTCAATTTCACCAACGACAAATTCAATCAAGGAAATCGGCGGGTTTAAAGCTCACCAACGCAAATTCAATCAATAGCAGTCTCATATAATCTTTGGTCTCAATGGAGACAGGTCTCAATTGAGAATTAGTATTTTGATAAACAAATTTCCTTTCTCAAGAAGGACTTGGAGTGCAAAAGTAGGTTATATTTACCTCTCTTTGAACCTCGCGTTCATCTTTCTTAAACCCTGCCGCACAATAGATTTGAATAACCTGAGTATTAATTCATCACCACCGTTTGCATTCCGGCTAAAACATGGAGGAATCGCACAGAGCTGATCTTGAATCTGTTGGGAAATATTATATGGTTTCCCTCTTTGTGTGATTAAGACGGTAATTGAGAAAAATAAACAGTGAAGCAAGACACCAAATTTGGTTACGCGGAAAACCCAAATCGGGAAAAACCGCGGGACTATGGTAGTCCAAGTCTTCCACTATATGACTATAGTAGGGTTACAAATTCTCACCCAATGTGGATGGATTACAAGGGATTCTTCACACTATGGTGGATACCTATCAACTAGAGAGGATGAAGACTTCTCTCTACTTCTCACTTGGAGGATATCTAGTAGGAAGGAAATGGTTTTTGGTTTGGATGATCAAACCTCTCCAAGAGCACCCTATTTATAGGTGAGTAGGCTTGCTCTAGAATTCTCTTCTCCTTCTCTCCAATTAATGCTTGGAAGCTTCTAGGAGGCTCTCTAGAATATTCTTCATGGACTAGAATCATCTCCCATCATTCTAGAACCTTCCCTTCCCTTTTGCCACTCTCTAGAATATTCTCCATGGACTAGAATCATCTCCCATCATTCTAGAACCTTCCCTTCCCTTTTGCCAAAAGAAGATTCTAGAATTAGGGAGGAATACCCAACAAATCTCCCCCTTCCGACCTAATTGGAAGGAGTCTCCACACCGGCGCCTTTGCAGCAATCATCGAACTTCTTGCTCGGTAGTGCCTTGGTCATCATATCAGACCAATTATCATCGGTGTGAACTTTTTCAAGCTGTAGTCGTTTTTCTTCCAACACGTCCCGAATCCAGTGATAACGAACATCAATATGCTTCGTTCGGGAATGGTAGGCTGAATTCTTGGCTAAGTGGATGGCACTCTGATTGTCGCAATAGAGGACATACTTCTCTTGCTTTAGCCCCAACTCAAGTAGAAAATTCTTCATCCACAGCATCTCCTTACAAGCCTCGGTGGCAGCTATGTACTCCGCCTCCGTCGTAGAAAGGGCAACACATTTTTGAAGTTTTGACTGCCAAGATACAGCTCCCCCTGCAAAAGTAGTTAGATAACCCGACGTTGATTTTCGAGTTTCCAAGTCTCCGGCCATATCAGCATCTGTGTATCCCTCCAACACAGGTTTCTCTGCTCCAAAGCGCAAGCACCTTTTGGTTGTTCCTCTGAGATATCGAAGTATCCACTTCACAGCAGCCCAATGCTCCTTCCCAGGATTTGACAAGTGCCTGCTCACAACTCCAACTGCATGTGCAATATCTGGCCGGGTACATATCATCGCATACATGAGGCTACCAACAGCGGAAGAATATGGAACGCCTCTCATTTCTTCATCCCTTCTCGGATTTTTCTTTCCATCGAACTTGAAATGTCCGGCAAGCGGTACGCTAACAGGTTTGGCCTGGTGCATTTTAAATCTCTCAAGGATCTTCTCAACATACCTCTCTTGAGATAGCCAAAGTAGCTTTTCGGATCGATCCCGCGTGATCCGCATCCCAAGGATCTGCTTCGCTGGCCCCAAATCTTTCATCGCAAATGAACTACTCAATGCTTTCTTAAGAGCAGTGATTTTTCTTTTATCCTGCCCGACTATCAACATATCATCAACATAAAGCATGAGTATGAGAAAGTCTCCTTGATCGTACCTCTTCATGAAAACACAATGGTCGGTGTGAGTCTTTTTGAATCCATGATGATTCATGAAGGCTTCAAACTTCTTGTACCATTGACGGGGCGCTTGCTTCAAACCATAGAGACTTCTTTTGAGACGACACACTAAGTGCTCCTTTCCCGGCTCTTTGAATCCTTCGGGTTGCTCCATATAAATCTCCTCCTCGAGGTCTCCGTGTAAGAAAGCCGTCTTAACATCGAGTTGCTCGACCTCCAAGTCCAAACTCGCAGCAAGTCCCAACACAACTCGGATTGATGACATCTTCACCACGGGAGAGAAAATCTCATCGAAGTCTATACCTTTCTTCTGGTTGCACCCTTTAACAACAATCCGGGCCTTATACCTTGGTCTGGGATTGTTTTCTTCGGACTTGATCTTGTACACCCACTTGCATTTGAGAGCTCGTTTCCCTTTTGGTAGCTCTACGAGATCATAAGTATGATTCTCGTGCAAGGATTTCATCTCCTCTTGCATAGCCTTTTCCCAATCATCTTTGTGCTCACTTGCCATAGCTTCTCCGTAGTGTTGAGGCTCCCCCTCATCGGTGAATGTCACCCACTTATCTGGTGAATACCTGGTCGAAGGTTGTCTCCCTCTAAGGGAACGTCGAGGTACTGGTACTACGGGTTCAGTTGCTTCCTCCATTTCTTCACCACCTGTTTCAGACTGCTCCGTAGCTTCTCCAAGATCGCGGTTTTCAACTTCTTCAGTGTGAGCATCCTCCACTGGTTCTCTCCTTGCGTTATCTTGTACTACGGGAGATGGCATGGACTCCAAAGGCTCTCTGGTTCGCCTGGCTTGAGCTTCTCGCGACTCCTTGTAGTTACTGATGTTCTGGTCCTCGAAGAACACGACGTCGCGGCTTCTCACGATCCTCTTCTGGGCTGGATCCCACAACCGATAACCAAACTCGTCTTTTGGTGAGCCGAGATAGATGCACTCCTTTGTTTTTGAATCTAACTTTGCCCGCTCATCCTTGGGAATGTGTACGAATGCTCGACACCCGAACACCTTTAGATGGTCATATGAGACCTTTCTTCCGGACCAAACTTCCTCCGGTATGTCTCCATCCAAGGGAACTGACGGGCTCAAGTTGATGATGTCAACACCAGTCTTCACTGCTTCTCCCCAGAAACCTTTAGAGAGGTTTGCATGAGATAACATGCATCTAACTCGCTCTTCAATGGTGCGGTTCATCCTCTCCGCAACTCCATTCAACTGAGGTGTCTTCGGTGGTGTCTTCTCAAGTCGGATCCCGTACGACCTGCAATACTCTTCAAATGGGCCGCGATACTCTCCACCGTTGTCAGCTCTGACAGACTTCAATTTTCTGCCGGTCTCACGTTCCACCCGTGCATGGAACTCCTTGAACGCCTCAAGAACCTGGTCTTTAGTCTTCAACAAAGACACCCAAACCTTCCGAGAATGGTCATCAATAAAGGTTACAAAATATTGTGCACCTCCTAGGGATCTTTCGGTCATTGAGCATACATCGGTATGCACTAAGTCAAGAATACTCTCTCTTCTACGAGGATATGTAGGTCTGAGGAAATAGACTCTATGTTGTTTACTGGCTAAGCAATCAGTGCACGGGTCAAGTGTTGTACCTTTTATGTCAGGGAGGATATTTTTCCGTGCGAGGATTTGCAATCCCTTCTCGCTTATGTGGCCAAGCCTCTTATGCCACAACTCCATGTTCGAGGTTTCATGTGCAACATTAGCCTCTCCCTTGCAGATCTGTCCTTGCATGACATATAAGGATCCGTCCTTCTTTCCTCGACCAATCACCATGTTTCCTTGAGTGATCCTCCATTTCCCTTCTCCAAAGTGGCTTATCATTCCTGCATCGTCAAGCTTCCCTGCTGAAACGAGATTGAGCCGCATTTCAGGTACATGTCGCACATCCTTCAACTCGAGCTTGTGTCCCGTGTTAGTCTTCAAGATGATGTCGCCTTTGCCAACAATCTTGCTTGTGACTTGGTTTCCCATCTTCACAACGCCAAAATCTCCACGCTGGAAGGACGAGTAAAGCCCTTCATGTGGGGTAACATGGAAGGAGGCACCGGAATCACCGATCCATAAATTATCATCGTAAGCTAGATTGACATAGTCGTCAATGACGAATATATCCCCTTGCTCCACGGATGCCACCGCTGTAGTGCTCTCTTCCGCCTTCTTCTTTGGCTTGACTTGGTCAGATTTGACCGTGCCATTCTTCTGGTCTCTCTTGAAACTGCGACATTCATCTTTCTTATGACCCGCTTTGCCACAATAGTAGCAGGTAACTCGGGAACGAGACTTTGACCGGGCTCGTGACTTGTCACGTCCACCATTTTTGAATCTTCCACGCGTCTCGGCCACATTTGCCTCCGCGTAGGTTGATGTGCCACGTTCTCTTCTCCGTGCTTCCTCGTTGATCAAGCTATCGGCTACACCGTCCATGGTAAGCTTTCCTTCCGGGGCCGAGTTGCTAAGCGTGACCACCAAGGTGTCCCAACTTTCAGGTAGCGAGCTTAGGAGCAATAAAGCTTGCAACTCATCATCGATCTTCATATCGGTTTTCACCAATTGGTTCACTAGCCCCTTGAAGCTATTCAAGTGCTCGATCATATTTTCGCCATCCTCGTACTCCAACTTCACCAACCGCCTCATTAGGTGGGCTTTATTACGTGGTGTCTTCTTTTGAATCATAGATTCAAGTTTCGTCCATAGCTCAAAGGCATTGGTGTATGTAGACACATGCTCAAATAAACTTTTATCAATGTACTTACGGATCATGGCGACCGCCTTCCGATTTAGGATCTCCCACTCTTTTTCTTCCTTGTCCTCCGGCATGGTCTCCTCCATGATTGGCTCGTACAAATCTTTGCAATACAAGTGGTCCTCCATCATGGGCTTCCAGTATGCATAGTTCTCCGCCGTGAGCTTGGACATATCTCCCGCATCCATCTTGAATCCCACAAGAATATGACGCCGACGAACCTGGCGCTCTGATACCACTGTTGGGAAATATTATATGGTTTCCCTCTTTGTGTGATTAAGACGGTAATTGAGAAAAATAAACAGTGAAGCAAGACACCAAATTTGGTTACGCGGAAAACCCAAATCGGGAAAAACCGCGGGACTATGGTAGTCCAAGTCTTCCACTATATGACTATAGTAGGGTTACAAATTCTCACCCAATGTGGATGGATTACAAGGGATTCTTCACACTATGGTGGATACCTATCAACTAGAGAGGATGAAGACTTCTCTCTACTTCTCACTTGGAGGATATCTAGTAGGAAGGAAATGGTTTTTGGTTTGGATGATCAAACCTCTCCAAGAGCACCCTATTTATAGGTGAGTAGGCTTGCTCTAGAATTCTCTTCTCCTTCTCTCCAATTAATGCTTGGAAGCTTCTAGGAGGCTCTCTAGAATATTCTTCATGGACTAGAATCATCTCCCATCATTCTAGAACCTTCCCTTCCCTTCCCTTTTGCCACTCTCTAGAATATTCTCCATGGACTAGAATCATCTCCCATCATTCTAGAACCTTCCCTTCCCTTTTGCCAAAAGAAGATTCTAGAATTAGGGAGGAATACCCAACAGAATCAACCGCCGACAATCTTCGCGATCTGAGTTTACAAGCCCCAGCTGATAAACCTGACGATGACGTCAGCAGCGTTGTGATCACGACCTTCTCTGAGCTGGTGGAGGGCACCACCCTCCATTTTCAGATCATCCGTCTTCAGAAACAGGTTTACTGATTATAATTCGATTTTACACATTTAGCAGTACTAAACCCCTAATTAATTAGGAATGTAATTTTTTTCTGTGTTTGGAGAAATTATGAACATAATTTATGATTTTACTTGCTGGATTTAGGTATATGCTTGGATTGGATGCAACTCTGCTAAATTGGGAGATTTAGTTGCTGCTGCGCGAAAGAGACCGGTAAAACTTGGAATTCGATTACTTTAAAGCTGGCCTAGTTTTATATATGTTTGAGTTTTACTTACTCATATCAATTTTTTTATGTACAGAGCATAAATGCTGTTAACATTGCTAATTTGGTTGGGAGATCTTCTGATAACACCGGAACTGGCATTGCACGGCGAGCAGGTTAATAGCTTGATTCCTGTAAATCTAATTAGTTTTGATCCAACATTGATTTTTCCAATGCTTCTTATATATGTATATATATATATATATATGATTGTTCGATCATTTGCAGTTTTGAAGACTGGCCTTAATATAGTACTTGCTTGTAACATTCCCAAAGGAAGCCTCTTGATTGAGGTTGGTCTTTAATTTACAGATGTTTAGTACTACTAATTAACGTTTTACTAAGTGAGGAGTTGTTGATATGGTGCAGGCAGCTGCTGAACGGAAGCTGGTGCAAAAGCTTTTCGACTTGGGCTGCGCTACACCCAACTCTAGATAATCATCATCCTATTCTATTCTGTTATTTGTATTGAGTTTATATATTAATAGATCTCGAATAATTTGATTACAAAAATGGATTTTCAGCAGCATCTGAGGTAGGATTATTTTGTATTAGTTAAGTGAGGCTATTTTCCTCATTTTCACGCTCAAGTATCAAATAAGAGCCTTGAAATCCTCACATTTTCTATGTCCAAAAGTACATATAGCTCCATTTACATAGAGAAATAGCATGCTGAACACAAATGAAATTCTGACTCCAACCTTAATGCTAAAGTAGCATTCTGATCACTCACCTCTGCTTCTTAGACTAGATAATCAAGTTTTTAGCTTTAATTTGGTCCTAAATCTTTTAAATTCCAGCAATGTTGGATAACTCACATGGGATTTAAAGAATTAGTAATGCCTACGGTATGCTAAAATTTTCAATTAAACTTAGATGGCTTAAAAAATGCATTAAAAGAGAGTTGGAAATAGTTTGAGAAATAGCTGATTTACCGTTTACTAGGGCTGAAATCAATATAAAGCCATGGAGATTTAGAGCAGACTTTATTCTTTCAAAGCCTTTCAAACTCTCACAACAATAAGCAGGCTTTCCCAAAAAATAAGGAAAAAGCAAATTGGAGAGTCTTTCATTTTTCCATCCTCTTGTCTTGATCATGATATGCGTGACACAGGTGGCTCAATGCAAAGATATAAAATGACATTTGCTAATTTCTGAAATTAATTTGCTCAACCATTCTATACATCAAATGATATTCACAGCTTTTATTCGAAATGTCATACATCATTGCGTTATGATTAAAGTATTTACAGTTTATTTAAAATCTAATATAATATACATGCAATCTTTTATATATATTTCGCATATAATCTTTTTAAAATAAAAGAATCTTCTTTTTTTTTTGAAGAAAAATAAAAGAATCTTCTTAATATCTCATATAATATAATTTTTGTAATGTTCAAGTTTTTAAAAAGTCTGTCATCCATAAATTTAGAGTACAGCTAGTACTCTTATATATGTGCATACCCATTTTAATTACCAAATACCAACTTTTGATACAAAGTAATAGTTTTATCGTAATCAAGTTTAATGATTCTTGAATCATTTTTAAAACCTATAGTTCTCTAATCTGGGATTTTATTTATTTAAAAAAAATCAGGATTATGTTTTGTATTGATATAATTTGTTACTTACAAAAAGACAAGTTTATGTATTAAGGCCATGTTTACCAGAGCTTATCTGTATATCAGTTCAGTTCAGTTCAGTAAATTTAAATTTTTTTCAGTTCAGTTCAATTCAATTCAGTAAATTTAAAATTTTTTCAGTTCAATTCAGTATATTTAAAATTATTTCAGTTCAGTTTAATAAATTTAAATTTAATTAATTTCAGTTCAGTTCATCAAATTTCCTTTTATATGATGATGAGCATTCATTAATAACAAATGAAAATATATTATTTTTATTTTAGTTCAATTCATATCAGTTAGTCCAATTTAGTTCAGATCCCCTGAAAAATACATGACTATGATATTCAACTCAATATATTTCTTTAATATACCATAACCTTTACCTTTTATACATCCAATATAATTACTGAAATCGTGATTCATTTAAATCAACTCAACCAAATATAATATGTCTTCATTATATGACAATTTGAAATTAGTTCAGTTCAGTTCGTTTCAGTTCAGTTCAGTTCAGAACAATTCAGTTCAGTTCAGTTCGGTTCATATCCTCTTAAATATAATTTTATGATATACAACTCAATGACTCATATCCTCTTTAATATAATAATATTATGATATACAATTCAATGACTCATATCCCCTGAAAAATACATGGATATGATATTCAACTCAATATATTTCTTTAATATACCATAACCTTTACTTTTTATACATCCAATATAATTATTTGAAGAGAAAGTCTTGGGTGAGACCTGTCCTTGTGGAGACCAAGAGCAGGGGAATGAGCATTTACTGTTTCTGTTTGATCTTTTAGTCAGTTTGTTTGATCTTTCAATCAATGTCCTTGAGTATTTTTGTTTTGCCTTGATTTTTCAGTTAATTTGATCTTTCGTTCAATTTGCTTGATCTTTCGATCAATTTTCTTGATCATTTCCTTGGTCAATTTCACCAACGACAAATTTAATCAAGAAAATCGGCGGGTTTAAAGCTCACCAACGACAAATTCAATCAATAGCAGTCTCATATAATCTTTGGTCTCATTTGAGACAGGTCCCAAATGAGAATTTGCCTTATTTGAATCGTGATTCATTTAAATCGATTCAACCAAATGTAATATGTCTTCATTACATGACAATTTGGAATTAGTTCAGTTTAGATTAGTTTAATTCAGTTCAGAACAATTCAGTTCAGTTTAGATAAGTTCATATCACCTGCATTATAATTTGATGATATTTAACTCAATTCAGTTCAAATTATATCACCTCAACGTGATTTTATATTTAAATAATATAAAAATGTATTTATATTTATTTCAGTTCAGTTCAATATATTTAAAATTATTTCAGTTCAGTTCAGTAAATTTAAAATTATTTCAATTCAGTTCAGTTCAGTTCAGTAAATTTAAAATTATTTCAATTCAGTTCAGTTCAGTTCAGTAAATTTAAATTTATTTCAGTTCAGTTCAGTTCAGTACAACAAAAAATAAACTCTAGTAAACAGGGCCTAAATAGAGTTATTGAAATGATGAAATGTAAAAGAATTTAATGATGTGGAAGGCCGAATGATTGTGAGTTAAAATATGAAAGGTGAGTCTTTATAACAAAAATGGAATCACTACTAGGAGACATAGTAAACAAACACATAGTCTGGACATTAAAAAAATTGCTCACGTATACGTAAAATCTACCAAATCATGAATCGGGTCGCGCCCAAAAATGACATGAGAGCACATAGAAGCGAGACAAATGACAATGGTATCTGCTGGTTGCGGGAGAGGACGATTTGGGCGAAGGACGAATTTCGAAGCAACCGAGCATCGCAAAGAATTGGAACCTGCAGTGGAAGCCATGAGGGATTTTGAGAGAGAAAGGAATGAAGATAGAGATACTTTGAGAAAAAAGGATACTTATTTTAAAGTGAGATTTAATTGATAAAAAGATTGATAGTTAACTTATTTGACAATTATTTTAAGGTGAGATTTAATTGATAAAAGAGATTAACGAGTGCACTTGTTAAAGTTTCTATAGTTATTTGTTCAAAAGTTATTTTAGTACTGATTTACTACACCTAATGTTACCATAAATACCCTAATTATGCCATAGTAGTTGAAGATATCGATGGATACTTTAATTACCATAAATACACTAATTATTCATTTTTATAAATTCTCTCTAACAAATAAAAACAAATTATGTGAAAAATCCGTATGAAATTGGTCTCTTGGTTTGTTTAATGGATTGTTAACACAAATTTTCATTTGTTTTTGAGAAAAAAATGTGTTTAAAATAATAGAACAATATGAATGAGAGTTCAACGATTTTTGCAAATACAAATTTGTGGTCTTAAATTTGGTTGTTTTGACTCTTCTCATTTTCAATAAAAGTAACATGGCGTACTTCATTTTTTAAAAAATAATCACAAAATAGTATACTCATGATCGTATTTCATAATTTCCATATACAAATTATCAATTTTATCGGATGCGGAATTTAAATTTAAACTCAATTTCAAATTTAATTGGTAAAACATAAAATGAAAATAGTTTCATAACAACTTAACTACAGTAAAAAAATTGACATTAATATCATAATTTGACATTAATTAGTCAAAAATACAAAACTCAATTTTCATTAAAAATATTTATATTTATATTATATTAATTATTATATATTTGATATATTAATCATGTAATATTTAATAATTGTCTTTCATCAATCAATCAGCGGTAAATAATTCCACACATCGAAAAGAAATTTAGTTTTTAATTAAATAAACTGAAAGAAAATTTAGTTTTATTATTCCAAACCAAGCAGCGGTAAAACATTCTGCTGCGTTGACCGTTGCTAATTTTTGTTTCAGAATGTAAAAAAAATCTTAGCAGCGGTGCATCAATGCTAATGATTAAATCGGTGGAACGTCACTATAAACCGGTGCTCATTCTATTTTCAGCACCAGTTTCGGTGGAGCGTCACTATAAACCGGTGGTCATTCTATTTTCAGCACCAGTTTCGGTGGAGCGTCACTATAAACCGGTGCTCATTCTATTTCCAGCACCGTTTTGGTGAAGCGCTGCTAAAAACCAGTGCTCATTGTACTTTCAACACCGGTTTTGATAAAGCGCTGCTATAAACCGATGCTTATTGTACTTCCAGCACCGATTTTGATGAAGCGCTACTGAAAACCGGTGCCTATAGGGGAGTCTCCTAGTAGTGAATATAAAGCCAAGTACATGCATGGTTGTATGGCTGCATTTGCATGTACCCTAAAGAAGGAAAAAAAATGATGAAATGGATGGAGAGGGTACAGGATAGGGGTAAAAACGAACACAAACGTTCACGACAAGATCAGATCGGTTAAATTTCAAATCAAAATTAAATAAATGAGAGCAAAATTTTAGGCTAAATTAATAAACGAACATACGGCTGTAAGCTCAATTATTCATGAACAATCTATTAGCTTTTGATTAATTAAATTTAAACAATTTAATAAAATGTAATGTTTATTCGAACATAATTGTTAAATAAGATAATTAAACAATCAGAATCATGCATCAGCTTTTTTCCTTCTCTCTAAATTTTATGCTCCAACTCCTTTCTAAAATAACTATTTACTTCCTGGTCACTTTTAATTTTATAGTATTACTTATACAATTCTCAACCGATAACGTCTCTTTTAATGTTATTCTAAAGGCTAACCCATGGCGGAACCTCCGTCCCCTCATGGTAGCGCCACTACGGGAAAATCTTTCTTCCAAATTCTCAACACCAAAACCCACCCCCTCTACTCCTCTCTTCCCAGAAAACCTTCCAGATCATCGGATTTCACCAGAACGAGAGTCAACTATGCCGAAGAAGAGTAAGACTTCCGTCGCCAAGAAGCCAATCATCTTCCCTGACAACGCTAATGAGTTCTACGATGCGTTTTATGAACCAAGCCGGTGAGCGTGCACGCTCACGTGGGATAATGGATCTGTTTTGTTATGTTTAGGGAAACATTTTTTTCTAGATATTATTAGTTCTTTGAAACCATTTAAATTAGAAATCTAGGAAACTGATTTAATATCCCTAAGTTATTAACATATTTTTTTTTATAAAAAAAACATCAAATCAGATTTTGCCCAATAACCAGAGGGGCATATAAACCAGAAACGTAACCAAACGCAGGAGAAGATTATCTAGTAAGCGGTACAGTAAGATTCAACTTCTCATAACACGGTTTGACCCGATTTTGCATACAATTTGAACGAAAAACATTAAATAGCCCTAAGGATAATTAACCGTTAGGTTGTTATCATCTTGATAAATAGATCTTGTCGATTTTCTCTCACAATAATATGATATGTATCCAATACAAGAACAGCCCAACTAAGTAAAACTTACTCTGTGTTTCATAAAATCATACCTTTGCATTAAGAAGAACAACAAAATGGCAGAGCAATGGTATCATGTGTTTAAGCTGAGGCAGTATTAGGGCAACTCTCCTTTGGCAGATATGCGGATAGGTAATTAAAAATTACGAATTCCATTATCTGCCAAAAGAGAGTAGCCCCAAGACGGCATCGCTTATTAATTCTACATCTCTCTCGAAATAAGAGTCGTGTTTCTGATATAGCTGGCATGAATGAAGGTAAGGAGTGTAGGGGTGGTTTTATATATAGGGCAAGCTGAATAAGTTGTTGAAGTGAAGAAAATGCAAAAGTAATGGAGTTGAAGGTTTAATTTGATGCCATGGATATACCATTGAGTTATACCTCAGATAGATTCTTGGACGCATGATCGTGACATTTCTGATCAAAGTTTGTGTTGCAGCTTTTGTTCGATCGTGTGGTGTGGATGAACATGATGAAGATCAGAGCAAGATATAAAGCAACTCAGAAAATATGCTCGATCCACTTTTTACTCAATGAAACGTACCATTCTTGAGGTATATCCTCTGTCATATTCCTTCGTAGCTTTGGGTGGTTAACTAATCTTGGTTTTGACTGATTCAATTTTTGTCCAAATTTTTTTAAAGAAAAAAAGAAGATGAAAATGAAGTTGTATAAAGCTCTTCAATTAATATTAATATTATATATCCCATCGATCAAAGCTATATATAGCTACAAGTACAAAATGAAATTAAACAGATGAAAATGAAATATTATAGATGGTTCTTTTGTCACACCACTAAACAGTATATATATATATATATTGATATATAATAATTAGTACATGGCTGCCAATTATTTGCTCTTTGATCACATTCTCATTCATTTCGGCAGTGGCAAAAATATAAAACGAGATACATCTATATATATGATGACTATGGATTATGTATGTAGTACTCCGCCACTTCACTGTTAAGTCTCGCTTCCAAAATCTTCAATCCCATGTACCTGCACCACCCAACCAAACAAAATAAACATAAATTAAACCTCTTATAATCACGTCGATTTTAATACCATTTTTGGTTTTTGGTATCACAATCGACGAATTATCTATCTCGATTTTAATAATATTTTTTTAGTGTCGGAAACGTTACCGGCCGAGCATCATGACGGTGGCCTGAGGATTGGTTCCGGGAGAGTAAGTGAAAGTAGAGCCATCAATGACCCTCAAAGCAGCAATGCCCATAACCTTATAGTTGGTGTCCACAACTTTGCCCACGTGGCATCCTCCATGGTAGTGCCATATGGTCATCACGGTGTCCTTGCAGAACTGCTCCAACGACGTCGTCACGTTCCTGTGCCGCGGCAGCAGGTTCACCGGCGCACTCGCCGTCAGGTTCAGAAGCGCCGACACCGGCATGTTCTGGTACCTGAATCAAATTGAAAATTTTCACCATATATATCAGATTTTGCTGAGCTGAACTAAATTAAACTGAATTAGTTCGGGAATAGTTATTTACCTGAACGTGCTGAAGGGTTTGGAGTCGATAATGGTTTCGATGGTTTTGAGGCCGGCGACACAGTGAGCTAGGTCCTCGGGATGCTGGAAGTAGTTGAATCGGACGGCCGGATTTTCGTTGACGTTCTTGGTGCGGAGGGATAAGTTGCCGGTGGAGACGGGTCCGATGACCTTTTCGAGGATGAAACCGCCTTGGAATGCAGCTTGTTGCAGCTCGTTCATGGCGCTTACGGCGTTGGCTATAGCTTCTGGTGTTCGGTCTTTCGGTGGAACTGTGCTCAGCTGCCCTATCTGCATTTTTTCCAAAACCCAAATAATAAAAATAAGGTGTTGAATAATACTATCATATACGATGATGCGTAAGAAAACTATGAAAAATTAATTAATGGTGATGATAATTTTCAATTATCAAAATACTTGCGAATGTTTAGACTCAAATATTAAAAAGAATGAACAAAGAGAAATAAGAATGTCACAATAAAAAATAAAATCAAGGTAATCTCGGGATGGATCATAAACACAGTAAAATAAAGTATGACGGTGGAGAAAATAAAATTCATTTGAATTTTACAAACCAGATTTTTATAAACACAATAAAATAAAGTATGAATGTCGAGAAAATGAAACTCATTTAAATCAAACAACATGTGGAAATATGAATATCGTGTATCATAGGTCTATTATTAATATGATTCAAGGTTTTTAGTGCTCTTATATATTTTTATTACTAATATAGAACATACAATTGTTTTGGGGTGGCATATAAATTTCTTCCCTCTTAGTTAAAGTCCAAAATTTTTGAATTATTTCTTGATATATACTTAATAATAATTTCAACTTATAGTTTATTAATAAAATAGTGTATACCTTAGGGGAGAACATTCCGAAATCCCTAGTGGATACGCCGCCGGAGAAGCTCTCGCCGGAGGCGGCCTCGATGTAAGTTCCGTTACGGGTGATGCCCACAATTTGGATCAGGGAGACCTCCACCGGCACCGGAGACGGCACGAAAATTGCATTCATCGGGTTGTCGGCCATGCCCAGGCCCACCCACGGCTGGTCCAAAACCATACGGATCCTCAGGGCCGATAAGTCATTTCTGGGCCCAACGCCACTCAGCATCAGCAGTTGTGGGCTTCCTAGGGCCCCAGCTGAAACTATCACCTCATTTCTAGGGTCATCTCGAAGGTATGCCTTGTGCCTATTTCCATGTGAGTCCCTGAAAATTACCCCATGTGCCCTTGGATTTTCCCCATCTCCTGAAAATGTTCCCAAACAATTTTGACAATTCTTGAATTGACCAAACATCAATGAAAATGTCCATTTCATTTGTAATGTTATGGTTTTTCCTTGTTCACCACAAATTGATTTTGACTCTCAGTAATCATGCATAAAACTTCTATTCTTTTAAAATAAATCCATTGTGATAATTCAAAAAGAAACATTAAGGTATTAATTTAGTTACTCGTCCCTCAACTTTGTTTGTACTTTAATTTAAATCAGTTCAAATTATTATAACTTCACATTGGTGATGTTGTCGATACATTTTATGCCAATTCAACTTAGTTTAAGTCCATTAATTCAATATCTCAGTTTCGATTCAGTTTAGTTGAGTAGAAAATATCAACCATATGTATGCATAAATGAATACCTCTAGGATGGAAGATGATCTTATGGACGGAAGCACGCAGCAAGACATTGATTCCACTAGGGTTTGCATACTCAAGCAAGTCGGCAGCGGTGTGTCTATTACCATCGTGATCGAAAATGGTTCCACCGACTTTAGTACCGAAAACATGATCGTACGTGAAGCCGTTTTCCGGCCGGATTCCGGCGTCGATCAGCCCCTCCCTGACCGCCGACTGCCACTCCCTCACCGGCGGCTGAAACGCCACCTTCTCCTCCACCCACTCGTACGCCTCCGTCACCGTGTCCCGGTCCCACCCGAGCTCGTCGCCGAAGCTGTGCGGCGCCCTGGTGTAGAACCCGGCGTTCAGGCAGCTCCCGCCGCCGAGGACCCGAGCCCGGGCGTTTATGACGCCGTCCTCCGAGATGAACCGCTGCGACGGCGACGACTCGGAGAGGTCGCTGAGCGAGTTGCCGAAGGCGGAGAGGTGGGTTATGTTAGGGTCACCGTAGGGGTGGCTGCCCCGCTCCAGGAGCAAGACGCTGTAGTTTTGGGACAGCGTTGCGGCCAAGGGACAGCCGGCGGTGCCGCCGCCGACAATGATGTAGTCGTAGAATGAAACGTCCGGCGCCGTCGTTGCGTCATGCATGAAGCTGTAGTTCGGAGCTGTAAAAAATGAAAGTGAAAATCATATTTATTTAATTAAATATGAATAGTTAGAATAAATACTCCTTGTATTTAATAGCCTTCATTTCAGAAAGAAGTTGGCATTAAAACTCACATGCAAATAATTAAACACTCGATTTTTCGTTATCAGTTTTCTAGAGACAGGTATATCTATATATTTGTTTCATTTATAAATACACGCAGCACTAAATTAATTATATATAGTATTTATGGCACCAAAAGTTAGGTTTCCAGCTAAAATAGTTAAGTCCGAATATATTAATTTACTAGAGGCCATTTTTAATTATTATTCGGTTATTGACACGAAAAGGAACCGGGTCAGACTGAAACATAGCCAGTACTGCAGTTCGGTGGAGTTGACCCCAAAGAAGTAATTATAAGTTGGCAATTGTGCAGTGAGTAAATTAGTACCAAGAGTATTTATTACTAAATTTATCAACACTGTTTGAATTCAAAAGGCAGTGAAAACCAGGATTTTCAGTAAGAATCACCTGAAAACTACCAAAAAAAAAAAAATTTACCTTGTTCAGAGAAGCAGAATCCTGGGAAAATGAAGATGCAGAGAATTGCAGCAGCTAAGAACCCCATTTTCATTGCAGCAGAAACCAGATGATTTTACAGCTGGAAAATGAATGAAGATGATGAAGAAGAAATCAGTTAATTTGGTGAGTTTAATGAAAGCACAGAAATGGGATTTTAAAAGGGAAATGGAACGATGCAAACGGCAATAAAATTTGGGAGTGCAAAGATCATTCGCCCTACTGTGTGACTGTGTGTAAAACCTGGATACCAGAAAGAGTGCTTGAAGGGAGAAATGTGGGAAATGTGAGCCCCTGTTTTTTTTGATAACTAATGGACGTCGAATTTCAAGGCAGAATTTATAGTAGTACACTTTTTTAATCAAAACAATTACAAATTTTATACTATTTTTAAATGGTTGAATGGGAACTCACGCATCAAATGCTGATCAATTAAAATGGTATATAACATAACCATAAGATTTTTAAATTTTGACAAAAAATATATTATTAATTATGTTTTGAATCAATACAATTTCATATAAATAATAATATATATAATTATTTACGTGCATGCAAAAAACAAATCTCATTTGACGGAAATTAACCTGAGGTTTCGTAGCTAGCTGGAAATAGTTTATAATTTTATTAAAGGATTTTATAGAGGCTTCATTTTTTTATTGATTGAGGAAAATAATAATAATATGGTTCATTTCTCTTCATTTATGTAACGCCATCACCGTCAGGGTAATTGGGTTGGCGGTGGAAGTTCGCAGTTGAATCAATGTACGTATACACCATTTCTCGAACCCCCCTGTACATACGAAATATTATCACTCCATATCCGTACGTCATGATGAAACTTGAAACATCAAATTCAATCATAAGTAATGAATAATGATAAGTTGTTAATTAGGTTAACATTATTCTATAACCATTATTAATTCGATCGAACACAAATTTTGTATTTTATAAAAAAAAAAATATATATATATATATACATAAATTATAATAAACTACATGACTCAATCTGAGTGATAATTAAGACTTTTTTAAATCAGCCAAATAATGAAGCATGACTTGGAAAACCTTATTTCTATAAATTTAGGGGTAAAAAAATAAACATTATATATCTAGCAGATAATCATACGCTAAAACACAAAATAAAACTCTCATAAAAAAATGAGAAATATTAACAAACTTTCCTCAATTCGGCTCCATCATTAACCTCTCTTTACAATTTCAATCCCTAATCGATAACCTTTTTGTTACCTCTGTGATGCTGAAGATTACATGTGTATAAACCTTATAACAATTACAAACTTTCTTTATATTTGAAACGAAGTGTAAATGTAAGAATAACATTTTTTTTTTAAATCATAGAAGTCAAAGATATTAAACATAAGTCAACAGTGAACAGTAACAAAGTCAATAGAAGTCCACGGTGAACAGTAACAAAAGTCAACATCCAACAATTAGGTTAAGACTATGGTACAAAAGTCACATAGTTCAAGTCTTAACCTAATTTTGCACCACTTAAATTGTCAAACCTCAAAGATAACTCACTCATCTTCATCGTCGGAAGGATCCTTAGCAGGAGCATCATCATTGAGATTGCTTAACCGGCACAAGTCTTCGCATGTTGCTCCATCACATACTTGGTTTCATAGCCCACTCCACACAAATAGCAGACCTTGTAGCCCTTCCTGATATGATCTATGTGATCCGTCCGAGTGTGATTCTCCATTTCCTCGAAATCATAGGCTGTGACCACGTCATTCACACAATTGCGGCACTTGACACTCTTGAAAGCCTTCTTCATCACGGGAATGGGATTCCCCACATATTCGCGGTGGGTTTCCTCCCTGGAGATCCTTCTCAACACATCTCTTTCTTCCTGGGTGATTTTTTTCTCGCGGCGTTCCTTGGATTTCTTGGCCATTTTTGGATGAGCTGGGAGCTGAGAGATTTGCGATATTTGCGAGATTCTGGTAAGAGAGGAGGCAGCAATGTAAGACTAACATGTCTATACTTAAAAAAGAAACAACAATTGTGTCTCTTCAGTGTACTTCAATGCTATTCACAAGTCTAGCTGATGATTTCTAGTTCATTGTGGATTAGCTGGTTGTATTTTCCTTTAGTTACTGCTAACCCAACCACCATTTGACCTCCGGGTCAAGTGACTTTCAACCTACAAGATTGAAACTATATACGGTAGTATGTGTTTCAACTTCAATAAAGTATCCTACTATATCTTAACATTTCTTATATAGGGAAAGAATATGGCATGTAAGAATTTTCTAGCTTGTATGGTCTAATCGTATAATTCAAACGAAGTTACCTGAAATCAAGTATTTGAACTATTTCAACGGTGGCTCAAATCCCCATCAGAAAAAATAGTCTCTTGTGCCAGCGGGTGGGCATGCATCGGGCAGTAACAAGTGACGGTCCGACACGTCTTAGGTCGGACTGCCTAGGTCTACTCTGGATCGGGTGGGGATCTGTCTCCTTGTGATTTCGGCAATATCAGCAATATCTAGAGGCATCTAGCCGGTGGAAATTGCTGCCAAAATACGGGACCGTCGGTTAGCTCTCCTCCCATTCTTCGTTTCCCTTATTTTTAGTTGCTCTTCCTTATTTTCTATCGAAAAAGTCTTCGGTGAGACTTATGGTAGGACGAACGATAATTCATGTGTCTATTAAATTTTTTAGGGTGTTTCACACCTTTGTTTGCCTTTCTAATTTTATTAGTTCATTTACACATGAACATAGCTTGTGGTTAACAAAGCTGTGAAAAGCACAAACAAATCTAATAAACACATGTACTATCATTCGTCCTACCAAAAGTTTATTGTAGGACGGTCTCACCCAAAACTTTGTATTTTCTATGAGTAGTTTATCTTATGACCACGGTTAACTCTAAAAATAAATTTGATATTTTTTTGTTGTATATAAAAATAAGTTGTAAATTTTATATCAATAAAATTAGGTGCGAATCGTTATAACAATATTTTATACTTTGAGCGAATCGTTATAATGAGAATTAGGAGCGACTAACAATATTTCTAAATACATAATAATCTTCAAGATTTAGTATAAAATGCTAAAATCTCCATAAAATTCTTGGTCATCTCCAAGAGCTACTACATTTTGTAGCTCTTGCATTGATAATCATTAATATTTTATATTTTATATTTTGTCTTAAACAATACATTATTTTGTGACTTTTGATGTTCTGCATTGAAGATTAGAAGAGAGAGAGTGGAGTTTGAGTTTAAAAAAGGAAATAATGCCATAATAAATGTGATTAGCATTAAATTTTCAATCTCTTCAAATTTTGTTTCTCTCTACACATAATAAATGTGATTAGCATTAAATTTTCAATCCCCCAATTCTACATTTTGTAGTACCATTTGTAGTATCTCTTGGAGCTCAAAAATGGGATAAAATCTCCATGCTTCCTCCAAAATCTACAAAATGTTAGTATCTCTTGGACTTGCTCATACTACATTTTGTAGATTTTGGAGGAAGTATGGAGATTTTATCCCATTTTTGAGCTCCGAGAGATACTGCATGTGCTACTACAAGATGTAGATTTGGGGTAGTAAGAGAAACTCATCCTCTATATGTGTAGAAAGAGAAAATCAATTTGGAGTATGGAAAATTAAATGCCTACACATTGATCAATGCATTCTTTCATTTTTTTAAACCCAAATTCCACTCTACCCTCTCTCATCTTCAATGCAAAACATTAAAAAATGTAGAAAATAATATTAAAAATGTTTATAATATATATGATAATCAATGCAAGAGCTACAAAATGTAGTAACTCTTGGAGATAACCAAAAATTTCATACTACAGAGATTTTTATGTAGTATCTGTTGGACTTGCTCTAACAAATTAAATTTAAGCTCATAGATGAACAATTTTGACTATACGAGTATAGCATTACTTTAACGGGACAAAGGAGTAAGAAAGAAAATGATGAGTATATCAACAGAAACGTAAACAAGAGAACCGTTACTTTCTCCTTGAGGCTTCAACTTTACATGATAAAACTCTGAGCGTTACTTTACTTTAGATTTAGGCACCAATATGTACCAAGATGATAAAATGATCTAAGACCTAGAGTTCACCGAAAGCTAAAAAATATCACGGAAGAATATCAGTTTACTAGATGCAATCATGCAAATGTTGCCAAGACTATTAAAAAAAAAGCCAAAATCACTGTCAACGTAATCGACATAAATAAAGATAGCACTAAAAAACTAGTAAAGCGAGTTGTAGGTATAACAGGTCGCAGCTATCGATGTCAGGCAAATCACCAGCGATGGAAGGAGCGTTATGTTCAGGAGCCTACTCTCACCTAAATAGCCAGCAAGTGTAATTGTTCCGTCTGCAATCACACGGGCAATTGTTCCAGCTTCGGTTGACAACAGTCCACCGTTGTAAGTTCCACGAGAAAGCCTAGATGACATCACTCGAGAGAGTAGGGACAAATTGACACCTGGAAAACCAACCATCATGCAAATACGGGTTAATCCCAGAGTCTATGCTACTTCTCTTCTTAACATAAGGATTAAGATTCATCTTACCTTCCAATACTTCAGCTGACACAAACATGATGAGCCCGGAAATCACATACTGTGGAATGGAATACGGTATGAATGCTTCAAAACTGAAGATTATGCCAACTAGAACCATGATCTCAGATACAAACAGAATTTGCCTGTGAAAAGGATTTATTAGAAAACAATCAGCACCTCTTGTTGCCAAAATAATCCACGAAATGTGTCTATGACACTTCACAAAACTGCTCAGAGAGTCTACATTGAATGCTCCAAATAACTCAGCCCTAGTGAGTACTGCATAATTCTCTAATAATAAAAAAGTTCTACTCAGTGATAGTAAACTAATTAGAATATAACTGCATCCACTACTATATTTACCTGTCCTCAAACATGTTACTTATGTAGCTCCCAACAAAAATGTTGACAGGCAAAACTGTTAAGCCAAGGCATGCCAGAAAAATGGCAACCGAGCTTGTAGACCAGCCAAAGTAGTGTGTCGTAACAACACTTGATTCTGAGAGTAGTATCTCCATAACATATTTCAACATGAAGTAGATGAATAACTGAACCTGCAATTGTCAAGTAATATTCCAATGAGCAGTCAAAACATGCCAATCCCAGCAACTTGAAACTGACGTAAATTAACATCTTGAGTGAAATCCCAAAAGGTTCACATCATTTTGTTGAACTCTTCAACAGCTAAATCAGTGTTGTATCTGTCATTCCACCAAGAAACTAAGAGACCAAGAAACAAATTACCTTCACCGAAGGTGTCAGCAATCGATATGCGGATCCTATGGAGGTCACTGGTCTACGAGAATCCTCAGGAGCTTCTTCACTTTCGTCAAGGTCTTGGTCACCATCATCTGGCTGCTTATTATCCTCTGCAGCAGGGAGCAATGGTTGCACAAGGCCCCTTTCAAGGGCATCAGCATTCACTGTCATTTATTAGATCAGAACCCTCATAAATAGTTGTTGAAAACCATAAGGAAATAGTAGATAAAGATGAGCCACATGAGAAACATGTCATCAAACAACAAATTTACTAGTGTTTTAATGATTTAATCTTCTAGTCTCTATCTTAGGTAAAACTAAAAGTTAGGTTGCCTAAAACCTCCTGAATTAGACATCTCAACAATCTCTAAAATTTAAAAAGTTTCATGATTAACCCTTATAGCTATAAACATAACTTATACGATAATAATATTATCAGCCCAGCTGATATGAAGATAACAAATAATTAGTTGATAGAGCTATCTGATCTGAATAAGGAAAAAATATCTAGTCCCCCTGCAGTCATATATCATCGATGACACAGAGTAAGCAATAGCTCAGTTTGATCTTAGGAGCGTCACCTGGCATTACTTCATTTTCAGCAACATTATGAAATGTTTAAACTTAAAACCAAAAAACATAATTCCAGTAAACTTTTTTTATTATATAGAAAACAAAAGAAGAGAAAATGAAAAGAGGATGATCCACATTAAGAAAACACATATAACAAAAGTTTCAAGCTAAACTGTACCTTTATTAGAGCCTGCTGACACTGGGGTTTCTTCTACTTCACGATATGGTTCTCTAAATGATATACATAACCACACCAGATAGGCCAACCATGCTATGGCCATAACCCACCCCGGTAAAGTGTCCTGATTAAATGTAATCTTGTACACTTTAAAGTTTGTCTGGAGCAACCCAGCTAGAGCAGGACCACAAGCCATTCCAAGGGCACTAGCACTAACAAAACCTGCCGATGCTTGCATACGAATCTTAAGTGGTACACAATCACTGATATACCGTCGGTTAACAGCTCTAGCGGAACCCAGTCTGCATGATTCAAAAGGTGATGTTGCATTATAAATATACAAGCATTGAGAGACTAATGGTCCTGAATAAATGCTAAACCTTCAGCAGAAAGATAAAGATGCTTACCCACACATTAGTCGTCCAATAAGAAGAACGGTTATTGAATGGCTATCATAAGCCAGTGCGTAGAGCAAATTTCCCATAAAAAGAACGATACTACTAAAAACTAAAGGCTTAAAATATGACTTATTAGACCAAGCACTGAAGTACACAGAGGCAAATATTTGAGCAACAGCCATTGATCCGATCACGACACCACAAACTGTTGCAGCAGCACCAAGGCTCATGGAGTAGTCATCAGCAGTGGGGACAATAATGTAAGTGTTGACCATATACAGAAATGTGTTTACCAGGTTCAAAAGTAGAGACATAAAATGATATCTATCATCCTCCCCCGCTTGGTCCTCAATAGGACTAGGCAATTCTTCTTGCATTATAAGGGCATGTTGTGCTAGGAAGTGGAGGAAGTTTGTTGAGTAGGCTAATCTGTCAACGGCTGCTTTTAGTGAGTCAACAACAGGGTCCTGCGGATAGACAAAACAAATTTACTTTATTTTTAGAGTATAACTAGTGTATGAAAGAAAGAAACCCCAGAAGTAAATAAACTCAATGACTTCAAACAAAACATGAGTCCACAGCACAAAACCTGTAGGGGAAGAGCTGGCTCGTCATAAATTGATAAATAGCTACCCTGGCGGTCTTGTAGCTCTCCAAGATTGCGGGATATAGCTCCCACAACTGCCCCCAATCCCTGCAAGTAAACTCCACACTCAGTGATAGGAAATTATATCATCTCTTTTCGATTACATATCGAAATGAACTTTATCGAAATGTTATGAAACACATGCCAAAACTAAAAGAAGTTCTTAAGAGCAAAGTTCTTGAATTCAGGCACATTACCACATGCTTGAAAACTTGCTGTAGCTGAGAATAAGGATGATTGGCACGAGTTTTGACATAATAATCAGTGAATCTAGAGCCAAAACGTTTGTCAAACTTCTTCAGGATCTTTCTCAGTCCAATGGCATTTATTTCAACGAAAAACAGAAGCTTCAAAAGATCTCTGCCAACTTCTCTATATGCCTCTCGGAGCTCGGATATTTTACTAATGTCAGGCTCCTCCTGCAGAGCCTGTTGCTGCTCATTGAGTCTTTCAATCCTGCTAGCAACTAAGCCTTGTTGTTCCAACAAAAACAGCACAATCTTCTCAATCTGCATCAATCATATAAAGGAACGACATAGAAATTAAAACATTTATTTCTTCTTAAATTAAATGCACATCAACCCAGCCAACAATGCAACCCATTACCCATTGTCCTTAAAGGAGTTCATAGAGAAGAAGTGTAGTCTTGCAGTCGGAGTAAGCAACATTATACAATGAAGACACACTCAGGAAACTATCACATCGACAAGAAAAATGTATATTTGTATTATCAATTAGCTCTAGAAACTAAATGCAGCAAGTACAGAGAATTTACCAGCAGGACCACTGTTTCATTTTCTAAACAATGTAACAGTCACAGTACCTGCTGATCCAGCATACGGGTGAAATCCTTGAGGACATATCTTCGATCTAATGCTCCACCTTGAACTTGGAGTGAATACTGTTTCACTTTTTTCTTCATCATCTTGTAGTTGATATAATATCTGAAAAAACACAACATAATACAGTAGATCAGTGGACCGTTTCTTGAAATAGCTCAACAGAAATTGAATGTACTGAATGAGAATGAATTTTATTTTCCGCTCACAACCTTCAACACTTTTTTGGCTTGTCTAGAAATACAGTTCACTAAATCCTCATGGCATTTAAGAAATCATAGACTTTGACTATACATTGTTGCAGCAGACAGAAATAAAATTCCGAAGGAACATAATGTAGATATTAGTATTTGACCAAAAATCCAGAAAAATAAACGAAACCATACCCCTGCCATTCCTGAATTTGCCGCTCCTTCAACTTCTTCCCAAAAGCAACCATCTTTCACCTGTAAAAAGCAAGTTTAAGACTTGCATGAGCAGTGGCACCCTTATATACATGTAAAAACATAAGCCGCTATACACGTTTTTGAATTTGAAGGAAAGAAGAAGTAAGCCCCAATAGAAAACCATAAAATGAATAACAAGTGTACAGAAACAAACAGTGTCAAAGAAATAATATAATTTTCATCTATGAATCCTTCAAACACACTATTATGTTGTGAGCTACATAAGTGAAATGCCTCTCAGAACAGTTCAGAGACAAGAATGGATCATTTAACTGCCAGATTTGCTAAAAGGGGAGCCTTTCTCTTGGATTTTAGTGATTACAAACCGCTAAAAGCATATGTATACCTTCATCTATCAGACAATAAAAACAGAAAGGCACCATTTAATCTGATCATCTAGAAATTAATCAAAATCCAGCTCCATATCAGGAGAGATCCTCTATCTCCCAAATGCATAACCAAACATCGGATGCGAATTAAGAGAAAACTTCTTTTCTCAACACAGTTCTCCCACTACCTTTCAAATGCTTACCCAAACAATATTATATTTATATAAAAAACTGTTCATCTGCAATGATAGCTAAATTCACATGTTGGTACATGTAAGCCAAAAATGCAGCGAAGGCATGACCCGAAAACGATGTCCACATCAGCATATCAGCCTCCAATAAACTCACCAGAAGCAAAATTCAGCAAGAAAAACGTCACCAAACTAATAAACCGAAATGAAATTAACAGCTTCACACAACAATTTTCACACAGCTCATACGTCCTAACGCACCAAACCTTCACACACGCAGAAAACACATGATACATAACAATTCTAATGATGATAAAAAGATCACGCAGATAATTTTACACATATATTCAAAACGCAATCTCCAAGAGCAGTAGAAAATTTACCGTGGAAAGAGAACAGCGTGTAAAAATTTCTGGTGCCGGTATTAGATGAGCATCAACAAACAATCAACAAGACGCGCATTTTTCAAAGGCAGATCTTCCGCGAATATCGTACCAGAATATTTTGACAGCAAATTTTGCTCGTGCGTGTTCGGAGAGTTTGGAGGGAACCAGGAAAGGTTCTGTGGCTATGGCGGCTTGTTTATGTACAAATTGGAGATTGTAAAAAGAAGAAGATGATGATGATTAGGACTCGAATATGCTGATTCTTTTTTGACCATGGGTTTTTTAATCATTATTTAATTTACCGGTTTTCTGTTCGGGGTAAAATGTGTAAATTTTATAGTTACATTTATGGAAGAGGTTGATTTTTGGGTACAGTAGCTATCTAGAACTAAGATCTGACATATGGGTCCCTCAGATTTGGATCATCTAAATTGGTGGCAATTAGCAAGTTGAGGATATTTTGGTCAAATTATGAGGAATACTTATCATACTTCCTCTAAAATACTACTCCCTCCAGGAATCATATTCACGCTAGGCTATTACTATTTTTTAACATTATATTATAATTTTGTAATTTATTAACTACAATAATAGTAAAAATATATATGATTTGTTGTCATATCCATGTTTGAGTATTCTTATTTTGGAGAATGTAATATTAGGAAAATGGAAAGTAAACTAAATACGTGAAGTTAATTTAAACTTTACTAAAAAGGGTCCGTGATAATTAAAAGATTAGCCTAAATTTTTTTTTTATTCAAGATAAATGAAAATAGTCCAGAAGACATAGAACATAGTCATGCGTTAAATAGCAGAATGCTTGTTTTCGCATATTGGGTTAGAGAATGAACTACAAAATTTGAGTTTCTAGGTATTCCATCAGACCTGAAAATGTTAGCTTAATTTAAGTGTACCAATGTAACAAAATTAGATGACTGGAAAAATAAGGTAATGTACATTACATGTAAAACATTAGTTTATTTAGTTTAGTAAAAATATAATTTTATAAGATTTAACTTAATTTCGTTAACGAATCAAAGTGGGATAATTAACCAAACATGCATAAGTGTGCACAGCTTAAATAAACTGCATCACTAAACTCAAAATGAGGTAAAACTATATTTTACTAGTAGCTCAAGATACAATTGCCATTAAATGTTTAATCAAAATGGTTTACGTGGCTTCACCAATGGCAGAAAACAAGAGAAAAGGACAACTTTGGTGAAATAGTATTTTACCGTTGCCTCTACATTCTTCCAATCAGGCGACCTGGCGAACTGAACTAATTGTCTCAGATGGCGAAAACTTAATGCGGGATGGGCAAAACGGCATATTAGGTCGGTGGACGGTGGGCAAATGTGGTATGTTTGTCATCGGTTTTTATATTTACAGGTTGCTTGGTTTGAATGGTATTGACCATCTTGGAATTTGAGATGCTTTGTAACTTTTATTAACATATCTTTCTTTGTCTTGATTTCCTACATTAAAGTTACCCATTTGGTTGAGGTAAATTTACTTAAAACATGTTATAACGGAAGTCAAACAAAATTTATTGAGGAAGTTTCTCGTGGTATGATACTGTGATCATTTAGTATATTATTGATGATCTTCTTCCTCTTTTGTGTCTTTTAACTTCTCACTTTTAAAACTGATGTTTTACATATTAAGCATAATTATTCACTTAGACCAATTTTGACACTGTCTCAATTGAGAATTTGTCAAGTTTAATGGAATAAAACCTTGTTATCTTGAACTTATCAATATATCAACACAAACCCTAAATATCAATTCAATTCAGCAAAAAAATAGTTTTAAAATTTCAGGTTCATTTAGTCGTATTAATTATATATACTTTCAATGCTTTGTTTTCCATGTTAAGCATAAAGGTAATTAGGAATTTTAAGGTGATTCATATTTTATTTTAGTTGAAAAAACAATAATATCTTACACATACATATGGAATATGGATACATGTTTAGGCATTTAAGCAATCCATGTGTTGTGTAGAATGATTAGATGACAAGTGAGAGTGAAGTAATTAAGATCCTAAACTTAAGCAAAAACACACACGCTTTGCATTTGCATCATGTTCTGTCATTTTGCTAAAAGTCGCAAGTATGAACTGTGCTGAGATTTGCCCAACTTGTACTTTTCCGGTTACCAAACAAAAAAACTATATCGTACTAAATATAAATTATGGTAATGGACAAGACTCACGAGATTTTAAACAAAGAAACGAAATAGTCATCCACAACAAACGAGAATGTTTTTCAGGGACAGTCTAAAATTTAGAAGTATTATTTTCCCGTGATTTCATGTTTTGTTTAATAGTTTATATTAGAGTATTACAATTTTAACAAATTTTAAACTATATAAATATTACAATTTGCATGATGTTTTCTCTATATCAATTCATTTCAGTTCAGTTCATGGTTAAGTGAAAATATAATACGATAAAATTCAGGTTAATTCAATCATAATGAATTACTGAATCTTTTTCCCAATACATTAATTTTCACTTAATTAGTTTCAGATTAGTTAAGTTTTTTAAAAAAAACTAGGCAAATGGGACATAAGAGATTAATATTACCTTAATTACACTTCTAAGGCTGATAATTTCTAGGACGGTACAAAATAATAATATGACCATATAAATAAAAATATGAATAATTAAGGTTGAAAATTGTAGCTTGTGATTATTAAAATGTCATTTTAGCAGCTTAAATTTGAAAGTGCGACTTTGATCGTAGATTTAAAAAGTAGTCGATCCCGTTCTAACACGTAAAAAACGTGGCCGCCAAAACGTACTACGCCAACTGCTCAATTTCATCATCACAAAACAGCCAATCGTTCTATAATTGACTGGACTATATATATATATATATATATATATATATATATATATATATATATATATATGTGTGTGTATGATATTCTGTATAAGAAAAAAGAAAAAAATATATTTTTCATCAAATATGAGTATTAGTTTTGTTTGTGAAAAAGAACCATACATTTCAGTTACATTTTTCAATATTCCATTCTATTATTAGTTTTGTTATGGACTACATCAATTTTCAAACTCATTGGATACATGCACTATCTGAGTTTGTTATTCAAGATTTCAAATACAAAATAATTATCAGGTGACCAATAATTTGGGGTGGTTTATTATGACGAAACAATGTATTTTAGTGACTTTTGTTCCCTATTCCCTATTTAATTTAAAATTTAAACGGATTTGAATTGAATTGAATTGATCATATATAAATTAAAATATTTTGTAAAAATTAGTGTATTAAAAAATAGGATTATTGTGACTAAATTAAGCTGATATCATCAAATTATATTTCATTTGGTCTGAATTAAGCTAAACTAATCTACTTTAAACCGAATTGAGCTGACTTGGATTGAAAAAACTTAGATAGGTCGTGGAGAACCGTCCAACAACATTGGTCTCACATGAGACATTCTCTTTATTAAGAGCAATAATAAAGAGAATGTCTCCAATGAGACTAGTCTCAATTGAGACCATATGTTGATTTTCTCACTTAATTTCAACCCCATCAGTTTATATATTAAATATGATAATTTAGTTTATTATTGCTGATCTTCTCACTTTCAAAACTGATCTTTTACATATTAAACATGATTCTGCAGAACAGAGCAGGTCTCAATTGAGAATTTAACAACAGTAAAACTCTTAGAATTTTGATTTCGGATCAGCTGGCTCTTTTAATGCGCATCTCATTACTAGGAGTACTTCGCCCATGTTATGTTGACGAGGACGATTGACGCAGTCGGAAAAATCGATAAGATCCGACAGCACGAATCTGAAGAGTAAGGAATTGCAAACGCTACTTCCTTGTCATGAGGGTCCGGAATCCACCGGGGATATTGGAATCCACCAAATAAAGAACGTAGTTCTTGAAATTGTTTAATGTCTCAAAGCTGTTAAATAATGAATACAAGGATCCTATAAACACTATTACAAAACCTTAAAGCAATCCTAAAATAAAACTAAACTAAAATGGAAAACAACAATACAAAATAGGAAAATATTAAAACATCTATTCTAAAATGGAACAGGAAACGTTTGACGATCCACTTCTGAAATGGAATTAGAAATCTCGTGTCATCACGGTAAATGTTGACGACCTTCATTTTCTTTTTCAATTTCATTTGTAAAGTCGTCCTACATCAGACTCCTCCACTTTAAAAGAACTCGTCCCGAGTTCTCTCCCTCCACCATCAAGATCTTTAGGAGTATCAATTCAGAACCTCTCCCTAAAAATCTTGAACCATTTGCACGGGGATATGTCCTTTCCATCGGACAAGATACTTCCAACGCATAAGATATTTCTGTCCACGTACAAGGTTAGGTAGTACCTTAAGATTCAGAACACCCACACTTCTGACATATGAGTTAATCTCGGACTTCAGCTTCATATCCTCGTTTCCCTCCTTCTCCATTGAGTTAATCTTGGACTTCAGCTTCATATCCTTGTCTTCCTCCTTCTCCTCCACTTTAAAAATAACTCGCCCCGAGTTATTCCCGTCACCATCAACAGCTCTAGCATCCATTGCATACTCGATCGATGTATAGGCAACTTGTAGTGCCGACTTAAACATCAACACATTTTCATCATCAAGCATATTAACATCAATCCTGCAATAATCTTCTTTGGACGTTCCCCATTAGATTGATTCAAGTTTACCCATTCTTCTTCGAAATAAATCTTCTTAACATTTTTCAATCCAACACTATATTCCTTTTGAAAAACATCCACAACATTGGATGTAATCATTGTTTCTTCATCCTTGTCCCTTAAAGGAACGATCTCTTCCATAGAGCCCTCACCAATTTGAACTTCAATCTGAACATCTTCATATGTTTTATTCTCGTCCCTCAAAGGAACAATATCTTTTATGGAGTTTTCATGCACTTGAACTTGAAGTTTCACATCTTCATAATTTTCACCCAATGAGTTAACTTGTTCACGAGCACTCCAAAATACACGAGATTCCTCCACAAAGACTTCACAACTCGAGGCTCCAAGGTTCACATCTTCTACTCCATCAAGCATTCCATGAGAAATCTTTAAATCCATATTATCACAAGGAACATCACACAACTCTACCTCCAATGCTACATCCTCAGAGTTAGAATTATGATTGTATACATGAAAGATCTTTTCTTCCCTTGTTCCCTTTTCTTTAGCATCCTCAAGAGTAGTAGAAGCAATAGTATCAACCTTCTCATTCTCAACACTGGCCATCGGATTTAAATAGTTGTCTTTAGAACCAACCTCATCACGTTTATCTTCATTTTGAGTCATAAGATGAGAACTTGATTTCTTAATTCCCAAAGGATGCTCAAAACTCAGACGATTAGCCATCGCAATCTTATGCGTACCCCATGTGAACAAAACTGCATCATCACGTGTCCTATGCCTAAGGTTATGGTCATACTGCCAAGTTTGACCAAGTAAAACATGACAAACTTCCATATCAAGAACGTCACAGATCACATTCTCTTTATAGTGTTTTCCAATGGAAATAGGCACACTGCATGTTGATGAAACTTTTATCAGATTGAACTTATTATCCAAACCTAGAGTGTAAGGTTTCTTGTGCAACACTGTGGGTAAGTTCAGATAATCTACCGCCTTTCGTGAGATGAAGTTTTCGATGCAACCATTATCCACAATTAAATTGAAAACTTCCTTTTGAATTGTACAGAAGCTCCTGAAAATATGCACATGGTTCACCTCTTCTCTAGATGATAATAAAATCTGCTGCAACTCAAAATCCATCCTCTCGATTGATTGTTTTACATTAAAAACATTGTTAAGTCTCCTCCTTGATTCTTCATAAGCACTCAACTCTTTTCCATTGCCCGCTTTTATCTCGTCCCATGATGTTCTCCTGTTCGGTCGTTCCATATTATCAACTAATGTGGACATTGCACTAGTGTGCTTATTATAAACAACAGCCACGGGTAATGCGGAAAAAGCCGCAAAATCTGCCTTGGTTGTTGGTTGACCTTCCATCATGAATCATCGGTAGAGAACAGGAGAAAGCCTGCTCTGATACCAAATGACGCAGTCGGAAAAATCGATAAGATCCGCCAGCACGAATCTGAAGAGTAAGGAATTGCAAACGCTACTTCCTTGTCATGAGGGTCCGGAATCCACCGGGGATATTGGAATCCACCAAATAAAGAACGTAGTTCTTGAAATTGTTTAATGTCTCAAAGCTATTAAATAATGAATACAAGGATCCTATAAATACTATTACAAAACCTTAAAGCAATCCTAAAATAAAACTAAACTAAAATGGAAAACAACAATACAAAATAGGAAAATATTAAAACATCTATTCTAAAATGGAACAGGAAACGTTTGACGATCCACTTCTGAAACGGAATTAGAAATCTCGTGTCATCACGGTAAATGTTGACGACCTTCATTTTCTTTTTCAATTTCATTCGTAAAGTCGTCCTACATCAACGATATACATGAAGAACTAGCATTTATTCTCAGATCTATTTGCATATTCTCTCATTTAATTCCACATACTCCAGATCATTTTTTAGGTAAGAAATTCCATCCAGAAAAATTTAATAGCCATGAGATCTTCATCCACAATATTTTAAAAAAGTAAAATATATAAAACTGAAAGAGAAATATATATATTGTAACTGGAATGGACATGAAAGAATCAAAGAGCTGATTTGTAGCGTGTTATTGTTGGACATGAAAATCAACTCCTCATGGCTGTCTTAGTAGTGGGGAAGTAGACGTCCAGATCAATTTCATTGTGTGACCATTTTTTGATTATTCAAAAAAATGAGGCTAGTAAAATATTGAATTTATGTCATTAGCACCAAAGGTGGATCTTGTTTCATACCTCCCATATTTTATAGTTCTGTTTTTTTATAAGATAATGCTTTTCAATATTTATTATCACATGATAAGTTACATCTAGATCTTGAAATACAAAATAGTATATAAATTAATGAATATAATGTTTAAATCACAAAATAGCATATTAAAGTTTAAGAATACAATTGTGGTGTAGTATATAAGTTCAGAATTCAGCATTACCCCGTACAACTAGAGTCGTTATTATAGATAAATTTATTTCATACATTATATTATAAGGTTGGATTTTCAATTTTAGCATTTTATTTGAGTTTATTTAGACTCTTAGTTCTTGTCTCCCGAGTTTGCAATTATATTAGCTCATCTCAGTTCAATTAAAAATATTATTTCATGAAATTGGATTTAAAATTCTTTTAAAGCTAAAATTATCATGTAGGTGGGAGAATTATTCATGACTCATCAATCCAAGTAAAACTTGAAATATATTTTGCACATACAACCATATAATGGCTTATGTGACGAAATGTTGTTCTAAAGCTGATTTCCACAGGTAGAGGTAATTTGTGAGATTATAAAGAATTTTATGAAGATATAACAAATTTGAACCTTCTGCGAAGTGTCACTAGTGGGAGAGCATAGGATTAACGGCTGTTTTTTGGGCGATAGAAGGCATTTTGGAGGAGCCGTAGGTGGCTGAGCCGTCCATTGTATTTCTTTAGACATCGTTTAATTAGGAGACGTCCAATGAGATAATCAAAGGCTTTTTCAAACGTTATCCATTGTTTATTTTCCAACCGCTTTCCATTTATTTCTGGTGGCGGAACTTAAGATTCTAGGATTTACTCTACATTAGTTCCGTGTTCGGAAGTTAGTATTTTCCGTTGATTTGTCGCCGGGATAAAATTATCCGGCCATTAGATTTATGAATACGAGTCCATATTCGATTTTGCATAGTTTACGAGTGCCACATAATCAATTTTGAGCAAAACTAAGGAAAAACCCAATACTAACAATGGAACAATACTTAAGAAGCACTTCTTTTCATTATTATTTTTTTAAACTTATCATTAAAAAAATACTCAATGGCAAGAGTAATGTTTTTATTGGCTAGTCAAGCACAATAAAAGAGGTAATCACTCCCTAAATAAGGAGTTGTTCTTAAAACTCCACAATGGACCTTCTTAATTAAAGAGTGCTCCTTATTAACAAAAGTGCACTTAAGGAGCACCATTTTGGATGCTCTAATAACCTTGAATTGTTCGTTGCTTTGTTCTGTTCGTTGTAGACGGATCACAAATCTTCGAACACACCAATTCCTTCTTCACAAATACAAAGTTTTATGGCATTCACAAGTGATTACCCGTTCCTAAATATATAGGTATTGCCCCTTTATTTATATAGTCTTCCGACTCGGCCCTTTAAAATTGAGTATCCCTTTTCTGCTAGGTTTCCGAAAAAATATAGTCATGTATTTTAGGTTAACGTATTTTCAAAAGAAATTTAATTTAGTTCCGAATCCGGAACTAATAGGGATTGGGAAATTATATTCACTTCCGATATCGGAACCAAAAAATGTACTAGAATAAGGTTCCGATTTCGGAACTATGATGAGATTATACGTAAAATATGTCGAAACAGTAAAATATTTACGCCGGTCAAACTTTAAAAAAGTCAAAATTTAGCTCCGATTACTACATTAACCGGAATCGGGAACTTATTAGTACTTCCGAATTCGGAACCTAAAAATATATATTAGAAATGGTCCTAGATATCGGAAATATGCTTGTTTTTCCGGTTAATCGTTAACTTCTTTACTTCCAACTTCGGAACCCAAAAATTATTTACAAGAATATTGCTTCCCATTTCGGAACTGGGCTTCCGTTATCGGAAACTACTTTGTTTCGACAGCGTTTCTAAAAAAATGCCGCCTTTTATTACATTGGACAGCTGGTATTATAAAATGTCGTTCATGAAATTTCAAAAGTTCTCTATTGATAGAGCTCCTAGAATTACATGCTTCCGATATCGGAAATATTGTTGCACATCGTTTTCTTGAATTTTTCAACGAACAGCCTTCCATTGAAAGCCTTTAATCAAGCTTTCTGCACTAGTGTGTAAAAATCAGAATGGCATCAACTAAAAAAACATGAAAATGAGATTAAAAAAATGATGGTTAATTTTGTACGTACTTGTTTACTACAGCATCTTAGTGCTCATATCGATTCATACGGAACTGAATCCAAATAGGTATTAATTAACTTAAAGCGAGATGACAACAATTAAGTTCTTATTGTTTTGTCTTAGTCCAGAAAAAAGTTTAAATTCTAGCCTGAAAAATAAACATCACAAAAATGGCTTAAATTATTCTCTCTTTCTTTCCCATACTTTGATCATGTGTGTGATTGATTCATTTCAGTGGCGTTGTGAAAGTATTCACGTAACTCCTAATAATTGCGAGGCTCCAAACAAGTCCTTATTTAGTGAACTGAATCTACGCAAATTCCACACAATCATTAAATTTGCAACTACGTACTAGTACGTTGTTCAAATATTGCTCTCAATCATTTTCAACATTTTAATGAAACGTTTGGCTAAGCGCCTAAGGCAGATGTTCTGCCTAGGGGTGGGCGTCGGTTCAGTTTATTCGGTTTCGGGTTATTTGGTTCGGTTTGTTCCATTTTTTTTAAAAAAAAAATCAAAACAGAAAATCGAACCGAACAAACCGAAAAATCGAACCGAATTCGGAATTCGGTTTTCGGTTTAACCCGAACAAACCAAATAGCCCGAATTCCATTTAAATAAAATTTTAAATCTAAAAAAATCCAATCACGGTTCAAGCCAAAAATCTAATAAAACCTATAGATAAATATAATTCGGTTATTTTTATTATTCATAGATTATAAAACCTATAGATGGTCCCCTAATTTGTTATTTTATATTCATAAATATTTATTTAATTTATATATTTATTAATAATTAATTTAATTAATTGTAATTCGGTTTTCGGTTCGGTTTTCGGTTTGAGTTTCCAAAACCGAAACCAAACCAAAAACCATATTTATAATTCAGTTTTATCAATTCGGATATGCGAAAACCATATATTTAATTCGGTTCGGGTTATTCGATTTCGAATTTTTCCGTTTCGGTTTTTCGGTTTTTTTCCCACCCCTAGACTTCTGCCAACTCATTAATCACAAGTGGTAACTTACTAATACTATCCATGTTTTAGGTAGGCCACTTTTCCTTCGTTTAATAAATGTACATTTTTTATATACATTAAACACACATACATTCTTCATCTTCGTGTTTATGATACATTTCTGATTATCTTATGTGCGTCAAATAATTAATATAATTACATTAAACTAAGGCCATGTTTGCTGGAGCTTATTTCCACCATGTACTGAACTGAACTGAACTGAACTGAACTGAAGTGAAAATGATGTATTGAAAAATGGAATCAACATAACTGAATTAACCTGAATTTCATCAATTACATTTTCACTGAACTGAACTGAACTGAACTGAACTGAATTGAATTGAACTGAACTGAACTGATCTACAGATAAACTCTGGTAAACAGGGCCTAAATAGAATTGGACTAAAATATTAAATTAAACTACATATACTCGTGTATATATACTATCCAACTGAACAGAAAATGTTTCAAAAAAATTGCAACAAACCTGCTCTTAAATCATATTCTCCCAAACTAACTTTGTTTGAATTGAATCGCTGAACTAGAGTGAAATAAATATTAATTAATAAATTCACAAACTATCATATAGTCGGTTTAAACATTAGGTAGAATAATATTTCGTATATTATGTAATATTAATATATATTTTAATAAATTATCAAATAATATTAATGTAAAATCACAAAACATTGACCTGTCTAAGTTTTAAATTGTCTCATAGAAAATTCACAATTGAATTCAGTAGTAGCAGAATATTTATAAGGTAAAGTGAAAAACCACAAATAACATACTATTAGTTAGAGAGATCTGTCCTTGTGGAAACCAAGGGACAAAGGATTGATCATTTACCATTTTTGCTTGATCTTTCAGTTCATTTGATCTTTCATTCAATTTTCTTGATCTTTCAGTCAATTTCCTTGATCATTCCTAATCCTTGGTACATTACTTTTATTCCGTACAAATTCATACTGAAGCGCAGTCTCGAGTCAGTCCATGTGAGCCGGTTGAACTCTAACGACACCAACATTCTAAAATCTAACAGCAGTGGCGGGGTTGAAGTTCGTCAATAACAACTTCAACCGATAATAGTCCCTTGTAGTACTTGGTCTTTGTAGAGATAGGTCTCAAATGAAAATTTGTATTAGTACGTAAGAAATTAATAAATTAATAGATAGATAAATGAGAAATTAATAAGTTTTAATTTAAATTAGGGACAAATTTTGATCTTCTTACTTACTTTTAATTCTAATCTTGTACATATTAAGCATGATCATTCAGTGTGTTGTGTTATTGCTGATATTCTTACTTTTAAGATTGAACTTTTATATTTTAAACACAATTATTATTTAGTAAGACCATTTGACAAAGGTTTCTATTGAAAATTTGTTTTATATATTAGGTGTTTTTTATTTTAATTTTTTTTGTGGAATTAGGTGTTGTTGATCACAAAGAGTGGAGCAGTAGCTCCCACGTGTCTTGTCTATAAAGATTTACTAACATGTACTACTTTGTATGATTGGGAGCAGTGGGGGAAAAGTGCACTAAATCCAACATGCATTTTCACGTACTTCACCTAAAAAAATCCAGGTGCACCAATTATCAGCCACGCAGTCTTTAAAAACGTTTTTTTCTGGGTTCATAAGATGTTGTACCTTTTGAATCATAGCATGGCCCAATCACGTTACACAACATTTTCCTTTCCGAATCATTCTAATTGATTAAAACAATTCGATCGCCTAATGGTCCCATAATCGTTTCAAAACTTTTGCTAACTTCAAACTCAAAGCACTATAATTCTAAAAGACAAGTATCAACAATAGAGTAATTAATTTTCAGAGTACATAAGACATTGGCCCCATATATTCTTGCTCATTCAAACGTTGGTTTGTTGCAGGGCCGGCCTCACCTTGAGGCCACTGAGACCTCCGCCTCAAGCCCCAAATTTTTGGGTAATTTTGGGGCCATTTTTTAAAATTATCTTTTATTATATAATTTTGAGGTCTAAAATTTTAAAACAATATTGGGGTATTATGTTATATGCAATTGGGTTTTATAATTTTATACCGGACATGATTTGAACTAACACGACTCAATTTTTTCTATTATTGTATGTGAAATTATAGATTATCTTACTCAATCTATAGTCACCAGCTTTATTTATTTATTTACTCTCATTTCTAGTAGACCTGCCATGTCTAGAAGCTTATTTTGACATTTTATATTTTTCATATATTACTTGTATTTTTGTATATTAAAAATGAGGTGTTCATAAAATGTTTTGAACTAAAGCTCCCATTTAAGACCTCAATATAAACCATGATAAGGAAGGTCAAAGTCCAGTCATTTGATCTAAAAACAAATATTAACCTCAAAACAAAGTTTCCTCACATTTAATGCATCAGAAACTGGCAACTAGTGCCTAAAACTGAACTGTAGAATCTGCAGATTTCAGAACAAGCTTCATCATATACTGCCATAGCACCATTCACAGCTGCCTTGTTGCTAATTCCACTAAACTCTGTTTACTATTCCTAAAAGTTACTAAAACTTTGATGATACTATAAACAAATATTGAGAAGAATTGATCACTGTGTGGCACAATCAAGTTGGTTAAGAAGCAGTTGCAGCATCACTTGGAATTTTTTCATAGAGCTTAAGAATAAGAGTTGATTTTAACATCTGAGGCTCCCGTTCTAAGGCAGCTATCACATCTTTGACCGAGATTGTACGTGGCTGTACATCAAAACCTTGAGTTCTTCCCCCCTTTTCTGTTCCACCTGCCAAGTTGAGGAAGAAAATAAGACATCCTAAATAGCATTCAAGAACAAGAAGACAATTTATGTTTAAAAAAAAAAAAAGACAATTTCTTGAAGAATTGGTTGTATAATTAAGCATTTCAGGCAGCCGTTTAAGACAGTTCATTCATAACATTAGTGTTAGATTTCTGATAAATACCTTGTGGAGTGTTCATCTTTTGGCCAATATCTTTTCCAGGCTGTGGACCAGATCCTGAGTTGGTTCCTCCACATTTCTGTTTGGCTATCTCAGCCATTAGTTGCAGTATGTCCTCTCCTCCCATGGAATCTCGAGCAGCAACATTGGTTGCTGTCAAGCACTTTTTTTGTGCACAAATAAATAGTTACAATAAGAACTTGTTTACAAATGGGTAAAAAAACTGGTAGATTTTCCATGACTGTCATCCTTATCATTCAGCTCCTATATTGCACTTGAGTTAGAGTACACATATACAATACTGAATTTCCACTTAATAGAAGTGCTTTAGAGAGGGTAATCAAGAAGAACACATTACCTCATTCAGCTTTTGGACCTTTTCTCCTTCAGCTTGCTTCGTCTTCCATTCATCCTGAGCTTTTCGGTTCAATAGCATGATTTCGTTGCCAATATCTGAGACATCCAGTCTCTGCAGAAATCCATTATAGTCCCTTTCACATCATTCTCCCAGAGCATAATGAAATACACAAAAGTATTGCACTTCTAACCTGTTTCGACAGTCTGATAAGGTCACCAATAAGCCTGCGCATTCTCTCCTCCACACACTGAAACGGAATCATTAGTTAAAAAACTAAATAAGGCTGCAATAAAAATTTGGGTGAGCTTTAAACTAACCAGAGATAAGCATGGCTGTACGTCATTGCTAAAACCCTCCAAACCACATTTTGACACTATAGACAAAATAATATTAGCGCAAAACAAGGTCAATCGGGTAATTAGGATTGAGTTCTCCAGCAATAAATGTATGTGTAGCAAATTCAACCAAAACACTAAAGGATTTTACCAATTTTCTTGAGTTTTTGCTGAAATGGAATTTTCTCCAGGATCAACATGTCCTTATCTTCTTGCACAATGTACTGAGATGCCTCTGGTACAGGACTGCCTCTTTTTGGGTTGGGAAACATATGTTCCTCTTCTTCCTATATCACCCAAATGTTAAGATACTAAATTTTGAGTACAGAGCCATCAAGTTTATTGCTAAAAGTAAACATGGAAAAGTGTTTCTTTGTTTGATTCCTAGTATGGAAATGGAATATTCATTACCCTGAGATTAACTCCACTGGCAGAAGTGACATCATTAAGCTGTTCAATACTTGTATCCGAAAATGTACCGGATACTTTTTGCTTCTTGCTGAAAGATGCCACAAAATTGTTAGAGCAGCTTATGCAAAATAATAATTATTATTATTTCAGCATCAAAATAAATAAAAAACACTGAATTACCAGATTACCTTGTTTTGCGAACTTCGGAATTTTTATCAGGGCCATCCAGTGACTTCTTCTTGCAAACTTTAGATTTTTTAGCAGGAACAGGATCCTTCTTCTTGCAAACTTTAGGTTTTTTAGCAGGAACAGGATCCTTCATCTTGCAAACTTTAGGTTTTTTAGCAGGAACAGGATCCTTCTTCTTGCGAACTTTAGATTTTTTAGCAGGAACAGGATCCTTCTTCTTGCAAACTTTAAGTTTTTCAGCAGGAGTTTTTGAGCTAGTTGCGGTAGGCATATTAGAGCATAACTGGTAGAATGGGTGGATAAAAATAATCAGGATTTAGAATTTTAGAGCATAACTCGAGTTATTGTTGACAGTACCATGAATTAGAATTTTCGTTTGATTCTTACATGCGAACAAGGAATTTGGCTCAAGATAGGCTTTAACAATATGATACAGCACAAGAGTAGAAAGGAAACAAATGTAGAAAGCCATGATGTCTATCACACACACTTACAGGTATGGAATGTTCAGACTCCTCCACATGTCTCCTAGGTTGAGGCTTCATTAAACATGTAGACTTATCTCCAGCCTCCAGATAGCGTAAAACATCCCTTTTTGAACGAAACTCATAACCACAATCCGGATTAATGTAGTACTGTGAAACAAGAGCAAATAATTATTATTCAGCTAATTCACACTTTTGAAGATCATCATTCAAGCATCATATGCAGGACAAACAATTTACCGTAACACCATGAGAATATCCACTTCTTGTGGATTGTTATGCAGATGTAAGCGTTACTAACATAAGCAAAACATTTAGATAGTAAATGGCACATACCGGGTCCTTTTTGTTGGGATCCCCTTTTCTAACCCTAAGTTCTTTCAACCATCCTGGAGAAAGCTCATCTAACCCTGTGCTTCCACTCACAACCTAAAGTTCACATTTCACAAGTCAGATTTTGAAAAAAGTCAAAGGAATTCATCATAACTAAGAGTGACAGATGACACACCGATGACATTTTGCCCGCCTGACTGTTATCCTTTACACATGTGGCAGTATTTTCCTCAACTGGAATAGTATGAGGTGCTTCTCGCTGACAGAGGATACGTATCATCAGAAGAGCAGATACTGATGAGTACATTCTTCTCAATATCATTTTAACTAAAACTGACATTTTACATGAGTTAAAATTGACATTTCTCAATAAAATAATTTCTTCTATTCTTTTATTTAGTTTTGTATACCTAATGCCATCTATCCCAGCACAATTACACGGAGAACAAAGAACTTGCTAACCGCTTTATCTGGTTGACGTTGAATTCCACCAGCACTCTCACATGTTGGAACCAGTGTGTGCACAAACTGCATATCCATCTGCAGCTTGTTGGAACCCGGTGCTGGGAAAGCAGAAGGCTCCCTTTCTTGCTCAAGTTGATCTAACTGCATTCCATCTAAATCTGGCAAGACTGTCGAATTTTTTATGCTTAGTCAGTCAATAATTAATAACCTGTATTCCATAAATAATTGATATACAATGTAATTTTATTTTATTTTTACCATGAGAGGGAGTTGGCAAATATCGCTTTGAAAACTGTGACTGCATTGCAGATTGATCGAAAGCATTCCCCGTGCTTCGAGAATCCTGTTAGGCATCAACAAACATTTAATACAATAGATATCTCCGGGAAAATGATAAAAAACAGATCTCCGAAAACTCCTAATTTTACAGGCTAGAAAGTTAACCTACAACTTAGGGATTTCGCTCTAGCTTCCTCATATTTCCATTCCTAAAACCAATTTCCCAAACTAAATGAGAACAAATGAAAGAGATCATATGGAAAGAGGCAACTAAAACAGGATTCGACTCAAAATAAGAAACCTGGAAACAATTCAGAAACTTGTTTGCCACTATCATTTCTTCTTTAAAATAGTTGTGCAAATCTCTCTCATTAATTCCCATCACAAGAAGCAGAAAAATGAAAAACTTGCTAACCATTATATCCATACGATGTTGAATTTCCCCAGTCATCTCATGTGGTGAAATAGGCATGTAAGCGAACGGCATATGCTGAAAGACTATCGGATTTTCGTGCATTTCTATCAGATGATGGTTCAAACAGCAAAAGTAATAAGCACAACATGCTTAATCAGTCAATAAGTAATAGTCCAATGCACATAAATATTAGATATTCGACCTAATTTTTTCTTACCAGCAGATGGATTTGGCAGATTATCTTCTTGAACTAAAACCTGTGACTGCAATGCAGATGGATAGGGAGCATTTTCCACACTTCGAACCATCTCTTCCTGATTAGGCATCAACCAACAATAAAGCAAGAACATACATCTCGATCGTGCAGGAAAACAAAACAAACAACAAAGAGGCACCTGTGACTCCAATTGACGAATAACCATCTCGACATTCTGGTCTCCCACAATCGATATCAAGATGCGGCGGAAACCAGACTCGGTAATTTCGTTCTTCCTGAATTTCATTAAACAATCTTTAAGCTTAATCGCCTTGCCTGTATCAAGCTGAGCCAGAAGGTCAGAGATCAATGGCGTCCGAGGGCCACGAAATTCCATTTTGCGTAACCCAAATTCAAACCCCCAACTCTGAATTCATCCAAAAACAACCATACGAAAAGCTTCGCACATCGAAAGAAGGCGGATAATCAATCAGAACGGGCAGAAAGTATATCATAGCCCTATATAAAGGTTTTGGTTCTATTTGTTCCCTTGTATAACTTCTACTGTATCAAAAAATGAACTGAATAGTGGAGTAACCGTCAGATTTCAACTGTATAGCAACTTACAAAAAGGGGAAGGTCATTTTTTGTAAATCATATATACCTACATAAATTTATATTTTATCCCTTCAGCTCATCTCAATATCAATTTATATTTATAATTTTCAGTTTAGTTTAATTTAGATAAATATATTGAATTTTATTTCAGTTTAATTTAGTTTTATAATATTTTGACTAAAATTTAATTTATTACTATATAAATTACAATGATATAAGATACATTTTAAAATTATTTCAGTTCAGTTCAGTTCAGCTCAGTATATATTTATATTTATATTTATAGTTTTCAGTTCAGTTCAATTCAATTTAGATAAATATATTAAAGTTTATTTCAGTTCAATTTAGTTCAATAATATTTTGACTAAATTTTATTTTACTACTCTATAAAAATTACAATGATACGTGGCAAATTTAAAAATTATTTCAGTTCATAGGTGAAATATATTTATTTCAGTTTAATATACTCAAACTTATTTCAGGTCAGCTCAGTTAAGGTCAAGAGAAAATAAGGTCAAATGAACGGGGCCTAATTATAGAGTTCTTGATAGAATGATAGCCAGCACGCAAAATCCATAAATGACCTCTTCACCCCAGCACGCATATCTTGCATCTATAATCTATAACCAGCAGCAGAATTGAACTCCAATATATGTTTGGAGCAAGCAAAAACCGTGCAGTGATACGCTGATAGTGCATCATCCAATTAGATATAGGAACAAGAATCGTTCAAATAATCGTGCAATTTGAACTAATTAAGTCTAATTACGAAGTAACTTGTGTTGCCACTTATTAATTATAGCCATGTGTATATCGTGCATTGCGAGAGCATACATCGTGCCTAGGAAGAACACTGCCAGGAACCGTATTTGATGGAAACGTGTTCCATCAAAAACCAAGTGTATGATACCATATTAAATTATATGGATCTCAGGTTTCCATCCTAAAACCAATTGGTAATAAATGGTGCTATCTTCGATCTTATATACTAGTTATTAGGCTCGTAATCTACCGATGTGGGATATCTTAACATGTATTCCTCTTGCCATTGTATAGATAGCAGGATCGGGCAGTTGAAATGAGCAAAATATAAGTAGCTGCTGCATTTCCAACTTGTTTAGAAAGAGCCCGTCCTCCAAAATCAGATGAGCAGCCGTTAAGTATCCAACATGTTTCGGCCATTCTGCATGTTATTCAGCATGAAAGAGGATCATTCATCTTTCTGAATGTTTCCTCAATGCAAACCTTCATTCTGGGGAATTGATGTTCATAAGCTTCATTAATGTGCCAAAGGAGCACAACTCGAAAGGGGAACACTTGAAGTAGTAGGACAATTTGTTTGGATTTATGATGAAAATTGACGTGACATACATATATATATATATAGCACGTAATAGTGCACTTCGCGTGCACGATTAATGATTTTTTGTTTGGAATCATGAGTAATAGGAATTTTGAATTTTCTTAAAAATATAGTAGTTTGTTTATTGCTTATTGCTTAAAAAACTAGTCATTATAATTGATAATTTAGTATCATGCACAATAGTGAACTTTAATACTTTTATGAATGAATAAAAATATTGTTTGAATGTCATTTGGATTAGCTGATAAAATATTAATTCATTGTAAATCACAAATTTATTTTAAAACATTAAGATCTATTCAATTTTATTACTATTGTATTTTCGTATCATGTATTTGTACTTGGTTTTATTCGGGTTGAGGAGCCGTATTGGTTAAAACTATGTATTATTGTATTGTTAGAGTGAACATTATAATGGTTCGAATACGTTTTGGAATAGGTAAAATGGAGTATGACTCGGAGTCAAACCAAAAAATTGTGGAGATTGTGGGTTTTAAATCTCCATTTTGAAGCATACGTTCTTATGAAAAAATAAAACAAAAACAAAAATAAATTATGACAAAGCATTTTGTCCAAAAAGATTCAAACATAATCCAGAATTCAATTTAGTTTCAAAACCATCCCAAACAACACAACAGAGTTACCAGTACAACCACTACTACAACGGGTTTGGCACCGAGCTGAAGAGTATGCAAATGTAAACAACACAACACTACACAACGCGAGCTTTATCATATAATGTAGCGCCATTCAGAGCGTCTCGTTGGTACTTCCACTAAACTTCGTTGGCCATTTTCAAACTTAGGCGAACAAAGTAGAGTGAAAGAGCCAAAAAGAAGCTTACGAATGGCGCTACCTATCCTACATTTGTAGGATAGACTTTATGCCTAAAACACGAATATGCTAATCTGTCTAATGTCCTCCCTCCTGCCTTGAAACCCCTCTGGAAACCCTAAAGAAGCCAAAATCGGCAGAAAGGAGGACATTACCTACACCTTTATTCTACTCTGCAGGATGAGCTGCCACCTCATCACCATTCGGCTCCTCTGTGATCTTTCCCCTTGACAGCCATTTGCATTCATATGGCTTTGCCCTATGAGGAGCAATGGCCAGTAGGGCATTGTAGATGCACTTGTGATAGGAGAAGTCCTCAGTGGTCTCATCAGTCCTGACCAACATAAAGCAGCGGGATTTCTCATGCTCCGGGTGTATCCCAACCTGAAAAACAAATAAAAAACGGTTTGATTATTTTAAGGCACTTTGCAAAACAGGATTCTAATCCAAGACCAATACATCCTTGTGACTCTAATGAGGTAATAAAAATTAAGTTACCTTAATTGCAACAAGCCCGCAACCAATCTTCTCCTTTGCTCGGGGGTGGAAATACAGAATTACTTGTGCAACATCCAAATCAACACCTGTCAGCTTGCTGTTTATCTCGTAGCTAGCATTTACAAGAAGAAAAGAAGGGAAGAGATGGTAAGTAATGTGATTTTTTTTTAATAAATATAGCTCACACAATCACAGGTATAGACTCAAATAATTTACCTGTTTAAGGCATTTCTCAATGTTTGACGGATCTTTAAGATGTCGTCAAACGAGAGGATGCTCCTCAGTTTGTTCATGATGTCATCAGGTTGAAGATCAAGATCAAGATCTAAATTATCCAAGATATGCAGTAACAGATGTTTCAGTCTTCGGTTTGTTCCCCATTGTTTCTGGGGTACAGTCTCTGTGCGCTGTGCAAGAGAGCCAGATTGGCTCTTCAGGCAATCAATGACATTGACGGGCTGTGCAGGGGCATACCCCTGTTAGAAGCAAACAAACAAACAAGTCAGAAATCATTTAACAGTGTTCAAGTTTTCAACTATGTTCCTCTGCACAATGGATGCCCTATCACTGCCCTAATACTGCACTGTCACCAATATAACTAGTTTAATGAAGTGCATCAACAGATTCTTGACTCAATTTGACCCCACAAGCCGTAAAAGAAACATGATTATATATCTATGTAAACACAAAATGTAATTATACCTCATTGTTGAATATAATGTCAAAGTGACCGCCAGTCCCAATGGCAGGAACCATTCCCCAAGACAATGCGTCGATGGTTCCTGCAAGATCATCCACAGTTCCTGCCTTGCCAGCTTTAACAAATGAAGCACCTGGACTCTGCAAAAGTTGCAACAGAAATCGATTTAGTATAAAAAACTTTTAATTGGGAACCGAAAAATAAAATGGACACTTACGGAAAAACATGCTTGCACAAAAGGTGAAGACACCGAGGTTGCTTTTCTTAGCTGAGCCATTCCTTTAGGATTCAATGCGATGAATTCTCCAGTGGATGATAGCGTAGCTGCAGTCAGACTGATGTGTTCTGGAAGAACACCTTTTCCAATGTCACGGACTGCACAGCTCAAGCTCTGCAATATATTTTTTAAACAAAAAGTCAATTCGCATATTTAAATGGCCAAACACAGTGAGTGATATACAGATGTGACAAGCTGAAAATAGAAAACTCACCTCTTGGAAATGAGTCACTGCTGTGCCAACCCCATAAGTTTCAGTCATATCAGGAATATCATCCACAAAACTGCGCTCCCAATCAATGAGCCCGCTCATCTTGGCGCATTTGGAACCGAGAATACCCCAAAACTTTCCCCGGTCACAATTTGCTGACATCTCGACTCGCAAGTAGAGCTCACCTGAGGAAGATCCTTTCGACGATTTTCCTGAACTTGGGTCATCTTTCCACAAGATGCTGACTTTCCTGAATTCAGCAAATCCTACAGACCAAATCAAAGTAATCAGAAATCTGAGTACATTTTGACATTGAGTTGAAAATCAAGGTGGCCATTTCCATTGCAGTTGAAGTGCAAAAAATGTGCATACAACGTACAATTTAGTTTAGTTTGCAAGTAAGTAGCAAAGCAGAAACTTGAAAGTGAGGGGATCACAATTTGTGCAGTAAAAGTGCAAAAAAACGTGACGTGCGCACAGACAATTAGTTTAATTTGCAAATGAGTAGCAAACCATAACTTTAAAAGAAAGGTGGTAATACAAAACTGAGTCCAAACCTTTTATAACAGTTGAGTAGAGGCATGGAATCACCATGTCTCGAATGACTTCTAGCTGTGAAGCCGATGCCCGTGACTTGTCGTCGAGAGAAACCATGATGCACACATTGGAATCTCTTTCACTCTTTACATCAAGAGAGCACCTTGTGCTGCACAAACAAGATTAGAAAAGGTGTAAATTAGACACCTCGCAAGAACAATTTTTAAACAAAAAAAATGAATAAATAACCTGCTGAAAATTACAGCTTTCATTTTCTTACGTTGTGCTGATCTTCAGATCTGGAAGATGCACTTTTGATTTTACCCTGACTTTGTTTTTCATAGACTTCCATGTTTTGTCAAGGGCCTTGTCAATGGATTCCAAACTCAGTCTTCTAGCCTTGAAGATTTCCTGAAAGAAGAAAACTTATGAGTATAAAGATCATATGTGAATCCAAGGAAAAGGGGACTTATAACTCCATTACCTTTGGTATATGAAAATGACAGACATAGGCACTGATGTGAAATGGGCTGCTATTCTCCTCCAAGTGTCTAATCCACATTGAATACATACACAGAAACCACAGTGAGAGAAAAATTAGTTGGCAATACAAATATTTCACAAACACAGGTGGTGAAAATCACTAAGTCAATTACCTTATCACTGTAAAAGAAACAATCTCTTCAAACATGAGTCCTTGCAGATGGTCTTTCACTTCCAAAGCTGCAAACTCTGTAGCATGGGCAATCTTGCCAAGCTTCTTGGACAAGAACATAAAAGCAGTCTTATTGCCACTGTTTCTTTTCACTCCACAGTCCAATGTTTTCTACATATACATAGCAATACCCATTATGTCAGTAACTCCAATAAAACACAGAAAACGGTACATATCATGTACTAAGGTTAAAATCAGAATTTAACACAGAAAATGCACATACCACGACGTACAAGAGGAGTAATCAGAATTAAACACAGAAACTGCACATATCACGCACTAGGGGGAAATCAGAATTGCACACAGAAACTGCACGTACCACGAACTAGGGGGGAAATCTGAATTAAACACAGAAACTGCACATGTTTATAAGACGTAAAACTTGATCATGTCAGAACCAGAGAATCAAAACATAAAATGACCCCCAATTAGACCCGTGAACCAACATGATTGTGATGCCTGATGCAATCTGGAATTTAGAGACTACACAGATTCGATTATGTCAGAAGCAGACAAAACATAATTTTACATAAACAATACATATTAATTAGATGAATTTAATTATCTGGTTTAAAGAAATGGCAGCCGTTAAAAGTGTGATTTAGCCATGGTTAGTACACGTCACATACGTTAATCTCTGATCCGGGTAAGCCAAAATCTGATTTTGTAATATAGTAATGTAATTCTATAAATCTAAATAGCCTGCTCTCGACATAAGTCCACAGACATTTCGGACAACCATTGATAAAGATTCTGATTGATAAGGTTGACATTCTCAACTGACTTTTGTGTTGAATTGTTGATGTCTATTTGAAATAATTAAAAACTATTCCTATTTATAAAGTTAAAATCTTTTTATCAACCCATAGTTTCCTACCTAGACCTCCTGGCCCCGGCTATTGAAGATCCAAAGCGACACAAAGCAAAGGGCCCATAATTTGCCAGGCATCATTTTTTCCTGCTAGCCCTTGTACCACGTATTAAAAACAGGCCCATTAAAAATTTTAACATGTGTTTTGTTGCTTTCTCTGTATTCAGAAGGGGGAAATGAATTAAATAAAGAGAGAATGTTAAAATTTGTGATCAGCCTGTTGTTAATGTGTGGAACCAAACCAGAAGGAAAAGGAGTTCTTTACCCAGCAAACAGACAATATGCAGCAGTTATAAATGCAAAACTCAGCCACATAATTTGGATGGTACAGTCAATAATGCATACAAACAACACAAGATTCAAAAAAAAAAAATGGAGATGCATACATTAAGAAACAACTATCAATGTGCACCAGCGAGAGACAGAGAGAAGGATGAGAACCTTTAGATTCAGCAGAGGTGATGGTTCAAGGGCACTAATGGGCTGATCCAAAGCACTGTATGCTGCTTCAATAATTGCACATGCCGCATGTGAGCCAACAGGGTGTCCACCCTCAGGGTTACCAGCATAAGCACTCCCAACTGAGAGATCATCACTGCTCCAGGGACTACAAGTCTTCTGCGGGCCATAGGAGAACTGAATAATCTGATTCCCATAAGGATTTCTAACAGTGCCATCATATCCAATGCATAAGTCTCGCATGAAGAACATGAGCTTCCGGGTCAGAGTCCCTGAAATGTCTGCATGCCCACTAAAAGCTCCATCTCTATTAGCTACAGAGTGGACCAGACTCTCCAGAGGATTCAATCCAGTGAGAAAAGAACTCTCTACCACAGAGAATGAGAAATGAGATCCCTGATTTTCCACTGAACCTTCGGGTGTAAGAAGTGACTGCTTGTGATGCTTCCACGCAGCACTGGACAGCCTTTGGGGCAATCTAAATGATAAAGGGTTCACAGAGTGCTGCAACCCAATACACATGCTGTGCTGAACCAACTTCTGAAGATTGCCCTTGCTACCAGACTTCAACATGAGCATCAGCGAGTTCTGCTTGCTTGCATAGTTGTAGGCCAGGTTCTGAACGTCAGAAAATATCCGTCGGAATGTAGAGATAGAGGCTTGACTGAGTGCTGCTGACTTCTGCCGCTGAATGCAAATTTTCCCCACTCCAAAATCCTCGATCTTTTCACTTGCCTCTGCGCATGCAGCCAAAAAACTCCGATTACCATCCACCAGCAGATACTCTATCTCTGATAGAAACTCAGCTTCTTCTAGACCTACTGAAACCTCTTCGCTCAAATTGCTGCGTGTAGATGAGCCAGAAGCCAGGTAGAGGTCATAGAGGGACACGCTGAGCCCTCTCGTCGACAGCCACTCACAAAGCACACGCTGGGCTGCATCCAAAACTGCAATAGCTTCTTCTCCACAGTATTTGATCAGAGCATGGAACAGGTTGTCCTCTACGTCACGCAGCCAAGCAGATCCACCGGAAGAAGCCACAATTTCTCCATTGGTTATTTGCACCCCATTTGATGGAAACGTGTAGTCAAAACCAAGAGGCAAGAGCTGGCTGAGTAGCTGTTTCCCTGTCCATAAACTTCTATTCTTCTTGCCCTTATGGATAGCAGGATCGGGCAGCTGAAATAAGCAGAACATAAGCAGCTGCTGCATTTCGAACTTGTTAAGAAAGAGCCCGTCCTCCAAAATCAGATGCGCAGCCGTTAAAGTATCATACGTCAGCGACAGAAGATTTCGGCCATTCTGCATGTTGTTTAACTGCTTCTCTACAGTAATCAGCTGACTGAGTTCAGCTGTGGAATCAATGGACTGAGGGACAAAGCCATGAAGGCAATCACCATCAAAATCTCCACAGAGAGGGTTACAGATGAGAGGGTTAATTGAGAGGCAGGAACTGGTTGGAAGAATCCGGACTTTGAGGGAAAGGATGGAGTGTTGATGAATGGAAGGAGGCCTGTTTATCAGAACTTTGTCTCCATCTACCACGGGCCTGTATAGAACATCTCCACAACGTAAGTCCTCATTTACACGAAGTCTGGAGATCTGACCATCTCTGCGAACTTGAACATCTTTCCTAGCAATGAGCATCAACAGTGTTTCCCTCTCCAGCTCATCAAAATTCAAGTCATTGACAACTACAGACACCAACAGCTCCTTAGCAACCTGGTAAGGGATGCCAATTTCTCCTAAATGTAAATAGGGATCTCCCACAATAACCATGCGGAAAGCATGATCAGTTCTCTTGCCTAAGAGAAGCTCTTTAATGAACCTCAGACCAGAAGAAGTAGATGCATCAGTGAAACCAGACCTATCTGAACCCCGGTCTACAGGAGCAGACTTCTCAGAGTGAACCTGCGGTTAAATTCTAAATCGTTAGGATCCGTTCACTGAGGACTTTTCTTTCATTTATTTTATGAGCCTTACGTATATATTACCTTTGAAGCTCTGATACGCTCCAAAACACGAGTGCTTAGGTCATTAGCCGATCCTCTAAAGTCAGTCAACCTTTTATAGTGCCTGGTAGTTGGATCCTGTATACCAACCATAGTTAAACAGTTATTTCCAGAAACAAGACAACTTTAATGTGATAAAGTAACTCAAGTATATCAGTAAATTATATTGTTTTATCACTTACAAAACTAAGATGACCACCAAACTCTGACACGCGATGACAGTTGGGAGTCACAAGCATATTCTCAAGGAGAATGGAGTTCTTGCACTTCAGCACTAATTCAAGAATCCTAGGATCAACATCTTTCAGCATCTGGTAAACCTAGAACACATGTTTAACTTAGTAATTAGAACCATGTATAACCACATCCACCAGAATGGATGCAAACTGAGGGTGCTGAAGAAAGCAAGGGCAATTGAACTCGTCCAAATAATTCAAATAGCTCAATTTTTTCTATAGCACTACTTCTTAGGTTGCTTTTACATTATTACACAGCATTCCAGCAAGCCAAAAAAACCCTGGAGCTAAAACAACTAAAGCAGGGAAGAAATTAGAAAGAATACCAATTTATTACTATGATAGGTGAATGGATATCTGAAAACTAAATATTCTTGTGGGATTGAGTTGGTTAATGTTTCCAAACCCCACATCAACCATTAATGTGAATATATTTTCTTTGATGCTCTGACACTCCACAGCTATTTTCAAGAACAAAGGCGGATTTGTTTCAAAAATCAAGGATGAAAAGATATGTCAATCTATAAAGCAATATATCAATTAATCATAATAGCAATATATCAATCTACCTGAGCATGTGATAGAATACGCTTATGGCTCGAAGCAACGTCATCCAGCTGACCATCCGAGGGAATAAAATCCCAAAAATCAGAAGCTGGCTTGGTAGTCAATTTTTCACTGATTTCTGCAGTTATCACAGTTCTGGCAAATTCATCTTTTGAAGATACTTTGAATTTTATTGCAGGATACAGATCTTTAGTCTTCCCATTCTAATGAGAGAGGGAGAGGGAGAGAGTCAGAGATCAACAAACATCATAATGTTATTATATAAAATTTAAAAAAAAATACAGTGATACAAAACGATTTTACTTACATTGCAATATTTACAAAGGGAACGATCAAGCATAGATTTAGTCGCAGATTTCTGAAACAAAAACAAGTCGAAGTTATGTTGAGTAGCAAAAGAGGAGAAAATAGACCACTAACATACATCCACTATCTTAGTGAATCATTTGACAAAATATACCAACTACAACAACAAAAGCATCTAAGGCTTTTATCGAATTATGTTGAGTAGGCATAATAGATCAAAGATCACTCAAAAATTAACTACCTGACTGTAAAAAAATTACATGTGCATGTTAGACAAAGATAACTAGTCAAAGAAACATAAAAGGATGTAGTATTTTGTAAACAAATTAAAAGATTCTTCAAATTAGATTGATCAATCAAAAGTATTATCAGCAGCTTTCGCGTTCTTATGACAGTGCCACACCATATCAATACATTCCACAGTAAGTTGATGAAGTGGATCATTCAAAAATTAATACATTTGAAACCACATCATACTTCAACTCCAGGACAGGGACAAAGAGGTACATGTTTATTAGATGACAGAAAACCATACAAAGATTGTAACCCTCAAGCATCAACAGTTGTCCAAAAAATAAAAAATCCACTTTCATACTTCCAAAGTTAATACAAACATTAGTTTCGTAAGTCACTATCATGCGTAAAGAGAATACTCCACCCACAACAAAAACAAGTGCATGCCCAAAGGGAATGCGAATCCTAAATGTCCAGGTACAGGACAATAAAGCTAAAAAATTCAAGAAACAAAAAATATAATAAGCCACCAGGACCCTTTTCCATTTCAACCACTTAATATTCAGTACAAGAACCAAACATATTACCTTCTTTGCCTTAACAAGTTTGCAAGCAGGACAGATTTTATTCAAAACCTGAGCAACCTCTTTCAAGAAATATGGGTTGATGATGGTATAGGGAAATTCAATCAACCCAAAATGACCTGCAATATAAAACATTTAAGCTCCCATTCAGTAAACCATAATAGGATGTCACCAGTTAGCATTTTTTCCAATGGACTAGTTCTGTTTACCTTCACATCCTCTCCTGGCAGTTGCCCCACATGTATAGCACTGATCCTGCGTATTGGGCAGTCCCAGTGCAGGGTCAGTGACGTCACTGCTTGCAGTCACCTTCTTTGCCCCGCCAAGCTTTTCCTACATAGTAGTACAGGAAACTCATTAATCGGAAGTAAACAAGCAAATTACCTACTAGATAGAATTTAATAAGTACTTACTGCTTCATCCTTGGTTAAAATGTCGAACGTCAAGCTCTTGAGCTTGGCATTTGGCCATGCCACCTTGGTAAGGTCCAAGCCAGCTCGGTCCACAGCTCGGTTCATCTGTGTTCCTGCGGATCAGAAACATACCGCACACACAATAAGCTCTTTCTCACTAACGCACACATCAAAAGCACGTAACACAAACTAAACTCCACTAGCTGAGAACTGTAACTATTTGCAGGCAAGGATTGCTGAGAATTGTAAATAAAAACATAAAAAAAACCAAACCACAAAAAGATACCAACTTCAAGATTTAGACCTAAAATTTATCCACGGATATTAACACTAACACGCATAATCAGCACTGCAGGGGGCATTCCACAAGCCAAAAAACAAAAACAAAGAATCAGCCACTGAAAAACACCCAATTCAAACCTCACTCCAAAGATTCAAAAAAAACCAGCTTTTGCACAAAATCTGAAACACAGCACACACAAACTCTGACCAGTGATCATATTAGAATTAGCTTCAAATGGAGGCTCCCAAAACAAAAATAAGCTCTAAAGTCCAGATTTTACATGCAATGTCAAATTCACTGACACAAACACCCTCATGAACCCATGATCACACACACACACATTCACACAAAGCTTGATCACCAAGCTCAGCCAACTCCACAATGCTTTCACCACATTTACAAAAACACAATGGCCCTCAAAAAAAAGAAGACAGAAACTACCACATTGGCCACCAAAAACCCAATCAATCGAACTCAGAAACAGCACTCAAGAACCAGGAAGCCATTCTTTGCCCTCATTACCTCAGGGGAAACCCGCAATTCTAGAGAGAGAAAGGAGGAGAGAGAAAGAAGGCATAATCCATGAGGTGAGTAAATGTTGCTGCTGGGTGGGGTGGGGGAAGCAGAGCAGACGCAGCAGAGTTAGTAGTCTCCAACTCTTTCGAGAGAGGAGACTGCGTTTTATGCCCACTAAAAGTGAAAAACTCTCTCTAAAAAGACACTATTTTGTTACACAGGCAAAGATAGCATGAGAGCTATTTTTCTTTGGGATTGAAATTTTTTAATCATTAAAAAACACACATTTTGGGGGAGGGGGGGGGGGGACTCGGTTCTCGAGGAGGGGGGAGAAAAGGGACAACAGCACATTTTAAAGAGATTTGTAGAAGAAAGCCCCTTTTTTTCTGAAGTAGCAACACAAATAATTAAATCCTTTCTGCAACAGTGACACCAAAATATGTCACACACAAAAATTTTGTAAACACAACCCTAATGACAGAAAATTTTGAAGAAACAAATAATTTTGTCACCCCTTCAACAGTGGTACAAAAATATGTCACACATAGAAATAGATTCATCTAGTATAAAAAAACACAACTCTAATTACCGATTTTTATGTGTCAAGAACTTGCGAATTAAACAACTTTTTAAAAAAAATGAACAGAAGCAAGTTTTCGATATAAACATGGCGCGAAGTATGTATGTCACGACTTTCTATAAAAGATTGATTTTTTAAAATTTAATCTATTTTTATCATTCGATTCACACAGAAAGCAAATCGGCAAGAATAGCTTACCTTTGATCAATAAGTCGATGTGAGTTTCGTTGCTATGAATGCTATGAAAATTTTGAGAGCCTGTAAAAGAAATATGTTAGGGAATTTATACAAAAATTACCGCATCAAAAACTTCATCGATTAATAAATCAATTAATTCAATCTAGCGTTATTATATTATAACTTTATTGATTGGATATCAAGCTTATGGACATACTTTAAATCAATGGTGATCCGCAACCGCGATGTTGCCATGATCTCGTTCAAAATTACAAACTAAATGACAGTGGTGATCCGTAGTGTCTTCATATTCTCATTTAAATTTACAAACTAAATTTGACTATTGATTTGAACAGTTTTCAAATTTATATAATATATATTAGCCTAATTTCCCTTTTCAATTGGTGGTCCGCTAAAAGTAGCATCTTTGAACGACGTCGTTTGGTGGACTATATGGGTGGGTATAACATCAATAAATTTTGACACATTTGTGGGTAGACCAGCAAAGAAGTACTATGTGATTCGACCTCAAATTGTTTATTAATCACTAGAACCTCATTTTTGCAAACTGAATGTTATTTTGTGAAATGAATTTTTTAACATTCAGATTTGGTTACCACACTCAAACATGCTACAACTTTCATATGACGGGGTCTTTATGATATAGAAAGGTCCTCACGTACACGCGACAAAGCACTTTATATTGTAACTTGTTTAGTCAAAATTAAAGTGCTCTATTTCTAGATCAATAAGTAGAACTTAAACAAACACTTTAATTATTTTCCTAGATCCTATATCTTAATGTTACTTTACTTTATTTTTCGTAAACACTTCAATAGTTTTCCTGGGTACATCTTCTTCGTTGATTGTCTGATATCTGGAAAAATTAATCTACATTTTTCTTTAAGAAATAACTATCATGCTAACCATCGTTTAAAACTGGAGGACACGTGAAAAGCATACATCGTCATTTTCTCCTACCACCAACTTTGTTATACGAGTTGTTCTAAATGATGATGGTGAAGGAACCACAAATGGACATCGATTTGACTTCCTTCTTGAAAGAGCAATTATTCCACACAAGAACATGTTACGTTTATGATACAAAAACTTCCCACATACATGTCATAGATCACTTTTATTATCAATGTGATATGGTCATATTGGAACTTTCTTGGTAAAAATAAAGGTTTTCTATTTCTAGAACAATACGTAGCACTTTAAATCAAAATTTTATTTTTTCTCGATTCTCATAATATCGTTGTTTTTAGAACTATTTTAAAGGGAGAATATTTATTTTGAATCCATATCAACAATTTTCTTGAGTACATCTCAATTGTCTTCTTTGATCGTCTGGTCTTGTAAAACTAGGCAGCGCCTCCCTTTAAGGTCATTCACCTTATCTGCCAAAATAGTGAATCACTATATAAAGTTGGCAGGCATCCGAAAACCATTCAGGTAGTGCACTACTTCACCGATCCCTCTGACAATGACCAACTTTCTCCATAAGTCATTGTTAATGATAATGGCGAATAATGTGCATGCTCATCTCTGACTTCTTCTTCATATATTAAACTAGTGACAACTCATCCCTGACTTCTTCTTCATATATTAAACTAGTGTTGAGCTCCCTCTGACTCATCAAATTGAATAGATCAAAGACATATTGAAGTCTTCATGGATGTATATCGGGACCAGATAATGATAATAAAATACAATATCAATAGATTTTCTGAAAAAATGAATAGTTAACTCTGCATGAGTAGAGAATGAAATTGATGAGGTTAGTATCCCATGTAACTCTCCATGAGGCTCAAGCAATTGTGACTAATGCTACTCCGGTACTTCCTCTATCCCACTCAAAGGTGCGGAAAGAAAATAGGAAGCAAATTAAGAACATGTTGAAATGCCCAAAGTGTTCTTCTACGAATCCAAATATCACTACCTCACCATTGCCAAATTAATTATTCTCAAATTAATTTTGCTCGAGAGAAAGAAATTGTTTAGTGCAAAATCCGACCTACTTGCCACATCCAGGGACTAACTTGTGGGTTTGAAGGGTGGTGGTCGACAACGACAATGTGGGCCTCTTTCAACTGGAATCGTATGCAATTCAAGTGGGAATTGTAGACATCTTTTGACCATGACGGTTCTGCTCGACTACAACTGCATCAACAATTTCTCCAGTCCCCTTGACCTCGTTCGACTGGAACGAGGCGGAGCCCCATCAGATTGGGACGTCGAGTATCGCAACCACTTACACCATCTGAGACTTCGAGATGGAGACGGCTGACATTGATGGGAATAATAAATTTGGGAGCAAATTCATAGGAATAATAATTAAATGAATAAAATTTGGAAATCAGATTTGCAGTGGAATGAGGATAAGGAAAAATGATATAACAGAGGTGAAACTATCCGGTCGGGCTCGATTCGCAACTGGATGAGGCCCGAGTCCCTTCAACCTGACTCGGGCGCCATGCGTGTTTTCCCTTCTCCGAGAAGAATCCCCCTGACTCTTCTTTCCGCTTTCGCGTGACGTCGTTAACGGCGTAGTACATCTGTACTGACACTTGGAGGGTATGAAAGGTAACTTGGAGCAAATTTTGAATTCTTATTAATGGTGATAAGAGGGGTTTCGAGGTAATTTCATGATTGATTATTCCCTAAAATAGAAATTGTCCACTTTCTGGTGAAATCAAACTAATTATAGAAGTTTGATATTTTAGATGGGATAAATATTGTAAATTAACTATGATGAAGAATATAGTTTGTTGATTTAACGAGTACAAAATATTGCTAACGGTGTAGTGATTGAGACGAATTGGGCTCTCTAATCCAACGGTAACTACTGAATACTGATGATACACGAATTGATAATCACCCGGATTAGACATTGACGCGTAAAAGAATATTTCAAACTAAGTTCTCACCTATTTATAATTGGTTGAAAATACAAATATATGAACTTTCTAAACCTCAGTCAGTCATATGGCTGATTTCCATAATTCCATTTATATATAATGCTCTATATTGAGATTTAAGTGAATGCAAATTCTTAAGGGTTTGCATACTAGTACAAAAATTGATTTTTAAAAGATGTGAAAGATAATTACATACGTTTAATGTACTAATTATATATATTCTATGGAAAAATGCAAATAAAGCACATGTGTATAACAACGGGATACAAAAATAGTACAAATATGAAATATGCAAACAACACAATCCAATCTAATAATATGATGAAAAGTATTTTCTTACAAAAAAAAAAAAAACTATTTTTTAAAGTATTTTAGGACTGTAGTAATGATACTTTGTGTTGAACGGCACTGTAATATTTATTTACTGGACATTTGTGGTCGGGAAATTCGAGGTCTCATGCTTCGTGCATTGGCTAAAAAATTTATAGAGTACGACGTTCAATTGTTTTTAATCACAAGTACGACGTTCATAAAGAACAACTACTGTGTGTACTTTAAAGTTTTTTTTAATGAAGTGAATTAGTTTTTACTCTCCGTCCCACATTAATTTTCACAGAATCTTTTTCACACATGCCAATGCAGATGTTTGACCGTAAATATCTTTAGTTACATGTATTATTGGCATATAAAAATTAAATATTTGAATACTACATTTTACGATAAATCTAGTGATATCAAATATGATGGTATTAATATTGATATATTTATTCAAATATATGGTCAAAATTTAAAAGTAAATAGTGTTAAATAGTGAAGTGTGAAGTTTAATACGGGACAGAGGGAGTAGCTTTTATGACTTCGGTCCTATTCTTCACAAATTATCTGAGTTTTTTTAGTTCAGATGTAGTTCAACTATTTTTTCAATTTAGAGTTAAGTTCACTTATATTTTTCAGATGAGTTCAGTTCAGTAAAATTATTTATTTTTTAGATCAGTTCAATATTTTAATATTTTCATTTTAATTCAATTCAGTTCTATTTAATATTGTATATTATAATAATTTAAATAATGTTAAAATTTTATGTGATTTTACTACCATGCGTTGTACACCCAGTTCTCTTTAGATTAATTATCATATCAGTTTAGTTCAGTTCAATTCAATTCAATTCAATTTAGTTCAATAAAAATATGATTTGATGAAATTTAGGTTAATTTAGTCATATCGATTCTTTTTTTACACTACATTAATTTTCACTACAATTCAATTCAGTATAGTTCAGTTCAGTTTATTTATATATTTCAGTTCAACTCATTTCAGTATGTTTTAATATTAATTTAATGTATTGTGTTATATTCATATCAATAAATTTCGAATATATTGAAAATGGTCATATTTATTTCAGTTTAATTCAATTAAGTTTAGTTTTGTTTATCTATATATTTCAGTTCAAACCAGTTCAGTAAATTTTAACCAACATAACCATATTTTAACGTTAAATATATTATACTATGTTTCATTTTACCGATTTTCAAACATGTTGGAATTGATTGTTTTTATTTTAGCTTGGTATATTTTATTTGCTTCAGTTTAGATCAGTTAAGTTAAGCATTTTTTTCCATTCAAAAGAATTCAGATAAATTTTTTAAAGTTCATATGAGTTCGGATAATCTTTTCAAGTTCTTATTTGAACAAACATGAACTAAAGTAAAGATCAATATATTAAATATATATATACACATATATAATACTCTAGTTATATTATATTTATTATATCATTATTACAATTGATTTTTAGAACTGATGTAAATTAAAATAAACTGAAATAGTAATGGATTTGCATTCAGTTTCGTACTAAAATGTTGATAGGTGTTGTCTTAGATGCGTTTAACCTTAAATTAATGGTCTTTGAATTGAATTGATTGGATTTTTAATTAAATTTGTGAAATCTTTTTATTTATTTAGCCAATAACGTAAATACTAAATTTGGTCAGCTAAAATTGGAAATACTAAGTATAGTCAATTTGACTTGGACCGGACTGGCCACATAAGTTAAGCAACGAATATTTAGTACTAATTTGAGCAGCTAATAATGCAAATTAATCCCAAAGATTAATTTTACGGTCAGTTTGACCACATAATGCAAATTAATCCCAAAGATTCCCACAAATGCAAATGTAAAGGTTTGATTTTATTTAAGGTAAGTCATAGATTTATAATTAGGATTATTTTTTTTGATACCATAAAATTTTTATTTTGAAGATTTGTTTGATAACATAATTAGGATTCAATGCCAGTAATTTTCTAACACAAATTTTGACCAATGGATATCTAAAACTATTATTAACATTACCCCAATTTCAAACTAATTTGATCAATTGTAAAAATAAATTCATTTCAATTTCATAACCAAGACGATCTATACACATCCATAATTTCTCTTGTTATTCTCAAAATTTGTAGCATCACGAATTTGGGGATTCCTAGAATTTTGATTTTTGAGATCTAAATTTCACATTTTACAAGCAATGAGTTATGGAACAATGATCTAACCCACAAATTGATACGAAAAAAAATCAAAAACAAAAATTAAAATGAATGCTCATTCCAAATCATGTTAATTGTGCACAAAAAAATGGCGACTAGTCAACCAGCTCAGATTAACATGAACATCATGAAAAAGTTATGAAGCGACAAAAATTCAGAAAAACAACATGAAATTCGTTCTGAAAAGAGAAAATCCAAAAAAAAATTCAAAATTTAAGAAAAGATTAAAAAAATACCTGAATTTGGGAGCATTTTGACAGCAGATTCTTTGTCCGATGCAGCCTCTTCTTGACAAGAAAATGATGGATCTGAAGCACAAGAACAATCAAAAAATTAAAATTAATCGATAGGCAATTGAGACGAATTTTTAGAATAAAAAACAAAGAGATTAAAAATCAAACCTTTTGCTTGAATTCTTCGCTCTCTAGATCCAAACTTACATAGATGTTTTTTTTTTTTTTTGTTTTTTTTTTTTTTTGTGAAAAGATTTGAAGAAACAAGAATCTCTAAGAGCAAAACTAATTGATTGAGTTTTCTGCTCAATGGATTCAAACCTAATTGGTGGGATGGATTTTTTTTATTTTTTTTTTTGGATTTTTTTGTGTGTGAAAAGATGTGAAGAATCAAGAACACAAGAATATCGAAAGAGCAAAACTAATTGATGGGATGGATTTTTTTTTCTTCTAAAATTATGTGATGGAGTATGAAGAAACAAGAGAGAAATCTCTAACCAATAGATAAGCTGAAAAATGGAGCTCTAACCTTGACTATACTACTTAAATACTTGCAAGATATCAGTTACATATCTTTTTTTATTATTAATCACCATCCATAAATTTTATTTTATTTAATTATTAGACTTTATATTAAATAGATAAATGTAATGATTTTTAAACGAATGAAATAAAGGATCTAGAAGGGATATTCTCTTCAAAAAATGTGTTCAATTTGGAAATTTCAGTAAATTTATAATTTATTAGTAAATTTAATTTTATACATATTTTTGTTCAATTTATATGTAATATTGGGTATTGTTATACACAAAATATTTATTTAACTTAGCTTATATTATTTTTAATATAGCTTATTCGGTATGTCATACATTTTAGATAAGAATTAACTGTAAAATATTTATTTTGATATGTGCCGAAATTTGTATCAAATGTGTAAATTAAGAGGTTCATGGTAGCCATGTATTAATATGATTATTTTTATAAAGACACTAATACCCCTGTTTCTATTATTTTTATTTAGATCACTTGTATTTAGATGAATTCAATTTTTCTTCCATAAGTTCACTCTAATTTAAGTAATATTTATTTCTAATCAAATTAGTTCAATTCAGCCTTACGATGATAATTGAGATAGAAAGCAATGTTGATCTTTTCATTTTCATACACGATCATTACCATTTTTGTGTTGATTTTCTCACTTTCAAAATTTGTTGTACTACATATTATTAAGCATGATGATTCAATGTATTACCGGTGATCTTCTCACTTTCATGTCAGATTATTACATATTTAGACCCTGTTTGCTAGAGCTTATTTCTTGCTGCACTGAACTGAACTGAAATGAAAATTAATGTATTAAAAAATGGAATCAGCATGACTGAATTAACCTGAATTTCATCAAATTACATTTTTACTGAACTGAACTGAACTGAACTGAACAGATAAGATCTGACAAACAGGGCCTTAGTGTGTTGAAATAACACCATCTCACATTCTCACCCAAGTTTTTTAACCATGTTCAAGTAATCCATATCACCATTTAAGTTTGTGGTGCTTTAAAGTTACTCTAAGAGCAAGTCCAACAGATACTACATTTCATAATTTCTCCTTTTTAATATTAAAACTTCCTTTTTTCCTCTCATCCTCAACTTGAAAGTCAAAAGTTACGGCTAAATTTCTCTAGAAAATAAAATATACATTGTTATTTTTAGCATTAATAAATGCAAAATCTCCAAAATATAGTAACTAGCGTTTATATTAGCTGTTTTGACTAGCGGTTTGTGTATTAGTGTTTGGCAAATAACAATCAGCTGATAGCTGTTTCATTTTGTTAAATGACCGAAATAGACTTTAGTACAATTTTTAATCATTATTTTTTGTATTGTATATTACTTGTTTTTTGAATTATCGAAAAATATTTTTATCACTTATATGTTTATTTATTTTTATGATATTTGTTATTTAAAATATTATTCTTTATTATTATACCTATATTTATTTACAATATTATTTTAAATAAGAATAATTGAAATTTATATATCGGTATATATTTAACGTGGGCCATTTTAATTTTAATATATTATGTAACACTTCAAAAATAAATTAAAAATATTCTAAAGATTGAATATGTACGCAAGAGTTACGTTTAAGTAAAAAAGACGTACACAAAAAAAACGTAGAATTATTATTGTATAAAGATAAGTTTTTAGGAAATTTGTGACGGATAAGGATAAAAAAGATATTTTCTATTTTTTTTTGATTGATTTTTTTTGTAAACGCTGCTCTTTCTAGCATTTCAGAAATCAGAGGTTTTACCAAAAAAGCTAATTAGAAAACTCTCTTCACCAAACACTAGAAAGAGCTGTTTGACCAGTCAACTATTCATATTTAACCCAAAAAGCTAAATGCTCTTTAAAACTCTCGTCGCCAAATGAGGCCTTATCAAATCTTCTCTCTTATCAATTTTGCTATAATAGCAAACGGGATAGCAAATCTGTTGGAGTGGAAAAATACACAAAATCTCTAAAAATTGACAAAATCTTTGTTATAGCAAATCTGTTGGACTTGCTCTTAATCTAAAATAACAAAAATTTATAAATTTATAAATTTTTGTCCACATTTAAGCTTCAACAATTATGCTATATAGTGTTCTAAAATAGCAATTGTAAGAGAGAGAAGATTTTGATTGCTAAATGTAGAGAATGAGTTTGACCCGAATTGTTTTATATTAAAGTGACAAATTTAAATAATATTTAATTTAATTTAATTCAGTTCAACATTAACCTTATATAATGAAGTTCAATTAGATTAGCCATGCTACATTTAGCTTAATAAGAAATAAATATGAGAGAATAGAGTCTAAGTACATTCATTTTATAAAAAAAATTGGGTAATAATCCAAATGGACCCCCAATAAAATCTCACCCCTCCCCTCGTCCCCAACAGGAATCGAACTCAGTACATTCAAATGAACTTCATGGAACTTAATAAAACTGAACTAAATTAAATAGTGAAAAATTGAACTCAATTAAATTAAAGTAATCAAAGAATTTGAGGTGAAGCTGATTTAATTTTAATCGAATGACTCTAATAAAATAAAAATGTATTTAATAGATATAAAAAACTTAATTAAACCTAGAAATACAGGGGTGTCACAAACAAATGTTTGTGTTTGTGGCAATCTCATATTATGTAGTAAATTTTTTTTTGTTCTGTGATCTTTACCATAATCGTTTCGCTATCACTACTGGAAACAGAGGCGATTTGTGGCAGTTTTTCCAGCCTCTCGTTTCGAACGCCGTCAGCGGGGCGCGAAAAGGGTGGGCTTTCTCGGCGGTCTCCAGGAGCCGCTGCGAATACGAAGAAATCACAGCGGTTTTCGATCGCCGGGAATTGTTGTAGAAAACCGCCGTAATAGAGTTCCGACGTTGGAACGCGTTCACATACCATTTCGTATATATGGGTTCCATTAGCGGAACAGATGAGAATGCGTTAACGAGTTAGGTCGTCGTTATAGAGTTCCGTCGACGGAACTTTGGAACGAGAGGCATACATAATGGACTAGTTCCTTGCTCGGTTATGAATTCAGTTTTTATAGTTCCGTTGTTGGAACATTGAGTTTAACGTTTGATTTCCGACGTCGGAAGTTGGTTTTAAACGATGTCGTTCTGGTTAGCGGGTTTTAGACGCTTTGATCTAGTTCCGACGTCGGGGATCGGGTCAATCTCGTTGTCTGAATGAGTGCAAAAATAATTGAAATTGAATAAAATTGAGTTCCGATATAGGAACTTGATCAGGAATATATGCTAAAAGTTTATTTTCACTACTTTTTCAGGCACAACTTTGCCTTTATATAATTTAACACAAGCAACATTCATATAATGGTATGCAAAATAGCATACATATAATCATATACCTAACAACCTTATAACTCTAATCCAAATGATACCAAGATGCTCACTAACGTTCATTGGTGGATGAAGAGTGATCCATGCTATAATCCAAGGATTTGCGAATGGGCCGAGACAAAATAACGAGCTTAGTTATTATTGGTAACATTCATCTCCATCAAAGTGTAGGGAGTGATGTTCTTTGGCAATAGTTGTACCCACGAAAGCGTAACACAATCCATGAAACTTTCAACAATCAAGCAACATGCACAAATTCAAGTAATTGTATTAAGTCTTTTTTCCCAATCAAATATGAGAATAGCAGCATATATGAATTCTTACTAGAGTAGAGTTATTCCTTTTCCCATCAGTTTCTCGAATCAGACACTTAAACTCAATATGTGTCTTCATGTTGTTCCTCTATGACTTAGATTTGTCATATGATGTTATACAAACAAATGATCATGATTTAAGATTTTAAAAAATAGGCAGGGCTACAATAAATCAGATAGAGTAAAGAGACATAAAATGTTACAGTGTTTCAGAGTGATCCAAACAGAAACCTTCTCGGTGTTTTGCTCAAACATGTTTGTTAGCTCGTTAAGAAACGAATCAGGTAGTAGGCGTGCTTGAAAGAAACAAATACTTCATCAATACCGGAGAATGAATGTAACAATTGACACCTTAAATCTAATGTTAATCAAGACAATGAAGCATGACAATAGAAACCCTTTGGTACAAATATTACTCAATCACTACTGAAAACACGTGCAATTGAATCCAGAAAAATACAAACCTGGAGTATTGAATCCACTTCACGAATATGTGATAAGAATTTGTTTCCAAGACCATGTGCATTGAACAAAAAACAAACATGAAGATAAAAGCTCGAAGCAAATAATTTGTCGTATGTCAAAAAGAGATCCTTCCTTCTTATTACCACTCCTTTACTAGCTCCTTTAACAAACCCGAAAATATAAACAAATTCTCATTACCACTTAAAAATTAGCGAACTCCTAAATCAACAACATTCTCAGTATTTTTTTCTTCAAAAATGTTCAACTAACATATATGCAGACATTTATTTGCATCTCTCTTATATTCGCTTGAATCAATAAGACCAGAATCAGGAGACAAGAAATATGAACATTAAACAAAGCTAAAACCTGCCAAATCCAGTCCTAAAATTTGAGGGAAAAATAACAAGAACCCTCATTTTTCACATGGGACTTTTCGCAAACACCTTACATGCACACAACACACTTAGGAAAAATCAAGAAACAAATTCAAATGATATTCATTGAGAAGAAGGTTGTTTCTGAATCTCAAGCGAAGAAGCAAATCCTTACCAGAATTCAATTGAATTTCTGAAGAGGCTATTCGGCGCGGCGGAGAGGATGGTGCATTGCGACTGTGCCTCCGATTGCGATTCAGCGATAAGGGTCGACGATTGGGGCGAGGTTCAGTAAGGGAGCGAATATAAGAGAGATGGGTAATAGGGGCGAGATTCGATTGGGTCTCTGATTGCATCTCTCGGCAGTAAAGGGGCGGCGATTGGGGCAAGAACCGAATCGATCAATTAGGGGAGAAGATGGGTAATAGATGCAAAAATTCTGCAGGCTGCCCACAAAGTTTGCAATTTTTGGATCTTTCCTAATTGCAAACCCATTTTCTATTTATATATTAAGGAATGTCCCAACACCGGAAGGTCCGGAACTATTCCTTTCATATAAATACACCACGGTTACGATATCGGAACTAGTCCTTTCATAGAAATACACCACAGTCCCGATATATGAACTAATCATTTTATGCAATACACCACAGTTCTGAAATCGATTAGTTTTTATGAAATTAAGTTTTGTTGAATTAAAGTAAAAATTAATTTATTGAAAAAGAAACTCAACATGAATGTGTTAAACTAAATTTCATCTAATATATTTTTATTGAACTTAACTGAATTTATTTTCTGACGTTTAGCTAGTTAAAATTAATTTAGTCAGTGTGTATAAGAAGTCAAGTTAAGTAACATAATTAAATTTGAGTACAAATATGAGTTATCCGTGTTTATAGAAAGTCAAACAATTATTGACCTTCACTTAGGATAACTTAGTATAGTTAGTGTTTATATAAAATCAAGTAATGTTTAATCTTTTATTAGTTTACCTCTATTTAGTTAGTAGTGTTTTCATGAAGTCATAGGGTACGTATGAGTTAGTGTTTGTAAGTTGATTTAGATATTTGTGTTTTCTATGTCAAATAAAGTTAGACAAATTATTAGTTCAACTCGAATTAGTTAACTAAAGTTTGATTAGACAATAGTTCAAATAAATTTAGTTAGTGACTAAAAAAACTAGAGTAAGACTTAACTTTTGATGACTTAGCCCCTGTTTGCTATAACTTATTTCTTGTTGAACTGACTTTCAATTAAGTAAACTTATTTTAGTTAGTGTATGTAGAAAATCAAGTGAAGTATTATATCAGTTAATTTAAGTAGTGTCTATAGAAAATCAAATAAGAAGTAACTTTTCATTAGTTACACTCGTTTAAAGTTTAAGATTGGATGCATTAAACTCAATTTAGTTACCGTTGTCATAAAGTTAAGTAAAATGTGAGAATATTTGATTAATTAGTTAGGTTACTTACAACTTTGGTCTTGGGTTGACTAATTTTACAATACTGCTTATTAAGTTCCGAGTTCGGAACTATTCCATTCACACATTTTTTCCAGTTCTTACATCGGAACTATTGTATTCAAACATTGCCCTACAGTTCCGATATCGGAAATGTTTCCAAACACAAATTTTTTTTTCAAAAATTATATTATCCAAACTCAATTTCGATTAATTTTTAGTTCAGTTTTTCAACGTTCCTTTGAAGTAACGAGACAAATTCACGGCGATTTTTCAACCACCACCGTGAATATATCGCCGTAAATAAAAAATCACCGTTAATTCATTTTAAATTTACGGCGTTTAACAAAAGACCGCCGAAAATGGCCATTTCACGGCGCCAAAATTAGTTCCTTTACAGGAATTCAATTTTGATTAATTTTTAATTCAATTTTTCAACGTTTCTTTGAATGAACGGGAAAAATTCATGGCGGTTTTTCAACTACCGCCGTGAATATAGCACTGTAAATAAAAATCGTCGTTAATTCGTTGCAAATTTACAGCAGTTAACAAAAAATTGCCGAAAATAACCATTTCACAGCACCAAAATTAGTTCCTTTATAGGAACTACATCAAATCACGGCAGTTCGGCAAAAATCGCCGTTAATTGGCGCCGCAAGGGACCCCCTTTGCAGTAGTGTATCTACACCGCTACACAACAAATAGTAATTTTAACAGATATGAGCGGTGATCTAAGGTGTGATCTTGGCGAATCTCGAATTCGATCTCCCGCATTGCCTCGACGTCTCTGTTGTTGAGAATCAAACCAAATATAAGCATGTTCGGTTCTCCACAATAGAGTAATGTATGATTTTTGCGATTGGGTTTGGTGACGAGGTAACTGACTGTGCACATTGACTGTTAGGATGAATTGCAAATTTGCGATTTTGGAGTCGTTGCTTCAATGTTGTTGTGCTTTAGGAATTCTAACCATTTTTAGGTATGATTTATGGTGACATGGTGTGCTCATGGCGACTAGATAATGTCAATCTAGCAGATGTCCAATAGTAGTATGATGATGAGGTTATGAGTTTTGCTGCCGAGATTTTGATTTGCTGGAAGCGAGTTTGCGACGATGATATCACCAACACAACATTGATCGACGTAGATAATAAGGTTGCGATTTATGACATAGTTAGGATTGAGCGTATTGTGATTTGATTTTTTTGTATTATAAGTTCCTAATTTTAAAAATTAATAAACTCCTTTTACATAAATAAATAAAATATCCTACGTATTTCTTTTTTACAAAGTCTTGGGTGAGACCGTCCTACCATAAGCTTATGGTAGGACAAATGATAGTTCATGTGTTTAATAGATTTGTTCATGTGTTTCACAGTTTTGTTCATGTATTTCACAGTTTTGTTTGTTATAAGCTGGGTTCATGTGTTTGACAGATTTGTTCTTGTATTTCACAATTTTGTTTGTTATAATCTGTAACAATATGTAAATGAATTAACAAAGCTGTGAAACACATTAACAAATCCATTAAATATATGAACTATCATTCATCCTACCATAAGCTTATGATAGGAAGGTCTCACCCAATACCTTCTCTTTCTTTTTTCTTAATCAATTAGGCCGTTTTCTTTTTCGAAATTCATGGCAATTTCGATACTAGTAAAATGTCTAAGGTTATAAAATAAAACAAAACAAAATAAATGTGTAGAGCCATGCAGAATCTAAAGTGGGGCCCCCTGCTCTGAAATAATGGGTGGAGACTAGACGATGCTTGGCGAGGGAGCCTCTCAAAAATCAAATGCTCAGTGAGTGAGACTCACAGATCTTTACTTGACAATGACACTGACACTGACACATCCAATTATTGAAGAATCAACGTTAAATTGATAAAGTTCGATAGTGATTTATAATACTATTCTATTAGTTTCCCATTCCCTTTTTTTTTTTTTTATTATAAAATAAGTGGTGAAATGTTTTCACTAATTTTGTAAAATCATTTTATAAAATGATATTGATATCTGGGAAAAACAAATCATTTACCATGTTGTTGATTGGAAATTGGAACCCAATATTCGAAAAAAACGATTGTTCAATTACAGTATTGATTTTGGAATCTGTATATTTTGTGGTAATTGATACACGGTACCACATGGTATCACTAACTACTATTTTACATTTTAATCATCACTTTGTATAATATCCATTTGATCTAAATTATTATACAAACATCCAGTTTAGCCTATAATTGAGCATTGTTTTAATATGGTGTTCTAATGACATAATTTTAGTTAGTTGGTCAGAGTCAAAATACTTTAAAAACTAATTTTGTTTGATAAGTGGTGAAAATTAGCTTGGTCGATGAATCTATTACTTTGATTAAAGCATGTTTGCTTGAGATTATTATTTGTAGAATTGAACCAGATTGAACTGAACTGAACTGAAAAATTAATCTAATAAAAAAAAGAGTCAGCATAATTAAATTAACTTCAATTTCATCAAATTATATTTTTACTAAATTAAACTTATTAACAGAAAAACTCTAACAACGGAGAAACTGAGCTAGACCATTATGTAGGTAGGGTTTAGTTGTTAGGTCCTCTTCCACCCTTTATAAACATACATTATTCTCAATGCACTATTGCCTCATCTTCAAATTCTATTGAGGTTTCAATTTCAAAGATAGTGGTAGAATTATTCTTCCTAAGTTTCTACCATTATTTATCACGGAATGTTAACGATTGAGATTGAAGGTTAAGAAAGTGTGTGTATGATTGAGACTTAAGAGGAAAATTCAGCCGAATCTCACAAACTTTTCCTTAAGAAAGAAAGAAAAAAGAATAGCCACTTTTGGAATTGGTATTAGAATCCAACTAAAGAGTAGCTGTTGAACAGTGTCCAAATTCTAATATTCATTTCGGTTTCTCATTTTTATATCTGCAATTTCAAATTTGAATATAATTCATCCACGTATATTAAAACTACAACCCAAATAAAACTTTATCTGGCCGAAAAAACTCATTTTTGACTAAAAATATAATTAGTTCCAAACTAAAAAGCACAGTCAAAACCTAAAACCAAACCGCCATTGAAAAAGAACTTTTCTGTTATTAGTCAGTTGGTTTCAGTTTCTTAAAATGGAAACAAAATCGCGGCCAAAGGAAACTCTACCATTTTATTTTCCAGAGAGAAGCGAAAAAGGGGGAAAAACACTGCTCGCCAATTTTAGTTCTCTGGGCTCTTATACAAAAGTTTCATCATGCATGTTGCAGACAAGTTAACAGTGTGGCCCAACATGTAAATGTCATGATTTCATTTGATTTATATGAAACTATTTTAATTCAAATATTTTATTTTTAAATAAAATTAAAATATTCAAATATGAAAGTGCAAGAAAATTCATGTAAATAAAATGTATGTTTTAAAGTATATATATAATCGTTTAAGTTTCTTAATGGTACCCAATTCAAATAATCAAGAAGAGAATTAGTTGATTATATTACGTTTGAAATTTAAACCATCTAGTGAATGATACTGACAAAAGTTTTTTAATCTATTATTATTGACCAATTTATACAAAAAAAGTTAACGTTAGTTTATCAATTACTTGAATATTTTTTCTCTACTGAATCAGAGAATAATAGATCATAAACATATATGATTATCTCATTATTTAGTTAGCCCAAGTTAAAATAATAAACAAATAGATATGTAGAGGATATGATTGAGTCTGCCACATAGTTAGTGAGAGATTGTTATATAATAATAAAACTCATAATTGAGACATGGTCTTTTTTTGACAAATGATGATTAACTGAGGGACCTATCATGAAGTGTATAAAAGATCATCATAAAATCCCCAACTCGTTCCAAATTCTCATAGCCACCACCACATGCACCGATACCTCAATCAATTCCACTCAAAATCGTCAATTCCTATATGGAATGAGTGTGTTGGGTTTTGTGAAGGCTTTAACGATGTGCACAGTTGATATATTGTGCTTCTTTTGTTACTAGACGGGCTCGGCCGCTACTAATAGTTGTGTTTCTATGCATACGAGGTTGGCAGTTGCCGAAGATTGTTGCGATTGTATGCGGATGAAGAGGTAGAAGATGATTGCTGAGTTATTGAGCCAAGATGGAGCGGAGGAAGATCACAACGGTGGAGGCAGATAAGGAGGGAATACGACTAATCATGTGTGTTTCTTGTGGTGGTGGTCCGGCGGCAGCATGACGGTGAGGTTGCGACCTTCGGTGATGATGTGGATTCGGTGGTGAGATTTGGGTCAACGATGTTGAGGTGTGCGTCACCGGATGGCCAACAGTGATGATGTGGTAGCATGCGTTGAGTGTTGACGTTTGGTTCACTAATAGTGAGGTTTGGGTTCAGCATTGAGTTTTAGGTTGACCGCGTTGAATTTGTGATGAATCTGATGATGTGTAGTGGGGCACAATGACGACGGTAAGGTTGTGAGTGTGGGGAAGGAGTGAGGGAATAAACAAAATTAAAATATAGTACTACTGTATTTACATTTCGATCCTCAAATTTAATAAAAATATAGTATTTACATACTCACTGTCTCACTCTATCTTAATTTTTTTTGTAATTTAAATATTTATTAGTATATGTTTTTATGATTCGTAATATCATGTATTTTTGAAGTATCAAATTTCTATAACTCGTGTTTGAATATAATTAAAAATATTAATGATCAAACTTTTTTCTAAGTCAATCGACAAAAGTCAAAAGGAATATGAGAAATACTGGTATAATGTACACAAAACATAGAGTATCTACAATTTGAATTCAAAAATTTATAAAAATATGTTGTGCCTGGTATTACCAAAATAAGATCTTCTCAAATACCAATATGTTGAGGTCTTAGTTCAGGTTAAAAGTCTAACCTCATGTTTGAGTCAAATGATTCGAGTTAAAACGGGCCAGGTTGAAATGGTAAGATATGTATTATTAGGTCATGTCGGACCATATCGGGTTGATAACGGGTTAAGTTGAGTCTGATTATGTTGGAGTTTTAGTGTACTTCACATATGATTTTGTTCAATTTCAATTAATTGTGAGTTAATAAAATCTAATATTAAATACTCAATAATTATAGAAACACTTTAACTCAAGTCATATTTGAGTTTGGGTCCAATCAGGTTCAAATCAAAATTATCGGGTTAGAATCAATTCTCGTGTTGGTTTCGGGACAAGTCGTATTAGGTTCAACCTATTATTTCTCAAATTGCTGTATCAATTTGTGTCTAATAGATCGGGTTGGATTTTTTTGGGTCGGGTATGAAATTGACCGCTCTATCAAAATGCAATGTTTTCCTTAGTTTGACGTTTATTTTTGGGTGTTGATATTTGTAACCCGACCCAATATTTTGCTCTTATAGCCAAAATAATGGGTGAAAAAATATTAATATCCTTTAAAAATGTAAGATGAGCAATTTACTAGACTATTTACTATGGACATTATAACATTTGATGAAATTTTTAGGTACAATGAATAAATAAAACCATGGTTACATTTAGCACTTAACAACCTAGAAATTACGGGCACTCAAAATACTCCAGTTTTCACATTCAAGTGAGAAACTGCCTTTCTCTGTGTCAAAGAACAATGTTGTCTTCCCGGTTGAATTCTGCGCGCTATGCACTCCCCCACCTGCAAATGTTCCATCCCTCCAAAATTCGCCATTTCTCAGCTGAGCCCGCTTCATCAAAATCCAATCTTTCTGTTCCAAAACCCGCTGATGTCAATCCCTCAGCAGTTCTTGAAACTCTCTCATGTTACAGCAACGATTGGAAAAAGGCATTGGAGTTCTTTGTCTGGTCCGAAGCGCAACCGGGGTTCCGACACACAGCCGAGACTTACAACCGCATCATCGACATTCTCGGTAAGTATTTCGAGTTCGAAACTGCCTGGACTTTGATTGCCAGAATGGGGAAACCCGATAGGACCACTTTTCGCGTTATGTTTAAGCGTTATGTTTCAGCACATCTTGTGAAAGAAGCTATTGATGCGTTTAAAAGAATGGAAGAGTTTAATCTCAAGGACGAGGATTCTTTTTCCAGTCTGATTGATGCTTTATGTGAGTACAAGCATGTGATAGAGGCTGAGGAATTGTGCTTTGGAAATAATAAGGATTTTAGTGAAGTGAGGTATTATCAGCTGGATACTAAGATTTATAACATGATCCTTCGTGGGTGGTTTAAGATCGGGTGGTGGAAGAAATGTAGGGAGTTTTGGGAAGAAATGGATAGAAGGGGTGTTCAGAAAGATTTGGTTTCTTATGCTATATATATGGATATACTGTGTAAAAGTGGGAAGCCTTGGAATGCTGTGAAGTTGTATAAGGAGATGAAGCTGAAGGGGATGAAATTGGATATGGTTGCATATAATACGGTTATTCGGGCTATTGGGATTTCAGAAGGCGTGGATGTGTCTATCAAGCTTTACCGCGAGATTGTTGAATTGGGATATCAGCCGAATATTGTGACTTACAACACAATTATCAAGCTTCTGTGTGAGAATGGGAGGAACAATGAGGCTTATAATATGCTCAATGTGATGTTTGAGAAGGGTTGTGAGCCGGATGTCAAAACCTATCACTGTTTTTTCAGATGCCTGCAGAAGCCGCGAGAGATGTTAGGGCTTTTTGATCGGATGTTTGCTGGTGGAGTGAAGCCTACTATGGATACGTATGTGTTGCTTTTGAGGAAGTTTGGGAGGTGGGGATTTCTCCGGCCTGTACTTATTGTTTGGAATAAAATGGAAGAGCTTGGGGTGAGCCCAGATGAACATGCATATAATGCTTTAATTGATGTCTTGGTTGAAAAGGGTATGGTGGATATGGCGCGCAAGTATGATGATGAAATGGTAGAGAAGGGACTTTCCGCTAAGCCAAGAGTAGAATTGGGGACCAAGGTGATTACTAGTGTATCTGATCGAGGTTGATTTTGCTCTATACTTTATGAAGTTACTATTCTTATGCTTGAATTTAGGGGGGTTTTCAATGTGCGTTTTTGATCATTCTTGGTTGTACATGAGCAAGGCAACCCCTGTCTGGACTATAGGAGGTTCAGCAGGAAAGGACAGGATAACAATAACTGAATGCATTGGTGGTTTAAGTAAAATAAGGATGGGATCTCAGCGTTTGCTATTTTAACTTTCTCGGTGATCAACTCAAGCATTTGTGTTTTAAATTCACTGATGCTTATGGGAGCAAGCTAATGAGTTGTAGTGCAGGCTTCTGCAACTTCAGAGAATCACTGCACACGTGCATACTCTCCTGTCACTCTTGATTGAATGGAAATGAGAATAGTGATGCTTTGGATTTTAGTTAATGTGGATACGGAATAAGCCATTGCTGGTTAAGAACGCCGAGGCTTAGAGGATCTCTGTATCAACTGGATGCGAAGGACCAACCACTTTTACTAGACACTTGTTTCTGAGAAGGGAAGTGCCACATACTCTCTAAACTGGCGTGATATCGTTGTGTTGAGTTGTTTCTTCCTATTTACAAAGTTGATCGATCTATCTGTTTTTTAAAGCTTTGATTGTTTAGAATGATGACATTTTTTTTCAAAGAAAAAATAAATAGTATTCATTCATTGTGTGAGTTATGTAAGAACTGTTTCTCTCATTCAGTGTGATAATACTAGTAACTATTTAAGCAACAAATTACACTTAAGATGCAACACACTCCAAGCACCACTGCCTTGGTTTCTTTGGAACTTCAGCACCACAAACTGATGTCATACTGGTGTGTCGTTTTTCTGTGACTGAGATGCTGCATTAAGCTTTTAATGTGATGTTTTGGTTCTAATTCGTTGTTTCGTCGTAGTTGAAATCAATACTGACATTTGAAAATTCAAATGGTGACATTTTAAGCGTATTCGAGATCAGGTTACTCAAAGTTGGTGACAAAACGCCGAAGCTTAAAATTTGGATACTGGTATGCTGAGCCGCCTACCACTTCAATACTTTCGTGTCTGTGTGATGGTGTTCATGTTCTAGGACTTTATTCATTTTTTATCCTCCATTTATTAATTTTTGACTTTCACTCTTTTCTAAATTTCAGAGTTTTTAATGTGAAACTCATCTGACCTTGTTTGAACTTTATTGAAAGATACAGCGGCTATGGAACGATGAAAATTCGTAAGAAATAGTACTAATTCTGAAAGGATGAAATCCACTTTATGACATCCATAATGTACCCATCCCAGAGCTGATATATATATATACCTATTTTATGTAAATACTAACACTCCACGAAACAAGTGCATTTATTTTGATGTGATCATAGAGCACCAAATACATGAAATGGCTTGGCTGGCAAATAAACCGTACAAAATTAATGTAAACAAAATAGGCTTGTATTTGTTTCTGTCTCCTGATCTTTTTCAGTGCATGTTTCAGCTCAACCATTTGATTATTCTACTTAGTTTTTGAAATGTTCCAACATGAAAATGACTGGCAACCATTTGATTATTGCGGAAATGTTCTTATTCTCTGGGAACTCTTAGCTCTCAATGGATAATAAACCTATTGACAGTGTAACTTATTTATATGATTCCGTATAGTATACTTCACAGGTAATATAATACATGAATTCCATGGTTGGAATGACATAAAGCACTACATAGTATATAGTCTTTTCCTTGTGGCTGTAAAAACCCACAAGAACAAATTTTAGTGCTGCTTTTATGTGTGTATTAGGCAGCCTTGAGAAGAGGATTATCACATGGTATTGTGTGGATTGAGGTATTGTGATAAGAGCAATGACTCTAATTTGGCCATGTTTAGTACAAATTAGGATTTGTGTCTCAAAGTATCACCTCTGCTTACAGCCAATATTTAATCATGTAAAGAAAATTTGACAACCCCGAGCTTATCAATAGTTTATATACTTGGAACTTGGAAGTAGTGTTTTCAGAATAATATTGTATAGTTTAGGCTTATTCCTGAAAACTTGTATGTGTGTCAAACTAACTGAGAGTGTCAATCCAGGATAATGGACAAACTACTCACCCAAGGATGAAACTGTAAGTACCTTGAGAGTCTGAGACTTATTAAACTCCTTATAATGGGTAAACTATTTGCTTAATTCTGATTAATGAGTTTCCTGTAATACTAAGTAGGAAAATCTTTTTCGAGCAAAGAAGTGACTGCAGGCAGTGACGTCAATATGCATGATCGGTGCCTTACATGTAGAGCAACTGCCAGGAGAGAATGTGAAGGTAAACAGAACTAGTCCATTGGAAAAATGCTAGTGGTGACATCCTATTTTGGTTTACTGAATGGGAGCTTATATATTTCATATTGCAGTAGATTTTGGGTTGATTGAATTCCCCTTTTCCATCATCAACCCATATATTTTTCTAAAAAGAGGTTGCTCAAGTTTTGAATAATATCTGTCCCACTTGCAGATTGGTTAAAGGGAAGAAGGTAATATATTTGGTTCTTGTAGGGAAATTTAAGTGGTTGAAATGGAAAAGGGTCTTGGTGGCATATTATATTTGTTGTTTCTTGATTTTTTTTTGTTTCATATTTTGCTTCTCTGTCCTGTACCTGGAGTTTTTATTCCCTAGGCTTGCACATGTTATTATTTTAGGTGGAGTATGTTCTGTAATTTGGTGGAGTATTGTCTTTTCGCATGATTGTGTCTCGGTATTATGTACAAAACTCCTATTTGTATTACTGTTGAAGCTTGAGAATGATAATCATTGTATGGTTTCTATCATCTATTTCATTTATGATCGTATCTAAGCCTAGGCCGGTCCTATGATTTGGGGTCCTGAAGCGATAGTATAATTTTTCTGAGAACTGAATTTGTGGCTTCGGCCTAGATGTGAATTTCCTGTTTGCAGTAGATGACTGTTAGCATATTTGTCTCTAAGGTTTTATTTCTGGCTTCCTTTTGTGATCTTGTTAGTTTCTTCACGCTCCTTGAAATTTATTAATGAGAACAAAAAGAATAAACTTGCACTAGTAATATTTTGCCCTCATTAATTTGATTGATTCCCTAGGTAGCCGAGTATTGCTTGGACTTGGAGTTGATGTGAAGTTCTGTTCATATCTAAACCTATTCGAGGATAATGTAGATCTTAGTTTGGCGGAAACTCTGCAGTCTGATCGCATGCTTCGCTTTACTTTGTGTACTCTATTTTGAATCAACTTTGGATTTGGGAGCATTTCTTCAAGCTTTGAGAAATGTGTATTAAGTTTTTTTACTTTTTAGGAATTTGTAAAAATTGTTGTAATTACGAATACTTACTTTGGGTGACTTCAATTGAATTCAATCCTTAGTTGATTTCAGCTCTCTTACAAGAATGTATATATAACTTCAATTCAATACACGTTTAGTTTCCTTTAAGTTCATTCAAATCTGACCAAATTCAATTTAGTTCAGATCTTTCTTTAAAGATTAAAACCATCCAGTGAACGTGAGAATTATACATGGCTACTAAACCCTGAATAGAATATGCAAACAAGTACAAATAAAATCAAAATTGGTTCTGTTGCATTGTCTCGAAATAACTAATTGGTAAAAATACAAAATTGGACAACTCCCTAATGGCAAATGTTACTGATATTAGTTTTGTATGAAAGTTTTCTTTTCTTAATTGTTTGGTATTCAAACCTATAAAAAAGCCTAATTTTCCCAAGAAAATGTTGTTTTCATAGAAGGGAAGCACGGGAATACTGGAAATATAGTCCAACCCTTAGACTACTCGGACACAACACAGAACATGATTTTCAATCTAATTTAGTTTAATTAATTTCAGTTTTATTAGTTCAATTCAAGTTTGATTTTGTTCAGTTAAATACATGCTAAATATTTATCCAAACTTAATATGCGATTCTTAATCTTATATAGTATATATATAAAACCAGTTCGCTTCATTCATTTTCGTGTGTAAAATGGATAGATTTGTAAATTTACGCATTATTGTTTGTTGAATACCATTAAAATTTTCAAATAAAAAAATATAAATATACTTATAAAAGGGTATTTTAGAAATTTTACACCCCACTTATTTGGTATGATTATGCAATATATTTGATTTATAGTAAAAATATAATTATACAACATTTTCTATTTCTTAATAGAATTATTAACCAAAAATAATTTAGAGTAAATGATATTATAGGGTAATTAACGTGACTAATTCCTTTCCAAATTATTCTTTTAAAAATATTGAATATTAACATAACTAACGTGATAATTTCTTAATACATTCAAAATAAAAAAGAACACGCACACGCATACAATCAAAACGAAATCTCCAGGAACAGCAGAAAATTTACTATGGAAAGAGAACATAAAAGACGGTGTGTGTAATTTTTTTTCTAATGCCGGTATTAGATGAGCATCAACAAACAATCAATTTCACAGACTTTTCACCATCAACATAACAATGAGGTGCACGCAGATCTTCCCGCGAATATTTGCACCTGAATATTTTTCCTCGTGTATTCAGAGAGGTTGGAGGGAACAACTTCTGTGGCTAGCGCTTGTTTATATACAAAATGGAGATTGTGAAAAGAAGATGATGATGATTATGACTCGAATATGATGATTTTTTTGACCATGGGTTTTTTAATCATTATTTAATTTACCGGGTTTGTGTAGGTTGATTTTTGCCTATTAGGTAAAGTAGCTATCTAGAACTATGATCTGATATTTGGATCCCTCATATTTTTGGATCAGCTAAATTGGTGGCAATTAGCAAGTTGAGGATATTTTGATCAAATCATGAGGAATTCCCTCTAAAATACTATTCTAGTAATGATTTTCACGATTAGCTATTAATATTTTTATAATGCAATATATTTGATTATGCAATATATTCAATTAATTTTAGTTTTATTAGTTTTTTGATTTGATTTAGTTAAATATGTGTTAAATATTTATCCAAACTTAATATGCGATTCTTGATCTTATATAGTATATATATATAAAGCCAATTCGCTTCATTTTCGTGTGTAATATGGATTTGTAAATTTATGCATAATTGTTTGTTGAATACAATTAAAATTTTCAAATAAAAGCAATACAGATATACTTATAAAAGGCTATTTTGTAAAATTTAAACCCCACTCATTTGGTATGATTGTGCAATATATTTGATTTATAGTAACAATATAATTATACAAAATAATCATTAACCAAAAATAATTTAGAGTAAATTATATTATAGTGTAATTAACGTGACTAATTCCTTTCCAAATTATTCTTTTAAAATATTGAATATTAACGTGACTAACGTAATAATTTCTTTTCAAAGTATTATAAAACTTTACGTTGCCAAATTTTATCTAAATATTGAAAAAATAAAAATACTTATATATATATATATATATATATTTTAAAAGATATTTAAATATACCGGTCAAGTATTTTAAGTGGAAATATATACTCATAGATTGTGTAAATTCCTTGGTATTTCAAATATATATTTATTTAAGAAAATTAAATTGAGTCCAAATAAATTCCATAATAATAAAACAATTCAAGTTTCAGCCCACAACATAACAGGCTTTTTGTAGGCTCTGACCCACATTATTCGACCCGGTAGACCCACATTATATTGGCTCAAGGTTTCCATAAATTGCACAGTGATACTTAGCCGTCTCTGTCCTTAAACCCTGAACCCTATTTTAGAGCTCAGTCTCCTTTCATAGGATTCCCAAGAAACAGAAAAAATCGGAGGGGAAAATGCAGCACGATGAGGTTATATGGCAAGTCATCAGGCACAACCACTGCAGTTTTATGGCCAAGTAAGCTCAGCCACCTTAATCTCTAACGAATGAATCTGTTGTTTGGTTAATTTTCCATTTTCCATTTTCCGAGGTTGAATTTGATTTTGTTTTAATGTAGAATTGAAACCAAGATTTTCTGCCGGAACCCCTACAATGTAACTGGGCTTTGCAATCGGAGCTCCTGCCCTCTAGCTAACAGTCGCTACGCCACCATCCGCGATGAGCAGGGTAATACTCTTTTAAATTTATCTTTTTAAAGTTGATTTTGTGATATTTATGTGATTTTATGGTATTTCTGTGATGGGTTTTGTGTGATTTTGTGCTTACCTTGTTAGTTGCATATGTATGTATCAAGTGTTTTAATAATGTGTTTAGTATTAGGTTGGAAGTTGTCCTTTAGGAATGTATGATACCTAGGTCAACATGGAACCGTTCTTTACCTTTCTTTCTTATGGGCAATGAAAACATGTATATACCCTCCATACTACTAAGTCTGTCCTACCGTTTTTTATGGTCTCCACTAAACATGTATGACCATTCATATTTTTAAATAACAAAAAGTTTATGTATATTATGATGAAACTAAAAGCTTATGTAGCAATTGAATTTATGGTCAAAGCTGAGTATATTGATTTTCACTGAAAGATAGTAGATGAGATCATAGGGACCACATGAGGAGGTGCTACTTTCATGAATTTGCACTGTGATTTTGCTGAGTGTTATGGATATTTTGTACTGTGATTCAGGGGAGAATTATCTGCAATATTTGGACTACTAAGGATGCTTTATCTGGATTAATGTATTCGTTAATCTGTTTATTCGAGTTTTGGAGAGTTGTCCATGTATACACCAGAATATGGTCTTTGCCTGATCTACTCTCTTCTTCTGTAGGGGTGTTCTATTTATACATGAAAACAATTGAAAGGGCTCATATGCCAAACAAATTATGGGAAAGAGTTAAACTGCCCAGGAATTATGAGAAAGCCCTTGAAGTCATTGACAAACATTTGGTAACTTAATTGATTATTTTGTCATGTCACTCAAGTTGTGAATTGCATGATCCATCTAAAATTCATAATTATCTATGTATTTGTCAGATGTTTTGGCCAAAGCTACTTGTTCATAAAACTAAACAAAGGTTAACTAAGATGACTCAGATGCGCATACGCATGAGGAAGCTTGCACTGAAGACAAGGTCCTTTGCTCATGTTTCCATTGTTTTGTTGGCCTTGACATGCCAATTGTCTTGTTTGAATTACTTTTGTGTCTCAGTTGTTTTAATCTAAGGCACTTGGCATGTGAACACTGTATAGTTACAACTCTATTTTACGCAGTGAACAGGTTTTACAGTTCAGTTAGATATGAGTGGAGAATTTTTATTATGATATATTTGGTTAGATAATTTCAGTATGTCTTTAAAAGAGTCGAATATTTTCTATAACTTGGTCAAAATGTTTCTTAAAGATAATATGTATAAATTTGTGTTTGTTAATTCTGTATATTCATATGATCAGATTGTAACTGTCCTTCACTTGTTTTTGTTTTTTTCTAACAGGGAAAAGATAGTGACCACACCAAGAAAAACAATGAAGAGAGAGAGGCGGAGGGAAGAAAAAGCGGAAAAGGCTGCACTTTTGGATAAGGTGTGTATAAGGTGTCTGTTATATGTAACAATTCTTCATTTGGGAATTTTTCTTATGCTAACTCATTGAATGACATTTTACAGAATATTGAAAAGGAAGTGCTTGAACGACTTAAGAATGGAGTTTATGGTGACATATATAACTATCCTTATAACGAGTTTAATAAAGTTCTTAACGATGAAGAGGAAGAGGAAGAGGAAGAGGAGGTCTGTTTCTTTCTTTTCTGTTTTCCTTTGGATGGTTTTTTGTGTTCTTTTCCTGATTTTATGTCATTAGCAGGATGGTGAAATTGAGTATGTTGAAGGGTATGAAGAACTCGAAGAGGAAGATGATATGGAAGACTTGGGTGACGCATTTGGCGAGGATGACAATACTGGTAAACTTTGCACAGTTTTATTATGCTCATACTAAAGTGAAGTAGATATTGTTTTGTTTAGTCTGACTTGGATAATTGTTGGTGCAGTCGAAACTGATGATGATGATGGAGCATCTAACCTCAGCAGAAAAAGGAAGAAGTCTGACAAAGAGAAGCCAGGAAAAGTTCTCGTCGAGGTTAGGCATCCAGAACAACTATGCTTTCTCCCTTTCATACAATGCATATAGACAGTCTTTTGTAATATTTGTACGAATCTGTTTTCATCGTTTGCTAGGTTGAGTATGAAGGCAGAATCAAGAGACGGACAACAGTACAATAGGAACAATGTGCCTATTTTGGACCTGTAAGACATACTCTATTGTGAGGCCATTCTGTATCATATTTTCTTTCTCGGATCAATTGTTTTTTGAGGAATATGTTGAATGAGAGCCAGGCAGATTTCCTTACCGGAGAGTTTATTTGAATATTCAGCTCTCCATCATAATCTGTGATATGGTTTATCAAATTGTGGTACTTGTTTGTTGAAGTCCAGGGTCTAAATTTCACCGAATCATGTGTTTAACTTCCATTCGGACCCATCTGTCGTGGGTTATCCCTTTGAAACCGTTTAAAGTCGCGTGTTTTTGGTTATCGTTTGTTGGCAAAAAGGGCAGAATAGAAGCCTAAAAGGTAAAGCCTGAAGATTGAAAACTAGGGATAAAATGAAAATTTTATAATTTACCCAATAAGCTAGTACAAAAGTAGTTAGTTTAATGGGTTTTTATCTAGAGGCGGGCAAAAAAACCGAAATCGAATCCGAAGAACCAAAATAAAATAAAATATTTGGGACTGCTTCATAAATGTTTGATTAATGTTAAGTTTCAGTGTAACATCTGTCTCTTCATAATTGTACGAGTAATTTTTAAATGAATGATTTAAATATGAAATTGTGCATGCTCTTATAATGCCAAACGAATGCAAATGAAGGCCAAATTATGACAATGAAGAGAAGGTTTTTGTCCGTAATTTTCTTTCTTCCTCGTTGATTCGTATGTTTTTGTAAGCAACCTTTAGTCAGGTTAATGAAGCATCACATTACTCAGGTTCCGCCCTTTTGATGGAGGGATACAATTCTTGGCCAAACACATTAAACAGTACAATATGCACATCTATCAGTTTATAAGCAGCAAAGACGAGATCTAAGGCAAAGCAATACAAAATCAAAATTCCAAAGACATTTCAAAAAAAGGTTATAATTAGCACCATATGTTATCCTCTAGTTTTTACTCCATGTTTGTACCATGTAATAGGCATATCAACTTTCCGCAAACTACAGATCTCCTGTCATCAAAATCCCAGCAATAGACAAAACCTCCCTAATTCTTGTAGGTCATATTACCCATTGAAAAACACAAAAATTATAAGCTCTTCTAAAGGAGCCGAAGTTGATGTACAACATGATGAAAATCCAGGTGCTTAAGCTGCTGGAGAGTGTTCTTTGATTACTTCAGCTAGTTTGTCCCTCTCCTCCGCAGACCTAGTCCGTATTGAAAACATCTGTGCTTTAACAGTCTCACTGTCATCACCATCACCCTAAAATCACCATCGATTAAATTGATAAATTTTTTGCATAAAAAAAATAAAAACCCAGAGACCAAAATACATGGCTTCATTTTCAAATCCATTTTCCTACATATCATAAATTACATTACACATTGACACTCTCAAACTTGACACTGAATCAGCAAAAAATTACACCTGTGGCTCAAGCTGATCTAAACACAATTTCAAATACTTCCACAATGCCAACATTATATGACCATGTGTTCTGAGGCAAAACCAAATGTACATGTTACATTGTACTATATTATTCTGAATGAAACTGAAGGGTAATCAACAATATAAAAAAACAACAGGCTGAAACCATGAGAAGGCCAAAGGCAGCAACTGGAAAGTGTTGGAGAACATGCACAGATATATTTCAGTTTACTAAGCATAAGGAAAGGATATCTTACAGCTGTATGAAATATAGCAAGAATTGAATTTTTCAGGACAGTGGTCTTGATGCCAGGATATATTGATGCATTAAGCAACACTCTTCCTACCTGATAATAGAAAAAACATCAAGAAAAATTAGTCCTTACTTCTCCTGAATGAAGATAACAAGTGAGTTTTATTCCTTCAGAACATAAAGGTTGATATATTAGCAATGCCTAATGCTCTAAAAATACACAAAAACAGTTAAAGTTTTAAAATACGCCATCATCATAGGTATCAGTGTAGTTACATCCCAATAACTTCTGAAGAGTTAGAACAGATAATATACAGGCATCTTTGACAGCATACATCAGTTACCAAACATTAAGGCCCAGTATAAGCCATGATACCAGGTATATACCCTTATCTTGTTCACAAAGGATGATCAAAGGAAGCAGCTATTCATAACTGATACAATTTCTTCTAGCATACTAATTAAAAATTAATAAAGTGGCAAACACAATTAAGACCAGAAAGTCAATATGAATTTAGCTTAATAGAAAATCATAAAACCACCTACATCATTTCGTACAACAATAGTTGGCTTGGATTCTCTGGTACCCTTCTCCATATCCTCATTACACTTAATAGAAAGTTGACCGGTGCCCTTATTCTTCCACTGATCTTCATCATTTGGATCACTAGACTGGAAAGACATAAGGAAAGAGGAAATTAAAGGTTCAGTGTGTCTCTAAACCATGAGAATTGAGAAATCAGTTGCAGAATTTCTACATTTAGCATTCTTCAAAAGGACATGAAACATGACTACCTTCACGAAAAGTTTACATCTGACTTCATGGACCACTTTAATCCCCTTCTCTTCAGCTTTCTTCACAGATGGACTACTAGGCTCCTCAGCATTCTCTTCTGTGAAGAAACATAAGAAAACCAGATCTCAAAACCAAAATGATCTTACTTAACTCCTGACAAGGCTGACGTCTTTGTCATCCTTGTAGATAGATTACTCATTAGGATCAAACAATTCAATACTAAAATCTGTAAAGATATCTGCGAGTGGCCAAAATTACGGATGCCAAGTACAAAAAAACATAGTAAGTTTTTGCGTCTATGTTTCTAGTTTTTTTGGAGTGTGATAACATTCAAAGAGAACTGTAAACAATTATGTGGAAGGAGTAACCTACAATACTTACCCCCATCCTGGTCATTTGTACCACCGACACTTAAGGAAGCTGAATTCTGATTCTGGTTCCCAACAAGAGAACTTTGGAGACCTGTATAATGTAATGGAAATAAGAAGCGCGTGAAAATTATTCCCCGAAGTATTGCACTAACATGGTTACGCAGCAACCAAAGACTATTATTAGCATATAAACCTGAGGTGCAAATACAATGATTATATTTGTTAAGTTATAAACCAGTTGCTCTAACAACTACTTACCAAAAGTAGTAGGAGCAATGCTATTGCCAAGTGAACTTTGGAGACCTGTAGAATGTAAATGGCAATAAGTAGCACATACAGAGTATTGCACTAACATGGATATGCAGCAGCAACCAAAAGACTATTCTAATTTCTATTCATATACTCACATGAAATGCAAAGACAACAATACCATACAATGATTACTTTTCCTGCTAACCAAAATAAGTAGCACACACAAATTATTGCACTTTCACTATGAATTACTAACCAAAAATAGGAGAATTGCTGTTAAAAAGAGAAGGTCCAGGCACCCATGGATCTGCAGCGCTTGCAATTGTGCTGGTTGTAGAGGTCCCAAGTATTCCAAATGACACACCGTTATCTTTTTCCATTCTGCTAAAAAGAGCTCCAGGAGGTGCAGTGCTTGCAGTTGAGCTGACTGAAGGGCCGAAAGTGATTCCAAAACCATTATCTTTTACAAAGCTATCAGACCCTGCACTGCTATTAAAAATAGCTCCAGGATTTCCAAATAGCACACCTTTATCTTTTTCCATATTATCAGACCCCACACTGCTATTAAAAAGAGGCCATTGAGCTGCAGTGTTTGCAGTTGTGCTGGCTGGAGGGGTCACAGGTTTTCCAAACGACACGCCAATGCCATAGCCTTTTTCTGTGCTATGTGACCCTATTTTTTGAGGACTGGTATCAGAACCAATTATAGGTTCTTTTTCAGATTTTGCAGCATTGACTTTGAGCCAGCTAACTACATCACTAAACTTTTCCTGCAAACAGTATATATTGGATAAGTAATCAGACAGCAGCAATACAAGGGAGAATGCAGCAGCACAGAGAACTAGAATAGTCTTTTAAAAACTGAGTTCTTATATCTAAGACATGAACATTTATACATATTTTCCGAAATAGCATGCACAATTAGCTAAGGTCTGGAAATGATTCATAATACACATTTGCTTGCTTTTTTTGCATTGAGATGCTTAAATTGACTTCCAAGGCAAAGTTAACGATAATTACCATAATGGTTTTGGCATGGTTTAGGTAGTCCTGAACTCCATCTTCCCAAAGTTCATCCGGGTGCTTCTCTAACTGAGTCTGGATCCAACTGCCAGACCAATAAAAACCATTTCAATAGGTTGTTTCGTGAGACACATACAATCAATACGAAAAACATAATTATAGCCATTTGTCTTACATGATTAAACTAAGACAGACACAGGACAATAACATTATACAAATTGATAGTTCCCTCTCTTTCAAAATGAATGAGCACCGTGAAATCTATTGAACTGTACTAAACTAGACATGAGTATAAAATAGAACGGCAAACACGCAAAAAAAAGAAAAAAGAAAAAAAGAGAAGACTACAATACAATAGCTTCCATTGAAACATTTCGGGCATAAGATGATACACAACCTTCTCAAGAACATATACAATAGCTTCATTTGGAACATTTTGGGTATAAGTTTATAGACGGCTGCAGAAACATGTTATACTTAATACGATATCATCAATTTAAACATTTTGGGAAAATATTATAGCTGACCTTGCGAACTGCGTGTTAAGGGCTCTCACATGCTGTCTGGATGACTCTGCCCTGTGCATATCCGGCGGCGACCTGGCAGTTAGTAAGTGCTGCTGCTGGGATGGCTCTGAGCGTAGGGCTTCATCAGATGAGTCCATAAAAAACCTCTTCTTTGTCTACAACTCAAATTGAACACACCAAGATTACAAGCATGCTAAGCCCAAGTTCCAATATGATTAATGAAACAAAAATAGCAGCTTAAACTCAACTTCCATGTGAAAAAAATTAATTATAACCTCAAACTTTCCGAAAAATCATTTAACAGCACGTTGTGAATTAATGCGGCATCTGAAAAGCAATAAATGAAGCTCACCGTGTCATTGTTGTAAGGATTGAAGTCGGAGCCGGAGGTTTTCCGTTTCGTTGACGCCATTGCTGCGATGAATAGGAAGCAATCAGATAATTTGGGGGAAAATTCGCAGTTTGATTTTGAAATTAGGGCTTTTTAACTTTCTGTGCCGTATGTATGGTGGGGGAATAAGCAGGAAACGAACAAGTGCAATCTCAGCCGTTGAGTAAAGGTGGGGCAGGTATATTCAATTTTGTCCGTTCGATTTGTCAATTCCAGTGCTCCTGATCTGGACGCCGCCAAATTGCGAGGGCCCAAATTTAGAGCTGAAAGTAGTATACTATAAGCCCGTATTTACTTTTTAATTTTTATAATATTTTGAATTTTGAATTTTGCAGCTTAGTTGAGTTTTAAGCCGATTTTATAATAATAATAATAAAAATATTTTTATTTGTACGTTTTAATTTTTTTTAAAACCTCTAATTTAAAAATACATGATATGAAAAATATAAAATCTATAAATTGGTTAAAATATTTTAGATTTTTATGTGTATGTATTAATAGAATACATCGACTAAAAAATATATTTAGTCGGTTCAAATACTATATTGACTAAATATATATTAGTAAAAAATTGGTTCATTTTGGGTTAGAAAAGTCATCGAACAATTTTGGTTGGACCAATAGAAGTATGTCATTTTAACGACACAAGTTTTTATAAAAGGTATCTAAATAAAGATTTTTAGTAAACATGGGTGTTTGGTTGAGAATAAGGATTTTCAATCCGGACCTTTCTTTGAAGTCTATTGACATATCATACTTTTAATTTATAGCATGTCCAATGTTTGAATAATTATGGTTAACATTTGCTTAATTAAGAGTTAATATGATATGTAAGATTCGATTGAACTATATTTGAATTTATATGCTCCAATTTAAGAGTATCAATTATTATTTGGAGTGTTGAGATGAAATATTTCTCCATTGGAACTTGTTGGAAAATAAGGATTTTGGGCTTGGTTTCAAATGTTTGTAATTGTTCAAAACTTTATGATAATTAGTTTTTCATTTTCCATTAATGTGAATCAGCTCTAATTATGCAATTAACAGCTAAATAAAAACAAACAATAAAGTAGTGTGATTTATGGGCAACAATCAAGGGCAACAATTAAGGGAAAACGTCTCAATTGGATTGATTGCATTCATTTATGCATTTAGACCTGTGACCCCCTCACCTCCGTATAAGTATAGTCTTAGACCCAGCCTTAGAGATACAGATTGAAAAACACATAGCCTTATGCAAAAATCAAATTCTCTCTCCATCTCTATCAGTCTGGCTCTGTCTGATCATGTGTCTGTACTCCCCTGTCGTTCCAATCAGGTCAGTCTACTATGTGATAGAGTGCCTTCGGGCTATGCGCCTTCCGGGATGTTTGTCACGAGTTGACTTTCATCCTTGATGGTCTTATCCTAGGGAACAAAAACCCATACGCGGGCCTAATTTGTTTCAAGGGAAATGTTCGCAACGATTCTATCTAAATTATTTTATGCTATTGTGATTTACGTTTTGCATATTAGTCCTTGCAATTTTATAATATTTTATTTATGCCCAAAATTTTATACAGGTTCTAACAGTTTTGAAACCTGTATAATATTAGAACTTGTATAAAATTTTGGGCATAAATAAAATATTATAAAATTGCAAAGACTAATATGCAAAACATAAATCACAATATGCATAAAATAATTTGGATGGAATCACGACGAACGATTCCTCTTAAAACAAATTAGGCACATGTATGGGTCTTTGTTTCCTAGGATAAGACCATCAAGGATGAAAGTCAACTCGTGACAAACATCCCGGAAGGCGCATAGCCCGAAGACACTCTATCACATAGTAGACTGACCTGATTGGAACGACAGAGGAATACAGACACAGGGACAGACAGAGCCAGACTGATAAAGATGGAGAGAGAGAGAATTTGATTTTTGCAGGGGACGACAATCTCTATGGATGCAGCATACAGCAACAGCTCGGGGAAAGGTGCGGCAGCTTGGAGTGCATACTCAGGTGACGGCAACTGGCAAGGATTCACGCGCTGGACGTTACCCAGGCAGAACTAACAGCAATCTTTCTTGCAATGAGACAAGCAACAAGGAAAGATACAACCCAGGTGAACATCGTAACAGACTGTGGCAATGCCTGGACCTACATCAAGAACTTCCCAGCCCATAAATTAGACTACTTTATTGTCTGTTTTTGTTTAGCTGTTAATTGCATAATTAGAGCTGATTCACATTAATGAAAAATAAAAAACTGATCATCATAAAGTTTTGAACATTTACAAACACTTGAAACCAAGCCCAAAATCCATATTTTCCAACGGAATTCACTAATGGAACTTATGTAGTTTTACACAATGTTATTGTGTTGATTTATTGGACTAAGTAAGGGAGTGTTGAGATGTTGAGTTTTTGGTTTTACACACACATATGATAAAACATTCGATAAAACACAAATTCAGCTTGCATCTTCTTACATCAAAAGTGTGTAGTGAGTGAGGTTTATGGTGAATTGGATGAGTCTCTCTAAAGTCCGCGTCAGTGTTGCAGTTACATTTGAGCCGCATTTGAGAAGTGTCCGAGATATATTTGAGCGGTATTGTAGCCGCGTCTCTATGGTAGCGTTTGAGTTGCATTTGAGCATCTTTCAACAATGTTTGAGATGCATTTGAGCAATATTGTTACTGTGTCCATGTGGTAGCGTTTGAGATGCATTTAAACAACATTGTAGCTGCATTTCTGTGGTAACATTTGAACAACGTAGGAGTAGCATTTGTGCATAATTTCACAGGTATTTAATCTTAACAGATGTACTAGTGTAACAGTACAATGTTGCAACAGCATTTTCGGAGCACAAAAAGTGGCCGAAAATGATGCAAAAAGATCAAAAGTTTACAGAAGAACATACTCCCTCCGTTTCACAGTAGACGTTGAGGTTTAGGTCGCCGAATGTGAAATTTGATTGTTAGAGGTTTTGATTACTAGTATTTACTACCGACGATCCAAACCACCGGTGATGAGAAATATGAGGATATGTGAATTGGGAAAAAAGATGAATGTTTGTGTGAATTTTAATTAGTAGAAAATTCACTAAAGCTTAATATGGATGTTTCACTATGACGCAAAGATTTGAGTGTTTAATTTTCGACCGACCACTATCTCACTATGTGGCTAACTCAAATTTTATAAAACAAACAAAATAATCAACACATTACTGTTAGATCTAGTTTGTGACAGCCAAACTCAAAACTGTAAACAAAAACACATTACTATCTATAATTCCTCACCTAAATGCCTTGATTTTTAAAAGCTCCTTTTGCTCAATTCTCAAGTATCAAAATGCCTCTGAGTTTTATTGTATGTAATCCAAGAGTTGATAGAGATTTATCAACCATAAAGATTTTCTAAACTGCAAACTAATTAAGCCTAGCTAGACTAACAGAATTACTAGAACAACAAGAAGAAGAAAAACCTAGTGAACTTATTCAAAACAAAAACCATAACATACAAGATCATGCAAGTAAATCATGGCATAGCTCATCCATAACTGAAGAAAGAACCTCAGCTTCCAACTCCATAGCCACCTCATGTTTCTCATCACTCAAATCCCTCCATTTTCCGGCGTTTTCCATATCGCGAATGTAGGCTCCTCTGTTCTTCTGATCCTCCCATCCCCTAAAATCTTCGCGAGGCTGCCCGTTAATCCAGTCCTTCGCGACATTGATCAACTCGCAATCAACCACATTTCTGCCATTTCCATTTACCCCAATTTCTATCCCTTCCCTGAAAAAATCCAGCAGCAGAACATCACAGTCCTCTGCCTTCTGTGATGGCATTGTGGACAGAACTAGGTCATGAAGCAGCTGGCATGATCTGTCTGAGGCCAAATGATTCTCTTCATCATCTCCATGATCATCATCTGATGAATGACAGCGAGGGCTGTTGTCGGTTTCTGATGACTCGAAAGACTCGATTCGATTTTCAAGATTTACAGGCTCCAGATGAGTGAGCTTCTCAAATTTTTTGATCTTCCTCATCAGCCTTTTTTTAGTGCCTGTTACACCAAATACACACAACATTGTTAAAAATACACACACACATATATGTATATATATTGAGTCTAAAAAATACCTTCCATGCGAGCAAGTCTGTGCTGAAAAGGGGATGAGGTGACTTCATCGTCGTCGTCGAAGGGACAATCCAACACAGACACTGGACTGCACTGTTCCTTCTCTTCTTCTTTGATCTGTAGAACATTATTCCAAGAACAAAAATTAATATCGAATAACTCTAAAATATAATTTTGATGACATTAAAAAAAATTTACATCGAAAATGACCGTTAAGTCAAGTGGTTTCAAAACTAGTATGGGGCATTAAAGAGCACACATGAATTTACCTAAAATAATTAGTCCTGGCTCTAGCATTTATTTAAATAATTTTAATGCCAACAAATAAAATAAATGGACATTCATCACTTGTCCACTACCTATATCAATCATACAAACGGTTTATTAATATGGTCTATACTTTAAATAGAATATGTACGTTTTTAGCTACATTTCAAGCATCTTTTACTCAAACAATACTGTAAATTTGTAATAGAATATATTCTTATTTAAAAAAATAAAAAATAAAACAAGCTACCTCAACCAAAAATATACTGTTTAATTTGTATACATTTTATTGGCTTATTAATTAATGTAGTATAAGAATATATAGAAGATTAAAGAGGTGAGAGAATTGAATTAATGACTAGCAGTACAATAGATACTATATGGTTGGGGGTAACATGAATTTTGCCTTAATTGGAAACTGTAAAATAATGCAGACTACCCAATTATGCAAAGTTTCCCAGTAATAAAATCTTATGTTTGGCACCAAATGTAAAATCATATATTATTTCAAAAACAAGAAAAAAAAAAATATTTGGCAGTTTGGCATCAAAAGTCAACACACTTTTAATTCAAAAATCACCCTATTGAGACAGCAGTCACCAAACAAATATATTCACTTCAATTTAATAATTCCGAATCATAGAGAATGATTATATTTTAAAATCCACTTCTATGTTAAAATATTCTCCATAGAAAATATATTATAAAAAATGCTAAATTCTACAAAAAATATAACCATTGAAAATGTCGCATAATTTAATTTAATTAGATACGACGACCTCAATATTGTTTTAAAAATGATACCTCGAAGACAAAAATGTTTGCCACGTAGGCATGGTCAATATAGACAATTCCGTAATCGTAAAACGTAAAGATAGCAAATATGCAACACGCGGCGGGATTAGCGCCGTTGGATCCCCAAATAGTATTTAAGATTCACGGTCTCGAGTTGCACAACAGTATTTTCCCAAGATGTTCCCGCACGTGTACTTTTACCACAAAGCCCCTTGGATCCAGCTGTTTTTCCCCGCCCCTGCCGCTGTGAAAATTTAAATTCCCCCTTTCGAAATCCCTACTTAATTTTATGAATTCACTCATTTTTTTAACATAAATTCAAACTTTCAAATTTCTAACAGCTAGCTTTGCATTTAATGAACTCTTACATTTTTACTCTGTGACAATGTTCAAATAAATATTATACTAATGTTTTGCATTTTACAACATTCAAATTAAGCCCTCACTCCCAAAAAACAAAATGCTAGTAAAACTGAAAAATAAAATTTCAAGCACACAAGTAGATACTAAACATGTTGTAAATAATATTTCCTCATGAAATTTTTGTAGAGGGAAATCTCCATTGTACATTATTGACATGAACAACAAAATTAATGATCAAGAAATCACTAGTAATTATAAAATCTCATTAATTTTTGGTGATATTCATCTTTGTCATGAAAATTAAATTAGGTGGGACAAATGAACTCAATCAAAAAGCTCAACAACAGACAAATTTTAAATATTGCAATACTATTTTGTTAAAAAGAAAAATCAGCTAACATATGAAATGAGTATGTAATTTTTTAAAAATTTACTATGCTTTACCTTTAAGTTATTAGAGTTGGTGCTACTGTTACTGCTGGAATCATCTCCTCCACCGACGATCGCGCCTTCTCTTTTGCTGACGCTGACCGCTCTGTTCTTCGGACCACGCTTTTCATAATCATTATCACGAGAACAGCTCACATTTTCAACCGCGCCAGAATTACCATCGGACACAGTAAAATCGCTGTCCGACCAGCTGGTGCTTTTACTTTTACTGTCACTCGATGAACTCAGAGAGTCGCCGGAGTTCGGACTCCCGGCGCAAACCACCGCCACCTCCGCAGGACCCGAAACCGACCCGCATTGGATCTGTTTCGGATCCGGTCTCTTCCAGAAGCTCCGCCTAAGAAGCTTCCGGGCGAGTTTGAGCTTGTAAGTGGACTTGACAGCGTTGATGACGGCGGCGGAGGCCCTCTTGAAAGCCGATGAGCGGCTCTTCTGCGGCGGCGACGGAATCAGCTTCTTGCTTCTCATGTCGGCGTCGAGCAGGAACCGGACCGAGGTACAGCATTGCTGCCTGCGCGGGTAGGATCGGAAGCCGCTGGAAGAGCACGAGCTCAAGTCATCGAGGAGATAATCTTTGAGCAACGATGGCTTTCTCAGCAGAAACGCAGGCTTATTATTATTGGCTAAGCTGATCATCTCCATTGAAAGGGGAAAAAGCACAAACTAATTAACAACAATAAATGTGAGAAGAAAGAAATGGTTGCATTGATCAGTGATCAGAGATATGAGTAGAGAGTGAGAGAGTGAGAGTGTGGGTATTTATAGCTCAACTGTGTGTGTGCGTGTTTATTTTTAAGTATAATTTGTGGGGTTGAAGGTGAGAGGTAACTTCCAGAATTGCAATTGCTGCAAATGGTGAAGATCTCAAGAGTTTAAAGAAATGTGGAAATGATCAGATTTTGGTGTTTAGCTGATCAAGCTTGGGGTTAGGGAATGGAAGAAGAAGCTTCTTTGGTGAGTGGGATGGTAATTTGAATCTCAAGTTTGATTAGTTTAATGAGTTTGGTTTAAATGCTGTCGTCTACCGTTAATTTTGTGTACTTGTTTATGTTTAAGTACGTGTGTGTGTGAGATTCATATTTTGTTTGTTTTGATTTAGCTAGCTAAGCAGGACAGTTAGGACTCACTAATGACCTCCAGTTGACCTAGTTAACTTAACTAACAGCCTATGTGTATTGCCAGCTCATGCACCCTAGAGTAAATCGAGTAACTTGGTTCAATCCGGTCTTATGATTACGGATCGGATCGGGGGTTTGGGTTGGGTAATTATTGTTAGATTTTATTTTACCCATCAACCACTATTACATGACTGTAAATGAATGGTTCCCAATAGACAGTTGTTCGAATTAAAATACTATTTATTATTGTTAGTTGAGTTCGGAGTCATGCTCGATTTTGATAGACTGCAGTTCCTAAATCAAAACTCACTAGACAATGATTTTCATTTGAACTAACCTGCAACACCACTAGTTCCGAATTCAGATGTAAGAAGAGTTCTCATGTCTAACAAAATAATGATGTAATCTCTCCATCTTCATCGCTCACCCTCTCACCAAAGAGCTTGATTCGTGGTTGGTGGTTGTGATCCTGCTAGAATGCGTCGATCAGAGGCGTTGGTATTCGTAGGAAAATACGACCAAATTTGTGTTAGTAAAATACTTATAAAATTTCTATGATATTTAACTATTAATATATGGAGACAACTGGGTAAACTAATCAAGTGACCGTTTGATGCTTCGTAGGTCGAGTAATGGAAGAATTAGTTTTTTGTCGTCTTCTATTCATCACCAGATTCACCTTATTCACTATCGCTTATTATTCATTTTTCTTGTTTTTATGGATTGAATGAGTTTATTTTTACATATAGAATGATTGAATAAGTTGGCGTTATACAATTCGAATAATTTGACCATTCCTATTTGCTCACTCTCTCCGATTTTCAAACAATTGTCTCATTATAATTGCACTTCGAAAGGTGGTTCAAGATTTTCTCAGTGAGGAAAGACAAGAATATTGCATGTTTGTAATACGGGCTATATGGTGGGTAAGATGTTCAACGACAATAGACAAAACAACTACAACCATGTAGGGTGATGAGTCAAGGATTATTGGATTCAAATTTAATAGAAATGCAATAGGTGTAGTTAAGGAACATCAATAGGGACTATCAAACCAGTGCACACCAATGGTATCCTATATGGATCAATCAGACAATTACGAGGATCATCTAGGCCACCCGAACCGTGTATATGAATAATGTAGTGCAAGGAATATCACTATGATTTTGTTATGGAAAGGGATTGAGATTAACATATTTCCACAACAAGGAACATTCTTAAACACAAATATCGCGTACTACAACTAATCAAGTAGAGGTATGACGACATAGTGCGCAAGTGTGTCTAGATTAAATGCTTGATGGAATTGATGGAGCATGGTGCGTGCTTTATTGGCAACTCAAGCTGAGATCAAGTAATACCTAGAGCATGGTGTGCATGCTCTATTGGAACATATATGTCTTTCATACATCAAGTAATACCTATATATTAGCCATCTTGTCGAAAAATTCTAATACTCAATTTAGATTTCTTGGGAAAAGTTATTGAGTATGAGGACACTAGCTAACTATCAAAAATAAAGTTACATTTCGAGTTGAGGCAATGGTTGCTTTAAAGAAATAATAATTTTACCTTAGTAAAAGTGGAATAAAATGTTGTACTCCCTTTGGACCGCTTGGATCTGCAGAAGAAGAAATTAGATTTTTTTAAAAGTAATATTTTAATGCTTCCATCTTCTGCACACGTGGGTCAATGACTCTTTTAGCCCTGCAATTGGTTTGGTGTAATGGAGGTTAAGTTCCCTTCCAAAACTAAATCACACTTATAAATTAGGCGGGCCAGGAAGTTCCAAAGCAAGAAATAAATAAAGAAAAACTTATGTATGATATAGTAGTCCAAATTAAACATTGTTTGAAACTAAACAGTACCAAAAAACCAGAGGGAAAATTTGAAGTTTCAAAATTTCCTCCGTACAAGTCATGGTTCCCCCTATTTAACCAGTTATCCCGGTTCCCCCAAGCCAATTTTTTTTTGGAGAATAGAACAAAAAAAATGGACAATAAAGTTTTATTTTGCAGAAGCCTCAAGTAGGATAACGGTATCATCGAGTCCTCCAAGTCACAACACTACAAAAAGGTTGGGATCTCACTCTCAACATCGGGTTTTCTAGAGAATACGAGAGTTAATAATCTCACCAACGAAGAAAGACAATATATTGGAGAATTTTGCTTGGCAAATCACCGGAATAGGAAGTTACCACCAGTCAAGCGCTTAGAGGCAACACAGTGATTTGATTGTTCGCTTCAGACCGTAAGCACCATATGGGCAAAGGCCGGAGTGCAACTTTCACAATGTATGAAGCTTGACATGAGGTCATACATGATTGATCATCCATGCCACAACAAGGTAAACATCGATATGGAGGCATTAAAAGCCCTGCCTACAAATTCAAGGAGGACCATCAGAAGTACCATTAGAGGGCTAAACATTTCGAAGACTACAGCTCAAAGGGTAGTGGCATCGAAGCTCATAAGAGCATACAAACAACATTAAACCCTTACTCACAGTTAAGTGTAAGATTTCCAGGATAAAGTTCTGTCTTTCAAAATTAGACAATAACCTTGTTTTCAAAGAGATGGATCATGTTATTCACAAAGATGAGAAATGGTTTTACATGTCCAAACCTACGGTAAGATACTTACTTGCACCTGATGAAGTTGAACCTTATCGCACACGCGCTCACAAGTCCCGTATACCGAAACTGATGTTTATATGTGCAGTCAGTAGACCTATCTTTGGAGAAGATGGACATGTGCTATTTGATGGGAAATTAGGGACATTCTCATTTGCGAAGGAAAAATAAGCAATCTATACAACTCATCCTAGACCTGTTGGTACAATAGAATTGTCCATTGGATAAAGTTAACAGAGACATCACAAGAAAGAAGATTATTGGTGAAGTGATACCTGCAATTAAAGCTAAATGGCTCAAATTCTTGAGTAAAATACATAACGAATGTTTCATAGGTGATTCAAACTTTCTCATACATCCAACAAAAATCATTACTACTACAAACAACAATAATACATTAGTCTAAAGTTGATTATTCATACAACAAAAACTTAGAAACTAATCCACCACACAAAATGGATTCAAACAAGTCAGGCTACGACTCAAAAGCTATTATTTAAGAGTAGTTACCACAAAAGATTACATAGTTCTCATTCTTTTCTTTGCAGCCTGATTTGCAGCTCGCTCTGCTTAATTTTTAAGATGGAGGGCCTCCAACATTGGACAAAATACGTAGATCCAAGTTTTTTTCTGTCAATGAGTCTGAATGGGTAGACGATGAAGACTCACTAGGCTTGTTGGTCAACAAAGGCGATCCCAAATTTGGCAGAGGTGGTTTTGAGTTAACCAATGGGTTTGAATTGCGATCCAGAGAAATAAGACCTAAATAAGGCCATGAACAGATGAATTCTTTTGATTTAACACCCACTGGCGCAACTCAATTTGATTGAGCATCACTTTCGGCACGACCTTCTTCACATCAGGAGGAAAAGCTACATCGATAATTGGATGGAATACGACTTGACTAGGCAGTACCTCTGTGGCATGTCCTTCGTCACATCCATAATCGCTAGCGGCAACACAATGTCACTAGATTTCACCGCTGACAAGGCCGTTGCAGGACGACAATCAAAGTCCACAACCGCAACCAAACCCTCGCCAATCTCGGGTTCCCACACAAACGATGAATCATCCATCTCCGTTTCGGGGACGAAAGAGGGTGCACTATTCAAATCGGAAACATGACAATAAGATCAGCCCCAACATCCAGCATGACCGACCGATGACGTCATGAAGAAGCCAGAGTTCATATTGGGGGTGATCGGAGTTAGATGGTAAATGGTATGATATTGATAGGATAAGGGAGAGGTAGATGGTTCGAGAATAAATTGAGGAACAATTTCAGTGAAGCTTGTATTTTTAGTTTAATTAGTCATTTTAACACTTTAACTGTTGATTGTATTTGTTAATTATTGGTGAGTTATTTTATACATTTTAATATTATCAGGGGTAAATTAGATATTTAACATGTTAAAATATACTAAAAGATGAAAGTTTTAATAGAATGCAGATTAAAGAATGCAGTTTTAACTACTAACTAGTATAAAGGAAGTAATAAAATAGCATATCCAAGATTGCTATTGCAATTCATCATAATCATAATAATCCAAATAGAAACCGAAAAAAAAGTAAGAGGGGGATAATTAAAGAGGGAATAGGGACTAATATGGTCACATTTTGGAAAATATATTCACATTAATATTATTTATATAAATATATATAAAAAGAACTCAAACAACATATTATTCCTACTCATTAGTCTACAATTGCGAGCTTATAAACAATCAATCTAAATTCTATATTCGTCTACCCAAATGAAAATTAATCTATCTCAAAATGAATAGTCCCACAAGGACAGCAAAGCACCATCACTATCCACGTCATTGAAAGTACTAGCCTCTTCTTGAAAGCTATAGTAATACTGAGAATGAGATGGAGACATCAAACTTCCTCCGGCCAAGTCAAACATCAACCCATCTAGATACTCGTAGCCCTTTCCGGCTTCCTCCGCCGCCGAAAATTTACCGCCACCGCTCTGCACCTCCTCGGAAGCGCTGCCGGAGCTCACGATTTCCTGATCAAACTGATCGCTAGAGTTAGTAGAACTGCTCCTGCTCTGACTCTGATCACACAATGCAAGAAGTGAATACTCCGGCTCCGGAGCAAACATGCCGGCGGCATCCTGTGCCGCCTTCTGTATATCCTTCGTGTCCAACGACTCCGGCACCGGCAGCCGCCAAACGGAGTCAGCAAAGTTCAGGCAAGCCTTGTGACCCCTCAACGCCAATGCTGCCACGTCATGAGCCCGCGCCGCCATTTCTGCGGTGGGATAAGTCCCGAGCCAGATCCTTGACTGCCTCTTCGGCTCCCGGAGCTCGCAGACCCACTTGTCCGAGTTCCACCGCCGGCGCCTCACTCCCCGGAAAACGGGATGCCTCGTCTCCCGGAATATGGTCCGGCCGGCGCGCTTCTTCGGCTTGCTGGACGACAGAATCACGTCTTCTTCTTCTCTTGCATGATCGGAATGGTTACACGATGAACTCGATGCTGCATCCATTTTCTCTCCTGTAAATCTGCTTGTTTTGGTGTATATATGGATAAGATAAGGAATTTATATAAGGATTGATGATGGAAGTTGTATAGTGTGTGAGTGTGGTTTATACTTTATATAGTTTCTTGAAACTTTGAAAGAGAAACGCTGCATACGATTTGGACACGTACACGTAGGGGGGATTAAGAAATAGTATTTTAGGATGATAAGATTGCTTGTTAAGTTTATAGAGATGGGGACAGTTTGAAAAGCATGTTTTGACCATAGTTTTTTATAGCAAGCCAGTTGGTATTTGAATAGTGACGTGGTAGTAATGGTATGGATGCGAACGAGATGTTTCTAATAATAGATTATGTTCCATCAAATTCTAGAGTGACCTCTACAATACGTGAAAGGAAAATTAAGGTCATATATTGGGAGTTCAATTTTTATATATAATGAAAGTGTAACTTTTACCTTACATATTATTTTCAGCTCATTTAAACTTATCTGAGTTGAACTATGAATAAATTTCATTTCTTAAAATCGAATTCATTAATTCATATTTCATCTCAATTGACAAGAACTGAAATAATTTAGATATTTTGAAGAGAATACAAGACAATTATTCGAATTAAATAAAAAATATTTTGGTTGATTTACTGTGAAGGGAAAGTTCGTTGTGATTGCTCTGAAATACCTATAAGGTTCCAGAATGGTGATTCTAAAAGTGAAAACGTTAAGAGCTCTGATTTATCATTAGTCTAGACTTCTTTATACCTTATATTTGAATCTAGTACGAAATATTCTAGAATTTACAAGTGCACAAATTTAATATTTTTATTATTGTCAAATAAACAAGAGTTCACAAAATTGAGTTGGTGCACTTATAAATTCTACCTAAGTATAAACACGCTTTCTTTACATAAACAATTTTTTTACTTTTAATAGCATATTGCACGTTCACTTCTATTTTTGGAAACTAATTTTTTTTGATTCAAACTGAGTAGTGAATTTCATAGAAAATTACGAGTATCACTTTTTCTAAACTTATTTCCCAGGCTCCTCGAGTAATAAAACTTAGATTCTAGTTATCCACCGACTCAATCATTAAAATGAAGTGAAATCATTGTATAGAAGTACTCCCTTCATCCCCTTATAAATGTTCTATTGAAATAGTAAATTTTTTTCACACCATATTTAACCATTAATAACTTATAATATATAAATGATATATTCTCACATGAGATATCGTTAGAATTCTCGTATGATGTACTTTTTAAAAATCAAAATTATTTACTCTAATATTAAGTATAATGAAAGTTATTAATGGTCAAACATGGTATAAAAATGTTTGACTGAACAACTAGGACAACCTTTGGGGGACGGAGGGAGTATTTTATAAGAATATAATATAGAAAGGGTTTATAACAAATATAAAATGAAATCTTGGGCTTATGAAACGTTTTTGTCAGCTATACGTGGCGTTGTAGTTTTTGGGTGAGTGCACAGCTGGCAGGGGCTAGTGGGAGAGGCCATACCATGTCTATACTTTGGGGAGAAAGTTGACCGGTTTTGACTCGGCGCCGGATCGGCACATGGCGGCGGCACACGGGTGCAACACACCAATACTAGCCCACAATATTGCGAACCGGCTTAGCTCAGCCGAATGCTGAGCAGCTTGTACGTACGCGTGTCCGGTGATTCAGTTTCTGGTGTTAAATTATAATTTTTCTAATATCTGAAAGACAATAAAGCCAATTTGGTTTAGTACCAGCTGGTGTTAGAACCCAGTTTATTTGATTGACTTTGACAATTTTATTTTTATTTTAAAAAAAATATCATTCATAAGGTTAGGAAACGTCCAACCGCGATTACAATAAGTGGAATCAAACATCTAGTCTAGATGTCCTATCAAGAATAATCAAATTAATGCTAAATAAATTAATTGTCATATTACAAAGATGATATCCAATAAAAAAGTAATATCCCCTCAGAAATATACTGCCACCAGTAAAAGTCATAATCTGCTTAACAAGGGATCCGCATCAGCATAATTAACCTGGTTAATCAGCGATCTTCAACATCGGCAACACCACGAACACGTTGACCCGTGTAGTTCAAGCATAAACACCTTGATTTAAACTGTAAACACCTTGATCAAAACTGCAAACACATTGAAACACAAAACTAAAAATCCAAATAAAACATCCGGACGAAATACCGAATCGCGTGAACCTCAATCTAGATATAGATTGACGAAGAGTTTCGATTGCAAGGACGATCATAAAAGAAAAAAAACTTATTGAAAAATCCAATGGATCCAAAGCATTTGTATGAAAATTCCACACTTATTTAGAAACAAAATTCAATAAAAACAGTTAAAAATTGTTTCTCATCTCCCAAAAGGGGAGACCGGGAAGAAAGAAGAATTTTTAGGGTTTGGGTTTTTTGGACGGCCTGATTAAGGACTTTGGAGTAGCTGTAGTTTTTTTTTTTGACATTAACCTGCAAACTTTATTAATTACAACAATGAAGCATACAATTCCAAGAGTTTGCAGCTTGATGTTCGTGCTGAACCTCAACCCTTGGAACTTTTACACAGCAGAACAAAGAAAAAACCCTAGCTAATTCCAAAATATCTCTGAGAATAGCATCTATCTCCCACCTCACACTACAATTGCCCTGATTCAAGTGCTGTTGCAGTATTTCAGAATCTGTTCTGATGCATATTCTCCTGATCTGTAACTGAACCGCTTCCTTTAAACCTAAGAGACAAGCCATTGTCTCAGCCTGAAGAGCTGATGAAGCCTGGAAATGAGTAACAGTGCTAGCCTTTTGAAAACCAGTGGATTCCTCTCTTATGGACCAAGCTGCAGATGCATGCATACTTCTCCTCCAGAACGCTCCATCAATTACCATAACATGCACGTCATGTATTTGAAAATGGTTATGACCCTGTATTTTCTCCATTGTTTCATAACTGCGGTGAATCCTTTGTTGAGAACTAAGCACTTCTTCACCTTCACGCTCTCTATTTGCAAAGAACTGTGAGTCCAGATACGCCATGTCCACTACCCTCTTTAGATCTTCCACTTTGGACTCAAATACTTTACCATTCCTGGACAACCATATCTGCCATAGCAAATGACATGACAATTCAATGGCTTCTTTATCTGGTGCCTGTTGAAACCATTCCCAAAACCAGACCTTAAAAGACCTCTGGATGCCTTGGTTAAAATCGAATCCCAAGGTTGATATTCTCCAGATTCTTTTAGTAACTTCACATGACATGAATAAGTGCTCTATATATATCTTCCACATAATGTCCTCCACATCTCACACATGTCTGTTCCATTATGATCTTTTTCTTGTATAAATTCTGTGCAGATGGAAGGGAATTTGTCAAGGCCCTCAATATGCACACTAGTACCTTCATAGGGACTCTCAGGTTCCAATAATCTTTCCATCTTGGCAATTGAGCATTGGATGATGAAGGAACATCCTGCACTCCCATGTCTTGAATCCTATAGCCTGACTTAACTGTGTATTCACCAGATGGAGTAAAAGGCCAGATCACTTTATCCTGATTCCTTAGCTGAGTTGATATATGTAACCTGAATATCTTCTGACACACATATTCTGGAAAAACTCCTCTCAAAACATGAACTTTCCATTTGTTCTGGTCATCTATGAATTCTGCAACCTTCATGCTAAGTGTTTGAGAATCTAGCCTTTCCTTCCAACTATTGTCTGTTATATCAGGTATCCAATTATCTGCTAAATTAATTTTTGTACCATCTCCCACCAGCCATCTCAGCTTAGGTTTCAGAAAATCCCTTCCCCACAAAATACTTTTCCATCCCCATGAATCAGAAGACCTTTGTTTAACATCCAAAAAATTTAATCCCTTACAGTACTTCTGTTTCATAATCCTTACCATAAGGCTATCCTTATTGTTAATGACACTCCAAGCATGCTTTGCAATCAAAGCCTGATTCATTTGAAATGTTGATCTGAGGCCTAAACCTCCTTTAGCCTTTGGCAAGCACATTTTCTTCCAAGACATCCAGTGTACACCTTGACCTTGTAAATCCCTTTTCCAAATAAACCTTGTTGTTATCCTATCAATATTATCCAGAACCTTCTTTGGAAGCCTGAATATACTCATTGGATATATTGGGAGGGCTGAGAAAACATGCTTAGCCAAAGTAATTCTACCAGCCAATGATAGAAATCTATTTTTCCATGAATCAAACTTACTTCTGAACTTGGCAATGATGTCCTTGTACATGTCACACTTTGAAGAGGTAAAATTTATATTCATACCTAAATATTTCTCTCCTATTCCCTGATGATGAATATTCAGGGAAGTCCTCAAGTACCTCTCCATATCATCTGTTGTGTTAGAACTGACTATAATACCTGATTTACCAAAATTAATCCTTTGGCCTGAAAACCTTGCAAACAAATCAATACATCTAGCCAATTGTTGTATAGTCTGTTCCTTACATTCCAGGAAGATTAGACAATCATCTGCATACATCAAGTGGGATAACTTCTGAATCCCTCTCCCAGGACTAAAACCACAACTCACATTGTGCCTCAGAGAATAATCTATTATAGAAGAAAAATATTGTTGACATATGATGAACAGTAAGGGTGACAAAGGGCAACCCTGCCTCAAACCTCTCACAGGTTGAAAAAATTCTGAGTTGACACCATTCACTCTTAAGGTCATTGTCACCTTTGTCACACACTGATGAATTAACTGAATCCAGTGCTGAGGAAGACCTATACAGCTTAATGCACTAAAAAGAAAAGGCCATGATACCCTATCATAGGCCTTGCTCATATCCAACTTAATGGCTGCTACTCCTTGTCTCCCTCTTTTCTTTTTCAAGGTGTTCATCATCTCCTGTGCTAAGATAACATTCTCACCGATGTTTCTGTCCCTTATAAAACCTGACTGTGCTTTATCTATCAGGCTATCCAATACCTTTGCAAGTCTCATGGCCAACACTTTAGCAATGACCTTATATTTCACATTACAAAGTGAAATAGGCCTGAATTCTTCTGGTTTATTTGCCATTTTCTTCTTAGGAATCAAGATTATGACTGTCTGATTCCATTCTACTGGCAATGTTCCTCCATTTAGAATGTGCAGAACCACATCAGTCACCTGTCTCCCAACCACATTCCAGTGATTTTTATAAAATCCTGCTGGTAAACCATCCAAACCAGGAGACTTCCATGATTTCATGTAGCTCAAATACTTGAAATCATTTTAATTACATGACACTCACTTTATTTTTTATTTTAAAACTGAAATTCAAATAACGGAAAATGATAAACTAGTGAGGTATATCTTTCTAATGTACGATGGTTTTGAACCATCATTTTTAGAGGTGATGTGAAATGAATCAATTGCACGACAGTTTGGGAACACACTTTAATGAATAGGACTCATAACCTGTTTTGAGACGTGTAAAAAATATCGATCATTTTGCGCGGAAAATTGAGAAGTTAAGCAGTGCTTACACAAACCCAAAATTAAACCGTTCAAAAATCCTTAATCAAACCCTTGAAAAGTTATAACCAACAATATTATTAACAAATCACCCATTGTTAATCTCAAATCTAATCAACATCAACACCAACACTAGTACAGAAAGAGTCAGACGTTAGTAGTTATTTAGAAAATAGGAGCGGTTCAGAGGTAATGAACTGCCGCCGGCAGATTTGCCAAGTAATGGCCACATTACACGAAGTTCCAAGGTCGAAATTCTCTAGAAAATGGTAAAAAAAAAAATCGATGGAGGAATTGGCCATCGAAATAATTAGAACACATAATACGAGTTGAGAGATGTCAAAATCATTGAATTAAATTCGATAAACACCAACTACAAGAGAAAGTTTTGGGTACCATAGTAAACCATTGAAAAACTAACACACCACCATAAACTATACATTGTAAGTAAAACAAATCAAATCATCATCCAAATCTCAAGAGCTCAAATTAAATCGAATCACTATACACTACAATCTTGAACCAAATCAAATCAAATCAACACCAATAACAATCAACAACTTATAACTGATTAATTTCACCGACAAACTCTACAATCAACACCAACTTATAACTAATTGTTGGGGTTAAAACCATCCAACTATATATGATTCCACTAATTAACCTGCTCTAAGGGTCTCCAGAATGGATTCTACTGATCAATTTTGTTCATGTTTTCAGGCATAGGCTCATTGATGATCTCTGATCATTAATGAGGCCTCAAAATCCATGAAAATCACTGCTCTGTCACGCTCAAGTTCATGCTCTTTCAGTACACTTCTGATGACACTACACATGCTCACATTCTGCTATCTGGGGGATACTTTTCCAGACCCCTTTTTGCCTGATTGCTTAGAGTTATTGTGCTGCTCTGTAGCTGAAGCTTTCAATTAGATAGGCTATTTAGTTTTTTATGTATATATATATATATATAATATATATATTTTTCCCCTTTAGTTGGCTAGACTAAATTGAGTTTCTTTTCGACGATCTCTAACCAGTTCGAAGGTTAAGCTACTAATTTGGAATATTTAGGAAAGTAGCCTAATCTTTACTCTTTTGGAAGCAAGTTTTGCTTTAAGAGCTTTGCTCTTATCTTGTACCTAAACTAACCTTTGTTTTCATTTTATTTTGCACTGTTTTTTATTGGCTTGGGGGAGTCTAATATAATCCCCTCCATCCGACCGGATGGTTTTGATGAAAAAAAAAATGATTCCACTACTTAGGTAATTAACCTATTTGCGCAAAACAACTCAAAGTAATAATAAAGAACACAATAAACACAGATTTAATGTGGTCCACCAAATTATCTTGTTTTCTCTCTGGCCCGGTTTAGCTGGATAGTGGGGAAAACGGTAAGAATATATTATTCTTTCCTATTATGTGGTCTAATTTGATCTGTTTTCTTATTGGGATATTGCTATCCCATGATATATTTGGTGACTTATTAAATTAAGTATAAAGAAATATTTCCTAATAATCTCCACTTTGATGGACGGTTGAGATTAATTCTACGGAAATCTGATGAGGATTTAGGTCCTATCTCCACCTATAAATTGATGTCTTTTTTCCATTGTAAAGATGTCCTTACCGTAAACTTATGATGAATCCTTATGAGCAACATCCTGATGAATTTGATGGCTGCTGATTCACACAGCACATAAAGTTCATAGGCAAGGGGAGAGAAACTTAAACTCCTACCCAAAGATGGCGGATTCAGGATATCCACCTCTCTGCTACTATGAATGGAGGTAAGTAATTCTAAAAAATCTTCATGATTCTATTACGTGATTGATCCAGATGTTTAAAGATCTTAGGATCATTTATGTCATGTAAAATTTATGATTACATGTGGTATCAAGAGCAAGGTTACGAACATCTGTTTAATCCATTAAGAGTAATAGATTAATGAACTCAATAACTGAAGAATTTAGATATGCAATTTAGGGTTTTGCATATATGAATCTATGATTAATTTTCGATAGCATGCATTATTCGTATGTTTGTATATTAATTTTATTTATCTGTAAACTAAAGATTTTCAACGAATTAATTCCGTTAAATATCGGATTTCTGCAAATTAAGGTGTTATTGTAGATCCTATTACGAGATATTTATGTGATTTTATTATTCATTTAAGTTTAACCATGATTATTTGGCTATTCAAATATTCATAAATATTCATGTATGAAATAAGTTGATTAGGATTATCGTATGCTAGCATGAAATAACTGGATTAATTATCTATTTGTTGGAATTTATATACCATGATTTGTATATTATTTTGATACATGTGTATGGGTATATAGTATGATTTTGATCTAGATTATTGAAAATGCATGCTTGCTTTTGGTATTCACTTAATTTAAGATGCATGCAAATTTGATTAGAATGTGACGTAAGTGCATGTAAATTGCAATGTCATTATGCAAGAATGATGTTTTAAATAGTTGCATGCAAAGTTGAGTGAATTTGTATGCACGCCTATATGTAATTATCGAGTGTACATATAGCAAAGTTATTTTAACTTGTGATATTTCGTGATTCTATGAATGAATGATTTTTATAGAATAATTTATGTTAGTATGATCGTGCATGATGCGTACAAAATTAATGATGATAATTGGTTTTGTGCATAATCGTCCGAGGGCCCCATTTCTCCGAGGGAATCTGCCTTCTTAAGTGCAGTCTTCAATCTTAAGTCTTTTGACTACAACCCTGCCATTCGTATTCTCCAGCAAGCTGAATTTGAATCTCCTACTCCTGAAGTGCAATTTAATCCCGCCCCCCTCGGGCCTCTGTTCAGCCTAATGTTACTGCTCCAGTGGCTGAGGATCCGACTATCGTAGTTCCAGTGGCCGAGGAATCCATTCATGTGACCCCTCTAGTGGACAACTGCCCTGTTCCCTCCCTCTTTACCCTGTAAGTGTTCATGGCCTCATGTTACCTTACCTTTTTTCTTTCCCTTTTCTTTTTTCTCTCCCCTTTTTCCTTATTGGTACACATGTCTTTATGCAGCAAGCCCAAGCCTTTGTGAAGGGTTTTAGTGATTCTCCCGGCTTTCAGTCCCTGCTGGCTGAGAAATGGGAGGAATTTTTTGGTAACCTACTCCGCGACCTTTAGCAAGAAAAGGCAGCTCGGGAAGCCTGCCAGCAAGCCTTAGACGAGGAGAGGGCATGCTCGGTTCTTTTGAAAGAGAAGCTCAATCCCCTTGAGGATGGGACTCTTCTTCGTGAGTTTGGCAAGACTATCACCGAGGAAATGATCAGTTCTGAGTCATGTGACCAAATCCTGGCCGAGCTTCTGAAGGAGTCAAATGACTACCAAACCACCACCTTTTACGAAGCTGTACGAGGTTGGCTTCCTGGAGACCTTCGCCTAGTTGTACAGAAACATTACTATCATCCTGGAGCCTTGGCCTGTTATGAGCAACGTTCTAGAGCCTTTCACCAGGGTACTCTTCAAACTCTGGCTCCCAAGATATGGGCTGCTTTGCATTCCACTTCTCCGCCCACCTCGATAGCCGACCTCATGAAGATCGGAGAGAAGAAGTCTGAGATTCCTTTGGAGAGGGTCGTGCAGGGGGTAGACTTCCGCAACCGTCATGGGGCCTGTCCCGAACCTCCTTCTCATCGCTTCTCTGTTAACTAGAAAGGATATGTGGAGTGGTGTGCCAAGCCTGAAACTTTTAGCTTTAGGGCCGCCCTGTCCAACGGGACTCCTTTCATCAAGTTCTTAACTGAGTCGGGTCCTGTTCAACTGGCCCAAGCTACTGAGGGTTACCAGTTTTCTGAAGGAGCCTCTAGCTCTCATGTATGATATCATTTTCCCTAACTTCGGCGATCTCATTAGTTTCTTTTCTTTTGTTGCAACTCTCCCCACTTGTTAGGGTCATTTCAAATCATCTCCTTGTATTGCTACAATATTTTTCTTTTTAATTTTATTTTCCCGATTTTCCTCTTTTCATATGTATTTCCTTTGTTATTAATTCTAATTCCTATTCGTAATAGGTTCCTGCAGGGTCCCCTTCCCCCCACTTCGGATAAGGCTTCTCCCTCTCTGTGCTCACAATGCCGAGCACCGAAAATGCAGGTATCCGAGTAGCAAATAGGAGCGGGTCAGAGGGAGAATGCATTGTCCGAAAGCGAGTTTGGTTTCCTTCTTGAGGAGTTTCCTGCTCTTAGTGCTGCATCGGGATTTCTCAAATCTCTGAGGGCTCGGTTCGGGTCTATTGAACAATGCTCTAAGATTATCTCTTCCTATATCGAGGCAACCACAAACATGCCTGAACTTCTGAACCAATTGCATAGCCATGCAAAGAGCTAGAACGCCGCGCTAGCGAAGAGCTCGGTGTTGTATGGGGTGAGTATTCTAGGGCTATCAACAAGCTCCGAGGTCTAAAAAGCGAGAGTAATGAAAGACATACAATTTCCATAATAGAAACTGAAAATAAGCAACTTACCTCCCGCAATCGCGAGCTTCAGAATTATCTTTTTTGTCTGAGGCCCTCGTTTCATCTATCCTCCCTTGTTCGTGGAAAAACTCATGTTGTTCCCTTCCAAGATATCACTTTCTCTGTTCGAAACGCTATTTCTACTATGGAGAAGATCAGCATGTTCCAAGCTGGTAGTTCAGCTCCGAGGCCGTTGAATGGTATCGCCGCCTATCCTTTGGGATGCCTAATCCGTTTCCTTCTTCTATCTAGGAAATTCCTCCCTCCGCTCCTGTTGATAACGTCTTCCACCGATACATCAATCCTCGGTTTTCCACAAAATATGAGGATTGCCAGAGAAGAATTCGAGAAGTTATTCGTGTTCGGTAGTTGGATTTTCCTTCTTTTAGTGAGCCTGGCCCTCCTGCAAGTACTTCTCAAGCAAATGCCTCGCTTGTCTTCCGACCCATGATCTCTCGATCTATGGGCTTTCCTTCTGACCATGTCAACAAACCTGGCCAGCCTGAAAATACATCTCAAGAAAATGCTCGTCCTTCTTTCCGACCTTTGACCATTCGCTCCTTGCCTTCCCGAGGAGACAAAATAGTTCATGTATCCGATGATTAGGATTTTCTTAAGTTTATTTTGTTGTAATGTGGAATAGAATTTCATGTAAGATGCATGGGTGCCGAGAGAACGTCTCCCCTCAGGCACTTGCCAATCTTTTAATCTTAATAATGCAATATTTTTCAGTTTCTTCTTATTTTTCTTCTTCTTCTTCTTTCCTTTATGCTCGGATTAACCTTTCCGAGGCCTAAAATATTTTGCGGGGCACCAATCATGGGAGCGACCTGATGTACCCTATTTATACTCTAGTTTTTAGTGTATTTGAGACTTGTTTTGAAGACCATTTTGTAACAAAGCATAGGATTTTAGAGTGAATTGTATCATTGGAGCTTTATGCTTAGAACTTGTAAAATCCTATGTTTATGTGTGTATTTTGGAGCTTGTTGATGTGAATTCTTGAAGACCTTCTATGATCATACCATGGAGTCGATACTCAAAGTTCAAAAGTTGAAGATTTGGTCATAGAAGTGGCGAGAAGACCACTTGTTGAAGGTGGTAGAAGCTGCCCAGAAAAGTGTCGCTCGTGCCCAGAAAAGTGTAGCTGGAGTTTGAAGGAAGTGTCACTGGAGATGAATAAAGTGTCGCTACCGCCCAGAAGTGTCACCAATTTCCCAGAAGTGTCGCTGTAATAAACAGCGACCAAGGAAAGCGTCGCTAAACCTTTGGCCCACTTGCCTCCTTGAGCTGAATTTTGAGGCTATAAATACACCCATATCCCCTCTCTTTCTTCGACGAGCTCCCAAATACATACATAAACATAGGATTTTACAAGTTCTAAGCATAAATCTCCAATGATACAATTCACTCTAAAATCCTATGCTTTGTTACAAAATGGTCTTCAAAACAAGTCTCAAATATGTATTTCATTTTTGACAAGCGTTTTCCCCACGTCGTAAATGAGAATCCCACTCAATCAAAACACATTTATATTTCACCTACGACTTCTAACTACTATAGAGTAGATAGTGGGAAGTAGGGATCGAACCACAAGGAGAAGGAGTTTTGTTTAGTGTTTTAGCGAAGATTATAAACATATACTTATATATTATATAGAAAGCAAGGTAAACAAGGGGAGGTTTTGAGTTTGGTTTATTACACTACGAAAGAAATCAACTAAGATAAACTACACTACAATGCAAATACTACAAATACAAGGCCTTGGGAGGCAATTGACTTTCGACTTTCAACTATTGATTTATCGTTCTACAACACATTGACTTAGGATCTTTAATTGTTCATTGTGGAAAATCAAAGCAATTCTCCTAATCTCACTATAGTAGTCATAATGGATGATAGCATCCAATAACCCACATCGATGGACAAGCTAAACGATAGCGTTATAGACTTAATTACCGATGTCATCAAACTAGAGATTCAATAAACTTACCCATGCAATTCGAAAGCGAATTAGATACATAGATAACACCATTGAGAACATTCAAGAGCTAAATCAAATGATAGCATTCCAACTCAACCCTTAATTCTATTACTTTGAGACAAGTGCAAAATGATAGCATTTCACCCATGCATCTAGCATATAAAAGATAGCAATTCATTACCCAAGGATAGCCCAAGCTAATTCATGCTTCAAACAACACATTCAAATTCAATTCATCAAATGGAAATCAAATTACCCATGAACAATATGCATCAAGAACTCAAAATCAAGAATAGAAAGTCTACATCAATTGCAACCCAAGAGTATTTAGCTAACTACAATCATCATAACATAAATCTACAAATCACAAGAAGAAAGATGGAAAAAATGGAGAAAAACTAAGGGAAAATGGGTGTTTTTGGATTGGGAGCTCGTCCAAGAAAGAGAGGGGATATGGGTGTATTTATAGCCTCAAAATTCAGCTCAAGGAAGCAAGTGGGCCAAAGGTTTAGCGACGCTTTCTTTGGTCGCTGTTTATTACAACGACACTTCTGGGCAACTGGTGACATTTCTGGGCGGTAGCGACACTTTATTCATCTCCAGTGACACTTCCTTCAAACTCCAGCTACACTTTTCTGGGCACGAGCGACACTTTTCTGGGCAGCTTCTACCACCTTCAACAAGTGGTCTTCTCGCCACTTCTATGACCAAATCTTCAACTTTTGAACTTTGAGTATCGACTCCATGGTATGATCATAGAAGGTCTTCAAGAATTCACATCAACAAGCTCCAAAATACACACATAAACATAGGATTTTACAAGTTCTAAGCATAAAGCTCCAATGATACAATTCACTCTAAAATCCTATGCTTTGTTACAAAATGGTCTTCAAAACAAGTCTCAAATACACTAAAAACTAGAGTATAAATAGGGTACATCACGACCCAGAGGTCCTGACTTTCCCTTTATTTACATTGAGCTATTCAGCACATATGCAAATTTTAGCGTATCCATGCTTTCCTGACGCACTATCCAGTGCGCATATTGTCCCGTGCGTATCCACGCATCCAAACTATGACGTATCCACGCCAAACTCATTTACAGGTTATGCTTTCCTTTTAACCTTTTTCCGATCCCACAATCTCCTCGAGAATTTCCTTTCCTTTATCCTCCGATCTCCTTCCTCTTATCCTTTAAATTTCCTTATATTCTAAATGGGCTTTTTCTAAGCCAGTCCCTTAATTGTCTTCCTTTCCTTTGTTTTCTCCTTCTGTTTTCCTTAATTCGTGCCTATCCTCTTTTCTGTTACCATTCTTCCTTCATTCTTTCCCCTTCTTTCTCCTCATCCGAGGGTAATTGTATCGTAATCAGTTCCCCATGATATTCCTCCCCTTATATATATATATTTGAATTTCCTTCCCCAATTTCTTTGCTCCAAAATTCTCCATGCCTTTAATAATTCTATATCTTGGGGCTGTCCGAGACCCCCCAGTTTTATGGTCGTGGCCGACTAACAATGAATGTGATCGGAAATCAATGACTTAACAAAACCGACTAAAAGTATTATGAAGAGTACTCTTGACATCCTGTTCTTGTAGAAAAATACTTGCATTGTCCTTGAAGTTGCTTGAAGATTAGATGTGTTATGTTCCATAGGTGCCTAAAGATGAACTGAGTAGTTATGCAACACAAGGCCCTGAGGCCTTGTGTATTTGACCTGCAAGGGCAGAAGTGTCTTAGTATGGTGTATCCTATAATGAAAACCGACTAAAAATAAATGTGACATATCACCTGAGCTACATATCACTTGATTGGTTCTATCAGATCTTGAAGATCCAAGATGATCCTGTTGTCCTGTAGAAAACAGAGAGGAAACACCAGTAAATAGTTCACACATTATTTAACTCTGATGTAAGGAAACTCTCTATTATCAAGAGATACTAGTCCCTTGATTTTATTTGGAAGAGATGAATGATTAAACTCATGAGAAATTTTCATGGTACTAGCTAAATTAGCTACTGAATAAGCCACTGAGTTTGCCTCTCTATAAATATGTGAGAAGGATAGGGATGGCACTGGGGCGGGTTTTGGTGGACACCCGCCCCATTAGCACCGGGACGGCGCGGGGATGGGGAAAGGTTGATGGGTAATGAGGCGGGGATGGGGACGAAATCACAACCCATCATGGATTATCTTGTGGGGATGGATTTCATACATCACCCGCCCCATCTCCGTTATACCCGCCCATACCCGACCCGTCCCAATATAATTATATTAATAATATTATTGTATATTGATTAATAAAGAATAATATAATTAATTTCTTACTATAATTTAATGAAATAGGAATCTACTTTTACATCCACACAAGATTTTTGGACTATTCTTTGGCAATCGTTTTTATAATTATAGTACAAAATTCTTGTTAGCTACAAATTTGAGTGAGATTTCATTTACATTTTTTTTGTTTGGATGTGATTTTTGTTTTTACATAACTCATTGGGTTTGAAATTTTGGGTCTTTTTAAAGATTTGATGTTTCTCAATATAATTATTATTTCATTTTAGTAAAAGTTATATAAACAAACATATTTTAATGATATAAGAGGTGCAGCGAATGGGACGGGGTGGGTCATGGAGCGGGGATGGGTTTAAAAATATTAGATGGGGATGGTTGGGATAGCTGGTACCCGTCCTAAACCCGCCCCAGTGTCATCCCTAAGAAGGATATTATAGAGAACTCACTTTGAAGTAAATGTAACAGTTTGAATTCACTTTTTACAAATTACCACTCAATTTTAACTGAATTAATTACCAAAAAAAACCCATGTGTCGTGTAAAAGTGGAATCTCATTGCATGCATCTTGTCCGGACCCACCTATAAATAATAATTAAGTTTCCAGAAACTGTCGAAAAGTTCAACTAATTGCCAATAAAGACATCTCTTTGATGGTTGAGAACTCACTTTGAAGTAAATGTAACAGTTTGAATTCACTTTTTACAAATTACCACTCAATTTTAACTGAATTAATTACCAAAAAAAACCCATGTGTCGTGTAAAAGTGGAATCTCATTGCACGCATCTTGTCCGGACCCACCTATAAATAATAATTAAGTTTCCAGAAACTGTCGAAAAGTTCAACTAATTGCCAATAAAGACATCTCTTTGATTGTTGCATTCAATCCCCCCCTCCCTCCAAAAAAAAATAAGGGTTCTGGTGAAAGGTTTCCAGCTCATGAATCGTGCCAATTTTCTAAGAGAATATTGTATGACCTTAAACAATTCATGTTTTGTTCCATAGCTTGCAAGGTTGGAATTCATATTTTGCTCCATTACTTGCAAGGTCTTATAATTCATGTTTTGCTCCATAGCTTGCAAGGTTGGTCGACGAAAGCTTTAAATGTGGCGAAAGGTTCCCAGAAGAAGAAACACCGAAGAAAAGGTGTACCAATGAGAGCCTTTTCTTAAAAAAAATTAATTAAGTAATTCCTTTGAAATGGAATATTCTTATTACAATTTTTATATAGAACCCATGGGTACTATTATTGTGCAAGGTAGATAGGCTGTATGTGCATAGTTTTAATGCCAGTCGTGCAATTAATACTATTAGTTTTAATGCACGACACATTTTAATACTATCAGTTTTAATGCACGACACTCGCTCGACACGATATGTATTATTAGATATTTTGCATTTCCAAATGAGTTGAAAGTAAAGTACGAAATGTTGTTAATAACAAAAGAATGAAGAGAATTTATAGAAACCTCCAACCATTGCAAAATTGTCAATTTGACTCCCTATTGAATTTTAATGTAAAAAAAAACCCCTAATTTTTTGTTTTTGCTTTGTTTGGACCCCCTATGCCTAACTGGGCCGAAAACTCATTAAAAACAATTAAATATTGGAGGTATAACAATAATTTCAGGTTAAATTTAATGGAAAAAGGTGCAACAAGTGGGTTTGAACACGGGTCTCCCAAAACTACATCAAAACTATTACCATTATGCCACTAGGATTTCAAAACACTAGGTATGTTAATGTTTTTTAATCTAAAAACAACTCTTTGTTAATGCGGAAAATGGGATATTTCCCGTTTTGCCCTCCGGTGAGTACTGTAGACCGACGTGATCTATTTCATCTTCCTGCTTGAGCCCTCTGTCCAGTGGTGCTGTACCCAGAGGGTGTTGGATCTGGTGAACTCTGCTCTGGTTGATGCTTTGGTCCAACTAGGTCTGCTTCAGTGGTTGCTTCCCTTTTCTGAAGGGGTGTTGTGCTGCAGACCTGGTACATGTATAATAGAGAGCAGGCGTCACTCTGACGGACCGACGTTGCGTCGACCCGCTTCGATGCCAAAGTCAGGCAATTTGGGAGAATAGATGAGTAAGAAGATGAACAGTGGAGAGGGGAGCTCAGATTCAGATCTGAGCTCTTATCAGCTTACCTTCTTTTTCATCTTTTCCTCCCTTTTATATTAGATAAGGGAGAGACCCTCTTTTGGGCTTGATTTGGGCCTTTGGCTATTATTATAAAGTGGGCTAAATTAGCCCATGATTTATCAAGTCCCCCAGTCCGAAGTGGCGATCTTGGAGCGTGCTTTGGACTGTAGCAGGACCTGATCGTGCCGATAGATGAGTCGCTGGAAAAGTCGCTGGTCGGACACGTATGCGGGATATGTTTATATCCAATCGTGTTGATTACGATAATCAAACCGTCGACATATTTTGTCTTGGCTTGGTTGTGTTTCGGCGTTGGGCCTGGATTTCGAATGCCCTTGGCGTTGTGCCGTGGGAACACATGATTTTATGGTGTTAGGTCTGTCGAGACTTTTGTCTTCGACCTACCATTAGATGCTTGACATCTTGTTTGTAGACATGACGCTCGGTCTGTCGAGACATTGGTCTTCGCCCTACCTTTACAAAATTTTGCGTCATGTCGTTAGACTTAACGCCCAGATCTGTCTGGACTTCAGTCCACGACATAGATTTAATAAAATTTGGCATCCTGCTGTTAGACGTGACACCTGATCTGCCTGGACTTTGGTCCGCGACCTATCTTGGATTCTTGATAGGATTTGGCATCGTGTCGCTAGACGTGACGCCCGGTGTGTCGAGACTTTGGTCTTCAACCTACACTTTAGATGTTTGGCGTCTTGTTGTTATACGTGACACCCGGTCTATCTGGACTTCAGTCCACGGCCTAGCTTTAATAAAATTTGGCATCATGCCGTTAGATTTGACACTCGATTTTTCTGGACTTCGGTCCATGTCCAACCATGATAGAGTTTGGTGTCGTGTTGACGCCTGGTCTGTCGAGATTTTTGACATATCTTTCAGAAGTTAGACATCTTGTCATTAGATCTGACGCCGGGTCTGTCGAGACATGTGTCTTCATCTTACCATTATGAAGTTTTGTGTCTCGTCGTTAGATGTGACGCCTGGTCTATTGAGACATTGCTCTTCGACCTACCTTTCTGAAGTTAGGTGTCTTATCATTAGAACTGACGCCAGATCTGTCGAGACATTTGTCTTCGAACTACCTTTCAGAAATCAGGCGTCTTGTCATTAGACTTGACGTCAGGTCTGTCGAAACATTGGGTTTTGAACTACCTTTCTGAAGTTAGGCATCTTGTCATTAGACCTGACGCTGGGTCTATCGAGACATCTGTCTTCGACTTACCATTATGAAGTTTGGCGTCTCGTCGTTAGACGTGACGCCTGGTCTGTCGAGACATTGGTCTTCGACCTACCTTTCTGAAGTTAGGCATCTTGTCATTAGAAGTGACGCCAGGTCTGTCGAGATATCTATCTTCGAACTACCTTTCAGAAGGTAGGCATTTTGTCATTAGACCTGACGCCGGGTCTGTCGAGACATCTGTCTTCGACTTACCATTCAGAGTTTTGGCGTTTTGTCGTTAGACGCCTGGTTTGTCGAGTCATTTGTCTTTGACCTACCATTAATAATTTTGGCATTTTGTCGTTAGATTGACGCCTGGTCTGTCGAGACATTGGTCTTCAAACTACCTTTATGAAGTTAGGCGTCTTGTCATTGGACCTGACGCCGGTTCCGTCGAGACATTTGTCTTTGAACTACCTTTTAGAAGTTAGGCGTCTTGTCATTAAACTTGACGCTGGGTCTGTCGAGACATCTGTCTTTGACCTACCGCCAAATAATGTTGGCGTACCTTCAGCTGTTAAGCCTGTTGGCATGCCCTTATTACGCCTCGGTCCGTTAGACCGTGCGACAGTTGGGAGCCTTCAGCTGTTAAGCCTCTTGGCATGCCCTTATATTTTACGCCTCAGTCTGTTAGACTGTGCGACAGTTTGGGAGCCTTCAGCTGTTAAGCCTCTTGGCATTCCCTTATGATTTATGTCTTGGGCAGTTAAGCCTCAGGACAATCCTAGGAATCTTCAGCATTTAATCTTACTAGTATGACAGATGATTTATTGGTATGCCCAAATATACTGCTTTTTCGGCCCATTAGGCCGCATGATAGTCTAGGATTACAACTGTAATGATAAGATGGAGTAGGGAATTTACCCTTTCCGAAAGGCGGTGATCTCCTTTATACTTTTGATGATGATGCCATTGTTTGATAAACAGTTTAGACATCGTGGGCCTGATGGGGCTAAAGCCTTAGTCTGCGACCGATTCTTTGGTAATTTGGCATTGTGTTCTTAGACTTGTTGCCTTGACTGTCCAGACCTTGGTCTGCGACCTTGCCTTAGGAAGTTTGGCATCGCGTCCTTGGACTTGATGCCTATGATGCGCAGACCTTGGTCTGCGACCTTCCCTTAGGAGGTTTTGACATCGTGTCCTTGGACTTGATGCCTAGACTGTCCAGACTTTGGTCTGCGACCTTGCCTTAGGAAGTTTGGCATCGCGTCCTTGGATTTGATGCCTATGACGCGCAGAACTTGGTCTGCGACCTTCTCTTAGGAAGTTTTGGCATCGTGTCCTTGGACTTGATGCCTGGACTGTCCAAAATTTGGTCTGTGACCTTCCCTTAAGAAATTTGGCATCACATTCTTGGACTTGATGCCCAGATTGTCCAGACTTTGGTCGGCGACCTTCCCTTTGGAAGTGTTTGCATTGTGTCCTTGGACTTGATGCCTAGACTGTCCATAACTTGGTCTGCAACCTTCCCTAAGGAAGTTTTGGCATTGTGTTCTTAAACTTGATGCTTAGACTGTCCAGAACTTGGTCCGCGACCTTCTCTTAGGAATTTTTGGCATAATGTCGATGGCTAGACTGTCCAGACCTTGGTCTGCGACCTTCTCTTAGGAAGTTTGGCATCACGTCCTTAGAATCGATGGCTAGACCGTCCAGACCTTGGTCTGCGACCTTCCCTTAGAAACTTTGGCATCGTGTCCTTGGACTTGATGGCTAGACAATCGAGACCTTGGTCAGCGACATATCTTTAGCAAATTCAGCATCGCATCCTTAGATTGATGCCGGAACTGTCCAGACCTTGGTCTGCGACCTATCCTTAGCTTTCTCAAATGTCTTGGATTTTGGGTGTTCTATATACTAACAAGTCAAACACCATAGCCTTTTAAACATACTACATATGGTTATGTTCATGTCGCGGTCTAAGTACACATACGTAACCGCGATGATGAATGGCTATGGCCACTCTGTCCAAACTTTAGAACTATAAGAAAATAGCAAATTGGTTTTTTTGCCGTTAGATCACATATCAAATAATGTATAATGTATCCAAATCACGCTCATCTATGTATGTTTCTTAGAAGAATACGTAAAGAGTAGTGAATGTGAATAATTATGTATTATTGACCTTGCCGCAATCTTACGTGGCACCGTAGGTGCTTTTAGATGACAGATTTACCTGATGGCCGGTGAGGCTGGGATTAAGCTTCATGTGTACGGACATATCGACCAAATTAGCCTCTATTCTGGTGCATAAACATGACATTAGTCTTTTTGGCTGGGTTATGGTGACCCTTTACCAGATCGCCATGTCTTTGATATTTGGCTATGCACGCCAAAATAATTTGGTTTGTTCGCTGTCACATTATGTGCCCTCATTTTGATCTTGTGGGGTCTAAGGTGGTTATATTGTGTCCTACTCGACCCTGCCGTGTCCAAGGGACGTGTACTCAAACCAAGGTCTTGATCGACTCCGGATTGTCTAAGGGACAGATACATGATTCTGCAAAATTTAGAGTTTGGCATGAATTTGTGGGTTTTCCAACTTGATCAGTTGGATGTCTTATTGATTTTACACAAAGGACACCACTTTACTTCATGGATTTTCCAATTTAATCAATTGGATCATCTTTTACCCTATCCTCCATTACTCTTCTTTTTAATGAGAATTGGATAATTCTCATCTGTTTGAAAAAGGGTTACATGAGGTGGGTGGGTTTATTTCAAGATATGTATAGCAAATCTTGAAAGTTGTGACACTTAGGCTATTCTTGGACGTGTCCATAGTCGCGCGAGACGCGGGACTTGTCCCTGGATAAGATGCCTGAATTGTCCAGACCTTGGTCTGCAAGCGTCCCTTAGGATTTAGGAAGTCTTGGACGCGATGCCTAGACTGTCCAGACATTGGTCTGCGACCGTCCCTTCGGGTATGTTACTTAGCTATGTAGTATTACAATTTTCATTGCTATTTTACATGTTGCAACATGTTTGTGAGAAAGTTAGACTTGTTTGGACATGTCATTGTTGTACAAGACATGTAACCGAACTTAGGATTGTTGAGTTTGGGACTGCAGAGCTAGTACCAAGTGTCGGGGTTATAGACAAAGTTGTCCTTTTGGGATAGTCCTTAGACAGGACTTGAGACACACTGCCAGATGAGATAGGGGACACACTACTGTTGTGTAAGCATTGGAGACCAATGGTATGACCGATAACCATATGTCATTAATAAGGATATTGGACATTGTTGCCAGACGAGTATCTATATGATCACTTCTGTGTGTGTCGCTAGTCAAGACCATAGACCGGTTGGTGGTCCTTAAACAGGACGCTGGACACGCAGCCAAAGACACTGGACATGCCACTACTAAATCGAGCATTGTATGAACGATTTAGACGTATCCATGATTAAGATATTTGACATGTTGTTAGAAGAGATACCGTTCGAGTTCAAATGAACCGATATAGAGTGACTGACTATGCGTGCGTCGCCTGGTCAGGACTTTGGACAGCTGCCGGTTAAAGCACTGTAGGGGTGCACGACTTAAGATACATTGCTGACCACGAGGGTAGTGAGCTCCCTTCTTGTTTAATTATCACGTACAACTTCTATTTATGCTAAAAACATAAATTAGAGAGTACAATTGAAGCAAAGGTATGATGTATTTCATTTCCCCTCAAAAATATTTTGTGTAAAAAAAGATCTATGGATTCTTTTACACACATTAGGTAGAATCGCATCCTTATAGGAATACAATAACCTTTTTGGATATGTTTTTAGCTTCTTGAAAGCTAATTTTTGCATATATGAATTTTTGTGCTCTAAAGATAGCATCTTTGATTCAAAGCTTCACTTTTTGAAAAGAATACTAACCCAAGAGTGGATTCAATTGCTCGTAATTGAAGATGCCCAACCTTGGTGGATATGGGCTGCCTCTACGAGCTACGTGGGGGCTGTACGACGAATCCCCATAAACGGTGCTAGTGTTAATGCGGAAAATGGGATATTTCCCGTTTTGCCCTTCGGTGAGTACTGTAGACCGACGGGATCTGTTTCATCTTCCTGCTTGAGCCCTCTGTCCAGTAGTGCTGTACCCAGAGGGTGCTGGATCTGGTGAACTCTGCTCTAGTTGATGCTTTGGTCCACTGGGTCTGCTTCTGTGGCTGCTTCCCTCTTCTGTATAGGGTGCATGGGTGCTTTACTGTAGACCTGGTACATGTATAATAGAGAGCAGGCGTCACTCCGGCGGACCGACGTTGCGTCAGCCCGCTCCGATGCCAAAGTCAGGCAATTTGGAAGAATGGATGAGGAAGATGATGAACAGTGGAGATGGGAGCTCAGATTCAGATCTGAGCTCTTATCAACTTACCTTCTTTTTGCTCTTTTCCCCCCTTTCATATTAGATAAGGGAGAGGCCTTCTTTTGGGCTTGATTTGGGCCTTTGGCCATTATTATAAAGTGGGCTAAATTAGCCCAGTATTTATCACTCTTCAAGCAGTTTTTATCTTAAAAACAATTTTGAAATTAAGGTTGAATAATAATTCAAATAACATAAATATAGGTAATTATATTAGTAAAAAATAGTTTTTTGTAAATTTAAAATAAATAATACACACTACATAAAAACAATTAATAAGTCATTGTTCTAATCTCTATTTCATTCATTCCAGGACTCCACAGGTTGAGCTCGACCATCGAACGAAGGTCACCGGAAGACTTGGAAGGACCCCTGCAACATCATTGGCGCCGTCTGTGGGGAAATTCCTTTTGAAATCTTTATGGTGCTACCAGAAGAGGCCGGTGAGAGGTCCCTCAGGACAGTAACTCCACTTCCAGAACTATAAGTAATAGGAGAAGAGAGGAGCGAGATGAGGAACACCATGAAGAAGAAGAGGAATACCAATCACAGGAGGATCAACATCCTGAGGAGAGTGAAGAATCCTCGGATCATGCCCAAAGAAGAGAGAAAGAAGCATTTGAAGCCTTTCTAGAGGCACAGAAAGAAACCTTGTTCGTCCAATTTAAGAGAGCCAGAAGGACTCCAAATGACAACAGAACCAATATGGAACAGAGAGGCGAAAGGTCGATACCAATCGATCGCCCAGAACACCATTAGGGGAGCCGCAAAATAAACCTGGAAAGAAAAGAAGAGCGTTTAGTCTTGATTGGCCCAAGGGAAAGGAGGGAGGAAAAATCCATCCTAATAGGACATAGGGCACCCTGGTTTATGGGAAATAATTGCAATCAATCATCACCGAGGACGAAAGTGATTACTCTCCCTTTGTCAGAGAGATACAGGATTACCCAATGAGTGATACTTTCAAACTCCCTCTTCATGTAAAAATATATGATGGGACATCGGACCCAAAGGACTTTCTACACTCATACCGGAATAGTATGAAATTCAGAAACGCCCTATTATCTGTTGTATGCAAGGCGTTTCCAATATTCTTAACGGGACCGGATTTTACATGGTACGAAAACCTTCCTCGCCAAAGTATCAGGTCATGGGCCCAATTATCTGATATGTTCCTAGGAAGATTTTATAGAAATCAGAAATTCGAGCGCACAATCGCTGACCTGGTAAACATAAAACAGAATAACGATAGCATTGGCGAGTACCACTCTAAAATGGTCATGGAAAGTTTACAGGTCAAGGATCTCTCTTACCAGATGTTCTTAGGGGTGTTTATGAGTGGGCTCAAATCAGGGGATTTTTATAAAAAAAAAATACGAGAGGAGATGCCTGGCAACGAACATGACCTGCAGAAGTTGGTGGAGAGATATGTTCGCACTGAAGAGGCGAACGAAAGGAAAATAGAAAAAAAAGGGCGGCAAGAAATCACCGGGTAACGAGTCAAAACAGCAAGGCAGAAAAGAAAGGACAGTACAAACGCCTAAAGGAAAAGATAGCTTCAGCCTAAAAATCTTTGAGGAAACTCCATTAACAAAGTCAAGGAAAAAAGTATGGCAGAATAACAAGACGCTCTTTCTAGATCCTAAACCAATGTTAGCCCCACCAGATAAATGCCCAAAAGAACTTTACTGTTCTTTCCACCGCGATCATGGGCATGACATCAAAGATTGTACCGCACTCAAAAGACAAATCGAGGACAATCTTCGGCAAGGAAACCTACTCCAATACAGTGGGCGAAGGCGAAGGCGATAAGTGTTGCACAATCCTATGTGACTTCGTGGTAATGGACGCACAAAGTCCTTTCAATTCAATCATAAGACGACCATGGATGAATGTGGCGAAAGCTATCTGGTCACCATATCACCTAGTGATGAAATTGCCAATACCAAATGGGGTAGCCATTATCACAGGTAGCCAACCGACAGCTAGGCAATGTATGGCGATCGCCATGAAAAGGATTAAAACCATAGAGGTGAATCCCCTTCCAATGGTGAACGCTGTGGGCGCCAGTCCAAAGGTTTCGCCTATACCGAAATTCCACCTAGGCAAGGAAACCGAAGATTTCCAGATGGTAGAAAATGACCCATTATCTGTCATTAAGATCGGACGAAATCTACCAGAAAGTGTCAAAACGGATATAAAGCTCATTTTGTTAAAGTATTCAGAGGTGTTCGCCTGGTCCCCCAACAACATGGGAGGCGTCGATCCTAGTATTGCAACACATGAACTCCACGTCGATAAGGAGGTTAGACCTATAAAACAGAAACAACGAAACTTTGCTTCAGATAGACAGCAGGCCATTGAGAAGGAGGTCTGGGCCTTAACAGAAGTCAGTATTCTAAGAGAGGTCAAATACCCATCTTGGTTGGCGAACCCTGTGATGGTAAAGAAAGCGGATGGGGGATGGCGAATATGCGTGGACTATTATCCACTACAAAAAATTGACAAGCTAGTGGAATCCATCTCGGGTTATGGCGCCTTGGAATTCCTGGATGCTTATAAAGGATATCACCACGTAATGATGAACCCGATGGACGCAAAAAAAAAATAGCCTTTATCACAACACTGGGATCCTTCTGTTATGTCAGAATGCCATTTGGCTTAAAAAACGCAGGAGCAACATGCCAACGTACTGTTGGTAAGGCATTCGCCCACCAAATTGGGCAAAATTTGGAAGCATATGTGGATGACATGGTTGTGAAGAGCGAGCGCGTTGACTTCATTCAAAAGATTTGGAAGTGACCTTCAAAAACCTCCAAAAACATCGGTATGAAACTAAACCCAAAGAAATGCACTATTGGTGTGGGAGAAGGACGTTTCCTGGGATTTCAAGTTTCATCTAACGGACTTGGTCCAAACCCGGAGAAGATAGAGAATATCTTGAACTTACCTACCCCAAAATCCATAAAGGACAGGGTCGCTCGCTGCCCTAAATAGATTTGTGGGGAAAGCGGAAGACAAACACATGCCTTTCATCGACATTCTCAAGAAGTCTAAGAAGTCTAAGAAGTTTAAGTGGGACGAACACTGTGATGTTGCATACGCCCAGCTAAAGTTGGAAATTGCATCATTACCAGCATTATCCATACTAGAACAAGCGAACCGTTGTTTGCATACCTAGCAGCCTCGCACAAGGAGGTCACCTCGGTCCTCATCAGAAATGACGGTACGGTGCAGAAACCAGTATATTACGCCAGTAGGAGTTTACAATCGGCCAAGGAAAACTATACACTAGTACATGCTACTAGGCACCTAAGAACCGACTTTCAAAGCCACCATGTTACCATCCTTACAGATCAGCCGATTAAGCAATTTCTATCAAGGCTAGACTCATCACGAAGAATGAAAAAATGGGCGATTGAGTTAAGCGAGCATGACATCATTTTCAGCCCAAGGAAAGCGATCAAGGGACAGGTAATAGCTGACTTTCTGGTGAAAATGTCCTCGATAGAGCGCACGGAAATACCTACACTCAGTCCTCTAACAAATACTGAGAGCCAGGATAAGGGAAAATCCAAATTAGAAGAAATTGCATGTCACTTATACGTAGACGGTTAATCAAATAAGGACGGCTGCGGAGCAAGACTACTACTCATTAGCCCAGAAGGATATGAATACAAACATGCCATTAGATTCGATTTCCACTTATCCAATAATGAGGCAGAGTATGAAGCTCTAGTAGGCGGACTTGAAACGGCAGTTCGTATGAAAGTAAAAAGCATCAAAGTGTTCAGTGATTCACAAATTGTGGTGGGACAAGTCATGGGCGATTTCGAAATCCGAGAGCCTCACCTGGTCAAATATTTGATCAAAGTCAAAAATCTCATGACCAAGTTTGAATACATTCACATTCAGAAGATACCAAGGAGCCTTAATCAAAGGGCAGATGCATTAAGCAGATTGACGAATGCGAACTAGTCCAACTTAAACGAACACAGAGATGTTGAAATCGAAGTAATATCTTCCAGAAAACCCAACAATAGAGGTCGTATACACTATACTGGATGAACCAAGGACGTGGATGTCGCCGATAGTTTATTTCCTAAAAAATGGAAAGTTACCAGCGGATACAAAGACGGCGAAAGCTATTGAGCGAAAGTCTTACTCCTACACAATAGTGGATACCACCCTATAGAAAAAAGGTTACTTAACCTCCTGGTTAAGATGCATTGGTCCAAATCAAGCTAAGGCGATCATAGCAGAAGTCCACGAAGGAGAATGTGGTTCCCACCAAGGCGCACAAACAGTCGCAAAGAAGATAATGCGAGCAGGGTACTATTGGCCGACAATGTTCGATGGCACCAATAATCACATTCAAAAATTCCGGTCGTGCCAAATTAACTCCAACTCAATGAATTCACCAAAGTCTTCGCTGAATAGAATACATGGCGCATGGCCTTTCGAAAAATGGGGAGTAGATTTCTTTGGTCCATTCCCAAGAGGAACCATAAATGCCAGGTTCCTTATCATCATGATCGACTACTTTACAAAGTGGATAGAGGCGAAAGCTATACCCAAAATGACAGCAGAAGCAACAGTGGCGTTTGTCTGGCAGAACGTGGTGTGGCGATTTGGAGTATCAAACACAATAGTTTCAGATAATGGAACTCAATTTACTAGTGCAACTTTCTCTGAATAGTGCACTAAATACAAAATAACGCAAAAGTTTACCTCAGTTTCGTATCCCCAAGCAAACGGGCAAGTGGAAGTCACTAATCGCACAGTCTTACAAGGTATACAAAAACGTCTGGAAGGAAAGCGCACGGGATGGGTAGAACAACTCCCAGAAGTTCTTTGGGCGTATCAAACCACACCAAGAACTCCAACAGGCAAAACCCCATACAGCCTAACTTACGGACATGAGGCTATGATTCCTGTAGAACTAATAATGCCATCACCCAGAGTCACTTCCTTTGAAGAAACTCAAAACGACGAAACGTGAAAAGCAATGCAAGAGGTCGAACGTGAGAAATGCCAGCTATAAAGAAAAGGTCACAAAAGCGTATAATTGGCGCAACAGGGAAATTAGGTTCTAAGTAGGAGACCTAGTCCTCCACAAGAATGAAGCAAGTCTAGCAGAGAAGACATGAAAGCTTTACCCTAAATGGGAATGACCATACAAAGTTATCAAAGCCAGGCAATCCAACTCCTACAAGTTAGCGAGATTGAATGACACCATAGTGCCTGATGTAGCCAATATATACTCTACTTTTAGCACATTTGAGAGTTTATTTGGGGTAACATTTAGTGCAAAAGGTTAAGAATTAAGGATAAATTTCTCTTACCTTGCATTTTGAAGAAAGACGTGTGCACTAACGTTTTGAAGCTGACATTTGGAAATGTTACAAGAGGAATTGGAGTGCATAAGTGGTGGTTGCAATTGATGTAAACTTTCTATTCTTGATTTTGAGTTCTTGATGCATATTTGTTCATGGGAAATTTAATTTCCATTTGATGAATTGTGTTTGAATGTGTTGTTTGAAGCATGAATTAGCTTGGGCTATCCTTGGGTAACGAATTGCTATCAATTATATGCTAGATGCATAGGTGAAATGCTACCATTTTGCACTTGTCTCAAAGTAGTAGAATTAAGGGTTGATTTAGAATGCTATCTTTTGATTTAGCTCTTGATTGTTTTCAATGGTGTTATTTATGTATTTAATTCGCTTTCGAATTGCATGGGTAAGTTTATTGGTCTTCTAACCGTGGTGTCATTGGTGAATTGGTCTAAAACGTTATCGTTTAGGTCATTCATTAGTTAGGGTTATTTTGAATGCGATCATTCTCTATAACTACATTAGTGAGAAGATTCCTAAAGCAATGTGTTGTAGAACAATAAATCAATAGTTCAAAGTTGAAAATCAATTGTCTCCCAAGGCCTTGTATTTGTAGCATTTGCATTGTAGTGTAGTTTATCTTAGTTGCTTTCTTCCGTAGTGTAATAAACCAAACTCAAAACCCCCCTTGTTTACCTTGCTTTCTATATAATATATATGTATGTGTTAATAATCTTCGCTAAAACACTAAACAAACTCCTTCTCCTTGTGGTCAAATCCCTACTTTCCACTATCTACTCTATAGTAGTTAGAAGTCGTAGGTGAAATATAAATGTGTTTTGATTGAGTGGGATTCCCATTTACGACGTGGGGAAATCGCTTGTCAGTGCCAAACTCTTGGCATGCTGCGAATCTCAGAAGATACTACGCCTAAGAAGAGGCCTATAGTATAATCCGTGTATAAAAACCATGATATTATCATTGGTCTGTTTTTTCCTTCAAGAATGTACATACAAATTTCTAAGATGATATAATCATCATTTGTATATATATAAACAAAAAATGCCTATCTTTCGGCACCAAATTTTTTGTACAGTAGCACCCAATGGTTGCACATACATAAACGCACAACATTGACACAAAGTCACCACAGATACTACATGTAGTATTCGCCTTATAAATTGGTATTACGACATAATTATCGCAAAGGCAATCGCCGCCACATACATACCTGACTTATATGAAAAGACTACATGTCTAATAGTCAGCAAAACGCCTACTAAAGTCGCTAGTCGACTGGCAACAACACTTATACCTATCTATGGGTTAAACACTCTAGAAAGAGTAACAAAGGCGAACACCATAAATTCTTTTATTATCTTAATCGCCATACATCGATAAAAAAAGTGAACAAGGTCAACATTCTTTACAAAGATTGTTACTTCAAAAGGAAATAAATATTTCCAGGGAAAAAGTGGGAAACCACTTAGTACAATAAAGGATATTAAATGCATGACAGGATCATGAACGCCCTTTTCCGTGGCTGGACCGACCATGCCCGTTCCCTCCACGCGAAGAACCACTGCGGGAAGATTCGTCACGAGAGGATTCGCCTAGCGAAGAACCACCACGATAAGATTCTCCACTGAAGGATTCGCCTCTAAAGGAACCTCCACGAGGCGATTCACTTTGTACATGCCTCTGGGTATCATTAACAGGTAATCCAGCATCCCGGCGGTGCCGCATCCGACCGAGCTACAGACCCATCACATAACATGTGTCATGATACCGGGAAACTTCTAATTCCTTCCTTTTAATGGTGTTTTGCAACTTTTCTATATACTCATTCATAACAGAATCAACACTCTAAGTTGAGTAACCATTTGTAAATATATGCTGGACACGCTGAGTTATCCCCTCATCACGAGAATGATATCTCAGGATCTTCAGCCTCCCTAAGAATAATGTCGTTTAAGTGGGCGCGTATGTAAGAGTAAATAGACCCCTTTTTATCCTCATTATTAGCGTCCATCTTAGCTAACTCTTGTTCATAATATGTCCTGAAATTGCGAATGAGACCATAACCAGTGTTTTCCTGCCCCCTTTTCAAATCAGTGTTTTCCTGCTCAACCACATGCAAATGGGACTCCATTTCCTCCAATAATCCAGCTACCTCATTATACTTGTTCTCCATATCGACATACTTAGCTGCTGAATCAACATTCATGGCATATTGCTCATCATACTTATTCCGTCAGCTCTCACCCTCAAGACGGAAGTACTCACATTGCTGATTGCAATTTATAATCGTCCTTTTTAGAACTTTCTCATTATGAGCAGCCTGGAGAAGACTATCTCTCTGGATTTGACATTCGTCAAGTTTCCGTTCATAACGAACACGCAAGTCCCTACTTTGCTGAACAACTGTCTTCATTTGAATGCGATGAGTATGAATCAACTCATTATGTTGAGAATATAACTCATACCATTCGCCCTTTAAAGTCTCAATCTCTCTATTGATGTTGGCCCACGAGTCTTCACACTCACGACATCTCAGAAGAACGGCGCAAAGTCTACGTCCCATATCAATTATCCAATAATATGACCCAAGAGGCAGACATAAGATTGACACGTGGGGGGCAACGGAATCCACATCAAGTAAACACTGAGAGATTATATCATGAAATTCATAGCGACTTCCTTTTCTGGTATTTCTATCAGATGGAAACTCCGGATGAGTGGCTGAATCATCTTGGGATACACCTTCCATAGGCGCCTTCATTTTCCCAGAAGATGATGCAAGGGTCGGGGAGTCATCTGCCATTGACTTGGTAGAAATGCCAAACTCGCGGAATATCGTACCAATGCGACTTTGCAACATCCCAATAGGAGAAGTTTGAACCAGCGCTTGGGGATCTAAACGGAGTGAGGAGTTAAATCTCTGATAAATTCCGCCTACAAGATAGATAAAGAACAATATATTAATCAAATACCAAATTCTTACAAAATAATATAAATATTCTGAATACAACAAAAATAGACTAATAGCCTGGTAGTTTATTTCAAAGGTTACTAACATCATTGCTGACGGCATTCCCCATGCCAATGGGGCCAGCTGATGCATTCTGGGTCCCCTGAGCACTCACAGCCTCTGCATTCGCCACATTAACATCCGCAGCCTTGATGGCCTCAGCATCCGCCAGGTTAGGAGTCGTCAAAGTAGGATTCGCCCCGGGAGGAGTCATAGTAGAAGTGATCGCCTCTTGACCTTGCCCATTGGCTTGCACAGGCGGCGTAACGGTCTGCTCCAGCGGATCTTCAATAGCGGAGGTCTCCTCATCATAGGTACGCAACTCTTATTTGGACATAGGATTAACACGATTTTTACAGTGCTCTATGAGACCATAGGTGTGACCGCCATCTTCGATTTTAGAGTTAAACAGATGATTGGCCCGAACTATGGCAGCGGCCAAGTTGTTCTCAATCTGCTCATCACTATTCCATACAATGTTGGACGGGTCCGGATGCTCCTCCTTCATTTGCTGGTAACACTCCATAGCACCTATCTCCTTCCCGGCAGCCGCAATAGCAGAAAACAAATCAAAAAATGATTTAGTTTTAGCGAGCTTATCCATGAAGATCTGCTAATAATGAGAATGGAGAGGACCGTTGGCCTTCAAGTCGTCGAAAAGTTTCATTATAGCATCCCTGCAAGAAGTTGCATCTGTTACAAACTTATCATTCTGGGCGAGCTCCCCCTTCAAAGAGGCGACAACATCGTTGTGCGCAGCACTCAGAGAATAGTAGGCATCAGAGAAAGTGGTCGCTCTATTACTGGTCGCCAGCATAGCATTCTCTATCTGAAAAGGCAAAAATTTGAATACAAAATAAAACAATATAGTACTAATAACAATCTATACATATAGATATATTATTATACAATTGAAAGGGGAAGGAGTAAACAATCCCCAACTCTGCCATACCGATTGCATCGCCTTGCAGAATGAGAGTTTGTTGACATACTCGGCGAATGGATCAGGGGAGGAGACATTCGCGAGTTTTGACCTCTTAGGCTGCTGAGCAAGAACATCCTGGACTCTTTACGCTTCTCACGATCCTGGAGCTTGTCTTCTACCTGACGACTAGGAGGAGAAGTAACATGAATATCACTCGCCGGTGTGCCAGGAGTAACAGAAGTGGTGGGCGGCTGCTTCCCAGAGCTCCCACTAGTGGAGCTTGTAGACCCAAACTTGTAAGTGGATCGGGCACCAGCTATGTTCCTTGTATTCCTCATGGCTATAAAGAACATAAAATATCAGGATATAATACCACAAATGCAAAAGCAGAGGAAAACAAGAATAATGATATAAAAGAGCAACACGAAAACCCTATGGAAGATAATAAAACTCATAGGAAAGATAATATCACATAACACAGAAACACCTTTATCAGAAGGGGGAACTCTCGTTTTCCAGGATAGTTTCTTCTTAGCACAATATGGTGTTTTCTTCTCCGGGAGGGGCGGAACCTCTGGTTCAACCTTAATGGCGAACTTCATTAGTTTGATGCAACAAGCATCACTCAAACTTATACGCCCAGAGGGAGACACATAACCCCCAATCCCTAACCTCCTATTCCAAACAGGAACCTCGGGAACGAAGGTCATTTCTGGGAAATAAGCGATCAAAGTATATCGCCCATTCCCAGATAGTACAGAGAGTTACCTAACTTAAAGTTAAACGCCACCTGCGCCTGCTCGCAAACAGAGTAAAGCGAATACAAGATCATTACACTCTTGGGAGCCACTTGACACAAGGCGATCTCATAACCCTCAAGTACCTCTACCATCCAATCAGGGAGTGGTAGAGAAACACCACACTTGAAATATTCCATGTACACTGAGAAATAACCAACCGGAGGCTTATCGACCCTTTCTCCACGCTGAGGAAGAATGATTTCACGGCCCTGTAAACTAGAGAATCTACCCAGATCGATCTGCAACATCCGTTCAGTTACCTTACTGTACACAGGAGTTATTGATTCCCCCCCCCCCTCTTCTCCTCCTTCTGTACCCCCCAAATCAATCTCCGATGACTCAACTGGAGCGCTATCAGAAGTAACTTCTTCAGTATTAATTAGAAACCCCGGTAGTTGGGGGTGCTCCGGCAGTAGGGGATCGGTCATCGGGGAGGAGAAAATCATCCATATTGATGGATAAATTGGTGGTATTGACCAAACCATCTCCAGATCCCATTTTTGATCTTTACAATTCACCCAACCAATACAGCATGCAAGCTAAAGCACGGAAGATAGGCAAAATCAAAAAGACCAACTTGAAACAAAAACAGAAATATGATTTCAAAGAATCAAAACAGAAATTTACTTGGTGTAGGGAAAACAACAGCTTTATTCAGAACTTCGAAATAAATGGGAAAAATCTGAGAGAGAGGAGAAGGACTAAAATAGAGGAACTATTTTACTTAACTATTGTACTTAAACTACTTTAAGTACTTTAAGCAACTATTGTACTTAAACTACTTTAAAATAATGGAGCGGTTTTACTAAGTGTTGCTCCATAAAAACAGTATCACTCTGTCCCAGCCATAACTTCACACTTTTTGGTCAATTTTTTCAGAGCATGTTTGACCGTGAATAACTTTATTTTTATGCATTATTATCGTCTAAAAATTTTATAGCTAAAAAATAGAGCGCATTGTGAGTCTAACCATATCCCATATGATACTATTATAGCACATATGACAATTGCAATTTACGGTCAAACGTGCTCAGATAAAGTTGACAAAAAAGTGTGCAGGTTCGGCTGGGACGGAGGGAGTAGCAAAATCGGGAAACGGTCTTAAAAAGTTAGCAAAACTAGGAAGCGGTTTTAGAAACAGCTTCAAAATATTTTTTTTCCATAGCACCACTCACTTAGGTGTGTGAAAAAAAATAAAAACAGTTTCTATGCCCCAAAAACCACAACACTTGGTCGTCATTGGATAGAGCTTCATCCATGGCACAAAGTTGATCGAAGATGGCCTTGAATCGAAGGTGCAAACCATGCACTGAACATGTACGGCGAAGGTTAAGAACATGGACCCGAAGCTTCAAGATGTTGGACTTGCTCTTGTTTTGGTACACGGTGGAGACGGTGTCCCAAATCTTTTTTGAAGTGTCGCAACCGGGGACCTCCACCATGGCCTCCTCGGAGAACGACGAGAAAAGGAGACCGCGAAGCTTTTAATTTGGTCTTCATTGATCCATGCGTCACATGCAGCAACGACGGCGTCGTAGATCGCCTTGCCAGCATCATCAGGAGCCGACATAGAGGCAGCATGGGAAGGTGGCGTCGGCATGGTCGGACATGGATGAGATCCGTCCAAAAAACGGAACAGATTCTGCGATCGAAGAATGTGACGGACCTGGGTTTTCCATAGCATGAAATTGCCAGAAGAGAGCTTGATATTTAGCATGTGGATGAGGGTGTTGTAGGGGAGTTTGGATTGGCCGGAAGTCGACATGATGATTTCGACGATAAGAGAGGGAGAGGTTTTTGGATCAATGTTGTGATACCATGAAATGTTAAAGCCTTGATGATTTAGGCTGCTGTATTAATCACCTTAAATAGGGTACAATGAGGTATACAAAAGGAATGTACAACTATGATGCTATCTAATCATGTCAATGACATATTCACAAACATCTAATTATATCAATTAGGATCACCTCAAATATCTTCCATTCTTACAACTCTGACATCAAATTTACTTGCTTAGAATTTCAGGATATGTATTTTAAAAAATTTCATTAATTAGTTTACAAATTAGAATCGGTTCTCATGAAAACCTTTTTCATTTCAATTCAGTTTATAAAATTCACTTCAGGCTACAACTATTCAACACCATATAAATTCCAACAATACTAAAATTCATACAAAGGAGGATCAATCAAAACGTATAATCCCAGAGAGACAATTCGACGTCATCAAAAGCAGTAGAAAAATGATCCTGCGAATCATAGCAGTGAGAATGAGGCGGTGACATCAAAACCCCTTCTGCCAAATCAAACATCATTCCTGCAATATCATAGTCATCAACTACAGCTTCCTCTGCAAAGCTACTCACGACGTCGTCATCGGGAGAATTCAAGCTTTCTTGATCTCCAGACCGATCAGCAGGATTCGTACTGCTCATGCTATCGCTGATCACCGGAAACTCCAGCCTCGCGTCCGCCGGCCTGAACATCTCGGCGCCGTCACGCGCCGCCTTGCGGACATCCTTCGCGTCGGTCGACTCCGGCGCCGGAAGCCGCCAAATGGAGTCGGAGAAGTTTAAGCAGGCCTTGGCGCCCTTCAACGCCAATGCTGCAACATCGTGAGCCCTAGCTGCCATTTCTGGGGTGGGATAAGTTCCCAGCCAGATTCTGGACTGCTTCTTCGGCTCCCGGATCTCGCACACCCATTTTCCGGGATTCTGCCCTCTCCGCCTCACTCCGTGGAACACCGGGTGCCTGGTCTCCCGGAATTTTGTCCGTCCGGCGCGCTTCTTCGGCTTCGGTGATGACAGAAGATTAATGTCGGCTTCTCTTGGATGATCAGAGCACGATGTTGCTGTTGCATCCATTTTCTGGTGAGTAGATTTTTGAGTGGAAATTATATGAAATGGGATGGTAAGAATGGAAGTAGAAGTGTGTGAGTGTGTGTTTTTATAGTTTGTGAAAGGAGGAATTAAACGTGCCTACGATTTGGACACGGGACGCGTCAAACGCCTTTTTGGGTTTATGATAATACAGTGACAATTGGGTTTAAGGTGGGACCCTTTTCCATTTTTATGGATATATTGACTTGGTAGGCCAGCCTTGTAGTATTCATGAGTGACGTACGTAGAAGTCATGACATGCAATGGTTGAATTATCACAAATAAATATAAGACAAATAGAGAACATGCCTTAAATTACATACTTCTCCTATTAATTTGAATTTTTTAATTATTATTAATAAGGTTAAGAGAACATGCTTTAAATTACATACTTCTTCTATTATAAGATTATGACCGGATATTCTCCACTTCAAAAAATATGATTAATGTAATTATATATTAAGCTATTATCTTTTAATATCACCGACACACGATGGTTCCAGCAACTTTTTTTAAAGTTGGTGTAAGATCTCGAGTTTAATCTCAAACACTTAAACTAAATGGCATGCGGTAATAAAAATTGAGATCAGGCCAGTTTACATGTTAGCAGTGCCGGTCCCGGAGTTTTGGGGCCATGAGGCAAGAAAAAATAAATAAGGTCCTACATATATTATAAGGACAATAATTTTATAATAAAATAAAAAATAATAAATATTTCAGTTATTGAGAAATTTTTTAGAATTTTATTGTTTTTTAATGGTTTAATACCATAAAAATTAAGAATGAGTATATTTATCATTTTAGATCTAACAAAGACAAATTTTTTTTAAAAAGGGCCCCAAAATTATATAATAAAAAATAATTTTAAAAAATGGGGCTTCAAAATTACCCGAAAATTTGGGGGCCCTGAGGCGGAGGCCTCAGTGGCCTCAAGGTGAGGCCGGGCCTGCATGTTAGTGATGTTACCATTTGTTGAATCTGATAGCACGTAAATTTAATAATGGTGTGTGAGATTAGTCCGATTTACATGTTATAATTTGTTAAATCGGGTAACACGGTGTGCGTTTGGTTGATGATTTAAATTGATTTTGGCCCCGTTTGGTGACGAGAGTTTTGAAGAGCGTTTAGCTTTTTGGGTTAAATATGGACAGTTGACTGGTCAATCAACTCTTCTTGGTATTTGGTGAAAAGCTTTTTCTAATTAGTTGTTTTGATGAAACCTCTCGTTTCTGAAACGCTGGAAAGAGCAGCGTTTACAAAAAAATTAAACAAAACAATATATCAAAATATCTTTTTTATCCTTATTCTCACAAAATTTCCTTAAAACTAATAATTTATATATGTATAATTCAACTTTTCATACGTACACAATATATTTAAGATATTTTCGTACGTACGTACATTTTTCAATATTTTTAATTTATTTTTGAAGTATTATAAATATTGAAATTAAAATGGCACATGCTAAATATATATATCAAAATAAATTTTTTATGTAATGTAATTCTGAAAATAATTTTTTTAATGAACGTAGATATATTATAATAAAGAATAATAATTTAAATAATAAAAATAAATAAACATATAAGTGATAATTATTTTTGATAAACAAGCAAAACACTAAAACAAGAATTAATAATAAATTGTACTAATGTCTATTTCAGTCATTTAACGCATCAGCTAATTCTTATTTGCCAAACATTAATGTACAAAACGCTAGTCGACCCGCTAGCCAAAATAACTAATAGAATTCGCTAACAGATAATAAAATCCGCTAACAGCTAAACGCGAATTGCCAAACTAGCCAAATTTGTGGTATTTCGATAAGGAGAAGTTGGAGGACTGTATTAGATTGTGAAAACTAGAGGCATTTAATAAAGCTAGACAAATATAGCTTTGTATATAGTACCTCAATATTCATTGGCCCGACAGGACTAATCGGAAAACCGTGGTTTGCAAATAGCAACACACGGGCGCTACACACAAAATGGTTCATGCCAAGGGGGGCTGTAGGTGAAGTGAGCGCTTGAATGACTTGCAACTTGCCAAATTGGATTAATTACTTCACCTAGTGGCTTTCTTTGAACAATATTTTTGTCCCTGTCACCCGTGTAGAAGAAGAATTTAGTCCACCCGACTCGAAAAATTCAACACAATCGAATTCATATGTAATTCGATTATAGTTTGAAAAATAAAAGGTTCAATCTTACCCAAACAAACTCGAGAGAATTGATTTTAACCCGATATTTCTGCTTCGAAAACAACTAAATTCTTAACTCAAATATGATTCGAAATTTATTATTTATTTTAATCAAAGAAAATTCTATCAATTCACAATTAAGTAAAATTAAAAAAATGATAACTCGACATATACAAATTCTCATTTGATACTTGTCTTTACATAAACCAAGGACTACCGAATCAATTTAAAAATTATAGTCCACACTAACAAACGCGTTTAAATATAGGGACTTATTTGCAAAATAAGATTTTTTCTTTCTCCCTCCCGTCTTCGGCCCTGTTTGCTAGAGCTTATTTATTGATGGTACTGAACTGAACTGAACTGAAGTAAAATTGGTGTAATGAAAAATGGAATCAATATGACTGAATTAACCTGAATTTCATCAAAGTACATTTCACTGAACTGAACTGAATTGAACTGAACTGAACTGAACTGATCTACAGATAAGCTCCGGCAAACAGGGTCTTCCTCCCATTGTCTGCATATTTCTGCAACTCCAGATGTGGAACTTCCGATATGGAACTCAAGGGTGATCTCCGACGACCGATTCAGGGCAATCTACCCATTCCCAACGACGCGACGCACGGTTGAAAGTTGAAACCCCAGTACCGCACAATCACCAACAAATCAAAAGTCGTGACAAACCAAGGGTGAAACTGCCAACGGCGCCGTCGCCTTTGATCACCTGCTTGTTCTTCCCGAGCACAAAAATAGCCGGATTTTGTGTGAATCTTCGGGAACTGTTCCAGTGAATGTATGCAACTGATGAGCTAGTTGCATACTACCATGTTTGTACCTTCATTGATCTTGCATTGACTAGGCCGATGCTTCAACATCTTGCATTGTCTAGGCACCTGCTCCAAAATCAAGTTATACTTCATACATTATTAGCAATCACTTGAGCTTTTTAATGAATTATATTTGATCAAAGAAACTGAAAGATCGGGACAAAACATGAATGCTCAAGTAAATTGACTGAAAAATCAAGAAAATTGAATGAATGATCAAAATAAAACAATTAATGATCAAGAACAGTGACTAAAATATCAAGACATAACAACAAATGCTCAAAGAAATTGAAAGATCAAGATGAAATAGTAATGCTCGGAAACAATTACTAAAAGATCAAGAAAAGCACATTGAGTATAAGATCAAGATATACCAAGGAATTCTCAATGAAATTGACTAAAAGATCAAGGCAAATAGACACCATATAAAGAAAATGAGATTCTGAAAGTTGCTTGATTTATGTCTGTTAATGCACAAAATGGCAGATTTCCGGTCTACTCCCCAGTGAGTACTGTGGACCGACGGGGTCTGCTTCTTCTTGCTGCTTGAGTCCTCTGTCCAGTGGTACTGTACCTAAAGGGTACTGGATCTGATGAACCCTGCTCCGATTGATGCTTTGATCCAGCTGGGTCTGCTTCTGTGGTTGCTTCCCTCTTCTGTCTGGGGTGCAGACTCGCAGACCTGATATCTGTATGAGGAATAGAGCAGGCGTCACTCCGGCGGACCGACGTAGCGTCGGCCCACTCCGATGCCAAAGTCAGGCATGTAATTTGGGAGGCTGGATGAGGAAGAAGATGAACAGTGGCGGGAGAGCTCAGATTCAGATCTGGAAGCTCTCTCCAACTTACCTCCTTTTTGCCCCTTTCTCTCCATTTTATATTAGATAAGGGAGAGGCCATTTTTGGGCTTGATTGGGGCCTTTGGCCCAAATTCTGAAGTGGGCTAAATTAGCCCAGGATTTAACAATGTCTCTACAAATAAGATCTAGGCAACAGAAAGTGCAAAGAGGACATACAGAGACACATATTTCATCATCAAGATTCTCCTTTTCCGAAAAAAAACCGAATCCGAAACACAAATTACCCTAAATCAAGCGTTTTATCCGTCTAATTCACTGATAGGATCCGAAAAATCATTTCTCGTACCCATTATAAGCAAATAGTCGCACGAATGTGGCATCCAAGCTTTGAATCAGAAGTGGGGATATAAAGCTAGGGTTCTGAGAAATCGCGCATTGCTTGTAAATCAAAGTTGCAGCAATGTGATTGAGTTCTCGTTCATAGCGTCGAGCTTCGGAGAAGACGAATACTAATTGAAGAATCGTGGTTGAGGAATGGTGGCAGAGGAATGTTCTATACATTTTTATTATGAGAAGGGGCCATTCGAGCTGAACGCATGATTTATGTCTTGTTGGAGAAAATTTAGGGGTTATATGTATTGTAGGTTCATAATTTAGAATAAGGTATGTGTATCATAATTAACAAATGACATCGAATTTAAAGTAATCACGGTTTTTTACCCCAGTTTTTGACCCCAGTTTTTGTGTTGCTACTATTGTTCTATTCCCTTGGGTTTTGATTTCTACAAGGACAAGTCTCACGGGACATGGACTGACATTCGACATATTAAAAACCCGACTTGACCCGTTATAAACCCGACAACATGAAAACCTGACATGATCCGATAAGATGAGTCTGGTCCATTTTAACCCGACCTATATTAATCCAAATTCTTTAGAACTGAACTCGAGATCGATATTTCAACCTGAATGAGCACATCTATCCATAAGCGATCATTCGGCTTATATGTTGGCTCAAAAGTATGATTCATATGTCTCATCTAAATGAAACAATTTCGATATACTGCTCCCTGGTTTTATTTAACTGACACACTTAGAGCATCTACTATGGGGTTTTTGCATTTTATTTCCTAAAAACCTGGATAAGAAATGGAGAAAATGGCTCAGATGTGCAGCCGTTCCACAATAACAAAAGTTGTCCACATGTACAAAAACAGGCCCACCAGTCCATTATTTTAATATTTTTCACATGGAAATACTTCTCTTCATTTGTTTAATTTGTAATAACATGATGTCTTTAAAACAAAAGGAGCACGAATTTAAACATTCTTAATTTTATTAAATATCATTCGACATTAATTATTTTTAGGATAAGTCTTGGAAGAAACCGTCTCTATATAGAGACCAGATTAAATTGTAAATAGTTATATAAGTCAAAAACACGGAGGGACCAATTTGCAATTTCAATTTTTTTAAAAAAATCACGCGCTACAGTACCGATTTGCTACAGTAAAACATGAACACTTTAACTTAAAACATGAACATTTTAACGTGAAACATGAACATTTCTTGAAACATAAAACATGAACAGTTTAACTTAAAACATGAATATTTTTTGAAACATGAACATTTTGACTTAAAACATGAACATGAACATTTTAATTTGAAACATGAACATTTTAACTTGAAACATAAAACATAAATATTTTAACTTAAAACATAAAACATGGACGGTTTAACGTGAAACATGAACACTTTAATTTGAAACATAAAACATGACCATTTTAACTTGAAATATAAAACATAAATATTTTAACTTAAAACATAAAACATGGACGTTTTAACGTAAACAAGAACACTTTAACTTGAAACATAAAACATGAACATTTTAACTTGAAACATAAACATTTTAACTTAAAATATAAAACATGGACGTTTTAACGTGAAAGATGAACACTTTAACTTGACACATAAAACATGAACATTTTAATTTGAAACATTGAAGTACACTGTAGTAAAACACTGTACACGCGCGGAAATACTGTAGCACGCGATTTTTTTCATTTTAAAAATTGCAAATTGGTCCCTCCTTGATTTTCTTTATTGCACTATTTATAATTTAGTCCGGTCTCTATATAGAGACAGTTTCCTCAGAGACTAACTCATATTTTTATCTATAAATAGAGTATAATATGTGATATGTATATAAATATAAATTTGTAGTTATACTTTATTTTACTTCTCCTTTATTACATTATTTCATTTTCAAACTTAATTCTTCTCCTTTATTTTTTCGTAAACTTTCTTTTTAGAATAAAAAAAATGAATTAATCTACTTTATCTTCAAGTAGCACTAATCCTTTTAGTTCTGACTAATTTTTGAGAAAATGACGATGGTTAATTTAAATTTAAATTAAACATAATAATAAAATTTAAATTAAACATAAGCTGCTAATTTTATGAGCTAATATACATTAGTATATAATTTTTATCTAAGATTTGTGTTAGTGAGAAATAGATAGATAAAGTAAAATGATGATATGGATGTGAGCGGGACATAGAAATGTGATGTGGAGATGTGTGTGAGATTTTTATGATAGTTGGGGTGGAGATGTTAGAGCAAGTCCAAGAGCTCCCCTAAATTTTGCTACATGCTAGAGGATAAAACTCACAATCCCTATAATATTTTTAACATCAAACTCAAGTCCAAGAGCTCCCCTAAATGTTGCTCTATTTGTGAGAATATGATTATTTTATATATTAACAAATATAAATATAAATATAGTCATATGTGATCTCATTACGTTGATTGTAATTCATACTTTTATACTATATAGTTTTTATAATTTTTGGTTATACAAAATTTTAGATATTCTAATTCTAAAATCATGTATAGTGAAAAAAAGAGAAAAGGTAAAGGATGGTGAGAGAGATGAAAACTCCTATAATTTAGGTTCTCTCTACAAATTTAAGGATTTCACTCTCTCTACAACCTATAGCTTGTATATAGGGGAGTTGTTGGAGCAATTTTGTAACCAAAACCCTTAAAAACTAGCAAAACCCCTATTATGAGGGGTCTCTTGGACTTGCTCTTAGAGCATCTCCAATGCAAGACTCTCAATCAAAAATATTGATGGTCACGTAAGATTGATACTCTAAAATTCTAAAAATCTTCTCCAATCCAAGCATCAATTAAGGGGTCAATATTATGTGTCACATGACAAGGATTGAAGGCATCAATTAAGGGGTCTATATATTGATGCTAAATTTGAAGGCATCACTTTGCCAACTTAACAGATTTAGACTTTTTTTACTAATTAAATCATTTAATCATTCCATATTTGAATTTGAAAAATTAATGTAGTGTTTAATTAAATAATATTGTTGTGACAATTGATGGTTGCATTGGAGAACCAAACTTCAAAATAAAAGTTTTCAATCTTACATCACATTGACGCCCAATACAATTTTGACAATTGGAACCTATTTTTACTCATGACCCTCTCACCATTGGAGATGCTCTTAGAGATGTTGTTAAAAGGATTTTATTGAAAAAGTTGTGAAGAGGGATTGTGTGATAGGAGATGGTAGAGCTCTTTCCCGAAAGGGGGTTAAAAAAAAACCGATTCAAAATCTAGGTTGAAAATTTTGTTGTTTCTAGTTCTAGGTGTTTCGCATTTGCCAAATGCGAAACATACATAATTCGCATTTGGCAAATGCGAATTATCTTTTTTTTTTTTTTGAATGACTTAATCCGTATAGGCAGCCACGTTTGGCAAATGCGAAATAGCTTTTTTTTTTTTTCAATTCTGTGCGGACGTGGAATTTTTTAAAAAAAAAAAAAAATTGGATATTTCGCATTTGGCAAATGCGAAATATACATAATTCGCATTTGGAAAATGCGAATTATAATCCAGATAAAGCACGGCCAAAATTTCTGGTTCACAGACCAGATCTAATTTCAAAGCTTTTGCAAAATCTACTTATCAAAAACCAGATCTACAATCCATATTAAAACCCAAATGTTCCAAATATAATCCAAATCAAACCCCGAATCAAATAATATTGATCGGTTTAAGATTCGGTGATTATTGGGTGGCTCGGTTTTGATTTTTTTGGACAATCAACAAGCAATGGCGGACATGTAGCGGCGGCGGCGGATGGCAGCGGCGGTTCTTCAAAGGTAATTTAGTAATTGTGTTTGATGCCTAATATAATTGTATGAATTAGTAGATTATGGGTGAAGTTTTTTTAAATTTTGGTTCTAATGATTCTAAGTTTATGTAGGTTTTGCTCCCCATTGGTTTAGTTCGTAGAGTGCTATTCTGAATTTTGGAGCTCACTCACAGATTTCTTAGCAAGTTTTGAAGCTTATAAACTCAAAGGTTACTTCTTAAATTGGCAATTTACTTTTTTGATTTTTTATATACATTTGTTAGCTTAGTATTATTAATATGATACTGAAAGAATACAAATGAGTAGAAAATAGTAGTAAATAAAGTTTTAAAACTTGAATAAATATTAGTGATTCTGGTTGTGAATATAAATTTGCTTATACTGTGGTATTTGATTTTTTGAATTAGTATGAGGCCGTTGATGATCAATTTGTACTGGGGTGGTCGAATTTTTTTTTTCTCTGGTCTTGGTGTCTGCTATGATCCACCTACTCCAAGGAACTCAACCACAATTTGTCGAAGGCTAAACTTTTCCGAATTGGTTGACCTGATTTATGCTGAGACCGAACTTCGTAGGGATGTGGTCAAGCTTACGGTATTTTACCAGTACCCTGAAATTGTTGGGGCGAGCAAAACGTATTCTCCACTGAAGCTACAAAATGATACTGCCATGGAGACATTTTTTGAGGTTGTTGACCAATTATCATTATTTGTAGCTGAACTTTTCATAGAGACCGAGGCATTATCTAGACATGAAACCCAATACTCCTTTGTGAAGTAGATGAAGAAACTTCTGATTCATCTGCTCCACCATCTTCTGATGAAGAGATTGAAGAGGTTGAACCCGATTCATCTGATTCAGATTGTAATTCTGGAGATTCAGATAATGATGCTGACATTGGTAATTCGAACATTGGAGGTATGAGATTCGGGACATCTAGTAACTCTAGGGTGTTGCATTTTTTGAATGATATTGGAGATGACTATAATCCTGACCCAACTGCCGATGGAGATAGCGAAGGAGCCCCAATCTATAGTCGAGATAATCTCTTGATTAAGTGTGGCATGCTTTTTGATAGCAAGGAAGAGTTGAAAAAGGCTGTCAGTTTTTGGGGTGAGCGCCGAAATAGAGAGCATTATGTGATAGAAAGCAAGGCTAACACATGGGCTGCGAAGTGCAAGTCAAAAGACAATTGTGGCTGGCATGTTCGTGCCAGTAGGGATAGTCATATCATGGTGACCCTCATCACCCTCATCACCCTCATCGTCAACCTCGTCAAAATCAATATGACGGCCACGATGATCACCCTGCCCAAACATAGGAGAAGCAGTAGTCGGTGGAATGCTAGAGGATGCAAGACTCTGGCTAACAAATGGAGTGTGGAAACCCAATGACTGATGCTGCAAATTACTGAATGCTGCAAATCCCAATGACTGATGTGAGGAACCTGACTGTGAAGAACCACCTTGGTTCGAAGTTGCATTACTGAATTGTGGAATAAGCTGATCTCGAGTGCGTCTACCACCTTGGTGTCGTACTTTAACTCTGGGCTGCATGTCAACCTGAACATGGTGAACTGGTGGGGGGGCTTCATCTTGTTGGTGTTGCTGAGGAAGATGCAACTCGATGGGATCCCGAGCATATGTGTAGAAAGGTGCGGCATATCGATCCATCTGTGCAAAAGTGACTTGATCCATAGAGCATCCAGGGTGTTGCATGGCTGACTGAGACATTTGGTGCATATTTGCCACTCATTCTTCCTAAAATAAAGGAATGTGAATAAGCTTGTAGTTGAAATAATATTAAAACCTTATAAGTAATATGAGATGAAGATAAATGAAGTACTTACAAACAAAGTAGCTCTGCTCGTGCTTCCTTGAAAGCCTTCGTAATGCATAGGAAGTCGTGCAGGATTCTCTACATATCTCACAGTCCTTGGCATATACCAAGCCATGTATTCAGATAGATCACCTGGTTCACTGCCTTGTACAACGTGCTCTCGTCGCTCAGACCAAGTAGTCACATATAGACGAAGTCTATGTTCCCAATTAGTATTAGGTCTGCCGCGACGAGTATGACTATGGATGTTCTTGAACTCGGCCTGTGAATGTAGTCTATTGTCTGGTATATGTTGATGGAATCCGAATTGCCGGAGGACACGGTCAGGGCAATGTGGCTCAGCAACATGCCAACAAATGAGGTACACTGCAGACATCCAAATATCACGACCAGCTGAACAGTAATCAGGAATGGAATCCAAACCTTCCTGTGCATACGGTTTCCATATAAACTGAACACGTAAAATCATAACTTTAGTATAGATAATAAAATATATATAATCAAAATATAAAGATTAAAGATATAAATAAAAAAATGTTGACCTGATTATGTTGCATGCTTCCCAATTAATCGCGATACGCAGCAAGAACGAACCTTGAAGTCTTGGATAAATCTAAAGGACCTTTCCACCTTTATGAATAAGAAAAGAAATCAATATCACATAGATTGAATTAATATCAAAAATGATTAAAAAAACAAGACTCACTTATCTCCGTATCCATACTCATACACTGTAACCGGCTTCTCAACACGTGGACACAATGTTGGGATTCTCTCCCAAGCCCAAAGCTAATCACAAAAATAAATTAATGTTTTGTAACATAAAATTGTAGTAATGAAATCTAAAAAAATAAACAATATTTAAAATTATACCTGTAATAATAATTGAGCACCGGCAATGTCCTTTTTCTTGCACAAAGCACCATCACAAAGATTTCTATATAGTTGGGCAAGAACAGCTCCGCCCCAACTATACTGTGATATAACATCAAAATCAAGCAACATGGGCAGATACAACAGTGGCACAGCACTACCACTGGTATCACACAGCAACAAACCACCAAGCAGTAACATAATAAAACACCTAGCTCGTTGCTGACTAGTTACTGGTGAAGTTTCTGGAGCTGGTGTATGAAGATGTGCAGCTAGAGTAGACAACAGAATTCGACCCTTTTGAATGGATTGTTCCGGCGGTGTGAACCCCAAAAAGTCATGAATCATGAGTTGCCACTCCTCTAATGTATGTGTAGTGTCTGTACCTGTCACAGGAAGGCCATCTAAAGGCAAACCCCAAAGCACTCCCACATCTTGCATCGTGACAGTAGTCTCGCCAATATGAAAGTGAAATGTATGTGTCTCTGGACACCAACGCTCCACAAGGGCTGTGATAAGGGAGTGATCAACTTTAATATGACCAGACCCTAACACACCATAAAAACCAGCCATCCTAATGTAATGTAACACCTTAGATGACAAGCGATGAACTATTCTCCACAACTCTCCGTCACACCTCCTAACTGTGAGGGTTTCATCAAGAACGCCATCATATACCTTCCTAGCACGATGCTCGGTATGCATGAACAACACTTCCGTGGATAGTGGTCCAGGATTAACCATGGTAATATAGGCACTCAGACACCTATTTAAAAATATTTGTAACATCTCAATAAATGTTTCATTTTAAAAACAAAAAATCATTAACACATTTAAGTAAATGAAATAAATGTACACATACTAGAGTGCTCAACTTTGCACCATTTTAACACACAACTAAGCATAATTTGCATTGTACTATGATAATTTGCAATAAATTATTCTACATTTATTTGTAATGACAAAAGGGACAAATCAAAACTACCTGGAAATCGACGCCGCTGAAAAACCCCGCCGTAAACTGGAACGCCGCCCGCCCGCCGCCGTCCGCCGCTGAAACGCCGCCGCCGCCGCCCGCACGCCGCACACCCCCGCCGCCGCTGAAACGCAGCACACCGCCGCTCGCCGCACGCCCCGCCGCTCGCACCTGCCCCGCGCCGCTCTCCGCTCGCCGCTGGAATTCGCCGGCCGCTGGAACAGATCTCCAAATGCGAAACAGATCTGATTTTGCGAAATTGTTTTTTTGCGAATTTTTTTTTTTTTTAATATTAGGGGTAATTCGCATTTGGCAAATGCGAATTACGTGTACACGTGGCCATATCCACGTGTAATTTTGGTTTTAAAAAAAAAATGATAGTTCGCATTTGGCAAATGCGAACTATCAACTATTTCGCATTTGCCAAATGCGAAACCCCTACAATTAGAAAGCCAAAAAAAAATTGCCCCAAAAATTTCCATTTTTTTTTTCCATCCCAAAACAGTAATTTTTTCGGAGATGGTATTACCATATTTTGAAATAAGGGAAAATTTCTATTAAGGGCATGGTACAAATGTAAATTATTATAAGGGGTGTGAAACTTGTATATTTATTGTTAAGGGCGTTATAATAAATCTATTCTTTATTTAATTAAAAAAAGTCATTTATACCCCTCTCCTCCCTAAAAAAATTCAGATTTCTAATTAATAGGTTTTGTTCTCTTGAGCTTATTTGTAAATCAGTTCAGTACAATTTAGTTCAATTCAGTTCAGTAAAAATAAAATTTAATGAAATTTAGTTTAATTGAGTCATGTTGAATTTTTTAATACATTATTTTTCAATTTAGTTCAGTTCAGTATAATTCTTTTGATCATATTTTTGTTAATAAAATTTATTATTTCTAAAAACATGATCAAAGGTATTCAACTGAACTAAACTAAACTGAACTAATTGAAAAATAATGCACCAAAAAAATAAACATGACTAAATTAAACTAAATTTCATCAAATTTTATTTTACCGAACTAAACTGAACTAAATTAAAATATTGTACTGAAAATAATTAGCATGACTAAATTAAACTAAATTTCAACAAATTTTATTTTTATTGAACTAATTAAACTAAATTGTACTGAACTGATTTACAAATAAGCTCAAGAGAACAAAACATTAATTAGAAATCTGAATATTTTTTAGAGATGAGAGGGGTATAAATGACTTTTCTTAATAAAATAAAGTGTAGAAATATCATAATGCCCTTAACAATAAATATACAAGTTTCACACCCTTTATAATAATAAACATTTGTACCACGCCCTTAATAGAAATTTTCCCTTTAAATAATATACTACTCCCTCTTGTTCTATTCTAGACAAACAAAAGGAGGAGCTCCACGGCCTCCCACCTGTTCATGAAGGAAGCTTTTTTCAACATTATTCGTTTGATTTGATTATATCTCAATATATTAGCGACACATAATATTTAATATAATTATATTTATTTGAATATAATAATAAACAGTATTAAAACGGATCAAAGCATTAATTATTAAAATAATAATAATAGAGTGATTGATTCAATATAGTGGATAATCCATCACTTGTGATCATCCCAATTGTAACTCCAAAGTCTTTCACCATCGGAATCTTCCATTGTTGGATTATGGTTCATTCGAGGTGGGCTAACAAGCATTCCCCCAGCCATATCCACAAGCAAGTTAGGCATATCAAACAATGCCTCCTCATCCATAAACTCTGCATTTCCATGCATTTGATCATACTGAACATCCTGACCAATTTCACCACCGCCGCCACCGTCACCGCCGCGAGTAAGTTCCATCTCCTTCATTAGCTTGGCAGCGCCGGAAGCAGCGCTGCGAATGTCGTTCGGAGAAGATGAGGTCGGCGCCGGGAAAGTGCAGAAGAGGTCGGGAAAGTTTAACAGAGCGTCACTACCTTTTAAGGCCTTTGCTGCGACATCATAAGCCGCGGCGGCCATCTCCGGTTTAGGGTAGGTTCCGAGCCATATGCGCGTGGTCTGGCCGGGCTCCCGGATTTCCACCACCCATTTGCCACCGCGGCTTCTTATGCCGCGGTACACTGGGTGTTTTCCGTTAGGGAAGCTGCTATTGGACGCCGAAGGGTTTTTGGGCGTTTTAGGTACTCGAAGCTGAGCCCAATTATGGGGGCGGTCAGCCATGTATAGAACGAACTACTATGTGAATGTGTGTTTTTGGGGTGAGTTGTAAGTTGTGAGGAAAGGATGTCATCTATATATAAACAATTTTTACATAATAGGATCCCTTTATGGTAGAATGAGATTTGTCAATTTTGTAAAAAAACATAGTTTTGTTTTTAATTTGAACCATTTTATGCTAAGTTAAATAATAGAATCAATTTAAATATAAATTATATTTACTTTTAACCATGCCATGCATTAAATTGCACTTGCAGATCATCGCCGGGTAACATAAATAAATTGGTTAAAATTGATAGTTTATCTGAAAGCTCATTTCATTCGGTTAAACTAAATTGATTTCTGATCCGGTTTAGACGTTAGTAAAGAGAAATTCAAGTTAGAGTACCTAGTTCAAACAACATACTCTTGGCGATTGTTAATAAATTGGTAGGCGAGTGAATTTTTTACTACAACCTATCATGTGTTTAAACATTTATTTATATATATATATTCAAAAATGATAGTAATTAATGGGGAGCTGTCTAATATTATCTTCTTAATAGTAGGTAGTTTTTTTTTAAATGAAACCATGATGGGAGGATTATTCATGGCCGCTCCCCATTAATTACAAGTTAATGATTAATATATTAATAATTAATATATTATAAATTATTTTGTTAATGATTAATACATTATAAATTATTTTGTTAATGATTAATATATTATAAATTATTTTGTTCTATTAATATAATATATTTGAATTATTAATGCCTTTATTTAAATTTTTATGATAATTAATAGATTTTAGGTTAATTTTTGATAAATATGGATTAATAAGTCGGATGAGAAATGTGGGTATAACATGGACATGGATAACCACAGATACCCAAATGAGATGGATATAAGCTGGATGGGCATGGATATTAAATTTATATCCGTCATGGGTAAATAAGCTGAGATGGATAGTAGAACTTTAGATGGAGACTGGCGTGGATAGTAGCCCAATGACATCCCAAGGCCCTGTCCAGTAGTGCTTATTTCCAGCACCTCCAGCACTTATCACTATTCACAGACATGAATGATTTATTTTTTTTAAAAAATAAAAAATAATTTTTCTTTAGAATTAATTTCAATATGTTGTGTACGAATTAATCATTCTTTAAATATATAGTTTCATAATTATGTACATCATAATTATACAATTTTAATTTAATTTCAACGCCCTCCAGCACCTCCAAGCACCCTCCAACATCTTCCAGCACAAGTTACCAATTTCAGCACCCTAATGGACAGGGCCCAAGTAGGGAAGGGTTGGTATAAATTAAAGGTTGTTTTTGTTTGTTATTGTATTGGACAGGGCGACATCCATAATTGGGTGAACAGTAAAAACACGCTCTAATTACAGTATGATTGTAGCTAGAGGGATGGCGAGCTGGACTTAATTGTACTTCCACACATTGATGTATAATCCACTTGTGCATGTCATCTTCATCAAGTAGTATGTATAAATTATGATTGAAAATCTGAATTTACATAAAGTTTGATATCTTATAATAAAAATAATGGTAAATTCAAAAAATAAGTATATATTATCAATTATAATATTCAATAAATTATCAACAAAGTTTCAGTAAAATCTCCAGCACCAAAAAATCATAGGTGTTGCTGATTCATGTATTATCAGTTTACTCCTTGCAAGATCAAATTAGAGTAGAATTGACTAAAATGTTTTGATATGGTCAAATACTAGTCCTACATGAGCAAAATTAGCATGAAAAGTATGATTAAATATGGTATTGTAAGAGCAAATGAATCCTGTATAAGGCAAACACCAAAAACATCTCCTAATGTCTGACAAACGTTTTCCCTATATCGTAAATGGAAAAACACACAGTACAATGAGCTACCACCTTTTGAGAAAGAATTGAAATTTTTTAATTTTGAAAGATATAATTTATGATTGTTGTAAATTCGTATAGGTTTTAATTTAGCTATATTTGTGTTATATTGTGATTTAAATTTGAAAACATTTCGAAATTTTATCCAAAAACGAAATTGTAATCTGAATTGTTTGGATTATTTGGGGTCAAACCGAAATTCAAATTCAAAATTGAAGTCTCTAACCAATAAGAATCAGCCTCGTGTATAGACTTTTAGATGTACCTAATATTCCAATTAATTGATTAACATGTATATTCCTCATGTTCGGGCTCATTAGTTTCATGTTTAAACAATGGATTTGCTTACTTCCTTAAAAAGGATTACTACTCATTTTCGATTTCGCGTGGTTGTCATTATCAGCATATATAAATTATAATGTATGACCATGGTTGCACAATCTCGAAAATTTTAGTAAAGTTTTTCCACTAATAGATTAAATTAATCCGAAAAAGGCAAACTCATGATCAACTTACGTTGTAGATCCAAATGCAAAGTATAAACCATTGGTCATAATTACATTATTATATACAAACATATGAGCTCTTCTTGCCTTTAATGGAAGTGGGATCATTACATAATACAACTGCCTAAAATGGAATTTTTGTTTAATATTATTAACCTGCTTTTGGCACCATATCGGACATATACATCATTATTTTTCGAGCCTAGATTCGAGAGGTTAATTTTAAATTCAAGATTTTTGTCTCATGCGTCTCCGACATGCATCCATAATTAGGAGTGAAATTAGTTTGGCTTGGCACGTTTACGAGTTTGGATCGGTAAATTCAAATATAGCACAAAGAATTAAATCAATAAGAAATGGAGGAATTCTCCTCTGAGACCGCCTCACTCATGAGACAAAAACAAATAAGCAAAATTCCATTGTTGCCACCTCATCATAATTTAATACCACCTCATCAAATCTCGACGCCACCTCATTAAATATCAATGTCAGTTCATCAAATATGTCACATCATCAAAACATTTGTGTTAGTTCATCAAATCTCACAAACAATAGTGTTTACTTGGTCCTGCCTCTTGTGTGAGGCTGACTCACCCAAGAATTAGTCTAAGGATATAAATAAAATATGAGAAAATTTCCGGTGAGACCTGTCTTTATGGAGACCAACCAAGCAAACCCCTATATCATAAGTTTTGGGGCCAAAAAATAAAGATTTCAAATCCGGCACCATAGCATAAAATCGCGAAATTACGGGGACTAATTTGCAAAATATACAAATGTTGGCTATCTTCCCCAATTCTGTAAGCTTTTGACGAAGCCCGTTTCCGCCGGCGATCTCAAGAAACATCACGTCGGGTCAACGGTGTTGTCGCCGGTCAAGGCAAAGCCAACACACCGAAAGATCATTGATCACAGCAGAGCACGAGATATCATTGATCAAAGATTTCGGGTGCCAAATCGAAGCTACCAAGAACGGGGATAAAAGTCCAGATTCATACATTTTGAGTGGTTTGTTTACGAATCCATGGGTTGGGATTGATTGTGTTATTCACAGTGTCGAAAATCGAGTATAAATTAGCGTCAATCATTCTTCAAATCACTGGATTACAATCTCGTCGGCCGGAATATATTCCGGCGAGCTTGAAGTTCAGATTTTTCCCGCGGCCAAATCTAGCCAAAATCATGCTTTTGGGCCTCATTATCAATGGGCTATTTGGGCCTCAATCATGTATTTGGGCCTCGTCATTAAACTCATGTTATGAACAAGATCAAAGAAAAAACCAAAAAGATCAAGGAACATTAATAAAAAGTCAGATGAATTTCTAATACTGTTGAACTTCTCACTTTAATGCTTGATCTTTCACATGCTTAACATAAGTACAGTGTATTTATGCCTAATTGTTGAGTTCCAGTATTTAGTAAATGTTAATTAAATGCCCGATGATTCAATGATAAATATTGATCTTCTCATTTTAATGTCTGATCATTTTTTAGTTTGATTTTCTCACTTTCATACATGATCATTACTTGTTTTGTTTTGATGTTTTTACTCAATGTGTTTTCATGCATGTTCATGATCTTTCAGTCAAATTTCCTTAATTTTTCAGTCAATTTCCTTGAGCATTCTTTGTTATGTCTTGATGTTTTACTCTATGTGCTTGAGCATTTACATTGTCCTGATCTTTTAGTCAGTATGTCTGACCATATACATAATCTTATATCTTGATGTTTTTAAGTAACATGATTGAATCTGTATATAAACTGAATGATGAATTTTCACCACATATATGAGCATGCACACAGATCAAGTAATAAACATTGATTATCAATCTATTCTTGCAAAAGACCAGCCTCAAGTGATAACAAGAGAAGATAAAAGAAAAGATCAAACAGAAAAAGATCAACTAATAAATGCAAAAGATCAAAGCAAAAGATCAAAATATCGATATAAAGTCGGATGCATTCCTACTTACAAATATGATTTAAAATATTCGAAAGCCTAAAAATTGCCAATTCCACATCAAGTGAACGGTCTCACAGCCATAAAAATACGAAAACATCAGAAATCAACATAAATCTCCTTCTCAATCTTGGCACACATGAATCACGCACTTTCTAATCCAAGGACAGTACTTATAGGGGATCCTGATTCGCCATTCTTTGCTTCTTCTTCACCGAAAATGGGGTAGTTTCAACAAGTTCTTCTGTTGTGCAATTCACACCATCATCACCACTACATTACTCTTAAACCAACTTGTGATTTCAGCCATAACCTACATAACCTCATTGCACCGAAACAAATTGAGAACAACACAAAACTCAAACTTGAAATCACAGAGGACTAAACAGAACAAACATCAGTAATTGCAGACCCTAAACAAGTCAAACACAAGCTCTCTAGTCACATACAAGATTGAATGGGCACACAAAAACATCAATCACACACAAAACAAGATCAAATAAACACACAAAAAAATTAGAAAACCATCATCATCATTTATTCATCACCAATCATCATCATCACTATCAATTCAACATCTCATCAACAACGATATCAAATACATCGTCTTTTGAGATGAGATACCTGTCAGACACATAAAGATCATGCAAAAACATAAAAAGATCAGGCAACAGAACAGATCATGCAAAGAACATAAAAACTCAGGCAAAACACTTAAAAAATAGGCAATATAAAATATCATACAAAGAACATAAATACTCAGGTAAAACACACAACATGCAAAGAATATAAAAACTCGGGCAAACACATATAAAGATCAAGCAGCATAAACAATCATGCAAAAACATAAAAAGATCAGGCAACAGAACAGATCATGCAAAGAACATAAAAACTCAGGCAAAACACACGAACAGATCAGGCAATAAAAAAGATTATGCAAACAACATAACAACTCAGGCAAAACACTTAAAAATCAGGCAACATAAAACATCATGCAAAGAACATAAAAACTCAGGCAAACACATATAAAGATCAAGCAGCATAAAAAATCATGCAAAACATAAAAAGATCATGCAAATAATATAAAAACTCAGGCAAAACACATGAAAAGATCAGGAAATATAAAAGATCATGCAAAACACACAAATACTCAGGCAACATAAAAGATAATGCAAAGGACATAAAAACTCAGGCAAAACACTTAAAAAATCAGGCAACATAAAAAATCATGCATGTCATAAACAAGATCCTCTTTAAAAACAGGGCAGACATAAGTTTAGATACATAAAAGATCATGCAAAACAACATAAATGATCAAGCAACATCAAAATCATTCAACATCCACAAAATAATCAGGTAGTATCTAAATAAGATCAAGTAATAGATATTAATAATCATGATATTACTGTAAAACATCAAGCATGTCATAACCAAAATCCTCTTTAAAAACAGGACAAACACATATCAGTTTAGAGACATAAAAGATCATGCAATGATCAAGCAGCATTAAAATCATTCAACATCCACAAAATCATCAATTAGCATGCAAATAAGATCAACACAATTCGTAAAAAACTCCACTGCACCTTCATATTTCTTCGCGAAAAGCTTAACAGAAACCCTAGCAAACACGAAACGCACAAATCGACCACAACATACCTGATTCAACTAGAACAAACTCCAAACGCACAGAATGTCTGGCGAAAAACCTAGAGCAAAAACGAAGAAATGCGATTAAACTCAAGCAAAACACAAAATCAAACTCACACCTGAAAATCGAAGATGAGCGTCGGAAAAACCTGATTACTAGAGATTTTCGCCGCTGAAACCTATCAAAATCGGTCGCCGAATATCGTTGTAGCCGAATATCGCCATCGCCGAATATCGCCGTCGCTGAAACCCTATCTCGAAATCACGCCGATTGAGTTTCTGATTTGAGAAAGAGGGGTTAGGGTTATATAAATAAGCAATAATTGCAATATAGTCCCTATACTTTTGCCTAATTTTGGCGAGTTCCTCATACACAATAAACAGACCTTCTAGTCCCCGGTCTCTATGGAGACAGGTCTCAATTGAGAATTAGTAATAAAATATTGATTAAATTTAGCATCAAAAGAGCTAAATACTAGTGGGGAGAAATATGGATTCACGATGGTTTTTATACACATTGATGCAGGCTAAATATACGAGCCGATGAAGTACGAACCTCTTTGATCACTTCAGCATATATACATGCAAGATAAGGCTCGGGGTGCCCAGGGTAAATACTACGACGCTTAACTTAGTATGGAAAAGTGTATGAGTATGTATGCGTATAGCATGAGTTATAAGATAGATTGAGGTTTACCAAGTCTCTGTATTTAAAGAGAAGAGTCACGTAGTTGTGATTACTCTGTGATTGAAGGTTCCAGGATATATGGAGGAATATCTGCTTTTCGATAAGCATGATGGTAATTAACATGATTGATCCGATGGATTGTGATTATCTTCTGGCGAATATATCTCTAAGTCGGTTGAGACCAGAATTACAGGTTTTGGGCCTTGATTGACTCTACCTCGAGTTCGAGGGCCAGGGGTTTCAATATCTCGAGAACCCATGTATCATCATATATGTCAATAATTTTTGATTATTTTGGGTGGTTGAGTCATGGTAGCTCTGACATAATTCATGACATTTTTTTAACCCCATTGATTAGTTCCCAGTCAGCAAACATTAAAGAAATTGGGGATTAGGAATTTCAGTAAACCCACAAGTTAATGTAATTGACAAGCGATTTCCCCACGTCGTAAATGAGAATCCCACTCAATCAAAACACATTTATATTTCACCTACGACTTCTAACTACTATAGAGTAGATAGTGGGAAGTAGGGATCGAACCACAAGGAGAAGGGTCTTGTTTAGTATTTTAGCGAAGATTATAAACACATACATATATATTATATAGAAAGCAAGGTAAACAAGGGGGGGTTTTGAGTTTGGTTTATTACACTACGAAATAAATCAACTATCATTAACTAAGCTAAGAGGAAAACACTAATATTATGAGACCTTGGGAGGCAAATGACTTCAATTTCCAACTATCAACTTATCACCAGGCAAATGCTATTACAAAGGAGTTTCGACCATTTGTCAAGGATGAAAGCATCTCATTCTCCCAATTGTAGCTAGAGAAGATGATAACACCTCTCAAAGCTCTTTTTGTCGAGTCACCTAGACGATAGCATCTAGATAGCTCAACAATGGTGTTAAGAATGGAGAATTGACAAGCTTACTCACATACCCACGATAACGAGAGCATACAAACAAGACATTTGATAAATACAAAGAACTAAGATGATGATAACATACAAATCTCAATTCATACTTGTTACTTCATGATATTGGAGAAAACGATCACGTTCTACCCACGAATCTAGTTATTTATTGCTAACAATCATACGTCAAAAAGGAATCTTCAACTCAAGTATACAATCACATATTAGGGGGACCAATGGTAGCATTACATCCTTACCTAAAAACATAATTGATTGATCATGCAAGTTCATAAGATTTCCAATTCTAACAACTCATATTTATCATGGCATTTCTCAACTACAATCACATAACCAAGGAGAGAGTTTGTCATCACTCAACCCCTTTCCATAGTCACTAAACTAACTACTTGAGATAACATTACACTACAATCCATCATCATTCCAAATTACACTAGAATTACTCTAAAACTATATTACCTTAACCTTGAGAACTAATCTATTCTAATTAGTGACTATGAGGCATACAATTGATATAAAACACAAAGCCCATAACAAATTAAGCAAGATTGAACAATATTCATGCATAAGAATTCAAGTTCATCAAATGATAATCAAAATCCAAAGTTTAAACATACATACCCTCAAAGTATCAAGGGAAAGTGAATTCAAATGCTCCCAAGGAAGATTAAACTACAACAAGCATTCTAATACAATATTACATAAGAATCAAATCTAGAAGAAGAAAGATTGAAAAAGGGAAAAAACTAGAGAAAATGGGGTTTGGATTCAAGGGGAACTCGTTTTTCTCATAAGGGATAAGAGGGGTATTTATAGCCCTTCAAAATTTGCTTTTCTGGCCTTCATTCAGCCAAAAATCCGCCCATTTTCGCAGCCCGCGAGGCCCATTTCGCGGCCCGCGAGATGCTTGTGCTGGTTGACAGCAATCTTCTTTGCTTCGCCACGGATGAACCGTTGATCCGTTTTTGACGTTCTAGTAGTCCATTTTGTAGTACTCGAGAAGACGAAGCCAATGGTACCACTTATGCACTCCAATTACTCTTGTAACATTTCCAAAATTTAGCTTCAAAACGTTAGTACACAAGTCTTTCTTCAAAATGCAAGGTAAGAGAAATTTAACTTTAATTCTTAACCCTTTGCACTAAATGCTACCCCAAATGAACTCTCAAATGTGCTAAAAGTAGAGTATATATTGGCTACATCAGTAATTAATTTATATCATGTCATTCGTACACTCTCCAAGATCCACGTCGTAATTTGACCAAAATCATGTTTGGTTTGGATATAATTTTCTTGTTAGGTCGATTTTTTTACATTTTCCAAAAACATATTAATAATCCTGTACAGGCCCTCAAAATATATACATATTTCTTTTGAAAGAAATGAAAAACATACTTACTTTATTATTAATGATGATTTGTGAGCCAAATTATATAGTACTGGTAGCATCTGCCGACATGCATATTGCTTTTGGCTAATGATCAGAATTACAGAATTTAATTGCCGAAAATTGAACAATTTAAGTTGAATGAGAGAAATATTCCTTTGAGAAAAACAAAAGGAACGAAAAACATTTGTCGGCCAATGAAATATATACTCGTAGAATTGAAAAGGAAAAACCTTAGAAAGGCTACATGAAAATGTTCCAGAGAGCGGTAAAGGAGTTTCTCCTTTTTTTAAAAGTCAAATGAATCTGGAGAAATCTGCGCCATCATTGTTTGTACAAGCCGGTTTTACTCCGATCTGGTTTGATGATAAAAATGAAGTGCGGAATTTATACAATCGCGACGAGCGCCGGCAAAGGTACTCGCCGGAGATCTTAACGGCAAACGTTAGGTAAGATGAGGTAAGATATGTTTGTATGTTTGTCGCAGAGGTTAAGTACTGTTGGTGATGTTGTAATAATGAGGTTTGTTGCTTAGTTGATGTTTAATATTTTCTTTAATGATTTCACTTTTTTTTTTTTGGTTTTTTTGACGTCTGTACAGGTCAGTTGATGATGTTATATGATTTCTCAATGAGATTTCCTTCTTTCTTTTTTTTGGCTTGTTGAGGTTGTGCGTTTGTAGATGATGTTTCACATTTGTTCAATAGTTTTGGTATGATGAGAAACTTTTGAAACAAACTCTACAAATGGTTAAGTTGTGTTTTGACTTGTCCCTGAAATTTGAGCTTTCTTCCAACTTCAAATAGGCCACAATCTCTCACACCACAACTACATAGAATAGGCCTTCAACACTAGTGCAAATCTGGGCATAGACGGCACTAGAACACGGCGGTTCCGATCCGTTACGAACTCGTAACAGCCTTCGGAAGGGCGGATGGAACCGGGTGACCAGAGAAGGCGGTTGGGGCAAAAATAATGGCGGTTCTTGAAAAATGCCGTAAAATTTATTATGTTACGAATTCGTAACAGTTGTTTTATAGATTTACGAACTCTTAAGAGGTGTTTTGTAGACTTACGATATCTTAACATATGTCTGATAGACTTACGAAATCTTAACATGATTCTGCTTTTTTTTTTTTTGCTTTATATATATATATATATATATATATATATATATATATATATATATATATAAATTTCTATCCAATAAACTCTAAATCCACTAAAAACCTTAAAATTAATCTTAAACCTACAAGATTGGTACAATTATTTAAATTACTTATGTAATTTTTATTTGCGTCCGAGGTTGTTATACTCGAATTTAATCAAAGTCATAAAAACTCATACTTGTGGTTAACATTTTATAATTATAACTCATAACTATACTTGAATGTGAATTCATATGTATGTTCATACTTAATAGTTAAATTGGAAACACATTTACTTAGTTTAATTAATCAAAGATCAACCTTAGACACTAAATAATTTTAGTTGAATCGAAGATCTAAATTTTAATTGACATTCTAGAAACACCAACTAAATTCGATCGAAGTAGACTCTAGCATGCCTTTTTTCAAATATAAATACTAAATAAAATATTGAATTTAACTAATGATTAGTCAAAATTTACTCAACTAAATCTAGTTGAAGTAATGATCAGTCAAACTTTATTGATTTTCTAAAAACATGTATAACTAAATCGAGTTATCTCCAAACAGATCGCAATCTCCCTTCTTTGTACAGTCTTGTTTCCGATCCCCCTCTCCGCTGATCAACACTTTTCCAATCTCCACGGATCCCACTTCTCCGCTCTCCACCATTCACCTTCAGTTGCCCGCTGGTCTTCCGTTTCTCCGATGATTCCGAGGTCGTTGACCTTAAATTCATTATCGGCTCTCAAACGACAGATTGGAGGGGTAGAAGAGGGTGAACAATGGGAGGCGGTGACAATTCTGATCTAGATCGAAGCGGCAATGTAGGCGGGATCCGACGACAATATGGGACAATGTGGGTCATCGAGCTCCGGGGACGGGGATTTCGAGGAGGCCGGTCGTTCGTGCCCTGGGTCTTGTTGAAGTCATTTGCTTCCCAGATGAGCAGTTCAGTAGATAAAATTCATGCGTATTTCTGGTTAGTATTAGACACATTGGTTGGATTAGTTAACATCTATAGACGGATTATTTGATGTAAATTTGTGTATTAGTTCTTGCTAGTGTTGTTTGCTTACATATATACAATAATATCAATGTTGTTGTTGATTAAGCTGGATGTTGATTACGCCGGAGCTTTTGATTCATCAGAATCAGAATTTTTTTTCCCACTTCCAATATTACTTACGAACTCGTAAGTAATATCGGACGTGGGAATTCTTTTTCTGGATGCTTACATACTTACGAATTCGTAAGTAAATATGAACAGGTACGAATTGCGTTACTCCATCGTAACTTTCATAATTTTTACGGCGGTTGGTGACCGCCGTAAACCAAAAATCAGTTTACGGCACGACCAGCAACGGCGGTTCTGAACCGCCTTAATTTGTACTCAAGAACCGCCTTCTAAGCTTGTTCCGTGCACTAGTGCAAATAGCTTACTCCTTCATGTTTTTCTTTAGGAGTTTTTCTTTACCTCAAGAGCACATAGCTCTCTTTTGTAAAATCACATACTTTTTTAAAAAATACACCCACGAGGTGTAGACCATCGGTTAGAACGTTGGTTTCATTGGTCCATGGTTAAGGGTTTGAGCCTCGACATTAGTAGTGTGGGAATTCCAGCGTAGCAGAGTCTGTTGTGGGCACTAAGCACTGACCGGCCAACCGATCATGGCGTTGGGTTATAGTGATATACCTCTCCACCAAGGTCTATAGTGTCGGGTTACTGGGGCGCTGCGGGTGAGCGAATCGCCTTTTGGTCCACATACTATTAAAAAGTTTGGAGAGCCGAGTTAATTGTCCTCCACCACGTGTTGTATTTGGTTTTTAAAAAAGCTGGTTTGGTTTTCTAGCATTAAAGTGAGGGTAGATGATAGTTAGGGAATATTTGTTGGATCGTCGACGTTGATATTTGGATTGTGGCATTGATATTAGGGCTAACGACGATTAGCTATGGGTCTTCAAGCGATGAAGTTGGATCACCAACACAAATTTCAGTGTTTTATTTGTTGGCGTTGAGGGTTAGTTTACCGTCATTGATATTTTGGTCGACTGCATCTTGGTTCGATTCGTCGATGTTGAGGTTTTCGTCGCGCATAACGTTTCAAGTATTTGAGGTTCGAATAGTCGTGTTGAACTTCGAGTCACAGCCAATGAAATTTGTGAGCGTTGAGGCTAGCATTACATTAAGTGAGGTACGGATTGACTGTTTTAAGGTTTGGCCATTGGTAGTAAGTTGTACCAGTTTGACCGATTACGTTATGGTGTTGGCGTGATTGCAGTGACAATTTTTTAAAATCAAACTGTCCCACATATAATAGAGTTCCCAATAAAATAACATTCATTAGGGTGAGATCGATTAACAACTCAATCACAACAAATTTTTGATATGGTCATCGTATAAATTAAAAAGAAAAGAAAAAATAGAGAGTTAAAGAAACATCTGTGTATAGTACAACCCTTCAAGTGTTATAAACTCGAGCCAATGTTCATCCTTCAATCTCATCAGCATCTGGGTAACACAATCTGCAGGCTCATCAGCGTTCGATCAACCTTATATTTGTGTTTATTTGGGTTAGATTTCATTCAAGAAAAAAATTAAAAAAACAAACTCTGGCCAGTGCTAATTGCTCAATTATTTTCAAAGAAGAAAACGACTAACTTCACTTTATATATCCATATAACTTCAATAAAACTTCTTTTTTTCTTCCAAAAACTCCATATTATTAATAACCAAAATCACTTGTTTGACCTCTTATTTTCTCACCAATAAATATAGCTCCAATTCCAGAGATTTTCACAGTAAAATTCTTCCGATTCCTCAAATATTCTAGGTGGGCTAACAAGCATTCCCTCAGCCATTTCCATAAGCAAGTTAGGCATATTGAAAAATGCATCTTCATCTATAAACTCCATTTCATTGTTTAAGGTCCTCTGTAAATCCTCGTGATCATCGTCACCGCCATTGTTGTCTTCCGCTTCATTATTCACTTCACCATCCTTCATCAGCTCGGCTGCCTCCGCCGCCGCGCTGCGAATATCATCCGGCGAAGGTGAGTTCGGTGCCGGAAAAGAATTAAAACGATCAGGAAAGTTTAAGACGGCGCCGCTACCTTTCAAGGCCTTCGCCGCCACGTCGTACGCCGCCGCCGCCATCTCCGGCACAGGATACGTCCCCAGCCATATCCGCTTAGCCTTACGCGGCTCCCGGATCTCCGACACCCACTTCCCGCTCCGGCTCCTCACGCCGCGGTACACGGGGTGTTTTCCGTTGGGGGAGGCGGCTTGGGGAGAGCTTCGCGGCGGCGGTGGCTGAAGGGGCGGCGGAGGGATGTCAATGCGGTGGTCAAACGTGAGCTTGGATTGAGAATCAGCCATGGTTTTTTTGTGAGTGCTACTGTGTGTGTGTACAAATGTAGTAGGAAAAAGGTGCGTATATATGGGAGGTGAAATTGTGAGAAAATTGAAAGCGTGGGCGATTCGTGGTTGAATGGAGGTAGGGTTTCAAATTAAAGGTGGTTTTTGTTGGTATATTGAGAGCGACTTCACTTTAATTTGCTGGAAAATGGAACACTAGGCTTAGTACACGCTCTTATTATTGCATTGAGCTGGAAAACCTTGTATTTTCCACATATATATTGACATTGGTACCTACATCCACTTGTAGATCATGTCTCATTCTCCATGTAGGATGTTGAGGATTCAGATTTCCAAATGTACTTGTAGATCATCTATGGACATGTATATATACTTTTATCGTGTCTGACATAAAACTGCTATAACTTGGGCGCTATATGCTATCAAAGACTGTCGTTTTCTATAAAATATTGATGAATGCTCATAATAACTGCCATAAAAAAAATACTGTAACCGCCTTCTTTGGTTCTCTTGTATGTTTCCGTGTAACACTTACGAATTTGTAAAAAAAAATCCAACAAACCACATTGTGGAAGAGGATTTTGCACTAATGTGTTACATTAAAATTGAATTGAACTGATCTGGATAAAAATGAAATTCTATTCTAAAGGTAAAACAGAATCAATACTACTCAAATGAGACGAATTAAATCAAATTATATTTTATTAAACTAAACTGATTTAAATTAAATTGATCAAAACTAACGAATAATTGGTACAAATAAGATCATGGCCTAGTTGTCCATGAGAAAGTCTTGGGTGAGACCTGTCCTTGTGGAGACCAAGAGCAGGGGAATGAACATTTACTGTTTCTGCTTGATCTTTTAGTCAGTTTGTTTGATCTTTCAATCAATGTCCTTGAGTATTTTTGTTTTGCCTTGATTTTTCAGTTAATTTGATCTTTCGTTCAATTTACTTGATCTTTCGGTCAATTTTCTTGATCATTTTCTTGGTCAATTTCACCAACGACAAATTCAATCAAGGAAATCGGTGGGTTTAAAGCTCACCAACGACAAATTCAATCAATAGCAGTCTCATATAATCTTTGGTCTCATTTGAGACAGGTATCAAATGAGAATTTGCCGTTGTCCATATATACAAGCGCGGCTATATTTTCTCTTACTCTCAAAACCCTAAATTTTAATTGTTTTTCATCTTCCCAATATGGTGAGGCAGAAAATATTGCTACAATTTGATATTATCTTGCAATTATCACTCTCCTTATATATGTTTCTCATTGAATAATTTTGTAGCAGGTTTTTCACCCATAAATTTTTTTATACTAATTATATCACACTTTTCAAATTGAGACCTTTGAATTTGTCATTATGGCGCCTCCACCGTTAATGATTTTAATTTTTTCTAAAAAAAAAGTTTGTCCTCTTAGAATTTATTTGATGATTTTAGTAGTTTTCAGTTATTTTCATGAATTAGTTGATGTGGTTTCACTGATATAGGTTAGATTGATATGTTCGTAATGATCATCATTTTGCATTAGCTATTATTCAGTACTCGATCTCCTTAATTATCTAAATATTATATATATTTTGTCTATATATTGTGAATTTTGTCACATATATTTATTGGGCAATTTAATGTAGGCGTGTGATCGTGATTTGAAATGGGTTTCTAGTTTGAATAACACCAATTCATTTATTATAATAATAATGATATTATAATGGATGCACCTATGCATGAGTTGATTGCAACCAGGGGCTGGGGGAGCGCGGGGCAGCGGCCGCTCCCCGTAGATTTCAGATTACAGGCTATATTACTGTAGCAATTAGACGTTTAGCCTTCGAAAATTTTGAAAAATAGGCTTATACAGTGCAATCTCGCTCCCCCTGTTCGATCTCGCTCCCCAAGAGCTTGGGTCTAGTTCCGCCACTGATTGCAACTGATCCATAAATAACTGATTAACGTGGCTTCACAAATAGGCTGCCTTGCTGCCTAAATATCATCCATGTTAATTAAGTGATTAATGCCTTAACCATTAATTTGATAGGTTTATTTATTGCGGCCCTTTAAGAAACTTAAATGAATCGTCCCACAAGCAAAACATAAATGAAGCAGGTATATCGATCGTGATGTTCCTAAGTTTTAAAAACACACGCACGTGTTGTATATATGTATATAAAAAAAAAACAGAACTAATGAAAAAAAGAAAAAAATCATAAAACTAAGGCTTGTCTGAAATGAACTGAACTGAAAATAAATGTATTTAAAAAAAATCAGCATGACCGAACCTGAATTTCATCGAATTACATTTGAACTAAACTGAACTCATGAAGCGAACGGAGCTGAAATTATCTACGGAATGGCTGATGTAATCCTAGTTATACTATGCTCGAGCATGCATCAAACATGGCAACTCTGTGTTTTTTTTACACTGGTATGCAATCTGCCAATCTGCTGTCAATAGAAATTAGATAATTGAACAGAACATGAAGAATTCATAAAAGAATTTGAAATTGCAAGTTGGGTAAAGCTTGAGAGGTTTAAACCTAGCTCCTCTGTCACAAGATTGTGAGATTGTTCTCAGAGAAGCTACAATCTATCTATCTGGTCAGAATCTTGATCATTGCTTTGCGGACAATGGCATTCTTTTTTACAGAGGATGGAAGATTGGATCACACAGGCAAGCTCTCTTCGGATTTAATTGGTGAACTTGAGAGATGGCTCACATTCTCCTAGTTCTCATATAGTTGCTACCTCGATACACACGCACTGGCACCACCTCTAATATATATGGAGTTTACGGACTATTACGGAATCCCGGTAATATGGAGTTTACCAGCCGGGACGTCTCATTATCTCCCTCTCATCAACTTGATACTAATGAGACGTCCCGGCCGGTAAAATCCATATCTCTAGACGTGGGTAACGGTAATTGACCTGGTAAAACGCACCTTCATTCCCATTCCCCTTAATACTAACCTGTCCAAAGTACCCCAAGTAGCGTGCGTACATTCCGAAGACCCACTCTCAATACGGGATGAACTCTGTTGGGAAATTGACCCCCGCTCCGTGCAGCAAAATGTTGGGGGAAAATGGGTCCAACTGTGATAATTCTCGGATAGATCGATATGAGTCACGAACACGTTTTCCTTAAAGAGTAATTCGACCATATCAAAGTCTTGGTTACACGAAATCCCTTTAGAGATAAAACAATCGAACCTTCTCGTTATATATATGCTTGGAACAAGAAGAATGCTTTTGAATATTGAATTTATGAATTGTCTCTGAAAGATCACAAATGATCTTTTCTGTTGAAGAGATGTATATTGCTATGTTTCTTTCGTATCCATTTATAGGAAAATAACAGAAACACGGCAGTAAGCAAAAGTAACCGCAATAACCAATATGTAACCAACAATAACCAAACGTAACAACATGTGACCACATGTTACTGTCTGAAAAGACACAACGTTTCGTACACCAAATATACTTTAACACTTATGTTTCCAAAAAACACCAACACAAAATAATAGAAAAGAAAATACATAAACATCGATTCAACGATGTGGCAAATTTCTCAGACACAAAAGGCTATCTTAAAATCACATCGATTACGATACAGACGAGAATATATATAATGCCCTCTCCAGCTACAGATTCGGAAACTAAATATGACTTTGCCTAATTTAAGTCATAAACAGCTAATTCACCTAATCTATAAATCCGATAACAGGATATAATATCAACTTTCCATTAATTACAGAAAACGAATCAAAAGAATTCAATTAAACCCTAACAATATTTAATCATGGTGAATGTAGTTGTATTTATCTTTAATTCATTATTTTGTGCTATACTAATGTATTCAATCAAAATTATTAAAAAAAAACTAAAATGAAGAACCTAGGATTTTTTAGTCGACCAGCAAATATATATATTTTTAATAATGACCAGCAATTTTGATTCAAAATTTTGATTTGACATGAAACAGCTATTGATTGATGCACTAGATAAGTGGTTTGTTTTGACAGGCGGCTATACTAGACCAGGTTGCGGCACACGGGCGCAACGCAATCGACCCACGATGACTGGGCTTTATGCAGCTCGGGCTAAGCTTCGAATGCCAGCTGTGAGTAAACTCTCTTTTTCCTTAGCTAATTTTAAAAACTCTTTTTCTTTTTATTGTTTCCCCCAACAATGTGTTAAATCTTTGATGTTAAGAAACAATGTATTTTAAAAACTTCTATGTCGACTATGATTTGATGCCCGGACAAATCGTATTTTACTTGTATTTTTCATTGGGAGAGTTTTGGGTGAGACCTTTACTTGTGGAGACCAGGAGATAAGAGATTGAACATTTACCATTTTTACTTGATTTTTTAGTCAGTTTGATTGATCTTTCAGTCAGTTCCCTTAATCATTCTTGTTTTGCCTTGATCTTTCATTCAATTTTCTTGATCTTTCACTCAATTTCCTTGATCATTCTTAATCATTTGGTATATTACTGTTATTTCGTACAAATTCATACCGAAACTCAGTCTCGAGTCAGCCCTAAGTAAATAATAAGGTTTAAGATAACATGTTCTTATTTTTGTTTGTCTACTTCAAAAATGTTTTTGCTGATATGTTTCTTCTAATAAAAAATTAAAAAGCGTAAACTTATATTTTCAATTGAGACTGACAAATATGTTATTTAACATCCTAAACATGATTATTTATATGTCTAATTATTACATGAAACAACTATTGTTTTTGCTGATATGTTTCTTCTAATAAAAAATTAAAAAGCGTAAACTTATATTTTCAATTGAGACTGACAAATATGTTATTTTACATCCTAAACATGATTATATATATGTCTAATTATTACATGTTTTGTGTTGATCTTTTAAATGTTAAATATTATTATTAAATGAGACCAAATAAATTAGACAAATCTCTTTTCAACATTTGTTAAAATGTATAGGGAAAATATAAAAATTAATTTATTATACATGGTCAACTACCTTCTACTTTATGTTGATGTATAATATGGACCATTATTTGAAGTCTAACATCTTGATCATCCCCGTTCACACATAGAAAGGACTTGCGTACGTTGCTTTAGTCACACTAATTTAATCCTTCATGCATGCATTCCTTGACATTCAATTTTCTTTGGGAAAAAACATTTAAGCCAAAAAAGTAAATGGACCTGGCTATGAAAAAAAATCTCATGTATTCGTTTTGTTCTAGGTGTAAAAATATATAAATTCCTCTAGTTAATTAATTAAAAATTGAAAAAAAAAACAACTAATTAAAAAAAAGAAAATTAAGTTTAGAGCATTGTTCAGTTAAAAGTACAATAACATTCATTAAAACTCATTCCTTAAACTTATAATAAATTGGACTGAAATAAATATTAACATGTCGAAAATGAAACTAATATAATTAAATTATGCTAAATTTTAGCAATTGAATTGAACTGAATAAAATATAAATTTATTTAATTATAAATATGGGATGTACTATTAATTGTTAAAAAAACCGAGTAACTTAAACAGAGTGTGACAAATCACAACTTATATTTAGATAAATATATGGTTGAAAAGTGTGACAGATTACATATCTTGGCTGAAAACTAAATTACATTTAAGTTTCACTAGTGTTAAATATAAATTTTGAATCTTAAATTTAGATTCCACTTACACGTAATTAATTTATTTTAATATCTTTTACTTATTTATTTTGCTAATGATGATTTTTTTCATTTTGAATTTTTTTTAAAATAAAATAAAATAAAACCACATTGTGGTGTAGGAGATTTATTGGGCACCCTAAACCCTCATAGTGACCAAATGGCCAAGAACCAGTGACGTACAATGATAACTCCACAAGTGGAGGTGATTTATAAGATTACAAAGAAGCTTCTAAACATCTAACAAATCTAAATCCTCTCTGTATCTGATGCCGGTAATAGCATATATCTAGAAACTATACTAAACATAAATCAAAAAGCGGGATACAGAAAAGTTCAATACTACGAGTAATTCTAGAAAATACTTGTTCAAAACCTACAAAACTCTTCCGTCTATATCATATCATCAACTTATAACATATATCAATTTGGGGACTGGTCTAAACTTAATTAAATAAGCCTTACTGATCTGATGCAAACTAAACTAAAATAAGTGCAATAAAATAGATTACACAATTAACATATCGTGTAAAGATTAATTTAATCAAACTGATACGAATTGAATAAAATTAACAAGACTGAACAAAATGGAACTCAATTAAAATAAAAAGTGAGCATGACTGAATTTAATTAGCTAAACTAAAGTGACTCGACTTGAAATAGACCAAGGTTAAATGAAAAAAGATAAGAATAAACTAAATCAAATAAGCTAGACATTTAAATGTGAATTAATATATAAAGCATATTTTAGTAAAAAATTAGACATGTACTAAATAATTTTGTACGTAGAATCACTAAGACCTTATTTTTTGCTAGACCTTATTTTTTGCTGCATTGAACTAAACTGGATTGAATTGAAGTGAAAATTAATGTATTAAAAAAAGAACCAGAATGACTGACTGAATTAACCTGAATTTCATATAAATAATATTTTTACTGAATTAAACTGAACTCAGCTAATTAACTGCCTATCCATTTATTCACTTATACTCTATGAGCCATGCAAAGCTAGCTCATAATCAAACCATCTATTATGACTTCTAATTACCGTTAGATCCACTAGGACAAAGGTGTCTATGATGATTGTTTACCAATGGTTTGATTATGAGCTAAATACATACTAAATACATACATGAGCTAAATACATACTAAATACATGGTAAACAATCATAAAGTATGTATTTAGGTGTCTATTTAGGTATCAAACAATCATATGGTTTGATTACAAAGGTGTCTATTAGGTCATGACTCATGGTTAAACTATCATACAAGAATCTCTCTCCCTATATGAATTATATCCCTTCCAATTTTGAAAACAAATGAATAGTATGTATTTTCACACTCAAACATATCTTATGTTGACTTTAAAATGCACACTAAGGCCCTGTCTTATTCAGCTGCGAGCTAGATGATTGAGATGATTGGTGCTGAAACTAGCTAGATGATTGGTGCTAAATTGAGTTGAAAAATTAATATTTACCATAATATTAATATTTCGAAAAGCAGAAGTGCGTAACATTATAGCCTTACAAATTTGGCAATCACAAAATGGTGATGTTAGTGGAGATAAAACATTAGATGGGAGCGATTTGTAGTAGATGCAATTTATATAATTATTGGAAGCACTAATATGTATGCAACAATTGATCATTTGTATAATTATTATTGAAGAATAATTGATAATTGTGAACAATTGTATCAAAAATTATTTGAGTTCAAATGAATAAATTGATGAAGGTAGATGATTGGTGCTGAAACTAGATGATTCGAACTGAAACTGAATGATTGAGATGATTGGTGTTGAAACTGGATGATTCTGGCTGAAACTAGATGATTCTGGTTGAAGATGTTTAGAAGAAGTTGAAAATAACATGTCCTCAGGATAGTAGAGGATAATAAACTCTATCCGTGAGTCTACTTAAAAAAAAGTAAATAATAAACTCTATCCATGAGTCTGAAAATTAAAGTTGAATTCCAATCAAAGTTTAATAATCAGTTGAGAGCTTAGAGTGTTTCTACACTACAAAAGGTAAACTAATGGTTAGAACCAAGTTATTTTGTAATCGCAGATTCTTGATTGTCTACTAATTAGGATGACATGTGCTAATTTGGTGTCCACTTATTTAGATACACCGGAAATTTGAATTATTAAGGATCGAGATCAACCAAATACCTAACCTATAACCGTTAACGATTTCATTCTTGAGCTTTTGTCCCATATTCGGTTATTTTAACCGGGTAGTTAGATCAAAACAGGAATATATTCCTAATGTGTACCAGACATCTGAATCCGTAGAAAATCCAAAATTAGGGTCAAATATAGTTATCAGAATCTAATTGCAGAATAAAGTAGCCTATGAGACAAACGATAAAGTTACATCTTTTGCTAATTTAAGCAAGCATTGTATGATTGTTAAGGCTCGTATTGCCGACTGATTTCTTTTTTATTTAATTCAGTTTATTACTAATTAAATATAGTTGTGTAATATTATTCAATTCAATTTATAGTTGTCGACTGAATTTGATTTTATCCATCCAATTCGATTAATTTAACTTTATTTGAATAAATAAATTGAAAAGACCATACTCAGCATTACAATTTAAGCCTTAAATAGAATCAATTACAAGCTTCATGTGCATTTCAATTAAAAACTCGACGCATCAATCTAGTAGATGTAGATGTAGATATATCTAGCTAGATATGAATGCCAATTAACTACTAGTTAATATGAATATATTTGGTAGAGGCATCTTACAAAAATTTGCTATTAAATATATATAGTACGGGTCTATTAAGTTGATGATTTCTTTTCTTATTTGAATTTCTTAGTTACTTGAATATATTTTATAGTGACACTAAGCTATCCTATACTAGTTCTAATTTAGTCTGATTTAGTTCACTATCGAATTGTCGAGATCAACTTACACACTCGCTGATGCAACGTTTTACAAAACGCCAGTTAATGCAACTCTTATTTGTGAGTCCGTAACCCAACTGAGCACGATTCATACATGAGCGGGGGTAATTGAGATTTGAAAGATTAGGAGAGAATCGCTTCCAACCTCAAAACCTTGAATGTTATCGAGTCTGAAAATTGGACTTCCCTCCATTCTGTTTGTCAGCTGAAATTTCCTAGAGAGACTGAGAAAGTTACACGATAGGTCAGTTCGACTATAGTTTTATAAATTTAAATCAATGCATTACATGTGATACCAAGTGGTTAATTAATACATGTGATTAATTAACTACATAATCAAATAATTTTTTGTTACAGCATCACGAAATCTATAGTGCATTATATAGGTCTATTTCACATCAGGTTCACAAGCGACTGTTCAAATCGCCAGGGCGAAAACAACCGTTTATGAACCTTGCTACTATCTGGTTTTCAAAATATGATTCGTGTAGAAACATTTTCTGGAATTCCTGCGAATGGAAATGGTGCAATAAATTGACCCAAAAAGGACACATTTTTGGTGGATCCACAAGTGTTTGCGGGTGGACGTACATCTTTTGGCCACATTGAAAAATACTTTTGAGAGTGGGTCTGACGCAGAAATGGATGACTTTGAACAAATCTTGATCATTAAAAAGGCAAATTGATTCATAATTTTGAATTTTCCCAAATCAACAAATGCATTAACTAAAAAGCAACTAATTTTAAGCAAAATGCATCTAATCTTAAATCTCCTACGTAATTTCTTTTACGTGTCGTCCCAAAGAGTCACAGACAGACAAGATATGAAAACTAGTTTAAGATTTTGCTGTTAAGGTTTTCCCTCTGATGAAGTGACCCCCGGCCCATCGATGGCTCTTTCATACATATTCGTCCGACTATGGCACTATCCATGTCCAAAAGTTGTTTTTTATTCTATACAAATAGAATTTTATTTATGAATATCCTCAAATATTTATAGAATATCAATTCAGAGCAGCTTATGATCATGCATGAAAGTTAGAAGATCAACGGTAATCCCTGAATTATCATGTTTAATATGTAAAAGATTAGACTTTGAAAGTAAGAAGATCAACACAGAACATGTAGTGATCATGCGCATAAATAAAATCATCATTTGTCCTCTGTATGAGACACTTTCTATTACACATGACATTCTTATGCATTCCAATAACGAAAGAATTGGTATTTTAAAATTTCATTTCTAAGAAATTTGTCAATTATTGACTATTTCTAAAGTTAAAAGCCACCTTAAGTTTAAGATTCACAAATCAAGAACTTCTGATAGGCCTAAATGACCATTTGATAAAATAGTGCCTTATGGCTTAAACCCCTAAGCCAAATTTTGTCAAAATCAGCTGGAAAAAATTTTAAGTGGTGTTAAAGTAAATGTGGATGCATCTTGGGATAGTATATCCCATAATGCTGGTATTGGCATTATTTTTAGAGATTTCAGAGGGGACATGTTATATGCTAAATGCCATTTCACAAAAGCACACTCCCCTCTTGAAGATGAACTGTTTGCCATCAAACTAGGCATTCACACTGCTCACTCCCTGCATCTTTTTACGTTTTGGATTGAATCTGATAACATGAGTTTTAGTCAGCTACCATTCACTGCCAGAGGAGGCCTTGTTCTGGATAAACAAGGGTTGCCATCTCTTAGATCAATGAATGGATACTGCTAATTTCTCCTATTTTCTTTGCAGGGACCATCCAGCAGTCACATGGGAGTTTTAGCCCATCTCTGAGTTGCACCCAAACAATAAAGCTACATGCAGTTTCTCACCCATGGTGCTATCTTTTTGCAGAAAATAAAGTACAGTTTGCTAATGTATGTTGCTTCTTTCCATAGGCTGCCTTGTGTTTCACTTGTTGTCTCACTAATAAGCAAGTGGTTAAGAACATCATTAGATTCAGCAAATGTACACTTTTTGGCTTTAGAATGGGTAGATATTTAGATCTCTAACTCATTCTTTTTTAAGGCAATTGTTTTGCCTTGTGTAGCTCTTCTTGATAATCTACACCTATAGTTTCCTTAGTTTAGGTTGCTATTTTCTCTTTAACCGCTATTTCCATTGCTTAAGAAGCGGTTCTCTTGTAAACCTTTTTTAATTTTTGTCATTTACAAGGCAAGGGGAAACCAATATATCTCCCCCACCAATGGTGGTTTTCCTTTAAAAAAAAAAAAAAAAAGATAAAATAGTCCCTTAATTTGTTACAAATCATAATTCAAGAACATTCATTTTCTTATATGAATGTTTTGATTTTATTTTATAAAAGGTTAAATAATTGTCCACCGTTTTCATCAAGTAGTTAGTAAAGGATAGTGCTGGTTGTTCACCAACGGTTCACCCAATTAAAATGAAATCTAATAAATTTAAACTAAACATAAATTAATAATCCTGTAAGTTTAAAAGTGTTATTCTTTTTGGAGTCTGAATTCCATGTGATTAATTCTTCCACCAAACTTTAACCATGTGTAGTCTAACTCTTTTTGGCATAACATGATTAATTAACATCCCATCCCTTACGCTTAAATTATTGGCCAAGTCTTGGGTGAGACCTGTCCTTGTGGAGACCAAGAGCAGGGAAATGAGTATTTACTGTTTCTGCTTGATCTTTTAGTCAGTTTGTTTGATCTTTCAATCAATGTGCTTGAGTATTTTTGTTTTGCCTTAATTTTTCAGTTAATTTGATCTTTCGTTCAATTTGCTTGATCTTTTGGTCAAATTTCCTTGATCATTTCCTTGGTCAATTTCACCAATGACAAATTCAATAAAGAAAATCGGCGGGTGAGCTTAATTCAATCAATAACAGTCTCATATAATCTTTGGTCTCAATGGAGACAGGTCTCAATTGAGAATTAGTAAAGCATATAATAAGACGATTTGGTGCATCTAAAATTCGATGCCATTTTGAGAAGTTAAAAGATAACATTTACTTATAACATTTTCTTGTTATAATAAACGAAAGTCTCGTGGCAGTCTTGCAGTTGATGTTCATTATTGACATTGAAAATATGTTGACATTTGATTATGTTGTAATTGATGTTTCATATTTATTCGTTGAATTTCACCTTATTTCCAATTGTTATTAATACAAAGGTTTATTCTTTGTTTATATTAATACAAAGGTTTATTTTTTATAATATTTATAGTTTAATAGAATATTGTATTCTATGATATTGCATGCCTAACCTTTAGTATCTCTCATATGATATTACCAGTTATTTTTTTAATGTTCGCAGAGAAAGACCCTGTTTACTAGAGCTTATTTCTTGATGGTACTGAACTGAACTGAACTGAACTGAAACAGGGCCAAATTCTATCAGAGATGGGAAATTTATGAGATAAAAATCATTTCATCAACTGCGAAAATATAGTGAATCAGGAGCCTGGATTTTTATAATATTTTCTAGACAGTTCTAAATTTGGAACTTGTTTACGACAGTTTTAAAGAATCACCAATTCACCATCGGTCCATCGTCTATTGATGGATCATCGTGACACTTTAAAACCACAACTAAAAACCCCAAAATTAATCATCCTCATAAATATAGCTTCTCTACTCATTTTACTTTTTAATTGAATATAATCCAATGCACTTTCAATGAAAATACCATGCACCCTTTCCTTGCCTCAGTTTAAATTGAATTCAAGAGCTCTAATAATTCAACTAGAGTCCTAACACAGTAACACTAAAACAATTATCAATTCCTTGTAAGAAAATGCTTGGATGTGAAAATGCAAGATATATAGGCTTAACAGGGGGTTTAGTAGTAGCAATATTAGTGCTCCTTCCATACCAATTGGATTTGCACAACTAAATTTTCACGGTCTCCAATACACATGTTTAATTACTAATGTTTTTAACTAGATAAGTTATCAATATATATATATATATATATTTGATATTAATAAACTAAATGTTATGACAATTTCAACAATATTAGATACGATGATATTTTTATTTATGTATGTATTCAAAAATGCAGTCAAAATTTAGTATGTTTGACTAAAAAAAAATATTTGTGCAGAAACAACTGATATAAACTTAAGGAAGATGGTTTATTGACATCTATATTACTATCCTCCGGACTAGCAGGTCTCCGGGCAGATGCATAAGCATTAACAAATCTAATTTTACAATAATGCTTAAATGCCCAATTTTTAGACATTTACTACAGTAAAAGGGAAACCTCCATATTCCACCTTTAATTTTTGTTTTTTTGCCAAAAACCAGTCTTTCTATAGCTAATTCAACACAAACTTTAGCAACATGTGGCCTGGTCATATTTAGTGTAGGTTTGTCTACTTTAACAGGATGACCAAATAGATTTTCAACAGATAGCATAGCAATTTCATCAAAAAATTGCTGCTTTAAACCATAAATTGAAATCCATACCGGAACAATTAGAGAATCTGCTGAACGATCAAAGTTCTAACTCCATTTAGTGATTCTGATTGAATATGCTCCAATGTTCCAAAACTTGTAAAACCAGCACCGTAATAATCATCATAAAGCTCGAAATGGATTTAAACTTGATGGATAGATTTCAAAATGACCCATGAACCTGGCCGTCTGAAAATCATGTCTTAATTTATCTAGTTTCGGTCGGGCTCTGGAGAACTTTCCGACTAGGGTGTATTTCAGAGGTGCTTCGAGCCTATCACATTTCTGATCGGAAAAGTGAAGCCCATGCTCTCTAAGGTGATCAACCCTAGGTTTTGGGACAAAGGTTATTGGATTGAAGGGTTCTCTTGGTTTGGTCGGAATAGCCAGCGTTCGATTGGACATTATGATTGTGGATTGTTTGAGAATCAGAGATTGGGAGAGTGAGTAGCTGATTAGAGCTCCTGATTAGAGAAGAGCGTACGAGAGAAAGGATCATGTAACGTAAAGAGCAATTCAGATTCTACATTCTGATTTTCCTTAATTGTTTTCAATTTGGGCATACATATCGTATTTTCATCCATGGTTTGTGTTAGTCGATGTCTTCGCATTTCGAAGAACATACATCGTGCTCTTTAACAAGAGTTGTTGCAGTAGCTTGTAGCAAATTCTTGTTTGGGGAGTGATAGATTCATGAGGCTCTATACCTCTTTGTCAAACGTTTATGGTTTTCACAATTCCGAGTTTATAACTCCGAGAACAGTATTACATATTGGATCCCTTTAACTGTAATTGTATAACCATTATTAATTTGTTTGACATGTAGTTTGGTCCAACTCTATTTCCTGTTTGTTAGAGTTTATTTCTTGTTGAATTGAATTGAACTGGATTAAACTAGTTGGATTAGAATTGAACTGAACTGAAGTGAAAATTACTGTATTGAAAAAAAAATCAACATGACTGAACTAACCTGAATTTCATCAAATTATATTTTCACTGTAATTAACTGAACTAAATTTTAATTCAAAACAGTTTTACAATTAAAAATAGAGTCTACAATATCAAACATCAATTTGAACATCAATTCATTAAATTTCCTTCTGTACATCATTTACATCTCTGGCAATATTAATTTCTAAATATAAAAATGTTCAATAACACTTTGAATTGAACCATGCAACTTGCAAAGCGTGGGTTAAAATCGCAACACAATAGGCAGTCCAGCTCAATACTAGGTGTCACGATTTCAAAAATAGCGTGTGCCGGTGTGACGTTTTTCCCCATAAAATTACTTAAAAAGCAGCGGCAAAAAGAAACAGTAGTCCAATAAAAGCCCTAGCAAAATAACCACGAATTCCCCACGGTTTTAGTTTTTTCCCCGTCTGACGTCACCAACCCGTCACCACATGCCTATATAAATAGGCAAGTCCATCTCTACTTTTAGAAACCAATCCCATTCAAAATTTACACACACTCACACAGTAGATTTCCCTTTATGGCTGACCATCCTCCACCAGAACCCACCTTGGACCAGCATCATCCCGGCCTTCAAAAACCACCATCTCCGCCGCCACAACCACCACCGCCGCCGCCTGCAACCCTTTCCCTCATACAACCCCTTCAATCTCCACTTATCGCCGGAGATGAAACCTCGCCCCGAAACCCTCCAACGATGAGTTCAGCAGCAGCGCCGTCGTCTTCCGGTGGCGTTTCGCCCACCGGAAAACGGTCGCTGTTCCGCGGCGTGAGGAGCCGGAGTGGGAAATGGGTCTCGGAGATCAGGGAGCCGCGTAAGACGACGCGTATATGGCTCGGGACGTACCCCACGGCGGAGATGGCGGCTGCCGCCTATGATGTGGCGGTGAAGGCCTTGAAAGGTAGTGACGCTGTCCTAAACTTTCCCGATCGTTTTAGTTCTTTTCCGGTCCCGGCTTCATCTTCTCCGGATGATATACGCAGCGCCGCCGTGGCGGCGGCCGAGCTGATGAAGGAGAAGTTCGTAATTCCTCATCATGTGGAAGAAGCTAGCGTCGATGGTGATCATGGCGGTGGCGGTGGAAGTGGTGGTGGTAAAGTTCCTCACGATCATGATGGTCGTCAGAATAATGATCGTGATCTTTCTGACGATCATGACGATTTACAAGGTTGCTTGAAGCATGAAGAAGGGGAGTTTATCGATGAAGATGCACTGTTTGATATGCCTAATTTGCTTGTGGATATGGCGGGGGGAATGCTTGTTAGCCCGCCGAGGATGACCGCTCCGACGTTTGAGGATTCCGATGAGGAAAGTCTTTGGAGCTTCTTTGATAAGAAAACAGGTGGTGATTAATTAAGAACAAATCAAGTATTCCCATTTTATTGTCAAGTAAGGAAATGAATTATATATCCATTAATTAATTGGATAGATGAATTCATGTTATTTTTTTTATTTTTTTTTTTGAAGAAATTCATGTTATTCATTTAATTTACATGTATGTGTGTTCAAATGGTGCTCTCATGTGTGATCAAATTTTAATGATACATATGAGCAGCCTTGTACTTTTTAAGTATTTGATATTTATCGATCGATGATTTTAAATATTTATTGATCATACACTATTTAAAAATTTGTTATTCAAATGTAACTTTTAAATTAAGTTGACTGGTATATAACGTGAAAAAAATGTAAAAAACACTCTTGCAAATGAAATAGGCTAAGAGTATGATTTTTGAGAGGAAAACCCGAAAGATACACCAAGACAAAATGATCTTCTTTCAAATGTTCTTAATTAGCTTACATTTCAGATGGATCAAAGGAATACTAATAAATCAGACTTATCGAAAAATCATCTGACACGAGACAACTTATGAGATTAGTTATAGATTTAATAGTAATTAAAGTGCTCGTATAACCTTCAGTTCTACGTTAACTTTAAGAGAACGTCTTGGGTGAGACACCAAGAGCAGGGGAATGAGCATTTACTGTTTCTGCTTGATCTTTTAGTCAGTTTGTTTGATCTTTCATTCAATGTCCTTGAGTATTTTTGTTTTGCCTTGATTTTTCAGTTAATTTGATCTTTCGTTCAATTTGCTTGATCTTTCGGTCAATTTTCTTGATCATTTCCTTGGTCAATTTCACCAACGACAAATTCAATCAAGGAAATTGGCGGGTTTAAAGCTCACCAACGACAAATTCAATCAATAGCAGTCACATAAAATCTTTGGTCTCATTTGAGACCTGTCTCAAATGAGAATTTGCCTAACTTTAAATATAACTTCAAGTTTTTGATAAGTACGATTATAACCGTATATTATATTTTCAACTAATTTCTGATCATGTGAAACCAGATGATTTATGAAATTTAGTTCAAATTCAAAATGTAATTTTATCAATGCCAACATGTATAGAGTTACCGTTTACATAAATTGAGATTATAATAGCACTTTTCCAGAATCTTAGTATTTTGACCAAAAATTTAAAGAAATCAGTTCACATTTTTAATATTTCTAAAACTTACTAGCTATCTTGTAAACTAATTTTGATGTGTAATGCATAGCTAATAATGGAAACCTACTAACTAATAAAACCGCGCGCCTGAACTATTAATTTCTTTTTCTAAACTATTTTTGAAACGGTTCTTGTTAAGGTTTTGATCATTATTTCTCTGTATTTTATTATCATTCGTGCAATTTCTGCAATTCGTACTATTTTAACATGTGTAATTATTATTTGGGTCTATAAATATATGTACTACTATAGTAATATTTGTTTGTAATTAAGTTTCGGTCTGTTACATATTCACCCGACTGTTCTCGTTTATGTGAATTCAAGTATTCAAACTATGGCCTCTTACACACGCCAACTATGTGTTTGTGTGTGTGCCCGGAATTGCATCACTCTGAGTCATCTTCTGCTGCCAATTATTATGCAAAAAACTGTGATGGGAGTGTTCTATTTCACCTTTTCATCAGTTGTTTTTGTCCAAATTTACGAGTATAGTATCAATATTGAAGAAGGTTCTTTCGTACCTGAGTTTTTGTATATGTATTAATATGTACTATTTTTTAGCATTTCAAGTTATTAGAAATTGTCCATTATCTGCTGAAAAAGAAAAAAAGTGAAAGTAATAATTTCCATCAGAACTCAAAACATATTAAAACATACTCATAGTTACATCATGCATAATTTTGTTCTAAATCAATTTCAATTGCTTCGTATACTTGTTTTAAAAGTATTAACAATTTCTTGGTTGGTCTCATACTACTTTAAAATAATCACATTTTATTTACAATTCAATTGCTCTTTAATTGTAGACAATCCATATCCTTTAAAAATTATTACTTTAAAGTTTTAATTCAGTTTTTTTTAAAAGATCTCCAATATTCTTAAAAGGCCAAGAAAAACACATTTACCCTACCTTACACTTTGAAAGTAACGGTTCCTAGCTTGAGTACTCCAAAAGGTTAATGTTCTGACCTCAGAGAATTTAATGAAAATGTTTATTTGACCTCAAAGAGTACGAAAGTCGTGTGGAATTTGTTTGAGTGCTGGAATAGCCGGTGCAATGTTGGTATTAATTGGTTTCAAAAAGTTTAATAGCTAAAAAATAAGGTTTGAAAATTGGAAGATCAACACAAAACAAAACAGGCAATAATCATACTATATGAAATTAAGAACATCAACATTTGGTCTATATCTTAATTAGTTCTACACGAGACACTCTCAATGCAATGTTGTTTGAATTCCAGCCTGCTACGTACCATTTTGTGGGATACATATATACATTAGATTAGAGCACAAAATATCTTAATGAACTAATAGTATTCAAGTATGGGTTCATAATTTAAAGGATATACTTGACCAGATTACTCCTTGCAAAATCAAATTAGAGTTGAACAAATTATAATACCCTTAATTATATTAGAAGAGTATTAATTTCCGTATAAAATATAAAAACTAGTGGGCAGTGATTTGCAATAAAATACATATACCAAACTGAATATTATATTAATTAAGCATTTACAATATAATCAAGTTCAAGTCCAGTACAACATAAGCAAACTAATTAACCAATGTTAGAAAAGAGCAATACTCCATTATTATTAATTAGTTAAACAATACAGTGCTTGAACGACTCCACTAGAACTCTAGCTAGCACGACATGGTTGAGTCCCTTTTCATTTGTTTTGAAGGGAAAAATAGACATAAATATACGTTAGCTAGAATTATGTACATATAGGACAAAAATGGTATTAAGCATTAAACTTTCTTACTGAAATATCATATTTTTAAACAAAATCAAATCATTGCTCGATCGTTAGGTAATAGAGACTGAGCTTTTAAAGTAACGGCATATCATATCCATACCGTTACGTATTTTGTCTCATATGAGATTATAGGGCAACTCCAATTAAAATATTTAATCAAAATGACCTATATATTATGGTCTATAGATTTGGTGTACCAGTAATGAATAACCAAAGCTGAACGGAACTGAACTGGAGTTGAATTGAACTGAACTTAAGTAAAAATTAATGTATTAATTTTTTTTTAACATAACTGAATTAACATGAGTTTCAAAAAATTACATTTTCACTGTATTGAACTGAACTGATTAACTGTTAAGCTCCGGCAAACCGTGCCTATTACTTAAATATAAGTTTTAAGTAAAAGAAAGTATTATTTGAGTTATTATACAATTTTTTTAATTATTTGAGTTTTTTTTGTTTGATCATGATGTTTTTATACTTGATTTTGATCTTTTATTTGGTTTGATTTTTACTTAGTTTGATCTTTTAAGTTTTAGGTCTAATGTTTTTATTTGTTTTGATCCTTTAGGTTTTGGACATAACTTTTCACTTTATTTCCTTGATCTTTTATGTTTCATGGCCCAAATAATTAATAAAATTGTATAGCAACCCCAATGTTGTTATTGGTGGTCTCGTTTTGGTATGCGCTTACCATAAGGAGACCTTACATGAGACACTCTTTTTAAGTAACGACTTCTATCAACCTCTGAGTAGTGTGTATTTTCATTAAAATTTTCAAATTATATTTGATCAACCAAATTTTCATTATATAACTTATAAGAATAAATGTTACGTTATAAGTCATGCATTTAATCAACAGTATATTTTCTGAAACAATCAATAGTTTTTTTAGAAATGACAATAATTAATAAATATCCATTCATACTGATGAGAAAAAGATTAGAAGCAATTACAATGAAACTGACATCCAATCAAATTAACTTATTACAAGAGTAATTAAATTATATGCCAACCAAACTCTATGTATGTAATATTGCGGAATATATAACTAATTAAACCAACCAGGGTCTGCTACAACTGTAATATCAGTTAATCCAGAGTATGACCTATGTCCTCAACACTGTTAAAACCTTAGAATACACATACGAGTGGAAACACAATTCGCAACACGATTTCAAGAACAAGTAACACAAAGTTCATGTAAAAACAAATGAAAAATAAACCATAGCCAATATAACCAGATTATGAAAAAAATGTCAATATTATGAACATCCAAATAAGGTTAAAGAACCATACTAATTAATACGTAAATAATTCACATTCATTAAAAATAATATATAAAGAAATACAAATTCTCATTTGAAACCTGTCTCTACAGAGACCAAGCATCATAAGGGACCGTTATCACTTAAAATTGTCGTTGGTGAGCTTCAACTCCGCCGACGCGATTAGGTTTTGGTTGTTGGTGGCACTAGAGCACAGTCATCTCACATGGACTTACTAAACACTGAAATTCAATGTGAATTTGTACGGAATAACAATAATGTACCAAGGACTAGGAATGATCAAGGAAATTGACTGAAAAATCAAGCAAATTGAATGAAAGATCAAATTCATTGAAATATCAAGGCAAAAAGGAATACTCAAGAGAACTGACACTAGTGCAAAGTGGCCGATACAAGGCGTCGATGCACGGCGGTTATGCCATACTTTTTTAAACCGCCGTGCAATTACGTTAACGAAATCGTTAATGTCACTTTTTTATCAACGAATTCGTTAGCCCCTTTACTTTAAAGGTAAAGACCAATGTTGTCTTTAATAACGATTTAGTTAGCTTCTAGTTATTAAAACGATATAGTTAAAAGGTTTACTTTGTAGGTAAAGACCATTATCGTTAACGAAAATGAATTCGTTAGTTTCAATATATTAGTAAAGAATTAGTTAGAATGGTTACTTTGAAGGTAAAAATCAACACTGTCGACAATAATGGTCTTTACCAGCATTGGTAACAAACACGAATTCGTTAGTTTCAATATATTAATAACGAATTAGTTAGATTAATTACTTTGAAGGGAAAGACCAGTATCGTTAACAAAAATGAATTCGTTAGTTTCAATATATTAGTAAAGAATTAGTTAGAATGATTACTTTGAAGGTAAAGACCAATATTGTCGATAAAAACGAACTCGTAAAGACCAACATTGGTGACAAACACGATTTCGTTAGTTTCAATATATTAACAACGATATAGTTAGATTGGTTACTTTGAAGGTAAAGACCAACATTGTCGACATAAACGAACTCGTTGAAGGTTGGTTACAAATCAATGATTTCGTTAGCCACAATAGTCATGAATTAAATTAATTAGCTAACAAAAAATTAGTATTATTTATTAATAATAATGAATTAAAACACTGTGGCTGTGAAGAATCTGTTAGCAGTCTATTTAATGTTAACGATTTCGTTCTGTTTGATTGGGTATCTGACGGCGTATTCGGTTTCTTAACCCCAAAATTTTTTCACATTTAAAAAATGTGTAACCTCTAGGGACAGGGTTACAAATTTGTTACCTTACCAGGATCTCATCAAAATCACACTTCGGCCTTAAGGTAACAAAATCGTAAAATCCACTAAAGTTGGGTAAGGAAATTGTAAGATTACATGGCTTAGGGTTTCAGGTTTGGGGTTCACATTTGATCTTTGTTTAGTTAAACTCAATTTAGTTATTTAAGTTCATACTATGATTGGTTAAACTCAATTTAGTAATCAGACTAATCTTTACTTCATTTAATTAGTATTAAATGATTGACTTTTTCTAGTTACACTTAGTTTAGTTGTTAGTGATTATGATGTTACTAATGTCTAAAATCAATTTGGTTAGTATCTATAGAAATCCAACTAAAATTTAACTTAATTTAATTAGTATACCGTAATTAATTGCCGAAATACTCAATTTAGTTGTTAGTGTTTATACTGCTACTGTTGTTTAACTTAATTTGGCTAGTATTTATAAAAATCCAACTACAGTTTAACTTAATTTGATTAGTATTAACAGAAATTCAGGTAATGGTTGATCTTTGTCCAATTAGAATCAGTTTAGTTGTTAGTGTTTATTCTGTTACTACTGGTTAAACTCAACTTGGTTAATTTCTATAGTAATCCAACTAATATTTAACTCAATTTATATAAACACTTATAGCTCAAGTGAGTGTAACTAATTAATCAGAATTAAACTCTTACTTGATTTTCTAAAGGCACTAAGTAAAATGAGTTTAACTATAGTGAAAGTTCAACACTTTGTACAGACACTGCACAATTAACTAAATCGAATTTCACTAATTAGAGTTGAACTCACTCTTGAATTTTTAAAGAAGATAAGTAATGAAAGTTCAAAACTTAATTGATTTTCTATAAATGCTAATAAAAACTCAAAGGTCAGCTGTTAACTTGACTCTGTGTATTTAGTCGGTAACTATATAAATTGAGTTCAACTAATCAAACGTTTAATCTTATTTGACTTTCTATAGTCATTAACAAATTTGAGTTCAACTAATTGAAAGTTAAAACCCCTAAACCCTAAACCCATGTATCACTACGACTTCATTAGATATCTTTAATGTATTTTACTATTTCGTTACTCAAATTCTCTATCAGCTACACTTAGCCAAAAAAATTGTTAGGAATTCTATATCTTACGAGTTCATTACCATGTAGTACGGGTTTACGAATTCGTCTCCCTATAATATAAGGTTGACGATTTCTGGATTTCGTAACATACTGGACTATAAATACATGTCGTATTCCCCATATATTAAACCCTATGCTAAAAACTGATACACCAGAACGTGCTGTCGTTGTTGCCCTTACCATTTCCCGATTGTGTTCAGGTAATCACTCGGATTCCAAGATCTTCACTTTGTTTTTATTGCTTAACCTATCAACATGTACATCACCTTTATCGTTTCCCTCATCCATCCCAGGAGATTCAGACTGTGGTAATTGAGGCCGCACTGCCGCTTGATTGAGCCCGCACCATCGTCTGATTGAGCCCGGGCGTGTATCTCTTTCCTCACTCTCTTCTCTTCTGTTCAAATCAATTCCTTTTTATTGTTATCATATTGTGCTATTGCTCGTAGATGTAGAATTAAACTAATTTACTAATGCATAGCAAGTGTTTGATAATTTGTCTAAGCCAACATGTTTTCTCTTCTCTCTCTTCCTAGTATTCTCTAGGTCTCGCCGTGAGCTTCTCGGGTTAGATATTTTATCTTCTTTTAATTGTTTTTTTCTTCTCAAAGATTGTTGAATCAATAATTGTTTGAGATCATGGGCATGGAAGTGTGAGGCTTTCTACCGGCTTACTAATTTAAGCTAAAAGATGGGATAGCTAGTTTCTACCAGTAGTGAATTTGTAAAATTTTTGTTGTTTTGATAATATGAATTGTATAGATGTAAAACATTTGTGTTATTTTTTCTTGCAGCGAGCGTGAAGATGGTGGTCAGATGAGGTTTTGTACCACAAGTGATGTAGATGGTAGTTTTCTTTATGGCAGTTCAAGGAGTTTTGTTAGTGTAGTTTAATTTATGGAAACTTGTGTTCATGATAGAACTAAACTTGTGTTCGACGCTTATTATTTTATCTAGTATTGTACTTGTATTGTGAATAATGAAGTCGTGATCTTTCATGCATTCTCTTTATAATCAAGTTAGCCCGTAGAAGTTATACTGTATTTATATTCAGATTCAATTTAATAATGATATTCTGGCACTTTAACGAGCTCATTACCCTGCCCAGATTTCGGTTGGAAAAAAGGTTTTTGCAAACGAACGAATTCGTTAAAACGTCTTAACACATGACGAATTAGTTACCATTTGCCACATCCAAGACAGGGGTCTCCCGGGTTACTTCCCGGTTCGTAACCTAAAAATATGTCCAGATGTCGTAAATCATACCCATATCATCCATCAAGTTTAAAGAACTCGTAACTTCGGTCATTTGTTTTTCGATCTAACGATTTCGTCAGAGTTCTTGATTTACGATATCGTTCCCATTCTCCAACAAACGAACTCGTTTCAAATATTTAGCTGACGAAAGCCTACAGGTTTTAAAGACGATTTCGTAAATGTCCATATTACAGTTAACGAATTTCAACATCTTAACCCCTTTTAAGTAATGTACGATGTCATTACTTTCATAATCGGCCGAGTTCGTCAGGCTTACAGTTTTATTGTTTAACGAATTCGTAATTTGGACTTAATCGGATAACGAACTCGTTAAATTTACACGGCGGTTTAAATACAAGAAAACCGCCGTGCAACAATGCACGGCTCAACCAGAGACGGCGGTTCAAAACCGCCTTGCATTCTCAAAATAACCGCCTTAAACTCTATGTTCCTGCACTAGTGTGACTTAAAAATTAAGCAAGCTGATTAAAAAAATCAAACAAAAACAGTAAATGCACATTCTCTTGGCCCTTGTTCTCCACAAAGAAAGGTCTCACCCCAAAACTCTCCCATAAATAAATAAAAGTTTATTTTATCTCCCAATAGTTAGAAGATAAGAAAATAAGGGTACTGGGAGGAGGCTTGATGGCTTTATGTAATTGATCAAAGTTAAGATTTATCGATAGTAGCTTCCAAACGTGTTTTTTGAAAAAGCTGAATGAATTGAAATACATATATATTATACTGTCTTCTTAAATTGCACAGTTTCTAATATTCGTAAACCATAGTACAATATTCTTAACCTTAATATGAATTCAACAACCATTGGAAAAATTCGTGTGAAAACAAAATCGTCTGCAGTTAGTTAGGTATTCGGTTGCTGCGTAGTATACGTTTTAGATTCGTAAGAGCAAGTAAAACAGCTTCCCCAAGTTGGGGGATTTCAATAAATTTAGGGAATATGAGCCATTTTTCGGCTCCAACAGATTCCCTATCTCATTCCCCAACTTGGGGATTTTGAAGAAATCTACATGTTGCTTTCCCAAATATGTAGAGAGAAAAAAAAAACTTGGGGAAGCAAAATTTAATGCTTAGTGCATGCACAATGGGGATGGAAAGGGGTATGAAATGGGGGTATGAAAAGGGGAATGGCTCACTATGGGGATGAAATGCGTATGAAAGGGGGATGAAAACTTGAGACGCAGCAGAGACGCATGAAAACCTTGGGACTCATTTGATACCATTTTGTTTTTCTTTTTTAAAACAAAATAATTTCATACAGAATTTTTTTTAAAAAATAATGTTACCAATAATTCTAATTTTTTTTTCTCTATAAATAGAGCTCAAATTTGCATATGTTCTCACACTTCAAATTTCATATTTTTTCACACATTCAAAATCCGAGAATTCATAGTTTTCTTCTCTTTGATGCAATTTCTTGAAAATGTTTCCTTGTAGTTCTAATTCCAACATACGACCGGTGTATAATTCCAACATAACACTATCTTCGACCCCAAATTCCAACATAATTTGATTAATTATGTGTATAATGTGAATTTCATTATGTTATTTCTTTTAAAACTTATCTCTTTTTTGTATTATGATAACGTAAAAATTGTAGATCTTTGTCTTGTTTACAATTTCAACGTTCAATAATTTCTGGGTTACAATTTGTTTCAACGAACGGTTAATACATATTCACGCGTATTAATACTAAAAATTACACTTAAATAAAGTATATTATTTATTTCATATTTCACCAATAATTGTTTATTTTTATGTTTATTTCATAAAAAATATGAAAATATTATTTAAATGAAGTGGTGACAACATTAATGTGGGGGATAATGTAGGGTAGTGGTATGAAGTTGATTATATGATAGTAGAGTATAAAATTGTTGATGGAATGAAGTTGAAGTGGGGTATGAATATATTAATTAAAAATTAAAAAGGGGTATGAAAGTGGTATTGTGATAGTGGATGCTCTTAGTGCATTTATGTTGATCCTTTATCTCTCTTTATTAGTTTTGTAAGTCACATACATACATTTCAAATGTGAGTACCTTAAATTGTATATAATAAAGAATTATAAGAAATATATATTATTAAATTTCATATTTTGACGAACAAAACAAGATCATACATGACTATGTTTATATTTTTATAAAAATTTGAATATTGTCATGTGAGATCTTCTAATGTTCGTTTTAATGCATATTTTAATAATATATATTTTTCACATTTTTTTATCATACGTAATTTAAAATATTAAGATTCCAAAATATGCTTGAATGGTGAAAAAACAATAATAAAGAGATAAAATACTGAAATTTAATGCACATGCATTAAATTCTAATCCCCCACACTAGGGAAGCTGTTGGAGTTGAAGCAAAAAAAGATAGGAAATATGGGGATGTAGTACTATATCTTGGAGAATCTTGTAGGGAAGCTATTGGACTTGCTCTAATCATTCAAACTATTAATATGATGTTATCAAAAAAATAATAATAAAAAGGTCAATAAATGAAAGCTAGCATACTCCCCATACTCCTCTTTGTCTCATAAACGACGAATCCGGGAAAAACTAGTGGACTATTAGGGACCAGCCCAAGGCCCATCGCGCTAGGTGTGGTCGGGCTTCCTAAAGCCCGGGGCAGGGATTTCGTGAGAAGTTTTCCTAATATGCACCTAGTTAAAAGCCTGTTAGTTGGCACGCTAGGATCACGTTAGAGTACCCTCTCACGTGACCTCTACCCCCTTTGTAACACTTGCGTACAAACTCACTCACTAGTAGTCCAAAGGTATCCCCTGGCTAAGACACCTCTATAAATACTAGACAACAATCAAGGAGCGAGGTATGTGACCCTTATTTCTCTAAGTTCTATTGAGAGTGTTTCAATACGCATTCTGTGGCCCCTATTTCACCATCACGCCGGAGCAGCTACCCTCGGGTAGTCCCGGGGTTTGTCGTCCCGACAATCCCCGAACGGATGGCGATAATGTGGAAGAGCTTATCTGCCCACAGATCCCCTCTGGCCCCGCAGACCTTGCTACGCCTTCCATGTCAATTACCTCCCTCGGTGGTACATGGGAGGGGCCGACTCCCTGATCCGTCGGGCCCATCCTCCACGCGTTCCGGTTAGCTAATATCCACTAATGGTACAACTCTTTATTTTCCCCCAAGAATTTCAGTGCTCCAAACTCATCATGTCCATTGCGGACAGGGGCCGATAATCTCTATTCGCGCCTCGACCAGGGGTGGACCCAGAAATTAAAGTCGAGGGGGCCATAATAGAATAAAAGTAAAATTATAGCACTAAATTTTAATATATTTAAAACTACAAGGGTATAAAATGAAATTTTTATTTTTTAAATTTTTATTTACAAAGGTATAAAATGTAATTTTTAATTTTTTGGGGGTGGCCATGTTCCGCCCTTGGCCTCGACCCACATCCATTTTGTGTTGTCGCCGTCTTCGTGATCATGCGGTCGCTTACTACTATTGAGTCATCCGACCTTCCACAGTTCCCCATTCCGCCCGCACAACCCCCCACCCCCTAATGCCGTCCTCTTCAACCCAAAATGCAACACAAAACCCAATCATGCCCAAGTCTTTCATCTTCGCTCTCTCTAATAGATCCCCTGTTATGCCCGCTCCCAAATATTCCAAATCTTAACCCGAAACGCGAGTTTCTAGGGGACATGGCCTACATCTATACCAAAGAGAAAGTAAAACTCTTGTCTTCGCACTACTCCAATGCACTGATTTGAAAATTCAACAGAGGCTGCCCTACGATGAATCAATTGGAGCTGGATTTCAAGACAGTAAGTTCCAGGTACCAAATTGGCCTAAATGATTCCAAGCATGTTCTCATAAGATTCAGAGAGGAAGACAACGGGTGGAGATTTGAGTTTCGATCGATGCATAGATTTGTTTTTGGAAGTACAACAAAACTATCGGAAAAACTGTAGATGAAAAGAAAACTGGAAAAGTGAAGAGGATGGTAAAACGTCGATAATTTACTAATGAGAGTCAAAATGACAAATGGAACAATTGATCGTTGACGAGTGAATTCTTGACTTTATCAGCAAATGAAATCGATCACAATCCAACTTTATGAAAGGAAACATGATTTCTTGAGTTTATTGAAAACTACGTGTCTAATTAATCTAACGTATATGACATTATAGAACCATATGTTTTCTTTCATTAGACCATACGTAATTATATTTACATATGCTATTTGGTGCCGATTACATTTTGAATTTGGCATAAAATGATTGCCGCCGCTTCTTTTAATAAAACACAAGGACACCTTTGGTTTGGACTTTGGAATACTATTTACAGATAATGCCAAAAATTACAATCAAAAACAGCTTATATTATTTCCCATTGAGAGGGAAAACGTAGCCCAGCTAGTTAAGTTTTTTATTTATCTATATCAATAATCACATGTATAATAGTATTTGAATTTTATTCTATATATCACTTAAAGTCCAGATACAAAATCAACCATCATAATGTTGTGAGACCTTGGATTTTTATCAAAATGCAATAAAAAGGGAAATTCTATTGGTTCTCATCTGCGTTATAACCAAATTAATGAATCACTCATATGAATCATATCAATATTCCATAGACTAGTAATAATATTTCATTGTTTGAACTTAATAATTCTTCAAAATGTACTATGTATGTCACGTCACTATAAATTTAATTAACATGTTTTTTACATAGCAAGCGACGTCATAAAAACTTTTTTTTAAAATTTTTCGTTCTATAAAATAAAGATACTAGCAAAATATTTAAAATTGTCCCTCGGTCGAGGTATATTATATTTAAATGAAGAAAACTCTTAACGCCTGTAATTTATTTTATATGCAGTAGAAAACTAATAAAGACTGCAGTTTTGGAGGATATGCCATTGTTTAGTCCATTTGATAATTAAATATTACAAGGCTGAGAGAATTTATTTTGTTTTATTCGCTCCTATGAAAAATAAATTAAATTGTCAAATTTTCACATTTGGTCCATTTAATGACTTCCATTTAAAGAAATAAGAAATCTGCAACGGCTGCAATGAGCTGACAGTAACGATGGTGATGAATGGTGATCAAATAATAAAAAAATTACAATATAAATTTATAATATTAAATAAAATAAATGGGATTAATTAATTTTGGTTCCGTTATGATTAGCATATGTGGATAAAGACAATATTTATCTCCGCCATTAAGTATTCTATATTTGACTCAATTAAATTTAAGAGATTTGGATTTAGTAGTTTCCTTCGTGGGTCGGCAAATATGAAACAGCTACAATATGTGTTAGAAACGTGTTTGTTTTTCCAACTTTCTTTTTACATACTTCATGAGTCAAACCATTTACATTGATTAAGATAGAAATTAGCTGTATATTAGCTGATATATATGCAATATATGTTTGTCTTCAAGTTCTCCATGAATGGTATACGATTGAATTCTGCGTTACATGAAGAGCGCACTCAATCATTTTACCTATTAAGTACGAGAACGTTTCCTTTATCATTTTTAAATCCGACAATTTTTTAACTATTGATTATTCAATTTACTATTGTTGATCTTTATACATTTATGTCTGAATTCTCAGTTTGAAAACCGATCTGTTAAGGTTGCAACGTGAAACCAATTACATGACAGATGAGACTAACATAGAGAAGTGATCAGTATAACATGTATAACTTATTTGGACAATAATAAACCGTCTCAAGCACTATAATCCAAGCTAATTTCTATGAATAACGTTGCCAGCAGTCTTGAATACAATTGATTAAGGATCCACAAATTCAAGTAACCATTTTCAATTAAAGCCGGATGAGAAAATCTTACTAAAATTGTTGGAATAAATCCAAGAACAAGAGTTGATCAGGAAAAGTCATTGAGTCAAAATGGCAGGCCGACTTAAAATCGACAGAAAATGTTTGGTCAAAGAAGGGAAAAACCATAATAAAAACAAGAGTCAAACCAAAACGGATCCACAGGCACAGCCATTAACTCCACCGCTATAAATAAAGAAAACCTCAAAAACACCAAAACCCAACACAGAAGAAACCCCCAGAAAATTATCGTACAACCCAAAAACCTGTCAAAATGACAGGTTATATGCAGTTATTACATCCCATTAAGGCCTTTGAAACCGACAACAAAAACCAAAACCGAAGCTCAGTAATTTCCATGGCTTTGACAGAGGCCAGATGCATGGCGAGCATCGCTCTCCCCATGATCCTAACCGGCCTTCTCCTCTACTCTCGCTCCGTCATCTCCATGCTCTTCCTCGGCCGCCTCGGCGAGCTGTCTTTGGCCGGTGGCGCACTCGCTCTAGGATTCGCCAACATCACCGGCTACTCCATCCTCTCCGGCATGGCGATGGGGATGGAACCCATTTGCGGTCAGGCATTCGGTGCGCGGCGGCACAACCTTCTGGGCCTAACCTTACAGAGAACCACACTCTTATTGCTATTTTGCTCGATCCCCATTACCATCCTCTGGTGTAACATGAAGAGAATCTTGCTTCTATGTGGACAGGATCGTGAGATTTCCGAAGAAGCACAGTCGTATATATTGTATTCACTCCCTGATTTGATTGCGCTTTCGTTTCTTCATCCTCTGAGAATATATCTTAGATCCCAGTCCATCACATTGCCATTGACGTTCTGTGCAGCTTTCTCGATCATCCTTCACGTCCCCATCAATTACTTCCTCGTTTTCCATATGGATCTCGGGATCAAGGGGGTGGCTATAGGCAGTGTGTGGACCAACTTCAACATCATCATTTCTCTAGCTCTGTACATCACCTGCTCCGGCATGGCGAGGAAGACGTGGGGTGGGTTTTCCGGCGACTGTTTCCGAGGATGGAAGAGTCTGATTCAGTTAGCCATCCCGAGCTGCATTTCCGTCTGCCTCGAATGGTGGTGGTACGAGATCATGATCCTGTTGAGTGGGTTCTTGCTTAATCCGAAGGCTACCGTTGCATCGATGGGAATCTTGATACAAACAACCGCGCTGATATATATATTTCCGTCTTCGTTGAGTCTGAGTGTTTCCACCAGAGTAGGGAATCAGCTGGGAGCGAATTCGCCGAGGAAGGCGAAAATGGCAGCTGTAATCGGCCTTTCTTCGAGCTTTGTCCTCGGCATCTGCGCTTTGTTCTTTGCAGTGGTGATAAGGAATGTCTGGGCGGGAATGTTCACCGAGGACGTGGATATCATCGCACTCACTTCGACGGTTTTGCCGATCATCGGGCTGTGCGAGCTGGGAAACTGCCCTCAGACAACGGGCTGCGGGGTTTTGAGGGGCACGGCCAGGCCGAAACTGGGAGCGAATATCAACCTAGGATGCTTCTATCTAGTTGGGATGCCTGTGGCGGTTTGTCTGAGTTTTTACTTGGGGTTTGACTTCCGAGGGCTTTGGCTTGGGCTGATGGCTGCTCAGGGCTCGTGTGCGTTGACCATGCTGCTGGTTTTGCTGAGGACTGACTGGGAAGAGCAGGCGGAGCGAGCGAGGGAGTTGACTGCCGCCATTAGCGAAAGTTTTGTTAGCATTGACCATGGTGATGATGGTGATGATGATGTGGCCGATGCTGACGTATGCCTGGCTTGATGAGCTTAGTTTAAGGGTGTTAAATGTACCAGTGATGTACATATGTTGTAAGATGATCCTAGTTTTGTTAATACAGTATACATGAGTCATTTAGTCATATTGATTTTGAAATTAATCTTCACCAACATCTAAAGAGATTGCATTCGACCTACTCCATCGTGTGCATGGTTTTTTTTATTCACTACCACAGAAAACCCTTTTTACTTCGACTTTGGAAGGCATAAAACTTCGGTTATTTTTCAGAAATAACTGTAGTCAAAAGAGGCGCAGTAAAAACTATATTTTTGACTTCGGTAAGTTTTAACTAAAACTACGTCAAACGTAACGACCTCGGTACGTTAGCCATATGGTTTCGGTAAGTTGAAAAGTAGGACAACATTTTCAAATCGATGTTGGTTTGATATATGTTCGTCTTCGTTTGTTCCACTTCTTAATCGACATCGCAATGATATCGGCTTTCATCATTCTTTAACCGATATCGGTATGCCTACGTCATTGATTTCGGTAAGTTTTAACTAAAACTACGTCAAACGTAACGACCTCGGTACGTTATCTATATGGTTTCGGTAAGTTGAAAAGTAGGACAACATTTTCAAATCGATGTTGGTTTGATATATGTTTGCCTTCGGTTGTTCCACTCCTTAATCGATCTCGCAATGATATCGGCTTTCATCATTCTTTAATCGATATCGGTATGCCTACGTCATTGACTTCGGTAAGTTTTAACTAAAACTACGTCAAATGTAACGATCTCGGTACGGTATCTATATGGTGTCGGTAAGTTGAAAAGTAAGACAACATTTTCAAATCGATGTTGGTTTGATATATGTTTGCCTTCGGTTGTTCCACTCCTTAATCGATCTCACAATGATATCGGCTTTCATCATTCTTTAACCGACATCGGTATGCCTACAACATTGACTTCGGTAAGCTTTAACTAAAACTACGTCAAACGTAACGACCTCGGTACGTTATCCATATGGTTTCGGTAAGTTGAAAAGTAGGACAACATTTTCAAATTGTTGTTGGTTTGATATATGTTTGCCTTCGGGTGTTCCATTCCCTAATCGATATCGCAATGATATCGGCTTTCATAATTCTTTAGCTTCGTTTCTTTGTAACCGAAGTAAATACTCTATTAAATACTCTATTTTTTACTCCGGTTTCAAATAAACCGTAGTAAAAAGTGGTTTTTACTTCGGTTATCCAAAAAAGCGTAGTAAAAATACTATTTACTTCGGTTATTTTCCCAATTTTTGAAAATCGAAGTAAAATGGGCGAAGTTAAAAGTCTGTTTTGTAGTAGTGATTACATCCAAGATTAACTAGATAAGCATTGTATTTGAGTTATTTGAAAATTTTAAAGTAGACCTAAAAATATCTTCATACAACTAACTCATTTCATGTTTTCATTGGTAGCAGGATAGAAAAGACACCAACTAATATATATATATATATATATATATATATATATATATATATAAAATGTGTGTGTGTTTATCATTTATTTTAATCATATTTAGTCTCAAATAGTGACTCTTAGACGACCTAAGCAAATATCACTCCAAAATACTAATGATAATAAAAAAAACATCATCAAATAAATAATGTTGAAAATATAATTAAGTAAAAAGTTAATATAGTACTGAATCATTTAGTGTAACTTTGATTGACATTAGGTGAAAATCATCCAGAAATTGCCTAAGGGTGAAATTCTCACTATTTATAGATGTGGCTTGCTGGTTGATGTTTCATGGGACTCATATATATACCAAATACCTCTTTTGTGAATCATATTTATTGCATCAAGGTGAGATCTCGAATTATATTTTTTTGATTAGTATAATTTTAAGTTAGTCCTAATAATAAAGAGTAATGTACATTAATACTTGTTCAGATTTTCATACATCGGAATCTTAGACTTCGCCAATTAAGGATTTGGAGGGAGTAGAAAGAGTATATGGAAGATATGTCTTCATGTCCCCGAAGGAGTGGAATGTAATTTTGTGGTGTTCTGGTATGTGAGTTAAGCGCGTGGCCAATGAACCATTCTCTTGTTTACACTTGGCATGGAATTTTTGGGAATGAATCTCAAATTTGGAGGTTCTTTAGTATTTTATAAAGAGATGATATATTTGGTTGTAATTTGAATTTTGATAGTAGAGGGAATGTGCTATAATGGCTAAAAATTTGCATTGTAATTCTGGGATGCAATTTTCATCATGTGGTTATTATTGGATTATAGTATATCATTGTAATTGTGGGCTAGCTATATGATAAATTCAAACTTTTATTGTTGGTGTGTTTGAAGAAATATAAATATTAATATTGTAAAAGTAAAATGTAAGGTTAAGTATGTGAGGGGTTAATTTTATCACTCTCGATCACCTTATATGGATGGGACATATATGATTTCGAACTAAGTAAAATATTATGGTTTTGACTAAGGTTTGTGAACTAAAGAAGATTAGAGTGTGGTACTATAATTGAAAGTGTAAGAGATGTATAAAAATATACATTCAGATACGTTCTAGCCTCTAGGTAGGAATTTGCAAGGGACAATTTACAATTACACTCTTACTATCAACAAATAACTCATTCATTCATTGGCTCTTATAGTTCAACTATTAATCAATTTTTTGGCTTAGGAGAACTTAAGCTAGTAGAGGTGACTATGGGCAGAGGCGGAACTACTATATGGCTTGGTAGGGCTGGAACCTAACCTAAATTTTGATACTATATGGCTTGGTAGAAATACTGAATTGCTATTTGTAGCCCAGAGTTTTACTTATGTAGCCTAAACATGTTGTTAAATGACAATAATGCCCCTAAAAATATTAAGAAATTAGGGTTCCGCCTTTTACCTATGTATGCAAGCCTGCAACGTCGGAGAACAAGAGTCCTTGGTTATTTTAGTAAACTTGGTATTGTAACCTATTTTATATAGTTCTAATGGTAAACTTGGTTATATATTATAACCACGGTATTCTTTTGAATTTTATGGAGGTTCATGCAAAGAAAGAATTTATTCATACAAAGGAAGAAAGGGGTTAAGTTAATGATATTAAAATATTTTTTCATGATCTTGTTAAATGATAAGTTTAGCTATGATAAAATATGAGTATGAAAAATTAATAAAGATTGAAATAAAAAGTTTGGGAAGAAACTATTAGGATGAAATTACTAGATGCGTTGTTTGTAGGAAAAGATACTGCCACACACAAAATTTGACAATTTTTGAGACTTATTAGCATACAGTATAAATTATGAACAAATTGGTAAACTCATAATTTGCAGTTTCTGTATGCTTTCTGTTTCTGTGTTCTTTCTGTATCAGCTGGTAAATACCTCATTTTCAGACCACAATATATCTCTCTTTCTTGCAAAACTTTTGCTCAGGTGATCATCATTCAAATTCTCGGACTTCTTCCGGGGGCTCCCCGGGTAGCGCTTGGATGATATCCGCCATAATCTGGATGAGATCGTTGAAAGAAGGCCGATTTTCCGCATTGCTGTTTTACCATATATTTGTTAGAGGACAGAAAACTCAGCACTGTGCTTATAACTTACTCTGTATATAAGAGGAAAACTAATGTGCAAGAACTTAAGAACCTTTTCCAGCAGTCCTCAATGATGCTCACGATTTTAGGATCCATGGTTGCCGGAATGTCCAGCCTCCGATCCATAAATCCAACCGCACCTATAACCTTAAAACAATGAACATGAATGAAACAAATTAGAACATAACATAGAGTTATTTCTGCATTTTTTTAACAGCAAATTGATTGTGAATCGAACTCAAACTGAAATACCTGCAGCGGATTTAGATTCTTCCAAGGAATGGAATCAGTCATGAGCTCCCACAAAATGACTCCATAGCTATAGACATCAGATCTGCATTCCAAAGAGACAAAGTGTGACAATAAATAGTTAAAATCCTTGAAGAAAAATAAATTTATAAACAAAGCAATTCATCATTTCATATGACAAAACCAAATTACATCTCAGTTGAAGGTTCATTGCGAAGCACTTCAGGCGCCATCCATTGAGGCTGCAACCGAATCAGCATAAAAGGTTAGCTGTTCATTGTAATGAAATAAAAAAACATGAGAAAACACAATGAATGAAGTTTATATACAGTTCCCCTTCCAGATTTGGCTGTCAAGAAAGTTGCTTCCTTAAACTTCGAAAGCCCGAAATCTCCCACCTGAAAACACAATTAGAGTCATATGTTTCTGATCATCATAGTACACAATTCTCATCATTTTCTGTAAATACATACCTTAACTGTCCAGCTCTTGTCAACCAGCAGATTTGAAGTCTTAAGATCACTATGAACAATGGGAGGATTCCTATGATGCAAATAGCTCATCCCTCTTGCCTGCATCAGACAGTGTTTTTAATATTAAACTAGAGAACTTCACCTGAACTGAACAAATGAAACCTTAAATCAGAACAGACACAAACCACATCGAGAGCCATCCTTAGACGCCGTCTGAGGTCTAAATGCTGGCTGTTTCTGTGCAGCACTTTAAAAAGACTTCCCCTGGATAAACCACATTATACATACATATTATATATATCTACATTTCAGGGAAGCTTCATGATTGCATTCAATCTAATGTTAGATAAATACCTAGGCAGAAACTCGGTTACTAATGCGAGTTTTTCATTCGTACATATGGCTCCCATGAACAACAGCACGTTCGGATGTCTCAGTCTCTTCATTATATCAAGCTGCAGAAAGAACAGGTTCAAATTTGAATGTACCATGTTAAAATCCGATGTACTATCAGCAAAAGATCAAAACCTAGTACCTCTTTGCTGTAACCAGTCAGAGTTTCCTCACTGATTTCTGTACCATGATAAACCTTAACTGCAACATCCTGAGGAAAACAAGGGAAACTGAATCATTTGACAAACTGATGAAAAAAACATATCATGTAAGGAACAACTTCATGAAGGAAGATGAACTACCGATCCATTCCAGATTCCGTGATACACAACAGCGAATAAGCCTGTACAAGGAAGGGAAAAGGACTAATGTCAATCATAAGATCACCATTTAAGAAAAAATGTCAAACATGGTAAGGAAACATGTTAATAACCTTGGCCTACTTCCTCATGTAATTGCAGGTCTTCCCAATTGATTTCACGGTGCGAATTCGCGTGATAACCTTTCCTTGCTGGATTTGGGACGGTGTTCTCCCCGGAAACGGTCTTCACAACCGCCTTACTCAAAGTAGTTTCTGGCTTTTCTTCGGGTGAAATTGGCTCAATGATAACCTTTCTTCTGCTAAATGGAATCTCACTAAAACCATTTTCTTGGACATTTCCTTCTTTTCCTCTGTTAAATCTGCTAATTCCAGTCATCTGTAGCTTGAAGAAAACCTTTTTCGCCTTCACATAAAGGGAAAAGACCAAAATTTAAGAGAATACATGTATATGATGTAATCACAACTACCAAATCAAGCTTGTTCATCACAAAAAAACTTTTTTCTCCAGTCATCTGAAGCTTGGAAAAAGCTTTTTTTGCCTTCTCATGAACAAAAATCACTCAAAATCAAGAGAATGCATGTATATGATAGAATCAAAACTGCCAAATCAAGCTTGTTCAACAGAAAAACACTTACAAATTTCACAGGCTGCGAAATTTCATTCCACGATTCTTCATTTTCTGCATCAGCAAATGTGCCCTTTGAACCTGGAAACCTCACATCCACCTGATGATCATTTCTGTCCTTCTCCCACATGTTGAAGAATCCGCCCTCTCCATTGTCGTCTTCCTCGTTCTGCAGCTGCAATTTTGAGGCCTGTTAAACAATTACGCAGAACCGAAAAATCGGAAATTCCGTTACATCACAATTTCATAACAACATAAGCACAAACAAACCTGATTGGAAACAGAAACAGCCATGTTGTTGAAGACGGCTGCGTCGCTCGAGACGGCTGCGTCGCTCGAGACGGCTGCGTCGCTCGATACGGTGATCACTCCGACAAACTCACCATCCTCGTACAGCTGGCTCTTTGTCACGACTGCCATGAACATCTGTCCTGACCTCTTCCTGTAAGGAAACTGCCCCGACCAATCCCGGATAAATCGCATCCTCTCGTTGATTTTTCCGGCCACCACGCTGTGACTCTCGTCGACGATCAGATCCTCGTCAGTCTGTCCTAACGCTTCGTAGTCCTTGTATCCGTACAGCTTCTCAGCAGCTCTATTCCTGCGACAACAAAAGAAACGTACTTTTCATCTTAGCTTCACTTCAAATTAGTTCGGTTTACTTCAGTTCAGTAAGCTTTGCGGAGAAGAATAGTTACCAGTAAATGATTTCACCGGAGCCGGCGCGGCAAATATAAAGCGCGTGGCCCATGCAGTTCAACGCGCTGGCGTACGGACTCACGTCAAACCTCCCCTGGATGTAACAGTAGCCCCAGTCGAACTCATCGTCCTCCTCCTCCACCGCCGCATCGCCGCCGGGATATTCTCCCATCGGATCCACCCACGAGCTCCTCCTAACGATGTCGTTGCAAGGTTGGATACTGTGATGAGTAGGAGCACCGAGTCCCTCGGTTTCCTGCAGCAGAATATCGAACTGTTCTTTCAGTTTCTCGTGGCTTGCTTCCAGGCTGCGGAACCGGTCGAGTAGGATGCCGTAGACCTGCGGCGATGGCGACGGCGACTCTGCTCCGCCGGACGCGGCGGCGGAGATGGTGGATATGGTGGTGGACATTTTTGCTGAGAAAATATTGGTGAAGTTTCTAAATTGATGAGGTTGTAAGAATATATTCTTTCTAATTGGAATACGATATGATTATTTTATTAATTACCGTGTAGAAATATCATTTCTGTATAGTTATTGCGTGTGGTTAACGAGTGGTTACCGATTCAAACAACACATGTGATCGTGGAATTTGTTAGTAGTAGAATTATTAACACGTGGGCGATATTATCGAACACGTTGTTAAGATTAATCTGTAATGTTTTGATAATCAATGAAAATACAATTATCCTTCGCTTTACCTATTCTTCATCCATTACCATTATAAGATTTGTGTTCGTATCAAAGTGGTATCATAGCCGACATCCACCTTCCTCAATTCAGGATTAAAAACCTTTCTTCCACGATACATTTGAGATTAAAAACCTCAAATATAAATTCAAGCCTAACAACCTTTAATTTCATCTTTTCACCCAGTCGAGATTAAAAATCTCAGACTATATCATAATTCAAGCCTTACCACCTTGAATTTCCATTACTCTTACCCATCTTTTAGATACATGTGAGCCTCAAAACAAAGCCGCCCGACAATGTACAGGTCGCAAGGAACAGCCGAAAAAGATGGGCGGGTGGAATGATATGATTATTTTATTACTATTTTGTTAATTAGATTATATAAATTACCGTGTGTAGAAATATTATTTCTGCTTAGTTATTATATGTGGTTAATTAGATTATATAAATTACCGTGTGATCATGGAAGTTGTTAGTAGTATCCGTTAGGATTGTGTACACGTGGCCGATATTATCGAACACGTCGTTACATCTTTTCCTATAAATAGGATTAATTTGTAATGTTTTGATAATCAATAAAATTACAATTATCATTCTTTCTATTCTTCTGAGATTCTCTTACATATTCTTCATCCATTTCCATTATACGAATTGTGTTCGTATCAAGTGGTATCAGAGCCGACATCCATTAAAAACCTCGAATATATCTTGAGTCTAGCCACCTTCCATTCCACCTTTCATCATTAAAAACCTCGAATATATCTTGATTCAAGCCTAACAACCTAGAATTCCACCTTTCATCAATTTCGGATTAAAAACCTCAAATATATCTTAATTAAAACCCCCTTGAATTCTTATCCTTTTTTCCACGATCCATTTGAGATTATAAATCTCAAATATAAATTCAAGTCTAACAACCTTGAATTTCATCTTTTCACCAAGTCGAGATTAAAAACCTCAGACTATATCATAATTCAAGCTTTACCCCCTTGAATTTCCATTACTCTTATCCATTTTTTAGATACATGTGAATCTCAAAACAAAACAAAGCCGCCGACAAAGATGGCGGGTAGCATCCTTGCCGACAAGGATTATTCAAGCGGATGAAAATGATATGATTATTTTATTTACTATTTTGTTAATTAGGATTAAATAAATTACCGTGTAGAAATATTATTTCTGCTTAGTTATTATGTGTGGTTACCGAGTCAAATAACACGTGTGATCGTGGAAGTTGTTGGTAGTATCCGTTAGGATTATGTACACTGATATTATCGAACACGTCGTTACATCATTTTCCTATAAATGGGATTAATCGGTAATGTTTTGATAATCAAATGAAAATACAATTATCATTCTTTCTATTCTTCTGAGATTCTCTTACCTACTCTTCATCCATTTCCATTATACCAATTGTGTTCGTAACAAGTGGTATCAGAGCCAACATCCACCTTCCTCAATTCGGGATTAAAAACCTCGAATATATCTTGATTTGATTCAAGCTTAACAACCTTGAATTCCACCTTTCATCAATTTGGATTAAAAACCTCAAATATATCTTAATTAAAACCCCCCACGAACCCTTGAATTCTTATCCTTTCTTGCACGATCCATTTGAGATTAAAAACCTCAGATATAAATTCAAATCTAACAACCTTGAATTTCTATCTTTCCACCAAATCGAGATTAAAAACCTCAGGCTATATCATAATTCAAGCCTTACCACCTTGAATTTCCATTACACTTATCCATCTTTTAGATACAGATGAGCCTCAAAACAAAGCCGCCTACAAAATGGCGGGTAGCATCCTTGTGGACAAGGATTATTCAAGCGGTGAAAATGATATGATTATTTTGTTTACTATTTTGTTAATTAGGATTAAATAAATTACAGTGTAGAAATATTATTTCTGCATAGTTATTCGTTATTGTGTAGTTACCGAGTCAAACAACACTTGTGATCGTGGAAGTGGTTAGTAGTATCCGTTAGGATTATATACACGTGGCCGATATTATCGAACACGTCGTTACATTCTTTTCCTATAAATAGGATTAATCGGTAATGTTTTGATAATCAATGAAAATAAATAGGATTCTCTTACCTATTCTTCATCCATTTCCATTACGTATCAAGTGGTATCAGAGCCGACACCCACCTTCTTCAATTCCATTACGTATCAAGTGGTATCAAAGCCGACATCCACCTTCCTCAATTCGGGATTAAAAACCTTTTCCATTACGTATCAAGTGGTATCAGAGCCAACATCCACCTTCCTCAATTCCATTACGTATCAAGTGGTATCAAAGCCAACATCCACCTTCCTCAATTCAGGATTAAAAACCTCAAATATATCTTAATTAAAACCCCCTTGAATTCTTATTCTTTCTTCCACGATCCATTTGAGATTAAAAACCTCAAATATAAATTCAAGTCTAACAACCTTGAGTTTCTATCTTTTCACCAAGTCGAGATTAAAAACCTCAGACTATATCATAATTCAAGCCTTACCACCTTGAATTTCCATTACTCTTATCTATCTCTTAGATACAGGTGAGCCTCAAAACAAAGCCGCCGAGAAAGATGGCGGGTAGCATCCTTGCGCACAAGGATTATTCAAGCGGGTGAAAATGATATGATTATTTTATTTTTACTATTTTGTTAGTTAGGATTAAATAAATTAATGTGTAGAAATATTATTTCTGCATAGTTATTGTGTGTGGTTACCGTTATTGTGTGGTTACCGAGTCAAACAACACATTTGATCGTGGAAGTTGTTAGTTTAATCTGTAATGTTTTGATAATCAATGAAAATACAATTATCATTCTTTCTATTCTTCTGAGATTCTCTTACCTATTCTTCATCCATTTCCATTATACGAATGGTGTTCGTATCAGACTATTGATATTCCATGATATATTTGGTGACTTATTAAATTAATTATAAAGAAATATTTCCTAATAATCTCCACTTTGATGGACGGTTGAGATTAATTCTACGGAAATCTGATGAGGATTTAGGTCCTCTCTCCACCTATAAATTCATGTCTTTGTTACATTGCAAAGTGCATGCTTGCATGTGGTATCAGAGAGCAAGGTTATGAACATCTGTTTAATCCATTAAGAATAATAGTTTCATGAACGAAATAATTGAGGAATTAAGATATGCGTTTAGGGTTTAGGGTTTTGCATATATAAATCCATGATTAATTTTTGACATCATGTGTCTGTATATTATTTTTGATTCTCTGTGAACTAACAATTTCATGAAAGAAATTCTCTTAAATATCAGGTTTCTGCAAATTAAGGTTTATTGTAGATCCTTTCCGAGATATTTATCTGATTGTGTTATTCAATTTAGTTTGGATAAGTTTGGTGTAATATGGATATTTAAATATACTTAAATATGCATGTATGAAACGGTTATCTTATGCTTGCGTGAAATAAATGGATGTTTATGTATTGTCCATTTGCTGGAATATATATACCATGATTTGTAATAATATGATTTTGATCCAGATTATTGAAAGTGCATGCTTGCTTGTGGTATTCACTTAATTTAAGATGCATGCAAATTTGATTAGAATGTGACGTAAGTGCATGTAATTGCAATGTCATTAATCATTATGCAAGAATGATGCTTTAAATAGTTGCATGCAAAGTTTAGTGAATTTGTATGCATGCTTATATGTAATTATCGAGTGTACATATAGCAAAATTATTTTAACTTGTGATATTTCGTGATTCTATGAATAAATAATTTTCATAGAATAATTTATGTTAGCATAATCGTGCATGATGCGTGCGAAATTAATGATGATCGTGCATAATCCATATAAGATATAATTGGATTAATTATGCAGAAACGATTTAGTTTGCATAATTCGTACAATATATTAGTTTCATATAATGTGCATAAATTGGGTTTAGATATCACCACAATGACTATATCCTATAATGATTTGCATGTGAAAACCATGTCTAAAGAAAATTTTAATCTTTCTTATGTTTAATTAGTTACCCACGGGTAGACTATGAACATAAGATGATTAATAATTTATGAAGTGTCCGTATGTGTGTAGACTATATAAGGATTTCCACAGATAATTTAGTTTAAATAAATCACTACATCACTTACTTATGATTCATGAATATGTGACCTTAATGAGATTATAGTGATTACCCACAGGAACACTATAATTCTTTGTCATAATATTCAATTCAAGTTTTGTGTTGTTTATTTTTTGAAAGAATTGTGAGATTAGTGGGAGTGATACGCTTCAAGATGTGGTCATTCAGGAAATTAAGGTAAATTCCGAATGTTGGGAATCCTCTTGTTATTGAACCATATAACAAAGAGAAAAACCCAGTGAATGATCATCTACTCCATGATGAAATATTGCCAATAATGAACTTGTAGATTAAGAAACTACATGATGATGTATAGAAAATCAACACATCCACAAATGGTTGGATTTTTTGAATCGAAAAGAGGAAAGATTGTCATTGAACACATAGGCACTGATGTTATGGTCGCAGACATATTTACGAAAGCATTACCTCCTAAGACATACTTATGAAGTATACTAACAGTTTGGGTCTTGAGGAGAGCTCTTAACCATGTTGTCTGTTTTATACTTAATTTAGCCTTTGTTTGACATTTATTTGAGATCTCTTATGATTTTACATCTTTATGTATTCATCCCTTGTGCACACACATTATTGTTTTGGGATTTATGATAACAGAATTCGTCTTTCTTTAAGACATTAAAGGGACCATTATCAAATTTCTACTTATGTTTATGGTTTAGGTATGAATGTATTCAATGTAGTAGCACATGGAAGGGATCATGTTACAGAATGATTTGTGACCGCCATGACTCCCATTGATTACTAGATTAGTCAAGACACTTATGATGACCAAATGAAAGAGGTTTAGCATATTATGTCGGCCTTATGATTCCAGATAGAAAATATTAAAGGATACAAATAACGACCAAGTGGGAGACTGTAAGAATATATTATTCTTTCCTATTATATGGTCTTATTTTGATATGTTTTCTTATTGGAATATTGATATTGCATGATATATTTGGTGACTTATTAAATTAAGTATAAAGAAATATTTCCTAATAATCTCCACTTTGATGGATGTCTTGAGATTAATTCTACGGAAATCTGATGAGGATTTAGGTCCTCCCTCCACCTATAAATTCATGTCTTTGTTCCATTGAAAAGGCATGCTAAAGTTATCTTATGATAATACTTATGAATAGACTTATGGAATACTTATGAGCAGCATCCTGATGAATTCTTATGATCAATCTTATGAACCCTGATGAATCCTAAAAGGAATTTGAAAGACTGCCGATTCACACAACACATAAAGTTAATAGGAAAGGTGAGAGAAACCTAAACACCTACTCAAATCTCACAGATTCGGGATATTGATCTCTCCGCTACAATGAGTAAGGTAAGTAATTCTATAAAATCCTCATTATTCTACCCAATTGCTGTATGCAGGACCGAAAATATACCATAATACCCCCAAGTGTACCCTTGCATTTTGAGTTGCTTTTTTTGCCTTTACAATAAAAGGGGTATTTTGGTAAAAAAAATCGGTCCTGCATGAGAAAAATGGTCCTGCATGTAGCAAACCCCTTATTCTATTACGTGGTTGATCTAGATGTTTAAAGATTTTATGATCATTTATGTCATGTAAAAATTATGCTTACAGATGTTTGCCGGGAAACGGTTCTGTTGTGCTTATAGTATTTGAGATCACCTCTTAATTTTGTCCATTCACATTTGAATTTTAAATTGCTCACGCTATAATTGGAAAGTTCATTTCTAGTGCTTCCCTTTCTTTTTATACACTCCATCAACTATTTTCTTTTAATTGACATGCCACTTTCACACAAACATTCAGAAGATGCTAAAGGAATAATGCAATTGAATTGGAAAAAAAGCAAAATGAATGAATGGTATTATGTTAAAATTTGCTACATTTGAAAAGTGTCTATTAAAATTGTTAATATTAATTTTTTTTAAGATGTGCAATATTAGGCCCGGTTTGTTAGACCTTATTTCTTGCTGAACTGACATGAAGTAAAAGTATTGAAAAAAGAATCAGCATGACTGAATTAATATGAATTTCAGCAAAATGCATTTTTGCTAAACTGTATTGAACTGAACTAAATAAATTGAATTGAACTGAACTAATTTTAGTATACTATATAAAATATTTCCACTGTGGAAACGTCTATATTGTAAATATTCACTAGTACAAATTATAACTAAGCATTGATTAATGTCTTGTTGCAAACCGAGAAAAATCCCACGCCGAGAATCAACGCCGCTGAAAATCCGTCGCCCACCACCAGCCTTCTCGCCTAGATTCGAGGGCCCATCTTATGGGCGCTCCTCCTTGTCTATCTAGCCTAGCGTTCGAATAACAGCTTTTTTTGGCCGGAAACAGCCGCGAGATGGCGGAACTTCCCCCTCCGGGAGGCACCAACACCTATTTCTCTGCTCTCTCTTCTCGATCTGCTCTATTATCGACCTCACTGCCCAGAAATCCAAATATTGTCCCCAAATTTGAATACCTATGAGACCTAGCCTGCATAGTTTCTGATTAGAAAATGCTTGAAGTTGTAGAGCACTACTCCAATGCCCTAATAGGTAAATTCCAGAGAGGGAAACCATCGATGGAGCAACTGGAATCTGCTTTCAAGACCATTGGTTTTATCGGAAGATATCAAATTGGATCGATCGATTATAAGCACATTCCAATCCGATTCGAACTCCAGCAAGATTTCCAGAGATGTTGGCTCAAAGGGGTGGACACTGCTAGGTTTTCCTATGAAGGTCTTGGGGTGGACTCCAGATTTCTCCCCAAACGCAGAATCATCCATAGTCCCAGTTTGGGTCATTCTTCGAGGTATCCCCATTAATTTCTACAATTATACTATGTTAGAAGATATTGGAAAGAAATTATGAGGCTTTATTAAGCTAGACTCTGCCACTGAATTTCTAACTAGACCATCTGCTGTCAAGATGTGTGTTGAGATAGATGTTAGAAAGCCAGTGAAAACCTTTATCAGAGTTGGTTGTCCCTCTCTCAACAAAAGAGTTTACGTGGAATATGAAAAGTTTCCATTGTATTGTGAGCACTTCTCTATGTTGGGGCATGATGATAGGAACTGTAGATTCCAAAAATATCCTCAGCCTATCCCCCCAAACACCCATTTGGTTCCCATTGTCCCAATTATGCAAGTTCCCAATGTACAAGAGGTTCAAAAGAATAACAATGTCAATGTTGCCCACAACACTGGGAATAACCCTTCTGTTGCTCATGCCTCAACAAGTAACACTGCCACCACCAATCCCACCACTCATCCATAGGCCTATCTCCCGGCTAGAAGAAGAAATAGACGTCGAAACAATGCTGATCAAAGATGGACACCAAGGAAAAATACTGATGAGGTTCATATGGAATTAGCGAGGAATAAGGAAACGATGCTTACCACTGTAGCTCCTCAAAATACTCAGCTCTCACCAGTTTTGGAAGCTACACATGACACTCTTAGCCATGTGGATCAATTGATTGCAAAGAAACCTCCAACTCCTATTGAGGAACCTGAGGATGGGATTTCCACCAACAAACAAGATGTATCATTGGCACCATCAGTTGCTGACACTACAGGAGGCTCTTCTCCTCAAGAGGAAACTCCTTTATATGCTCATGATGATCTCAGAGCCAACAAAGGTAGCCTATCTAACCCTCCAGAAACATGTTTTTCTCCTAACAAACCTTTTTTCTACTCTCAGCATGGTACTACCAGAAATAGGTTTCATCCTCTTATTTTAGAAAATGATGAGACAGAGAATCTTTCTGATGAAGATGAAATGGCTTTTGAGTCATCCACTGAAGAAGTGTATCATGAAGCGCAACCCATTTCAGAAACATCTCAGTATGACAGTGACTCAATTTCTGAGCGTCAGGACTCACAGGAAGCTCCACCAATTTCAGAGGTAGCTGCTCATCAGGAGTCTCAGGGTACTTCAAATGAGGCTAACCCTTTGTCTGTTGAAGATGTGCAATCAGAACCGATAGTTGATGTCCACCACTAGAGTGAGAATACCAGAGTTTATTCTCCTCAGGCAACATCCACTAACAAAGAGGTTAACAAATATGTGCAATCAGAACCGATAGTTGATGTCCACCACCAGAGTGAGAATACCAGAGTTGATTCTCCTCAGGCAACATCCACTAACAAAGAGGTTAACAAGGATAACAGTAAGAAAAAGATGGCAAAGGTAAGTACTCATACTGATTCTCATGCATCACCTGTTAAGACCTTTTTCACTCAGGTCAATCAAATAATGACTAGAGCCTCAACTAGGGGAACGAAGCGCTCTAAATCTGTTAAACATGTCTAATACAACCTTAAAGAATAAAATGCTAGTCTGGAACATAAGAGGTATGCTAGTCTGTACACTTCTATGATTAGATTACATGATCTAGTTAGAACTCATAAAATTGAACTTATTTGCTTGATTGAACCAAAACACAAAAACTATGAGTGTGTAAACTACATTAGGGAACTGCATTTCTCTAACTGTTTACAATCTTCAAATGGACATATCTGGTTAATGTAGAACAATCAATTATCTGTTACTTTAATTGCTGACCATAACCAATATATACATGTTTCTATTCAGTGTTGAAGGATGAATTTGCCAATGGAAGGTTTTTTTATTCTACGGACTTAGAACTAGAATGGGTAGATCAATATTATGGAAAGATCTGTCTGACTTTATTTTAGGAGATGCTATGCTTATAGGTGATTTCAATGCTATATCCTCAATTAGTGAGTACAAATGACCTTCAACTCCTAAACTGTTGAGCATTAGAGATTTTAACTCCTTCATAGATGCAAATGCTCTCCAAACAATTCCAACAGTAGGCAATCTTTTTACCTGGTCAAATAAAAGAATTCCAAATCCTACTATACAGAGATTGGATAGAGGCCTATGTACTGCTACTTAGAGTACAAAATTTCCTTCCTCATCTATCCAGATTCTAAATAAGGAGACATCTGACCATTCTCCTCTCTTGTTAACAGTAGGCAGTTCTATCCCATCTTCTCCTTCCTCTTTTAGATTTATAGATGCTTGGTTTAATAGGCTTGATTTCTTGGATCTCATTAGAGACAACTGGGCAGTCCCAGTGTCTGGTAGGGGTATGAATTCTTTCTTTCTCAAAATGCAAAGACTGAAGGGAGCTATACGGATATGGAACAAGTCAGTCTTTGGGGACATCCACAAAAATGTCACTGATGCAGAAGAGTCACTTAGAGTTCAGGAAATTTCATATGACACTAATCCTTCGGATTATGAACTCTCTAAGCTAAACCAATCTAGAGCCAATCTTATTAGAGCCTTGTAAGAACAGAAGAAATTCTGGAAACAAAAGGCTAGGATTAAATGGCTGAAAGATGGTGATGACAACACCAAGTATTTTCACAATACTGTTAGAGAGAGGAGAAACACTTTAAATATCACCAAGATTAAAAACTCCCAAGGAATATGGTTAGATACTGTCTCAGATATTGAAAATGAAGCTGTAACTTACTACAGTAGCCTTTTATCTGAACCATACTCCTCTACTTCTGGTGACTATCTCTCTCATTTCCTTAGTCAAATCCCTAAACTTATAACTGATGAAGAAAATGATGAACTGATTAAACTTGTAACTTCACTGGAAATTAAGTCTGTTGTTTTTAATTTAAATAAAACAGTAGTCCTGGTCCAGATGGTTTCTCAGCTAAATTCTTTTCTAAATGTTGGGATTTTATAGCAGATGATCTCCTTAGAGCTGCTAATGATTTCTTGTCAGCTACTTCTCTTCACAGAGGCATTGGGAGCACATTGATCACTCTTATCCCTAAAAAAACCCATTGTTTGCTCTTTTGATGATTTTAGGCCAATCAATCTTTCAAACTGTCTTAACAAAATCTTTTCTAAAATTCTGATAGAGAGATTAAAACCTCTCATGCCTAAAATCATTTCTCCTCAACAAACAGCTTTTATGAAAAATAGGGATATTTCTGATAATGTAATTTATCTCAAGGAAATGATTAGAAAAGAGAGAAACCCTAGCTGCATCATTAAACTTGATCTGAGAAAGGCTTTCGATAGGATCAGTTGGGCTTTTTTAAACTCTATTCTTCTCAAATTTGGTTTCCATGGCAGATTTGTTCGTAGTGTAATGAAAAACATCTCCCAGGCTTGGTTCTCCATTTTAATCAATGGTAAACCATGTGGTTTTTTCACCTCTTCCAAGGGCATCAAGCAGGGAGATCCCATGTCTCCCTTTCTTTTCAATATTTTCTCTGAAGCTTTTTCTAGGAGTCTAGCCTATGTCTTTCAGACATGGAAACTAGAGTATTATAGTCTTCCATAGCATGCAATTCCAGTGTCTCATCTTAGCTATGCTGATGACACAGTTGTTTTCCTCAAAGCATCCAAGTCTAACCTGACCGTAATCAAAGCATTTTTAGCTAAATTTGAGGATACAACTGGTCAAAGATTAATTATGATAAGAGTGATTTTTATCTAAGTAAACATGCAACTCTAGCCAAGAAAAGACAGGTCAAAGACATCCTTGGTATGAAAGAGAGATCTTTTCCTTTTAAATACCTAGGATGTCCCATCTTTTAAAGGTAGAGTACTTAGAATCCATTTTCAGCCACTCTTTGAATTAATTGAAAGAAGACTAAATAACTGGAAAAATATATGGCTTTCTACTGGTGGTAAAATTACTTTAATTAATTCTTGTATCTACTCTATGCCACAACACTTATGGATTGTGATAGAACCTCCTAAAGCAGTAATTAAAGATCTAGAGAAGTTGATGGGGAATTTTTTCTGGGGAGAAAAAAAGTTAAAAAGAAAAGAGTTTGGAGGAAATGGAGGAATTTGTGCTTCCATGTGGAGCAAAATGGTTTAAAGGTCATATCACTTCCCGCAATAATTAGAGCATGCTCTCTTAAACTGCGGTGGAAGTTTCAACTTGGCTCTGCTCCATGGACCCAATTCCTCTGGTCACTTCAGCCACCTGCAAGAAAATCCCAGAATTGGAGAAGAATCATGGATGTTAATGTCATTGCTAAATCACATACTAGAGTCATTGTGGGAGAGGGCTCTTGCAATTTTTGGACTTCTAATTGCAGGGAAGGGCTCTCTACTTGATCACTGCAATCCTCAACTCACCACCATTCCTTTGGAATGCTCTGTGGCTGATTTCATATCTGAAAAAAAGTCATTTAATAACATCCCTTTCACCTTTTGTTCACACTGATATACTCTGTCTTTTGCAGAACAGTATTATCTTTCAGGGCAGATCTGACAGGTTGATATGGAAACCGAGCAAAAGTGGTGATTTCACTTTCAAAACAGCATACAGAGCCATAGCCCCCACTAGAGGCTCCTTTGTTGCTTTAAAGAAAGTTTGGAATGGAAGAATTCCCAAAAAGGTATATGTATTCATGTGGAAGGTTTTTAATGCTTTCTTGCCATTTGATGATATCCTTGGGTTTATGGGTTTTCACATTACATCAAAGTTTTGTTTTTGCAATGATAGTGATTCTTTGGAGCACTTTTTTAATCAATGTGAGTTTGCAAGAAAATTTTGGGAACATATCCATTTGGCTTGGAATTAATCCATGCAGTTTCACAACTCTATGGGATAAATTCTCGTTCTATTTTTCTTATTCAGGTTTTACCAAGCTGCATATACAATTATTTCAACTTATACCTGTGTATATGGTTTAGATTTTGTGGAAAGCTAGAAACAAATTTTTATATGAAAACTTGTCTCCTCATCTCCCTACTCTGTTGAAAGAAATAAAGGATTTGACTTTTTTCACTTTTTGTGCTAAGCCTCTATATATTTCCCACGCCTTTGATCTGGAATTTTATTCCTTTGGTTTTTTACCCAATAGATCATTCCTTAGACCTAGGATTGAACCTGTTAAATGGACTAAACCTATAGATGGCTTGAAAATAAATGTGGATGCCTCCTGGGATAGATCAACTGGTAAAGCTGGCATTGGTCTAATTGTTAGGGACATATATGGTAATATCTGTGACATTAAATGTGCTTCGCTGTCTGCTATATCTTCCTTGCATGCTGAAATCTTAGCTCTTAAAGAAGGATTAACCACTGCTAATACTTTACATCCCTCCTGTTTAATTGAGTCTGATTGTAGCAATGCTATTTCTGGCATTTTGACACCTGATAAAGCTCCATGGAAATTCTTTCCCATTAACATGGAACTCAAAGATTTGCTAGACAGAATGCTTCTGAGGACCACCCTCAAGCATGTCTGTAGAGAGGGAAACATGGTTGCTGATGCAATATCTAGATTTGCACTCAAACACTCTCTTACATGTGATCTTAATTTTTCTGACTTGATTGTGAAAATAAGAGGGCTCATAAAATTGGATAAAAATGGTACACCTACATTGAGAATATCCCCATTGAATGGATGCTACTGATTATTATTTATTGTGGTGGGTTTGGATCATCTCTATAAGGACACATGGTTAATCGGAGCAGCTAGATCGGGCTGGCTTTCATGCTTTCTTCATCTCAGCAGTCCACATCTCTGGTGTTGCCGCACAAGCAGAGACAATGGTTGTTACTCTTGTCTCATCCTCATATATGCCTCTTCCTCTCATCACCCGTGGGCCTCCAAATATCGTAAGACACATTTGGTACGGTGGATAAGAGTGAATGATGGTCATTCTGAGCTTTCTGAGCTCTGTAAATGCAACTATAACCTCGAAATCACTTCAATTATTTTTGGGTTAGGTTATTATTTTGGAAGCAATGGTTTTGCTTCAAGGGTTGATTGTTATCCCCTTATAATTTTGTCTTGGAGATCCTTTAGTCAAGAGATCTCTTATCCAGTTTTATTCCGGTTTGATCTCTTTTGTAAAAACTCAGCTCTATGAACGTTTCTTACAAGGTTTGGGGAGCCTATTAATCACCCTCCACCAACGGTGGTCTTATCTCAAAAAAAATACAAATTAGGCCTAATATAATACTTTTAGAACTAAAGTAACACTTTTGAAGTGATACAATAGACCTAGTTTGCAATAGTGATTCTATATACTAACTGGATGAACCTACAAAGCTAACACTCACATCTCAAATAAGAAAACTCACTAAATTAAATTTCTATGAAATTGATATTACTCTCACTTTTTTTTTTCAAATTGAGTTTATTTTTTTATTTTTTTTGAATTACTCAAATTGAGTTAATGTTGCATACATGTTTCCATTAATCTAGTCAGCAATGAAACAGATAAATGATTTGAGGTTTATGAATTTGGCCATGCAAAATGTTTGAACCGTCAAGAACACGACGATTGCTATCTTTTCGTGCATGAACATTGTACCATGCTTAATTTAATGTTATTAAAAAATAATAATGCAATATTTTATGACTCTCCCATGAGAGAACCCGAGGCCGCCTTTATGCTAAACCCTAGGATTTTTCTAGCCAATCCATGAATCCTTGTGTTGATCTTCCTAATCGGATCGCACATGGATTATACTCAATCACTAATTAGTGGTTTAACATTTTGAGAGTTTAAAAACCGATCCAAACCATTCTACATTTGGGAGATCTGAGTTCTGCAGAGCCTGTGATGGCGACGTATCCGCCAACGGGGTTTTCGGCGTGGCAATGCGAGAGTTCTGGTTTTGTGCAGATTGTTGGCTGTCTTTATGCCCTCACGGCGGCTGATGGAGCCGCGAAACACCGATGGTGGCAGTTTGTTGGAGAACTGCAGTCGTTTTTGTTTTTGTTTTAGTTGTTCTGATCGAGTTCAAGGTTTGGCATCAATTTTTGGTTCGGTGGCTCTCAAAAAGCCACCACCGGTAAGCCGAATGGATCAAGCCGCGCGGGCAGCTGGACAGCGGGATTTCATTGTAGAAGAGGTTGATGAGCCTGAGGATAGCTATGGGAAGGATGTGACGTTGCGGGGGAGTTCTGTTGCAGGCCGTGGCAACCGCCAAGCTGCTGCCGCCGCTGAAAGGGCAGTCGCGAGTCCTGTTGCAGGATGTGGCGATCTCGAGCATGGCGATGAGAGCGCTGAAACTCATGCGGAGACTGGCAATGAAGCCCAGTCCCGCCAAGATCTATGAGTCGCTTCAGCTGGAACCAACTGAATGACCTAAAAATTCCATGGAAAGATCTCCAGATGGGTCAGAATAGGCACATGACTAGTACGTACCTAGGTTTTTTTTTTTTTTTTTTGCTGTTGGTTTAGTATTTCAGTGTTTTACTTTGTTGCAAATAACCGGCGAGGAGCTGCATCTCGTCGAGGTAGGAGTCAATGCCCGAGTACCTTCCGGAGGCATCTCATGGAAGAAAGAAGATGAGAAGCCCCTTTGGAAGGCCTTCGCTGTAAGGAAATTTGTCCGATCGAGACAATGCCAAGTGAGAAGTCATCTGACTTAGGGATTAGTACAATTACGGGGTCATGTTGGTCGCCTTGATCTTCAATAGTCTATTTAGCTCAATCTCTAGCGATACTCGCAAAGTCGAGCACCCTACTAGAGGGAGCTCATCTTAACCATGTTCAATCGCAACTGTACGATTTCCAGTACGTAGTTTACTAAAGAAATAAATATTTTATCTTAAAAATATATATAAAAAATGCAATGATTGAGAAAGTAGAGATGTGGATTCATGCAGCTCTGCCACGTAGCACTCGCCGCCACAGTTCATCCAATGAATTCGATACATGTGAGTGATGATACTGCTTATGTTAAACTTACAGCTAATCCTTTCTATTTTTAGCAGTTTTACAAATAAAAAATATAACTTTTTGAGCTTCAAGAAGGAAAAAAAATCCTCAAAAAGGGCCGTTTGACTTGCCTTCATACATCGGAAATCTTTTACGTTGTTGGAATTTGAAGTCGGTCGTGAATTTAATGTGCTGACTTGTTTGACTTTAAAGAGGAATTTGCGTTTGCTCTTTTATTTGGTGTTTGTTCTCGCTTATTTAAGCTTTTCAAAGTGTACCAGAATTTAGGGAGAAAAATAGGTCAAGTAGAATTATAATAAGCTGAAATAATAATTGAAATCTAGGGACGCCAAAACCATGTTCCTGTACACCAAATGGTTTTGAATAATTCGAGAATATCGTTTAGAACTTCCATTTTTTGCTTGAAGTTTTTTTCTAATATGATATTGGAAAAATGCATATATAGCAAACACTACAGTAGGATGGAATCGACATTCAATACGCTATATTAGAAAATAGCTCTTGCACCTTTGAGCATATTCCTTGAGTTTTTAGAAAGGGTTGAGTTTTTAGAAAGTATTTATATACTCGGGAATAAATCTGATTTTCTGAAACATACCCTACCCTGGAGTGTCCAGCCGTCCACCATCTTCCGGCTAACTGTATACGGCGGCTAATTGTCATATGTTTACTAGATCTTATTTCTTGATGTACTGAATTGAACTGCACTGAATTAAATTGAACTGAACTGAACTTAAGTGAAAATTGATATATTGAAAAATGGAATCAGCATGACTGAATTAACCTTAATTTCATCAAATTGCATTTTCACTGAACTGAACTGAACTGAACTGAATTGAACTGATCTGAACTGAACTGAATTGAACTGATCTGAACTGATCTACGGATAAGTTCTGGTAAACAGGGCCAAAATGTCAAAATGGTCAAAAATCTTGGGGTTGATTGATGATGACGAAAATACCCTCCAATCGTTTATATATAGGGAGCTTCGTCCATATGCAACCTCCCCCGCCTGCAAAAAGACCGTCTTTTTGTATTTTTGTTTTAAAATCAAGACTAATATTATCTTTGCTTTCAATACCATTTTTATAATAAAATTAAACCACGTGAGCACTTTTTAAAACTCGATGGTACATTAGCACTTATTCACTATATTATAATGTTTTTTACAAGATCTATTTTAATACTATTCTTATAAATATTAACTTACAATAACAACAACAAGGTGATCACCAACCAAACAACAACAAATACAATCAATGTTGCTAATTCTCTTTCCATTTCTTATGGTGAGATAATGAATAATTTATGTATTTATTTGATTAGTTTCCGTTCCAGAAGATTTCTTTTTATTAAAAGTAAAGTCCATTGAAAGGACCGTGATTGTTGCTATCTTTTTGCAGAAGATATAACATCGGATTTCTGGTTCAGACATATCGGTGTTTGGGTCATCAGGTTTATATCTCTAGCACTCCAAGACAAACTGGAAATATTATAGAAACCAAAATGGAATCAGATTGCTGGTTTGAGGAAGAAGAAACACGTATGTAGCAATCGGTAAATTACTACATTCGAGTATACTCTTTACCTAATTTAGGGATTGTAATTAGAAGTTCTAATCAAATGTGTGAGTTTACTACTTCCGTCCCAATTAAACAAAAGAGAAAAATGCTAATATAACCATCAGTTCCGGGTTAAATGCAAATAACCCCGATATCTTGATAAATACAATTATAACCATACATTATATTTTGGATGAGTTTCTAACCAGTAAATTTTGGTGATATATGAAATTCACTTCAAATTTAATGATTACTTTTGTTTATTCATGTGGGCGTATACTTGAATTGGTCATATCAACACGTTAGAGTCATAATCACACTTAACCAAGAACTGGGGTTATAATCACGCTCAACCAAGAACTGTGAGTCAGAATCGCACTTAAACTAGAACTAAGGGTCGTCTAAGCATTTTGCCCTAAATAAAAAGATGTTTTTTTTTGTTTATTTGTATTAATTATTGTTTGAGAGCGTCTCATGTAAGGTCCCCTTACGGTAAGGGCAAACGAAAAGGAGACCACTAATGGCAGTACCAGGGGTTATTATACAATTTTATTAATTATTTGGGCCATAAAAGATAAAAGATCAAGGAAATAAAGTGAAAAGATATGTCTAAAACCTAAAAGATCAAAACAAATAAAACATTAGACCCAAAAACCTAAAAGATCAAACCAAATAAAAGATCAAGCTCAAGTATAAAAATATCAGGTTCAAACAAATATAACTCAAATAATTAAAATAATTGTATAATAACCCCCAATTTTCTAGAAAGTGTTATATTTTTGGTTTGTCATTACCGTAAGGTGCCCTTATTTGAGACTTTCTCTTATTTTTTACTAAATAATATTAAAATCATAATTATTATTAATTTTACATAACATTTGATTTAATTATTTTTAGTAGTTATTTAAGATTAAATTATTTTTTATTGTTAAATAAAAATATGTTAAACACTAATAAATCATTAATTAATAATAATTTTAAGTAACTATATGATTAAAAATTATTTAAAAATTAATAAATCATTAACTAATCAATGTTGATAAACACTAATCATTATAATTATTATATGATATGATTATAATTATAGTTAAATATGGTTAAATATTGATTATTAAATTATTATATCAATATTCTACATATTCAATATTTAATACTTATTAAACAATTACATATATTTAATATTAAGAAATTATTTAAGTTTTATCAAATAGTTACATGTATTCATTATTCAACACTTATTTAAATTTTATCAAATAGTTACACATTTTTAGCATTCATCATTTGTTTAATTCAAACTTCAAACTTCAAACATCACACATAAATCTTCAGACTTCACTTATATCGAACAAAGCCTTAGATCTATCAAATTAAAGTGTACACTCAATTTCACTTTCCATGCCTCAAACCCCCAACCAAGGACACCTAAATGTTTTTTTTTTTTGAGTAAAAAGCACACCTAAATGTGATATTGATTATATCTAGTTGAGAGATAATATTAAAAACAATTTTCTTTCATATTACTTTTAACTTATACATGTGTCCACAAAATACCAATATCAATAACATTTCATAACTTTGAGAGTTAAGTAAGAAAAATGTAAAAAATTTAAATTTCATTTTAAAAAAGTAACATTTTGCATAACTAATGAATATAAAATTGAATACGAGAAAACTGTTATAGAAATATTTTAAGTAAAATTACAGCATGTACAAAAAAACCTATAATTAACAACTTTATACACCACCTAGGCACCAACCTTCTCATTTCTATAAGGGTTACCTTGCAACATTTTCTCCGATCATTAGATTTCCAATTTCCGATGACACGGCTGCAGCCCCATATGATCTTTCACCTATTTGCCGACAATTAGTCGACCAGAACAGACGTAACAAATCTCGGGTGGCTCAACTGTAGACCTAGATGGCTCTACTTTGATGGACACCAAGGTGTTAAAAATTTCAATGTTATTCATTACTCATTCACTCATATATCTAACCATCGCTCAGAAGTGAATGACCGGTGTGGTGGTGACACAATCCTATGAAGGTTATTGTTTAGAGAGTTGGTTTTATTGGTACTAGGGATGGTGCAATTCCGATTGAGTATCAGTTCAACTTGATGCGTTGGATCATTTGGCCAATCAACAATTAAATGACGGGTTAGGAGGTTTTTAAAAATACAGCTCTTATGTTTTTTAAAAAACTTTCATGCTTAGGTTTTTGTGCATTTATATTTTTCTGGTTTTCAAGATTGTTTTACAAATATTTTTGCAAAACTTTATTTAGTTCCAATCTTTGAAAAAACCTTTTGCTAACAAACTTTTATTTAGGTTCTCATAACAAACAAAAAAATGAATAACAACCTTCCATTGAAGGTTTTTGCTAAAAAAAGAATTATATACGAAATCCACGAGAATTATCAAGTCAATCTCTGATAATGGCTATACTTATCAAATCAAACACGTCACACATTTGATGAGAGGTAAGGTTATGACACTTTTCATTTGATTTAATCAAATTGAACTAGTTTCAAATTAATTAATTAATAATAATAATAAACTTAACATAAGCTAAAATTTATTAAATAAATTTTTATTTGAATAATCTCTTGCTGTTTTTATTGAATTGAAAATTACTGTTAAGGACGGGAAGGTTTTACCTTTTTTTACACCATGGGATCAATATGAACCCCCGTGTGAAGGGCAAATGCAAAGCAGATCGCAGTCGCAGTCGCGTGGCAGGCACTCACTATAAATACCAAGAACCACTTCCTCCCTCAAAGGTTACCTACAGGCTACAGCAATCTGATTCTCTCCCCCAAAAAAACCCATTGATTTCTCGTCCTCTTCAAATTCAGAGTTTTCACGCACACACAGTCGTTTACTCATACTTGCTTGCTGGGATTCAACTGCCAACTCCCCCCCGCCGCCCTCGCCGGCTTCATTCATCACCGGCCCGCGTCAGGTTAGAATTTGACTTGCTTTTTTGCCGTTACATTCACTCTTTTCTGACGTTGGCATTGCGATGTACAAGAGCCCTTCTTTTCCATTTTATTAACTGTAATTTAATTGCTCGATTTCTATCTGGGGTTTATTTTGGAGGGATTTTTTTGAACTGAATTATTGATGGATGTGTAGTAGGGTTTGACTTTAGAGTGTATTGATGCATTTTTTTTTGTGGGTTTTGGGGTGATATTATCAGCATTTGTTTTTGTTTTTATGTTGAACAGTCGAGTGATCAGGAATTTGTTTTTTGCTGGCCTGGATGAACCTCTGAATCTGAATTCTGTGGGAAAGAATGCATTTTGAGTCAATTTTTGGATTTGTGTGAGTCATTTATTTGCTGTAATTGTGGGTTTGGTTCTTATGCATGCAAATTTCCTTACTTTATTTCGAATTTCTTATATTGATCTCTTTTATACTCCCCCTATTTTTTGCATTGAAAAATAGGAGCAGAAGAATTGGTTTGGTAATCCATACTAGTGGAGTATTATGGTTTAAGGAAGGGCCCTAAGGAAATGAAAAATCAGGGTGGTGTGGGAGTGTTTCTGACTGGTTTTGATGTGATAGATAGCTCCTGAAGTATTTGATTTAAGGTTGTTGAGGTTAAGATGATGAAGGCCATCAGCAGTTTTTAGGTCAAAGATATCTGCTTTTGGAGTTGCCTTCTATTTCGGTGAAGTCAATTTTGTGTGAATGCTTATGAGGGATTTCTTATGTTGGCTTTTGTTGGATTCTGAGTATAGAAACTTTATCTGTAAATTTCTACATGGCTTGGACGGTGCTCTTCAGAGTACATTGATTGCTACTTTTTTGTATTTCCATATAAATTCCTCTATCAATGTCTCATTCCATCTTTGTTTCCTGTTGCAGTAAAGAAGGTTTCTGCTGTAAGATCCCAAGAGAAATCTTGAACAAGATTATCTAGTTGATGATTTGTATGCTGCTGTTGGCCTGAGGAGTTTATAGGATGTCAGGTCTACTTAATGTACTGTTCCTCCCTTCAGGCTTATCTTCATCTTTCATGAAATAATTTTGCTTTGGGGATTGGGGATTCTGATGCCTCTTATCAATTATAGACATGCTAATGCAACAGTTTTCTTTCTTAAGTTGCATGAAATTTGGATCACTTTCAAACTTTGATGTTAGTTTCAAGTATCCCTGATATATTTTCCTGAACCACCTGAAATGTCTCTGTGCAGTCCGGATTGAATGGATCAAATTCAAATCTCCCAGAATCTGCTGGAAGACCTTTCCCAGCCCAGTCTGGCTCAACTAGTACTGTTCTGAATCATTCTGGTACATTATATGCTTTAATTTTCAAGTTCATTCTAGTGATAAATTACCTCTATGTAATTCTTAGATTTTCTTGTTCTCACTTTTGTAGGAAGCATTCAAGGGATGCACGGGATGCATGGGAACTTTAATCTCTCTAATATGCCTGGCAATTTTGCATCTAGAAGCTCTGCAATGCTTTCTGGACAACCAGGTGGTGTTCAACAAGTATCAGGGGGCTCATCAAGTGGGCGTTTCACAATTAATAATCTCCCTGGTGCCCTTTCTCAGGTATCTTGGATGATTATACTGTTTGCTATGTAGAACTGCTACAGTCGTTACCATGCAGTACAGCTTACAGTACAGTTTGCTATATAGCTTACAGTACAGCTTTTCAACTTTGAACTATGATAGTCATTGATCCATCTTGAATGCAGATGTCTCTTGGCGGTTCTCATGGTGGACATTCAGGGGTAGCGAATAATGGAGGTATGAGTGCAGATAGATCAACCTCTTTGATTTCCCATTTTCTTTCACTTTTAACTGTACTTTGATGTTCAGGTGCACTACAAAATCTAGGAAATTCAGGACGCATCGGAAATCCAATGGCTAATTATGTTAGTGGTGGGAACATACCTAGGAATTTAAGCTCCGGGGGAGGATCAAGCTTGCCTGGTGTTGCTTCACGCTTGAATTTAGCGGGTACTATTTCTTTCAGCTAAGAGAATATGAGAAGAAAAATTGAATCAGAATTTTATATGTTTAACTTCTTTAAAGCTATCTATGCATTTACTAGTCAAAAATTGAGAAAATCACTTTTATGGTCTCGTAACGTATACTGATTTGTTTATTTTATATCGTTAGCTAATATCTTATACTCTCAGATCCACAGGTAGTTTCTATGCTAAGTGGTTCTTATACTGGTTCTGGTGTTCCAATGTCCCACAACCAATATCAAGGCAGCAGTGGTAGTTTTACTTCTTTGCTGCTGAACGATTTGAATCCTCATGAAGATGCTGCTTTTGATGTTAACGATTTCCCTCAGCTTGCTGGACGCCCTTCTTCTGCTGGTGGTTCACAGGGTCAGATAGGTAATAAAAGGTTTAACATCGTTTATTTTTCAGTTCTTCACGTCTCCTTTCACTTTATGGGATTGCTTGCTTATGCAGGTTTCCTTCGGAAACAAAATGTTGGGTTCAATCAACAAAATCAAGAGTTCAGTATTCATAATGAAGATTTTCCTGCTTTGCCAGGATACAAAGGTGATTTAATTTTATTAAGTTGAAACTTGAAACACCAAGTTTAATGATCAGACTTCCCTATTATATCTGGCCTCATAATGTTTTGATAAAATGTTCATCTCTATTGCTGGATATGAGTGTTTGATAGCCTATGTTATCAATAAAAGATTGTAAAGAAAACGAGAAAATAAATCGTCGCTATTCGGGTTTATTGGTTGTTTAGATCAGTTTGTCTTTGGAAGGTAATACTTTGTGGTACTTAATCTGTTTAGAAAATTCCAAAAATTAAAGAGAAAATAAGAGTAACCTTCTTCACTCATTTGTTGTGTCTCATACTCTCATCTATTATCAAGCTGATATGTAATTAGTCATTTTGAACAGGTGGCAATGTTGACTTTTCTATGAACATGCACCAGAAAGAACAGCTCCACAATTTATCATCTATGATGCATTCCCAAAACATGCCTGTAAGTTTCCACACAAAAAATGCGATCACGTGAAACTGGATGCTAAAGAGCCATTTATTTATTTTAAGTTTCTGCAATGCTGCAGTTGGGAAGGTCTTCAGGTGTGAATTTTGGAGGAGCGAGCTCATCACATTTTCAGCAAACCCAACAGCATGGTTCATCGACAAATGGCTCTGGGATGTCCTTTTTACCTTCGAACTATCAAAATTTCCAGGACCTTCACTTTCATGATCATGAGGTACATTCTTAGCTGCTTAGTAAAATATTGGAGTTTTCTTACAAATTATGAGTGTCTAAATTAGGTCTTCCCCCTCTTTTTAGATATAGCCACAATTGTATTGCTAGTGATAAGTATTGAAGGCTTTGAATGACCACTTACTTGAAACTTTGAATAAAATAGGCTCGTAATATGGCACAGCCTGCATCTGGATCAGGAAGTTCAAATTTGCCAAACACAATTCCTGGTATGGCACCTTATGAGCAACTCCCTCAGCAGTATCAGCAGTTCCAAAAGCAGTCGTCATATTTCCGCTTGGCCACTCCATATAGGGATCAAGAAGTTAAACCTGCTCTGCCTTCACAAGGTCCTGCCGATAAGTATGGAATGCTTGGGTTGTTGAACGTCATGAAAATGGTCAACCCGGCATTATCATCACTTGCTCTGGGTATTGATCTAACTACACTGGGCCTAAACTTGAACTCATCAGAAAGTATTTACAAGAAGTTTGCATCTCCTTGGTCTGATGAACCTGTCAGAGGAGATCCCGAGTACAACATCCCAGAGTGTTATTATGCTAAGTCTCCTCCTGAACTAAAAGTGAGCAATCTAACTTTTGGAAACTAAGACTACTAGTTGGTTTACATATAGAGTGCAATAATTAACATTCAATTTGTTGCAGCCAAGTCACTTTTCGAAGTTACGGCCAGAGACGCTGTTTTATATATTCTACAGGTAACAACTATGTACCTCCACACCCTTCACTTTATTCCGTTGGTTTGATGTTCAGAAACTTATATCCCATTTCTTCTTTGCAGTATGCCCAAAGACGAGGCACAACTTCTTGCGGCTAATGAACTGTAAGTCATTTTTTTGATGATGAGACTAAATCGTTTAGTTTCATTGCAAAACACTCCGTGACTGATTGTTGATGCATAATGCTCGTGATTCGTGAGACTCCATAGTAAATACCAGAAATCCTTTGAATTCCACTCATTGTTGCATTACAGATACAATAGAGGATGGTTCTTCCATAGAGAAACCCGCTCTTGGTTTGCGAGGGCAAAGAACATGGAGCCTCTAGTCAAGGGACCGACTTATGAGAGAGGCTGCTACTTCACCTTTGATCCTAATACCTGGGAGACAGTACGGAAGGTCTTGCTCGCATCCACAAACATCAATTTCATTTTAATAATGATCTTCCATGTATACATACGATTCACTTCAAATGCGTGTATCTTGCAGGATAACTTTGTTTTGCAGTACGAGATGATTGAGAAAAGACCGGTGATCAGCAACCAGCAGTCAACAGCAGTAGCTTAGACACATAATTATCGACATGCACTCTTACTTCTATATACTAGTATTTGGTTTCAAGATAGATATAGGAAGGAACTTTGCCCGAATTCTTGGAAGAGTCTTCATCTTAGTGGAAAGTGCAAGCACAAGATAACTTATGGATATTAATTTGTTTGTCTCATGGTTATACAAAAAGAACCTTGTAGATACATCTTCCTATTTCATTGTAGCCTCTGCTTTGTGATTGCACATTGTTATTAAAAGATGAGAAAATAAATCAAAATATCAAAACCAACGGTCACCGCTAAAGCTTCGACATTGTAGAAAAAAATATCTTAATCGGATTATATATGTCCAATGAACAAATCAAGTCAATTGATATTTAGAGTATAGAGCTTTCTTCAGCTTGGAGTAGCAGATCATTGTTGTAAAAATATGCTAACATGAGCTCCACAGGCAAACAAAAAAAAGTTGTATGTGCACTCTAATTACACTAAAATTATATTTCAAATCAAAAATAAAATAGTAATAATGTACTCTGTAGTCCTTAATTCAAATTTCAAAAAAAGAAATCATGTTCTTTGTTTTAGTGGGAATAACTACTGTTCAGCTCACTGAAGATTTAGTCATATAATCCACAACCGTTGGATTTAATCTAACGGCCATATAATGAACATGATTATATTCTATTTTTTTCCAAACTCGTAAATATAGTAAAACAGTTTGACGTGTTATGTTATTACTGGATAATAATTGACTCAACGTTTAGACAAATTCTATAAACTAGACGTAGAATTTCCTTGTTTTAATATACTTAATTATTTGAGATCTTAAAAAAGAAAAAAAAAAGATTGTGGGGGTGGGGAATGTGGATACATTTTTGAAAGGGATCAACATGGTTTTAGGAAGGGCTACATTTCAAATTAGTCCACTTAATAATTAAGATTTTTTGTTACTAGGAAAAAAAAAACCCCTGAAATTGCACGGAGTTTATCAAATATCAAGAAGGAGGTGGTTGATGTTTCAAACGTAAAAAGAAAACCGCCAAAAAAAAAAAAAACAACCGCAGTCTTATGTACCATGATGATTTCGGCAGTTGCAAAAACATGGCTGCCATCTACCGCTTCCTCTTACTCTCCTCTCTGTTTCTTCACGTTTCGTCGCTCCAAATCCTGTCCAAAACCAAGCTCCAGAAATGCGAAAAGGTTTCTGATTCCAAAGACAACCTCGACTGCAACTACAAGGTGGTCATCGACTTGGCAGTTCCCAGCGAATCGGTAAGCGGCGAACCTTAAATTCATCTTCCTTACATGGGTTTTCGCTTTCCCCATTTGTTCTTACATCTTCTTGTCTTGTGGGTCCCAGAGTGGGAGGGAGGCTTCGATGGTGGCCGAGATTGTTGAAGTGGAGGAAAATTCATCGAGTAATATGAGGACACTCAGAGTTCCACCTGTTATAACTGTCAACAAGTCCGCTGCTTATGCTTTGTACCACCTCAGTTACATCAGAGTATGTTTCATCATGGTTCAATTGGTTTGTTAGGGATTTACGATTCTATTTTTGAAAGAGTGAGTGATTAATTCAGGGATGGAAATTGTATTTTTAGATAATATCATATCGATTGGGGTGAAAAGAAAGTATTTTTATGGGGAAGAAGTTAATTTTCTAGTGTTTGAATGATTAGTAGATGGTGGTTTTCATTCTTAGGGATGTAAATTTGAGAACTTATGGTGTGGTAATTATCGGAACATTGCTGGTGTTTAGGTCATCTTTTGAGTTGAATTCTCCTTTCTTGGATTTTCTTCCCTGATTTCACATGATTTTAGTTCCGCCTCTCCATTGAAGCTTGTATTTTTTCGTAAGAAAGTATATTTGAATCTATAATAGAAGGTTGATGTTTTGGAAGATAAGTGAAAGGTTGAAACTTGGAATATATGTTGGCTGTTGTTTGTTTACTGAGGCTACATTTTTCTGCAGGATGTTGCTTATAAGCCGGCTGAGTTTCATGTTGAGACTCGGAAATGCGAGGCAGACTCGGGGGCAGATGTTGTGCAGATATGCGAAAGGCATGTAAATCGAATGTTACTTCCATCACTTAATTATATCTTCTTCTTTGATATATGATGTTACTGAAAGATATCTAGCTAAGCAAATTGTTGTTTTGAGTCTCATAAAGTGATTTTCTTCCATGAAATATGATGTTGGTGAAAGATACTCAGTTAAGTAAATTGCTGTTTTGAGTCTTGTATAGTGATTTTCTTCCAGTTGACTTATCTGACTGCTCTCATATCATGTTCATAGGTTGCGAGACCCGGAAGGTCATATCATTGAGGAAACTCGGGTAAAAAGTTTCATGTTTAAAACTTTTTTCTAATGTTCATTAAGTGGCACCATTTTTATAATCATTAAATGCCATTTTCAATTTTCTGAATTTTTGCCTGCCTTTTCTGCATCTAGCCTACTTGTTGCCCATGTGGAGACCAGCGTAGGGTGCCTTCATCATGTGGAAACTATTGTAAGTTTAATTATAATCACAGAAATGTTTTCCTCTAGTGAAATGTTTGAAATAATGTATTCTTTCTTGTGTTTATGCTCTATCAGTTGACAAGTTAACGAAGGGCAAGAAAAATACAGCTCACTGTCTTAGGTTTCCAGGTGACTGGTATGAATCATCCTATTAAAGCTTCATTCGGTTCAATTCGTAGAATAAATGAACTATTCTTCTCTGTTGCATAAAGAGCTTGGTTTGCAAGTAGTTTGACTTTGAGTAATGAATTGATTCTTATTCACGAGATTTGGCGCATTTAAGGATTTTGTAACCGTGTATTTTCTATACTCAGGTTTCATGTATTTGGTATTGGACAAAGCTCTGTCGGATTTAATCTACGAATTCAAATCAAGACAAATTCTAAAACATCAGTGAGTATCTTCATTAGGTGAATTTTGTTTGAATTTGTTGCCATGCTTACATTCAGAAATGTTCCATTTTTGACTTGGAAGACTTCTATCAGGAAGTTGTACTTGGTCCTGAAAACCGAACTGCCACTTCTGGTGACAACTTCTTGAAAGCTAATCTTGTTGGGGATTATGTTGGATATCAAAGCATTCCATCCTTGGATGATTACTACCTCGTTATTCCGAGACAGGTATAACTCTAGGCTAACTTTTTTGTAAATCTTTTCAATTTTCTTTTGATACAGTGAAAATCTTGTCCTATGACCTTGTTTTGTTAAAGGGTGGTCCAGGTCAGCCACAAGACCTTGGAACCAACTTTTCTATGTGGATGCTTTTGGAAAGAGTGAGGTTTACTTTAGATGGTGTCGAGTGCGACAAAATTGGTGTTGGCTATGGTGCTTACAATGGACAGCCAGATTTTTGTTCCGCGCCTTATTGGAGCTGCCTTCATAATCAGCTCTGGAACTTTTGGGATGTGAGAATTTTTCTAACCTTTATAGCTACATCATCCTTGTTTTTAAGGTGTAATTTTCAAGTAGTTTCTTCTTTCAGACTGATCAGAACAGACTGAGTCGAAAGCAGGTCCCGCTTTATTGTGTGCAAGGAAGGTTTGAAAGGATAAACCAGCATCCAGTAATGTTTCAGAGATACTCAATTTTTTCAGAATGTGGAATCATCATATGCATATTTGTCATCATTAGACTAATGATATTTCACTAATGTTAACAGAATGCTGGAAATCTTGCATTTTCCATAGGAATAACTGAAGTTCTGAACACAAACCTTTTGATAGAATTGAGTGCTGATGATATCGAGTATGTCTACCAAAGGAGTCCGGGGAAAATAGTGAGCATTGAGGTCCCCACTTTTGAAGCACTAACTCAATTTGGGACAGCAACAATAACCACAAAGAATGTAGGTGATGTGGAAGCATCATATAGCCTCACGGTAAATAATCGGCCTTTTGGTTGTTAGTTGTTACTGTACTGATTTTACTTCTGCACTGTTTGATTTGTTTGTGCCTCTTGCAGTTTGATTGCTCAGCAGGAGTCACCCAAATGGAGGTACTTTGGTTTGGTTTTGCTTCATTGTTAATGTGTTAGTGTTGATGTTAATGTTTTTGTGACTGTTTTTATTGTTTCTAGGAGCAATTTTATATCATGAAGCCGAATGAAGTTATAACCCGGTCGTTTAAACTGTATCCGACATCTGATCAGGCAACGAGATATGTCTGCTCAGGTAAAGTTTTGTTTTACCTCAAACTGTTTCCAAGAAGTTAGACTGTTTCATCCAATTGCTCTAGATTCATGCAGCCATATTAAAGGACTCGGGTTTTGGTGAAGTGGATCGAGCCGAGTGTCAGTTCACTACTACAGCTACTGTCATTGATAATGGAACTCAGGTAAACTGATTCTTTATGGCCTTAAAATGACTGCAACCAGATACTTATAAAGAGCTGAATTCGGAAGTTTTTACTGAATTTCAGATCCCATTTGAACCTCCAAAGACAAGCATGAATGGTTTTTTTGAGTCCATTGAGGATGTTTGGAACAAATTGTGGCATGCTCTAGCAGAGATTGTCTCTGGAAAAAGTTGCAGGTTCTTACATATCTCATGAAGTAGTTTTAGGTCTTCACTTCTCTTTTTAATTATTTGTCATGTTTTCTGTATGATGAAACATTGTATGCTGAATCTAATGGACAGTAATAACTGTGCGGGATTTTTCGACTTTGGATGTCATATACAACACCTCTGCATGAGCTGGGTAATCTTGTTTGGCCTTTTAGTGTCAATTTTTCCAACAGGTAAGAAGATATATATTCATTACAAGAAAAAAAAAAGAGCTGAACATTTGGAGAAAACATTCAAGTGTTGTTCTTATTTGCTGCAGTTATAGTGATCTTGTGGCTCTTACATCAGAAAGGCCTATTTGACCCTCTCTATGACTGGTTTGAGGACCATTTTTCAACAGCCAAAAACAAGAAAGCTCCTCAAATCCATCACAGGATGATGGATCATCGCAAACACGAAGAAAGGCCCGAGAATCACCGGCCTGTGCATAAAAGACGGAAAACTGCTCATGATCATCAGATTCATCACAGACACAGGCATGTTCACGGAGACATCGATCATCAGCATCACCATGTCCACAGAGACAGGCCAAACAAACATGGGAGAACAAAGAGTCTGGGTTCCAAACAGGAAGCTCATGTTGAGGACTTGAGGCACCATAGGCATCATGCAAAGCGAAGAGAAATCGTCGAGGAATATGATGTATAACAACTAGTAACTGTTATTGCTTACATTTGATGAACATGGAACAAAAGATTGGAGAAGTTGCCTACTTTCATTGCTTATATTTCTTTTTCCTGTGTATTTTTATTTTTTCTATGAGTGTCTTTACAAAACAACCTAAGCAAAACTTTCTTTAACCATTCATTCTGTGTGACTTCTGTACAACTTGAGCCTATTGATCAAAATGATTCCCATCATATCATTCATAAATAGTGTGCTATTGTTCTTGCTCTGACTTGGTTTTTTCAGAGAGATGGACATGGAAGCCATTCGGGAACTGTAATCCGGGCATTCGTAATATTTCACCTCCCTTTATGGCTTTGCACCTGGTGAAATCAGACAGTAATTCAGTACAACTCTTGCAGAAAATAAAGTGCAGAAATATGATAATCTTGAACATTATTCTTACTTGTACTTAGTAACAAGACAGTGAAGAAAGACAGCCATTTGAAGCTTTGTGAAGTCAGTTCCAACACAGAACCTCATTCCTCCTCCAAATGCCATGAAATTTCTCGTGGCGCCATTTATATCGACTCCCTGAACATAATCAAGTTATCAGTAAGATGCATAACAGATAAGGATCAATGGCTAAAACAGGCACTTCATACTACAAAAAAAATTTCTTACCTCCCATCTCCATGGATTGAACTCCAGAGGATCCTTATATTTGGAGGGATTTAGATGCACGGCCGGAGGGCAAACCATAACCGCCCAACCAGCAGGAATGGTATAGCCTGCATCAGAATTTCAGAGAAAAAACAATCAAGTTTAGCTTCTTCTTCTTCATTTTTTTTCAACAGAATTTCCAAGAAAGAAGTTTCTTTGAAAAATGTATACATACCCTTGAAGTTGATATCTGTAAGTGCTTTTCTGAAAATCCCAGGTACAATATTTGCCAACCTAACAGTTTCAAATATAACCTTAAATGTAAAACTCATGGACTTGAATTCACTCCAAGAAAGTGGGGAGTCAGGATTATCTCTCTTCTTGATTATAGCTTCATGCTCTTCCTGCAAAATGGGATTAGGCCATGTTAGCCAGTGCATATTCTGTGAAACTTTATGCGAAAACTACATAAGATTTCTCTCTAACTTACTGTTAGTTCTTGCAAAGCCAGCGGATTTTCGATCAGCAGCTTTACTGCCAAGGTTAAAGCCAAGGAAGTGGTTTCAAAGCTGGCAAATAGTAACACAAACATCAAATCAAGAGCAATAGCCTCTGTAAGAAGAGTGTCCTCCTTTTTGAGTTCTTGCAAAACATAGTCAAAGAAATCAGTTTGCTCTTTCCTAGGATTCATTCGTCGTTCTTGCAACATCGCTTTCAACATCTTCATTGCCTTGTTCCTTCCCTAATCATTCAAAGCAACATCCAATTCAATATGCATTTCCAAGAAAACCAAGAACACTTTTCAATCATCATCTTAGGTTTTCCATGAATAATACATACCTTTAGGCACTTATTATAAGCTGTTCCTGGAATGTTCATAGGAAATGAAATCAACCCCTGGATGAAGGCTTCAAAATTTTCTCTTAAATTCTCTGATGACTCATTTGTATCATAGCTTATCAGCTTCTTCGCGGTCAGATCAAAAATCAACTGCAAGAACATCACCAATGTAAGTATTTTCCACTGACTGATTCAACATTAGAATGAGGTAAAATCAACAAAGTTTTGCGAATCCTTACGCTTGCAGTTGCATCTTTCATTTCAACTGAGTTCTTGACACACCACATCTTTAAGTCCCTATTTGCAGCCTGTTCCATGTCTGTAAGCATTTTCTTGAGGCCCTCGGGGCCGAACAGATTCAGCACCATGTTCTTGAGGTACTTGTACATGAAACCATGAAGCGAGCCGACATTCTGCTTTCCAAAGATCTCAGTGAAAGTATCAGGATACCAGCTCTGAAACAACTGCCCTTCTTTCTGAAAAATGAAGTAGTTAAGATCTGAGTCTGTGGACACAACAACAGGCCTACAAACCAAACTAGTCTTGAATATAGGACCATATCTGCAATCATCAAATGGAAAATATTTGTCAATTTCTTGCCTTTTCTTGAATTCATTTACATGAATTTGAATGTCAAGATCATTTTTTTTTGACTTACCTCTTCATTCTTTCTCTTACGAAGGGATTAATGTCAAATGTGGAAGTAGGAGCAAAGAAGGCAAGAGTTTCACCAATAAGTGGCCATCCAAATGAACCAGGAGGAAGCATCCCATTGCATTTTGGATGCCTCCATCTGTGTACATAATGTACAATGCACAAAACAACCAAACTTGCACCAATGCACAGAGGTATATAGACCATCTTTATTCTTAACTAGTAGCTAAACAAATGAAAGAATGAATGAATCAAGAAATGAAGAGAGGTGAAAAGGGTTGTTTTTGCTGAAGAAGTAGTGCAATATTCTTGAAGACAAGAAGTAAGCAGAAAAAGCTGGCATGTATCTTGGTAGCAGAAAATGATTCTACTTAAATAGGGAAGTACTCCTCGTTATCAGCTCAAACTGCACACTTTTCTTATTGACCTGTCTCGTGCACACTTTACTTATACTATATGACGAATTTTATTTATACATCCATTCTCCTCCACTCATTCTCATATACTTATTCACATCTACTTATTTTTACCACCGTTTTGAGAGTCACCTCCCGGTCTACAACTTGAGCTGAGTCGGAGGGAGTAAATTTTTTATAAAAAATATTTTAATAAAAAAAAAGTGCATAAAGTTTGTGCCTTTTTGGGTGTAGTTTGTGCAGAAGTTGGTTTGCACAAAAAGCTGTACAAGTAGTTGGAGATAAATTAGAAAAAGGCAAAGGGAATAATTTTTGTGCCCCTTATCTTTGGTCAACTGGGGTGCCATTAAAAATAAGGGTAGCATGATTTGGTGATGAAGTTAAGTGGATGCTTCCTTTACCAACACTCTCTGTCTGATTCATCTTTGAACTCTGTAATGACCTTAAAATATGCAGGAACATGGATGGAGCACAAGGCAGAATAATGGCATTTTCTAATTAATCTCTGAGAGAGAGATAAAATTAATGGTGGCCATTTTTTTCTTTGTTCTAGATTTGCAGGCCTCGAACAAGTATGAAACCAATCTATGGATCATCATCGTCGTCATATGTATATTGGAGAATCTCAACTCAATGATTTAACCTTGAAAATCTTTGCTAAATTTCTTTGTTGTTATCTACCTGCAAATTAATATTGGGATATGTTGGCTAATATTATTACACGTCTAATTACTACTTCCCTTTGCTGAGGAGTCCAAATTACAAATAATTCACTTCCATATTTATTGGAAAGTTCACAGTTCGATCATACTTTAGGCTGATGATTATTAATAACTCGGCTGAAGGACTATACAATGCATTAGGGAGCTAGTAGGGGCCGGTAGGTAAAGTGAATAATTCTGGTAATTGTTAGAGGTGTTAGTTCGGGTTAACGGTGAGTTGATAAAAATGAATTTGTGTTGAGACATGTCAGGCTAAATTGGGTTGTGTCAAGTTGATTTAACGGATGTTCGATCTATTTGTCGAGTATGTTGCGTAATTTTGGATAGGGTTAAATTTGAATTCAGGGGTAGGGCCTATATAAGATACTATTCATTCAATTCAGTTCAATTAAGTCCACAAAAAAAATTTAGTTCAGTAAAAAATAGTTTTATGAAATTTGAGCTAATTTAGTCATATTGGTTATATATTTCGGTAAATGATTTTTGACTTTAGTCAACAAGAAATAAACTCTGGATAATAGAGTCTGAACTACATTTGATCACCAAAGAAGTATACAATCCAATTTGTTAGGTTGAAGACAAATTCTCATTCACTAAATATAATAATAATGCTTAACAGGTAAAAAAAATCGAGTTTGAAAAAATCAACATTTATCTCCGGTCTCACATGAGACATTCTCTAAGCTTCTCATCCCTTAATCTAGCAAATGTAAATCACTTGGGTTATAGATGAAGTGGACTTGTACAACCTTAGCCTGGTGCAATCTAGGTTTAAACTTCCCTTTTTCCTAAATTGCTTTATCAGGGAAAAAAAAGTAGTGTAGTAAACGTGTTCTTTACATTTCTGAAATGTGAAAAATGAAGATGGAACACAATTTTACTAGAATCACTATAAGGCACATCTATTTTGCATATTTTGTAGCAATTTTTGACATTTTATTCATCTCCATTGTTAATTGACCAATTGGCTGGTTGTTTAAGGAAAATTGGATCTCCTCCTAGATACTATTTGTAAAGTCCGTAGACTTAATTGGCTAATTTGTGGAAAGTGATGTTCCAACATCAACAGACGGGTATCAGTACAGAACAGAAGTTGCGGACAAATTGATGACAGCACAGGGTTTAATTATGGTATATGGATATGGCGGAATATTACTGCATGTATTATTTATGGAATAAATACAGTCCATGTCCAACGTTATTTATGGAATAAATACAGTCCATATCCATCTCCAATTCGGAATTATTTATGGAATATTTGCAGAGATTTACTTGGATTAGGAAAAGGAAATTCTGCTATATTTTAGGAGTTGGATATATTCAGGATTCTTTCTTCCAGGCTGTTAACGAACTGAATAAGAGTTATTATGGAAGAAGAATTCCTCTGCCGTGGAAATTGTTGAAGGACACGGCTCTGAGCTATAAATGGGACAACAGCTGCAACGCCAAAGCTACCGTTTTTACTGAACTACAATTCTGCATTCAGAATTGTCCATAGCGGCGATAGGCAGCAAGGTCCTCTAAAACTTCATGATTCCTACTCTGGGACATGGAAGTTTAGTAGTGTAATCACACGCCATAAAATCTCGGGAGGAGGTGATCCAGCGTCAACGGAAGTTGAGACCGGTGGGATTCGGTTAAGGCAGGATTGGCAGCAAGGGATTTGCAGATCCACAATAGAGTAGTAAAGATAAGTTATTGTATAAACTGTATCTTTGACATACTAGTGGATGATTACATTACTAGGCTTGGCCCCGCAGACGTAGATGCGTTGCATCGAACTGCGTAAACAATTGCTGGTGTCATTTACTTTCTGCACTTTACATTATTTCATGTTGGAACATCATGATAGGCAGAACTAGTTAAATAGCAATTGTTTGAATTAACGTAGATAGAATTTCAATTGGTATCAGAGCTGAGTCACCTTTTGTTTATCCTCTTGCGAGGTTGGTGAGATCAGATCTATCTCTGATGTCAAGGAATTTTGAAAAACTTCTGAAACGAAGTAATGAGAAGAAAGGTTTCTACAACAAACCTTACCAAGCTAAAGTAAGGGAGGAGCCCAATCGAGCACCTGAAGGTTCAAAACATGCTGGAAAACTGCAGTGCAGGGAATGTGATGGATACGGACACATAAGGGCTAACTGTGCAAATCTAAAATCTACTGTGGCAAAAGCTTACATTGCTACATGGAGTGATGAAGAAGAAGAAGAAGCCCAGAAAAGTGAGAATCAGTTTGTCTCCTTTGGTGCTAGAATTGAGGAAATTGAGGAAACACCTGTACTGGAAGAAAACTCTGGGTCATGTTCCGACATCATGGTTATGGAAGATTTAAGTGAAGATGTGACAGTCATTAGTTCAGTTTCATCTGATGTAAGGACTATCAGGAATAAGGTGGAGGACTTAATTCGTGGTGCCATGATAGATGAAGAAACTATTGAGGATTTGAACTTGCAGTTGAAAGTCATGACCAAGAAGGCTGCAGACGCTGAAACCTTGAATGAGACACTGAAGCAGAAGTGGTCTGACATGTCAACTAGAGCGAAAACTGCAGAAATCTCCCTTGAGGTCACTAGTAGAAAGCTTGAAATTATGATCAAGAGAGCTGAGTCAGCTGAAACCACTATTCAGAAGCTAAACAAAGGTACTGCGCAGTTGGATGACCTTCTTGGTATGGGAAAGAATGCTGGAAACAGGTTTGGCCTAGGCTATGAGCAAAAGGTTAAACTTAAGCAACCTGTGATAGCTAAGGATCCACTGCCCCAGAGAAATGATAAGAGTATATCGTTTGTATCTAAAGGAACAGTTGTGCCAAAACCTGTAGCTGATCAATCTGAAGGATGGAAGGAAATCAGAAGAGCCCCACCGAAGTGCTGTGAGTATTGTATGATGCAAGGTCACTCTGACTATCAATGCAGAAAGCTGCTTCGGGATATCATGTTCGGGAAACAGTTCTCCTCATGTCCCAACATGGAGCCAACGATGAGAACCAGGCTGACCAAAAAGGTATGGGTTCCAAAAACCTCACTTAAATGCCTTGTTGTGCATACCTGTATAAGTGCATATTCTAGAGACACATGGTACTTTGACTCTGGATGCTCTAGACATATGACTGGGTCTCGGAAGTTTATGAGCAATGTCGTTCCTTATCATGGTATAGTCAAATTTGGTGATGGTAAGATCAGCAAGGTTGTAGGGAAAGGTGATTTACAGATTCAAAATCTCCCTATTTTTCATGATGTCTTGCTGGTTGAGGATCTAAAGGCAAACATAATCAGTATTAGTCATCTCTGCGATAACAAGCTTACTGTGCACTTTAATGATAAAGAGTGTACTGTCCAACAAGGGTCCAAGGAAGTATTTACTGGAGTGAGATCATCAGATAATTGCTATGTCTTACAACAGGATGTTCAGTGTCTAGTCACAAAGATGGATGAGTCAGATTTATGGCATAGGAAACTTGGACATGCCAACATGAAAACCTTAGCCAAATTATCAAGAATTCAGGGTGTAAGTGGAATACCAGTACTGATGTATCAAAAGGAAATTACGGGCAGCCCTCGTCAACAGCGAAAGCAGACCAGAAGTTCACAATCTGTTGTACAGGATGTTGCAACATCGCGTAATCTGGAATTATTGCACTTGGATTTGATGGAACCAGCTTACATACCTAGTGCTACAAACTTACATGTTAGAGAACATGCTGATTCAGTGGAGGTTTCAGTGGCTCAAGATGCTTCAAAACAGGATGTTTCGGATGCTACAATCTTTTGTGAAGAAGGTTCCCTATATGGCGATACAATATCAATGGCTGATTTCCACCATTCTAAGGGGTATAAGAATCTACGTAGTCCGAAAGAATCACCGAAAGCTTGGACTATGCGACTCAGGCACTCTCTTGTCAAACAGGGCTATCGTCGAGGGGGAGTAGACTGCACTTTTGTCGGTGCTCGTACTTGAGGTACATACCCTTATAATCTGTATAGTTGTTATTTATTTCTCATAAAAATAAAAACACAAAAATAGTAGTATTGGTCCTCGATGTTGCAACATGCTTGAGTTCTGGATGCATGGTTTTACTGATGTTGCAACATGAGTGAGTACTCGATTGTATTGTATTCTGTGAAGATGTTTGAGTCCGAGGTAAGAGGATTGACAGCGACAACAAGGATTTCAATAGCCTAAATGCTAAGCTTTGTTCTATGAGGATTTGATTAAATTGTTGCGGGTTGTGCATGGGCATTGATATGATTTTCTTTGGATTCACTGTTCAAATCCCGATGCGTAGGCCCTCTATGTTATGTTCAGAGTGTATTTGAGTGATGATAATGGTAAGAACTCTGAGTTGAAGTAACAAGGAGTTGGTATTGACTTGAGTGTTGGTGCTGATGTTGCAACGTCAGAACAACCTGGAGGTGCTGGAAATTTAAGGAGTATTGATGAAGAAGTTTCTGTACTTATATCTGCACAAAGCACTTCTAGACAACAGAGGATGACGAAGCTACTCATAGTCCTCTCATATCGGATACTCTGGTCATGGATCACAAGCACAACCGAAGTTAGTGAAGCAAAATTTGCAACGAGGTCTCTAACTACCCTAATCTGCATTCAACCAGATATTTTGTTGATTTTCTGGGTTGCATATGCATGAGTACTTTGGTGCAGTGTGTTTGTTGGTGAAAAAACTTGAAGGATTGAAACTGCCTTAAGTAGAGCTTCATATTTGAGAACTACCACTGTTATTCGTTGTTGATTGTTTTGAATCTGGGCAGTGGTGGATTTGGGTTGCAAATTAGAGAACGAGTTCTAGTTTATCCTGGTGATTTTGGACTGTTTTGGTTAAACTAGACCTCTGTATGGTGTTTTGATCTCGTGCTGATAGTTTGAACTGAGTAATTCTTGGTTATGAATGATATTAAGAACTCAGGTGTTGACCATAGGGGGAGTTGATTCTGGTTTGAATGTTTAAAGGTGATGTTGTCCATGTTGGAACATCAGAACAACCAATTCTGTACCTGGTGACGTTGAAACATCAGTCTGTGCACAGAGTGAATCAGCTCAAGGTATTCTCAAGGAGATTGTAGCTGATGTGTCTACAACTCAAGGTATTCTCAAGGAGATCGACGCTAATGTATCTATCTGAACTGTAACTAAGTCTTATTGTTTTAGAATCAAATCCCACACCGAACACATCAGGTATCTGTTGACTCTTGAAGATTAATCTTGAATGATGTTTCGGTGGACGTCTGCTCTGCAAGCTGTTAGTTTTCTTTGGGATCCGTTATTTGAATTTCTGGGGATCTGTTCCTGTGTGGTAAGATCATTCTGGTTTGTTGGAGAATTCTATACTGTACTAAAATCTGTGTATTTTTGGGATGTTACTGGATCATTGAATATGGCTTAGAGATGAGAAACAGAGAGGATTCTGAGGTAGAAGTCAGGGGAGCTATCTATGTTCTGAATGAAGATTTTGATGTGAGTTGAGTGACAGAAGTGAAGTATTTTGACGTTGCAACATGATGAAATTCTGGATGCACAATTAATGGCTGATGATGTTGCAACACGGGTAAGTATGAGAAAGTGCATGGAATTTATTTTTGAGGGCCCAGTCGGATTTTATTCTAGAAGAATGTTGGGCCAAAATGGTTTTGCACTCAGTAAGTATGTCTCATGCTCTTCAATCATTACTCTAACACAACCTCCTTGCCGCTCTCAATGACTCTTCAATTTGTTAGAAGATTTCTTCCGCTGCTATGAGTGCTTGCAAGGAACTGTACAGAGACAACCATCATCACAGTGTACTTGTGGAAGCCACAAACTCAAGGTTGTACACTTTCTGAAATCCTAGGCGTCACTACTTGAGTTGGTTATCTTTGGCTGGTTGAATCTGTTTCACTGCTGAGGTGAATATAGCTGTATGATTGGTTGTCCTAAGGGTGAGACCTTCACGAGTTTAGGGGAGGTATCATTGTTATTTGAGAAATGGATATCAGTATTGATGTTGGGACATCATCTGTGACTGATGCCCCTGAAGGGATTATTAGTGATGTGATAACATCATCGTATGCATACATGGAATTCAATGTTTCCCTTACACTTTCATATGAAGCAGTTGGCTGGTCTGAAGTTTGAAGCATTTGGTTTTGCAGTACATGTCAAGTTTTTGGGATGCAGTGTCAAACTTTAGCGAGTATAATAAGGGAGTGACTTATGGTAATGATGTTCAGAAAAGTTGTTTTTCAGATCATGAGTAGCATTCTTCTAATAGGTTTCATCCTGAAGATCTTATATACCATAAAGTGTTGTTCAGTTGATGGGATATGTGTTTTGAGATGATGTGATTTCTTCAATCCCAATGAAGAGCATTCGGTTGGATCTGGTTGAGATTGCGTTTGATAAGTTTTATGAGCAGAAGTATCTGAGACATCCGTATGGACTTAATGCACAGGGGTCTAAATCGTTTGGTGCAAATACTATTGGAATCCACGTTCCAACATCGGTTTCGGGTCTGATCAATCAGAATTAATTTTCCCTCGTCATTGTTGTCTCTTGAGCTATTTTTGTCTGCACACAGTGGTTGTATTTCTGGGTTACAATGTCACATGCCACTAATATGACTTGAGACATGGGAAAGCTTTTGTATTGCACTAGAACAAGAATAGTGTTCGCTCTTGGCATGGTGTTTTTGAAGCATATGCATTTGGCTGCCAAGTTTATCAGGAAAAGAGATGATACACTATTTACTGTTGTTCTCAAAGAAATGGGAGTTGAGGTTACTTACTTCTTCCGATGAGTTAAAAGCAGTTGATACATTGAAGGAAGAGTGTCTGCTAGAGTGACTGTTATATATGGCATATTGCATTTCTGCTAAGGTAAACTTTAAATCTATGCCAATATAGTTGGGAATTTTCTGTTGAGTATATGCAGCTCTTGAGGATGCTAGAACCTGTTTGGAATTGTAGTTTTGATGACGTTTTTGAATAGCAGAGTTCTAGTAATGATAGCACCTCTAAATGAGCTCAAGTATCCTGGCTATTTGATGTTTAATCTTGCCTCTGAGGAGTTCTTTTGAGGGCTTTTGGCATATTCATGGCCCCAGGGGGAGAATTTTGGATGATGTGGGATACTTTGTTTTGGGATGACTGTATTTTGTTTCCTATCTGTCATGGTATTATTTGCTGGAATTCGTGTGTTGAAAAGTTGATGGCTGTTTGAACTAGTTGTATTCTAGAACTCAGGGGGAGTTATATGTTTTGAACTAGTTGATTCTGATACTCAGGGGAGGTTTGTGTCTTATGATTTATTGCCTGGGATTTCTATCAGTCTATTATGCCATCCAAAGTTTATTGGGTCCACAAATTGCCAAAGGGGGAGATTGTAAAGTCCGTAGACTTAATTGGCTAATTTGTGGAAAGTGATGTTCCAACATCAACAGACGGGTATCAGTACAGAACAGAAGTTGCGGACAAATTGATGACAGCACAGGGTTTAATTATGGTATATGGATATGGCGGAATATTACTGCATGTATTATTTATGGAATAAATACAGTCCATGTCCAACGTTATTTATGGAATAAATACAGTCCATATCCATCTCCAATTCGGAATTATTTATGGAATATTTGCAGAGATTTACTTGGATTAGGAAAAGGAAATTCTGCTATATTTTAGGAGTTGGATATATTCAGGATTCTTTCTTCCAGGCTGTTAACGAACTGAATAAGAGTTATTATGGAAGAAGAATTCCTCTGCCGTGGAAATTGTTGAAGGACACGGCTCTGAGCTATAAATGGGACAACAGCTGCAACGCCAAAGCTACCGTTTTTACTGAACTACAATTCTGCATTCAGAATTGTCCATAGCGGCGATAGGCAGCAAGGTCCTCTAAAACTTCATGATTCCTACTCTGGGACATGGAAGTTTAGTAGTGTAATCACACGCCATAAAATCTCGGGAGGAGGTGATCCAGCGTCAACGGAAGTTGAGACCGGTGGGATTCGGTTAAGGCAGGATTGGCAGCAAGGGATTTGCAGATCCACAATAGAGTAGTAAAGATAAGTTATTGTATAAACTGTATCTTTGACATACTAGTGGATGATTACATTACTAGGCTTGGCCCCGCAGACGTAGATGCGTTGCATCGAACTGCGTAAACAATTGCTGGTGTCATTTACTTTCTGCACTTTACATTATTTCATGTTGGAACATCATGATAGGCAGAACTAGTTAAATAGCAATTGTTTGAATTAACGTAGATAGAATTTCACTATTTAGCTGTACTTCTCACATTTTGTCAAATCTAGAATCTTAAGTACATCACAATTGATCCCAGATCGAAATTAAGGCAACCACTTCAATAATCTTGAATTTCTTGATGCTTTTGTGAGATAAGCATAAATCTTCCTGCAATCTTGAACCCCGTTTTATTAATCTTTAACCTTGATCCACCAACTAAATGTTGCGTTTCAAATAGCACTAATTAATAAATTAAGTCCTTGTTACTAACACTTATTCTTGATTATCAAATAACAATTAGTTTCTCTTTTGCTGGAGCTTATCTGTAGATTAGTTCAATTTTTTGAAATTCATAAATCCATAGAAATGCTTTCAAAAAATTAAGAAATAAAATATATGAAAGATCATTTTTAAAATATATGTATATGAAATATATGAGCAATATGACAAGTTGAGACCAGTCTCATTTGGTCTCACTGAACAATCATGATTGACATGTAAAAGATCAATTTTGAAAATAAGAAGAACATACAAGTGAGAATATCGGTAACAATACACTGAATAATCATGCTCGAAAGTGAGAAGATCAACATTTTTCCGCAGTCGCACTTGAGACGGGCCGGGTGTCACACGAAACCTTCTCTAGCAACAAAGGTGGATGTAGTGTTGGGGCAAAGGTGGCAATTGCCACCCAAAAATTATTATTTTTTATTATTTTTAGGTATTAAGTTTAAAATTTATTATTTTGCCCCGCCATTTTTTGTGAAAATACACATAATTAGTGTGTTTTTTAAGTACTTCCAAGGGTATTTAATTGAATTGAAAGGCCTTTTCTTCAAGAAACACCTTTTTATTTAATTTATTCGTATTTAAATTGTTGCATTTTAAGTTATTTTTTATGCAATAAAGTGGACAATTATAATTTAGGGGTAAAAATGCCCCTCTGGTTGAAATCCTAGATCCGCCTCTGTTAGCAATATACTCCATCATACTACATTTGATCATCAGACGACTGTATGAACAGTAAATTACAATTATGCACCATTTGAAATGGCCATTTTGTTTAGGTCATAATTGAGGTCTGGGGATCCTAAAACGGTGTCCCAACTGCACAAATGGACCTGAAACTTAGAAGTCAAAAGGGCATAATTTAGGGCATAGGAGTTTGTGTAATTGTGCTTAAACAACAAAATCGGCCCTTATTTCTCTCAGACATTGTCCCTTAAACCAAACCACAGAACTGAATTTGAGGCTTATTTTAATGGCACACAAGTCTATAACAAAATATTGGCACAATTCCTCTAGAGTAGTATGTAAAAAACTCAACTATTTCATCTCCAAGCTTAGGAGTTAAGATATTTCGTACGACTTCGACTAAAACTTGCTCAAATTCGTCATGACAATTCCCGACGAAACATGAAAATATGGGTCAGTTTATGGCAATCTCATAAAATATGGGTTTATATTAGAAGTGCGGCGATCTCATTCTAATATCAAAGCAACATTATGAAACTGATGTATGAGTTCGAATATTATTATATGCTAGATTCATAATATCACATATTTTCATAATATCTAAAATTTATAACTTGCATTTGCACATAGTTAAAGTTTATTGATGGTCAAATATTTTGAGTCAACTGACGAAAGTTTAAGTACACATATACAACATGGGATGGAGGGAGCAGTAAAAAGTGAATAGGTTAAAAGACACTTAATAATGCTTAAATAAATCTGGCAACGCCCCTTAAACTATCACCTAGTTTAATAAGTTGGTTTTTATAAAAAATATACATTTGAAACAGTGTTTGAAAAATATGGTGCCTAATTAATAATCAAGAAATTCCACACGGTTTCATCCAAAATCGACAAATAAATTGCATGCTTAATTAAGGCAATTGTTTAAAAGTGTTGTTGGTGGTGAACAGGAGGGATGACACAGATTGCTTAACGGATTCATCCCATTCAGCCTTTTTTTTTTTTTTGAAAGAAGCTTTTTTTTCTTTTGGCTTTTGTCTAATTACTAAGAAATGTTAAGGAGTGGTGCCACAACAAAGACAGCTAATACGTTTTTGGTTTTAAGATTTTGCCCTTAATTATAAAATTGTAGGACTTTGCCCTTATATTTAAAGTGCACAAAGAATATATATATTAGAGTAGTATAGGAAGTCAAAGTGTCAAATTCTTTGGACTCGGACTCTATTTTTTGAAAAGGGTTCTGTACTTTTATTGTTTTGTAATGCCAAGTGCTAAAATCGTATTATGGGTCTTAATCATTTTGTAATCACACACTAAGAGGTGTTAAAAGGAAGTGAAATTAAAGTAGGTGGGTGTATAATATGGATCAACACTGAAATAATTGTGACATGAATCCCGATAGAAGGATATAAATAAAAAGTGTATTGTGGCTCCATTTTAGATTACTAAAAAAATATTAAAGCAGCATTTGTTTTTTTAAAAAAAGCATACCCAATATTCTTCGATACACTAAATTTCATGAAACATGCTAATAACTGAGGTGAATTTGCAAAATTTCAAAAGAAAGTGGTCTAGTTTATCAATCTTAGTAATAGAGTTAGTCAAATATTCATATTCACGATTAAGATATATTCAAAGATATACATCGAACTGAACACAACTAGAAAAAATTCATATAATTTAGCGAAACCCTAACATTGCGAAACCCTCACTTATATTTAATGCACTTACCTTTTAACTGCGATTATGAGACTTAATCCAAATCCAATTTTCACACCTGAATTAACGTCTATGTTTAATTAATGGTGTTTTAGTTGTGCGATTAAATTAGGAGTTGAGTTTTGGTGGTGTTCGTGTTGAGAATCTTCTCAATATCTGCGCTTCTTGCTAACATTATGAAACCCTAAAATTTAAATTAGTATTTAGAACATTAATGAATACAGTTTAATTAATTAAACATACACTAAAGTGAGAATCTTATGTAGCAACTCTTCAGAAGTGCCCAGAGACGCTTAATAAGAAACCCGGTCGGTGCCGGTGGAGAAGAACTGAAATTAAAAATAAACAAATATCATTGAATTTATATTCAAAGTATTTTCAGAAACGAATAACAAAATATGTTAACTAACTGGGAGATCAACATCGTATAGTTAGTAGAGATGATCTATAAAGTTATCATCTCAGAATGTTACCTCTAAGTGATATTGTTCCATAAAAATATTTCCATCTCTAATGTATGAGTTGAGGATATCAAATTAATTCGAAATTTATGAACAGAAACAAGTTTTTTCAAAAACAAGAAGATTGCCACGACAATTTCCTGGTCAAAAGGGCCATTTTGTTGCTTAATTCATATGCGCAAGAACATTACGTGGACCTGTATAATATATATAAGAGCAATTTGCATGCAAAAATGTTAATTAGTGATGTTGCAATACGTAATCAGTTACATAATTGCAGTAATGCGTGAAATTGAGGGAAAATCCCACGTGCATGGAGTAAAGAGTGCTTGATTTTATTTTATTATTTTTAAAGAGGGCTTGATTTTAATTTTGATGAAAAAAAAAGAAAAAGTGCAAATCATTAACCAAGAAACTCTCCAATAAAATCATAAGAGCTGGTCTCATGAGTTGGCCTTACTAGTTGATGTTACTTTGATTTTAGGTTGATGTTCCGTAACATTAAGGATTTTTTTATGTTTAATTTTAACGGCACTTGTCATTAAGACGCCTTATTTGAAATTTTGTGAATGATACGGGTTTAATTTATATATTAATTTGGTTGATTTTAATATTTTTATTATCAGCTATTAAATTTTTATTCGACACAACCACATACTGCTCTTTTTATAAGTTTGGGTGTCAAAAAAATAAATGTATCATTCTTGGAGCAATAATATAAGAGTTAAGAAGTTATGGAGATTCCTTACAAATATGGAATAAAATAAAATAAAATTCCCAATCTCTCAGACCCTCCAATCGGAGACAACATCATGATTCACGATTGAGAAGTCCGACGTGTTCTCTCACCAATTATATTGGATAAGGCATGACATCGTAGAAGTTTTGCTAATCAGATCGCGGAAACCGCAACATTGGAAAAGTTTTACCAATCCAATCGGACAAACATCGACGTTAGAGAAGTAATCTCAGATCGGAGAAATCGTACCTGAATTTTATATGAATGCTTACTTTGTATTTTTATAATTATAAGTTATATAAGATATAGTGACTACTAATTACGTTTCATTATCGAATTTTACCTAGCAACACGTCGATTACACACCGTAGGTTGGTAAGAACTGAGGGACAATCCCCCCTAACCTAAGTCGGCCCACCAACAAAGCAACTGATACTTGATCGGGTGGGGGCGGTTTATTTTTGTTTAACGCCCTCGCAGCAGGAAGATGCGGTTGTCATTTGAAAGGAAAGGCGCTATTAAATATATTATATTTAATTTTGACTTACCTCAATTCAATTTAATTGGTTCATTTCATTTCAGTTTACTTAAAATCAAATTATTAGTTGAAAAGATTATGGTTCTAACGCTGTTTTGGAACCTGGCTGTCTTAATCTGGGCAGCTAGCTAGCTAATTTGCGATGTGGCGTCGTGCCATCGTTTGTGTTAACGCGGACAGGTGTCACAATTATAGCATTAATATTGATTAATTTGGTTTCCAGATCCTCTTTTTATTTATTTTATTCCAACTAGGTTTTGTCCTCATTCGTTTCCAACTTAATTAAAAATGTCGAGGATGGAAATATGGTTTTTGTCTCAACTTAACTTAATTCTTACCATCATTTGTTACTTTTAACTAGAGTTTGATTCATTGGTATTGGGATGAAGTGAAGTTAGAACTAAAACCAAAGAGGAAATGATATTGGCGAATGGCGACTATGAAGTTAGACTCTAAAATTTACGTTCACGCAAATACAAATCAAGCACACTATATCGAATTTGATATCCATAAACCTCGATTCATATATTAATGATATCAGTGCATAATACTCTGAGTAATGATATCAATTCGCCTTGCATAGATGTTATAGCTAATGTGATTGCCACTCTTTTGAACTCGAAGGGATCTAACTGTTCATTCCCGAAGGCCCCTAACCAAAAAGGGAACCCCAGCCAGCTAGCCAGACTTTTCGAGTAAAAGAAACCAAAAAGAGCAACTGAACAAGGTATCTACGTACCGCGTGCCCAGCAACAGCATTCATCATCTTATGAAATTTTGGCCTTGTCAGTAGTACTTAGTTTTTTGATCTTTCTGTCATGGTTGAGCATGGAAGAAACGCTCTCAACGACCAACATAATCTGCCATTTTGGAAAGAAACGTCTCAAAACACATGTGCAAAGAGTATCCGATACAAACATAGGCATAGAGTAACATATTGCTCGGAAATATGTCTTATTTATGTCCAACGGATATTTTCATTTGAAGACAAGTACTCAGGAGTAAGAGTTGAACTCACCTGAAAGCAAGCGTATCCCATGGCAGTAGCGAAGTAAAAGTTTGCATTGCCAGTCCCCTGCAAGTTCCAGACATTAAGCCCAATATCTATTTTTCTACATTATTACAACTAATTTGGCAGCTCAAACGGACAGTTTAGCATATCTTGGGGATAAACACTTACCTGCCAGATCCATAGATTGTGCATGACAGGGCTAAGCAGTGACACTCCAACATATCCACAAATAAAGAAAAACGAATATTGCATTTCTGCAAGGTTGACAAAAGTAAATATTAATGAACCATTATAGATCATGACTATCAAAAATATAATGTACAGGCCTAATTACCAGTTATTTCATTAGCAAAGAGTGCCAATAAACTCAAGTACAGAGCTGAATCTCCAACCTGACCAATTGAAATGAAGGTGATGAATTTAAGTCGAAAAATTATTGCAGCCGATACACAAACAGTTCATTCTACTAATGTTATTTTTAATGGCATATCCCAATTCCAGATGGATGGAGAACTCACAGATGGGTAAGACTTGAGAATGGAGCAGATTGCCATGTAAACAAAAGCAAGAAAGCATGGGCGGTTGTATAGCCGTATGGCAAGTGGCAAAATCAGTAGGACTATATTTGCATGACAAACTAACAGGAAAAAATTCCTGAAGAACTCAAACACTTCTGCAAACAGATACCTGCATCAAAATAGCCTAATCTGGTCACGGGATTGAAAACTTTTTTGAAATGAACACAACTTGTAACTGATCATTAATATAAGAATTAAAGCTTCACTTACCATTGTACACCAATATTTGGGGAGAGATCTTTAACAGTAAGAATGAACCCATATGTCCTGTATATGAACAAGCAATTATTTCACGTTAGTGTTCCTGAGAACTTCAACATATCGGGTGTAGAGTAGTAACATAAGTGCATTTTCTTGGTATTCTTTTTTTATTAAAAACAGCATGCTCATAAATCATCATTAGCGCACTGAGTATCCATGAAGTTGATGATATAAAACACAATAATTCTACAAAAACATCATGCAAAATTATTATAGAGTGGTAATCCAGCTAATTAAAATAGCATGTCATTTTGCTAGTCAGCTCAATCCTAAATTTATTGAAATGCTGACTATAGTCTTGCGATAATCCAGACACGGGAAAATTACTTCAACAAAGCATGTTACCTTTCAAACATCTCCCAGACACCATCAGTCTTTTTCAATGAGATGGCGCATAAAATTAATACACATGACGCCCAAAATGAAACCCAGAGGAGGAATAGCAAAACAGTCCGTAGTAAAGGAGAATTTAGTGGGACTTCTGTACGTTTAGTGCGGCCATCACTTCCAATGCCCTTTCCAGCTTTAGATGAGGGTCTCTTTTGCAAAAACAATTTCATGGGTGGACCGTCCACTCCATTGCCAAGCAGAATAACTATCTGAAATTTATGATGATGTAAAACTCCTTAGACTATTATAACATAGTTAGAAACAAAAACCATTTAAATTTCTGCTTTTCATCCATGGGATCACAAAGACGTACCGGAATGATAAGGAAAACAGGATACATGGACAAATGTGTTGCGATGACCCAGCCAAAGGCAGCCAAGGGTACTAGTCCTGCATTAGGACATGAAAATACAAGATGATAAGTAAATTACATGCATCCATTTGGTACAAATGCTTAAAAAATCAAGGCATTATACATGATGAGAAGAGAGACATCGTACCTGTACAGGCTCCATAAAGGGACAAGATCACAACAAGGTTTTCAATAGGCGTTGTGTTAAATCCTACACAGGTGAGTATGGTAAAAGGGTTCCACAAATATACAAGAGCAGCAATATCCCCCGACAATAGACTTCCTGGGGAATGAGACGGATTAGCACGTCAAGTAAAATTAACAAGAGCTCAAAACCAGACTAATGTGCAATGAATTCCAACCTTGAACCACCTCTCCAAGACCAAGTGATCTTAGCTTCTGATCATAGGCAAAGTGGAGCCTCAAGCCAATGGCTCGAATGAGAAGTGCGGAAACAGAATCTGCAACCACAGACAGCAAACTACATCCATGTAGGAGTCAGAAATTTGACCCTGTCCATCTCAATCAATATCAAAAGATTTATCAAACACAAAAATATACCTGCATAATAGATATATTGGTTGCCCTTCAACTCTGCAACATCAAATTTACTCAAATTATATCAAGTAAATACAAAACAATTATAGCTGATTTGCATTTCGAAAAACAGAGCTAATTATCTACCTTTTTAAGGTAAGAGGCCCCAGAAGAGAGAGCAGCAATGGTGATCCATGATACATGGAGCCTAATACACAAATATCACATAATAATCAAAATACTGTTTCTTTTAGATCAACAATTACTAAGACAGTGATAACAACAAAATACTACCAGCATAAGGGGACATGGATAACTGCTTCAACCAATATCCTTCAGCAACTGGAGGGAAAAAACACAAGTTAAGAAATTGTAAAGTGGAACTATTGAATACATACTGTAAATCAAATCAGTGTGTGAGAGATGGAGAGTTTACGGCGGCGGAGGCTTGTGACCGGCGTGGAGAGTTCCGGGCGAGATGCTAAGTTGAGGTTTTTGGGGAAGTAAATCAGTACTAATCGGAAAGCCACCGCCGCTAATGCCCATGTCCAGAACCCAAACCCGGACTTTAATATGGATGGCTTGTTTTTCTTGCTTCCAGCTGTCTCCGCCATTGTTGCTAGCTGAGACGGTAAATATTAGGGAGTGGACCGCCACTAATATTATAATTTACAATATAATATTAATCAAAACTAGTGCTTGTCGAACTGCCCATTTAAATTTATACAAGATTGTGGTAGTTGCACTTTGTGCAACCTGAACCCGGAGTTTAGCTTGCATAAATAAGCACATATGATGATCCTCTGAGGTTAAATTTTCTGGTTTTCAATTTTTCTCTGACGTTAATTTTCTGGTTTATAATTGAGCTCTCAGGCTGATCCTAGCCATTCATGTGATGATCAAAACTATGCATCATCAAGAACTGTTTCATAATAATAACTAAGTGAAATGGGAAAGTAAATCAGCAAAAATCAACTATTTGTAACACTTTTTTTTTATGAGGAAGTGTTTATAATACTATAAGATATGTATTCTAGTATAACCCCTGGTCCAATTAACATAAATCTCCCATTCCCTTAAGCAACATGGTTTTACTTTTACTAGCCAGAATGTAAGTATGCAAGGTCAAAGTATTATCCCTATTTAAGTGAGCAGTATTAGAGCAAAATAAACAAAATTTGCCTTTAGAATGTGCAGTGCAAACACGTTTAACTGACACAAATCATTCTTAGAAGCAAACATTCCTCGCTGTGGATACTAAACTAACATCTTAGTTGAAAGTACATAAATGATCATGTACATAAAATATCAAACATCTTAGTTGCATCTGAAATAAACGCGAACAAACCTTAACAGCGGAAATGAGGAAACTAAGAGCTAGGTACATCAGAAGAGGAATTGTAATTTTTAATTAGAGAGAATTGCCAAAGATATAGACATTCAGCAAAGAGCAACATAAATTGAATTAAAGTTGTGATTTTAAACAAACTAGATAATAACCGTGCAGTAGCACGGGGTGAAAATTAAAATTTATATTAATTGATGAATGAAAAAAATTATATCCAAACGTTATTTATTAAAGGTAAAATATGAATGTTGTGTAGAAGAATTATCAAAGATAAACAATTAAATAATAAAATGTGTGAAATATATTCATTGTTTATAAGATTTGCAATACAACCGACCATCATCATCAACAAATTCATTGTTCATAAGAGAGCCTTCTTTGATAAGTCTATTTCAGCATATTTTTCTCCTAGCTTGTGTAGCTAATCAAACAGCGATGGAAGGTTAGAATCCATTTATTCCAGTAGCTTGAGTTGTAGCAAGAGTATCAGAAAAAGAAAAGAAGCCCTCTGAAATGTTTGCTTGCTCAAAGAGGTCAGGTTAGTAGTAAATCAGCATCAACTCAAACACATCAATTAGTCACACCTATATATGTATAAATATATTTTTAAACTCATCGTTCACCCCCACTCATAGGCAGGCAAATAAACCGATGAATTATTTAATGGCTTACCGGTAGCTAAATCATAAAAAGCAAAACTGAAACTGATTAGTTTTAATTACACATGCAGCAACACAAACTAACATAGGAGAAGGCAGGAGCGCGCAGCAAGCACGTTTAAGTTTCATGAAGTTCAAAGACAATTAAAATCTAGACAAAAGAACCAAGAACCAACTGCTCCTTCTGAATGATGAACCATTAACAGTATTATGGGTGGTGACCTGGAAAAACAACCTTGCACTTCTACCACATTGAGCAGTGATATCAAAAGACCCTGAGTTTAGTCACTTAAGCATCTAATCCACACTTTGCAGTACACGGATATCATGATTTTCAACATATATACTTCTCAGCTCATACTCATGAACTGAAATAAAAATACGAACTTTACAGAAAATCAAGTCCCAGCAATTGCATACTTTGAGCAACAACACACACACACACACACAAAAGTACCTTTTCAGTACATGACTGATATGAAGAAAACCTTTAAATAGTTGAACAAAATGCAGCCTTTAAAAGATAATACCACTTGAAAAAAGATTATAACTATCATTCAATCAAGAGAGAACAAACAATAATATTCAAGACATTTTAAGCATCTTCTCTGATTAAGTGGACATTAAAGTGTTATTTAAAAATATATTAAAACTGAGTAAGAAAAATACCACAAAGAATTTACGTAGTTAGCATAATTCATCATTACAAATGGAGAGTATGGCATTATGATCACAAAACGCAAATAGGATGAAACGGAGGATCTAAACAACCAACTTTTTTAAGCACTCTCAAACTTACCAGGTACAAAAAGATTCCTCAAACTAAGCTCCAGGATGCTACAATCCACTCTCTGACTCTTCAGCTCTCTTTTGAATTCCAGATGCAGAATCAGTCATATGTCTCTCATCCCGCGATCTCTCAGTGACATTTCATCGAACACCTTATCTTCATTAAATTGTTCCCTGCTATTCTGCACAAATCCCACAAGATTTAGCCACGGGATTTCATTGTAATCCAAACCAAATGAAACTCAACATTATCTTTAAGACTTCCAATCATTGCACAATTACATTGCCACTCAAAAGTCCACAAAAAAATGAACTAAGTTTGTTCCCTAAGAAAAATACTTCAAACTTAGTTTAGAGATAAAACTGAGATGATTCATTGAACAATTCTTAGAGCGAAAAATTACTAAAATTGTCAAAGAAGAAAGTAGGGTTTAAGTGCATGTGGAAGAAGATAAGAAGATGATGAAGAGAATGATTAGCAGATTTTTCACCTTTTTTTAATCATAGAATGATAGCAGATTGATGAAGGGTTTAAGGGTTTGGAAGATAACACAGTCGTACTGTGAAAGCCAGAAAGAATAGTGTCGTAGAAGGATCTGGAGATTGAAGGAGTATTGAAGAAGACACTGATTTCATATTTTCTTTTTATTTTGTTTTTAAATAATGAGGTTTTTAGCTACGTGGCAAAATGTGATTTTTTAGAATTATTTCAGAAAATTTTGTGAGAGCGCCACGTGGCTCTCTCAAATGCTTCCAAAATGAAGCACTTTTATATATAGTAGAGATCTTGAGGATAGGTTTACATATCAGACATTAAAGACTTTATGTAAGGATAAGAAAAAGATTTTGATGGAAGGAAGACAAACAGATGATAATTACCAAAATCTCAATTAACTAATTAAAGCAAAAAGAAGTAATACAGTACAGATCATACGTATTTTCCCGTTCCCAACAAAAACAAAGCTATACGTTGAGAGTACAACACTGCACATGTCCAGAACATGCAAAGCTTGAATTCTAAACCTATCACCTTCTTGGATTGAAAATGTGATGTATAGATTATATCTTAATACAAGAATAAAGAATAAAGAATACTCTAAGAAGAGATGAAACTGAGGTGGGTAGAAGTATCATTTTAAATAACTCAGAATTTTGGATCCAAATTAAATTATTTTTCATCATATACTGGAAGCTCTATTTCAAATCCATATCAATTTGCAGTAAGAAAATGAACAACCTAACAATCATTTTTAATTATTAAAGCTTTTCTTCAGAAAATTATTTTCCTAATCTGGAAGACAGGGGCAGGGTAAAAACCTTTAAGTATTTTGTTTTGTGTAAGTGATTTTTTTCCTATGTTGCTGTATAAGTTATTTAATAATTTAGTTTGGGATGCTACAATCAAAATATTTTATCCATGTTAGTTTTGACAGAGCAAGCAAGCCAGACCTTAAAGCCACCCAAATTGCTTAGTTGATAAAAAACTTTGGTAGAACAGAACTGGAAAATAAGGGATTGTAGAATAAAGAGAGATGCTTACAGAAACAATGACAATACGAGAACAGGCATACATGAGAAAGAGTCAGGAAGAAAAACTTACTGGAGCAGGTTTACACAGTTACTGGAGAAGAGGACATCGTTCAAAACTGAAAGCAAAGAAAGTGGTCAGTTGGGCGGTAGTTAAACTAAAAAAATATGCAGCAGACATGAAGTTACAGTTAACACAAAATTGAAATGATTTTCATACTGAAATTCATGAATAGTAATAGATACAAAGTGGAAAAGTGTAAATGTTTGAATCCAAGACAGTAAGTAAAGGGGAAATTAGTTGATGCACTTTATTGAACAGCTGGGTTAGTAGGACAGTATCAGTATGTAAGGGGAATATTAGTTGAAGCATTTTATGGAACAGTTAGGATGCACGAGTGAAAACTTAGCCGGGGAAGAGATGGGATCGGGGAAAGGTAATACAGAACTGAGCAACCTGAATTAAAGCACCGAAATTGGCAGCGATGAAGATTGAATACAACGAGAAAGCATATAAGATAGAGTAAATAAAAGAGAAGAGTTAAGAGGCAGCAAAGGTGGAACTACAAATAACAGATATAGGTGGCCTTACTCTGGAATGGATGAAGCAGGGAAATCCGTGGCAAGCTTAGGACGGGCAGGAGCAGGAAAGCATGGAGGTAGAATTATTTGGAAGGGAAAAGAGACCTTAACACTCACGTTGAAGTGCCGTACTTAAACACTCACGTTGAAGTATTCCCTCTTTTCGTATGTAGTAGATTTCTGAAAATAAAACTATAGAAGTAATCTTAATGTAACTTTATAAGCATTTCCACATAAATAACACCCAAAGTTCATGCTAACATGAACCTCACCATGAAAATGATTTACATGATACATTTACCGCACTTTATAAATATAAATTGCAGGAATTTTAACCAATTTTCCCTCAATAAATTTAAAAGTATATTAAGATTATAGAAGTATCACCTAAATTGGCTGGTATTAATTATAGATAAGTATATAAAAACAAATGAGAAAATTTATATAGATTGACACGAGATCTACAATAACATCTTCACAACCATGCCATTCCTTTTGATAGGCTAGGTGATTAGAAACTAATTAGATGATTGGTGTATGTTTTACTCAATAAGTCATTCTTCTCTAGTCGGATCGGAACATAATAGTTCCTAATCCATTGATAAATTGCACAATATCTTCTGTTTAGATTATCACTTAGCAGTACAATTCAACTCCCCCAGACAATACACAGGCGCCTAAAAGAATCAGCCATATTTTAAATTTTTTGAAACATACAGCCATATTCAATAAACAAATGATTATCCAGAATTCAAGATGAATGATCAGAAATCGACCCAGGTATATATATATACTAAAGTCTAAAACTAAATCAGAAATCACCATTTGCGACATGCAAACATTACAATGCTCTTCAATATCACATTTTATTATAGTTTGAATACTTAACTATAAGAATGTGCATATACAAATATATATGGGATTTTTCCATGTAAAGTAAGGAGGGGATAAAAAAAAGCCCAGATGCAAAGGTCTTCCATGCTTACTGGAACACAGCACCAAGAATAAGTTTTTCATTTTGTTTATTACACTTCTAGGCTGTCATGAGATGAATAAAGACTATTGCAAGTCTGCAAGAAACAGAAAAATGCTAGAAAAGACTCTACTGCAGATTTAAAAAAAGCATCAGCAAAGCTAAGCCCACACTGAGTTCAAATAAACACACTGGAATGCAGTTGGAAAGACCCAAAAGATTTAAATGCAACTGAAGCTTGATATGATTGACTCTCATCACACATCAAACAAGCAAAGCATATTCCAACTATAAACACAAGCAGAGATATCTTTATATCGTTTTCAGTACACACTAATAATGAACTAAATATAAATACGAAGTCTTCCTCTATTACGATTTTTACCTCGATACAGCACAACCCCAAATCCTAAAATCAAGTTACACTGTGAATGCTATGAAACCCAAGAGACAGGGGAGAGAAATGATCAAAGAACTAACACAATTGTGTTAGATCTGAAACACAATATTTCACAAGCCATTATGTGCATCACATATCAGTTGAGGTTTAAGAGTCTCTAATCTAGACAACTCCAATTGCTCACCATTGTCTTTAGAAAGGTATCTCATAAAGTTTCCAGCTTTTCTTAAAGAATTGGAGTGAGTATAAACAAGGAAACTTCTTTTCAGAAAATAGCCAATCTACAATTCTACACCTTACTAAACATACATGATCCAACCAAACATAGGGTTATTATTCACTACAATTTTCAATCTTGATTTTCTTTTTGAGAACCATGATTCATTCAATACAATATACATCTGGGAGTAACGATTACACAAAGTACAAGTACAAGCATTGAAGAAACAAAACAAAAACTCACAAACAGACCCATCAACTCCAGCGAAGCTGAAAAATCTAAAAACTTGTTAATAAATTAACATAAAACTGAACAAAATTACCTGGAAACCTAAGAAGAAGATTCGAGCATAATAAGATTAGAACGGGAAAAGCCTATTATTTAAGGTTATGGAAAGTCTGAATCAACACAAGGCGGGACGAAGGAGGAGAATTGAGTCGCAGAGGACTGAAGTCACTGAACTGAAGGAGTAATGATGACGGCTCGACAATTACGATTATAGCCTCGGCTTGACAATACTGGAAAAATAATTTACTCAAAAATGGTACTTGCAAATTTTAAATATTTGATATTTTGAAAACGGTTTTTCTAACGGTTAATGTGAGTCAGATTCCATCGGTAAGTGTATTTTACTCTTGTTAATTGTGTTATCGTAATTACACCACCTGGTTGTCCGTGCCAACGGCAATAAATTGTATTTTACTTGGTAAAGTATGTCGTATCATAATTACTCGGAGCGTATCATATGGCTTATTTTATTCTGTAAAATTTACTTATAAAAATATTATTATTCAACTTCAAGACCAAACATACTCGAATTTGGATAACTAAACTTTTTAGTGTATTTATTAAACAATACATTTTCTATAAAATATTCTGATTAAATATTATTTTTTGGAAAAGTCTTGGGAGTGACCGTCACTATATAGTGACCGGACTAAATTATAAATAGTGCAATAAAGAAAATTAAGGAGGGACCAATTTGCAATTTTTAAAATTTTTAAAAAATCACGCGCTACAGTGTTTCCGCGCGTGTACAGTGTTTTTCTACAGTGCGCTACAGTGTTTGCTACAGTGTACTTCAATGTTTCAAGTTAAAATGTCCATGTTTTATGTTTCAAGTTAAAGTGTTCATGTTTCACATTAAAACGTCCATGTTTCACGTTAAAACGTCCATGTTTTAAGTTTTAAATTAAAATGTTTATGTTTTATATTTCAAGTTAAAATGTTCATGTTTCAAGTTAAAGTGTTCATGTTTCACGTTAAAACGTCCATGTTTTATGTTTTAAGTAAAAATATTTATGTTTTATGTTTCAAGTTAAAATGTTCATGTTTTATGTTTCAAGTTAAAGTGTTTATGTTTCACGTTAAAACGTCCATGTTTTATTTTTTAAATTAAAATATTTATGTTTTATGTTTCAAGTTAAAATGTTCATGTTTTATGTTTCAATTTAAAGTGTCCATGTTTCACGTTAAAACGTCCATGTTTTATGTTTTAAATTAAAATATTTGTGTTTTATATTTCAAGTTAAAGTGTTCATGTTTCACGTTAAAATGTGCATGTTTTATGTTTTAAGTTAAAATATTTATGTTTTATGTTTCAAGTTAAAATGTTCATGTACATGTTTTAAGTCAAAATGTTCATGTTTTAAGTTAAACGGTTCATGTTTTATGTTTTACTGTAACAACTCGACACTGTAGCAAATCGGTACTGTAGCGGCTCGGCACTGTAGCGCGTGGCTTGACACTGTAGCGCGTGATTTTTTAAAATTTTCTGAAATTGCAAATTGGTCCCTCCATATTTTTTAAACTTATATCCTATTTGCAATTTAATCTGGTCACTATGTAGTGACGGTCACCCAAGAGACCAACTCTTATTTTTTTCTATTGTAATATATCAATGATTCAATAATATTCCACATGACATTTATTTTGTCATCACTAATTAATAAAATTTAATATTATTATTTAATGTATATCCATGTAAAAAATTATTTCTAGAATTTTATAATATTCAAATTTATAAAATATTATTGACTTCATAACAATTAGAATATTATACCAATTATAAAAAAAATTACATTCCAATTTTGGGTGGTTAAATCATGTTTTTGATTTAGGTACATTAGCTATTTTTATTTTCAATAAATAATCATCAATCACGTGACCAAAGAGGAAAATATAATTTTATCACCAGTAACACAGATAACGACATACTTAAATGATGTAATTATGGTTACCACACGTAACCCAAAGTAGATACAGACAACGAACCATTTTTATGAGGTAATTATTATCAACACAATTAACAAGAGTAAAACTACACTTATCGATGAAATCTAACTCACGTTAACGAGTGCCCTAGGGCACTCGTTAGAAAAACCGTTTTGAAAATACATGACATAATGAATCTAACAGTATATCATCATCATATTATAGTAGTATTACAAATAGATTAGTATAATTAAATGTTGAAGTTATATATGTTTAAATCCATAGCCTATATATGCTTTTCTAAAATTTTAAATTTACTCTAAATTGAAATTGAAGATTATGTTGAGCCGGTGAAGCTTCAACTAATGGAAAAATAACCTTTTGTCTAATATGAGAATTTGTGCAATAATAAAATTGAGAAAAAATTAAGAAATACAAATACTTGGACAATTTTATGAACAAATACTTATAAATAGTGTGTATTTTATAAGAAAACTTTAATCATTTGAACAAGACTTTGCTTAGATGGTAGTGATTTAAAATGTAATAACAATCATTTTGAACAAAAATATCCCACAAGTTCTTCACTCCTAAGCAACTTATTCCTCAAGACACCATTTATCTTTATCAAAAAAAAAAGGACACCATTTAAAAAAAACAATTAAAATAAATCGGTAAGAGATTGGAATGGCGTGGAAGTTTAGAACAAAACGGAAGCCCACATTTCCCATTATTACCCAAAATGCCATCAATCGCCACATAAACGACGCCGTAGCAGTCAGCTCTGCACATATAATACAGGCATAGAGTCATTTTACATTAGCATTTTCTCACATTCTTCGTTTCGATTTCATCAATCTCAGCAAAAATGGCGAGACCTGATCAGGAAGCTATTGAGACGTTCATGAGCATCGCCGGCGTTGCTGAAGCCGCCGCAATTCAGAAACTCCAGGTGAAGAATCCGTTCGCCTTTTCCCCCACCCGATTTTGATGTTCTAGATGGTGTTTTTATGCTCTTTTAAATGCTAGTTAAGGGGTTAGATTTTTGGGTTATATTGGTGTTTTGGTGATTCGGTTGTGCAGTGTAGTGACCAGCTCAATTAGGGTTTTAACTTGACTGGAATGATAACCAACGAATGTGATATTTCCGAATAGAGTTTCTGGAGGTATAATCTACACGTATCTCTTATTGGGAGGGCGGTATGAATTTGTGGAAATCTGTTTGAATTGTGGAGGTTAATTATTGAACTTCAGCATTACAAAATCTCTATTTGTTTTATTAGGCAATGTTCCTTGAAAATTATGTGTTTGTTTAGAGTATGGTTATGTGTGGGTATGCACGCCTATGTGAGTAAAACTGATGAATGTAGTGTGTAGATGGACTACTTTTGTCCTGTTTTTGCTTCAACTTCCAGTATGTTGCTGTCGTTGTTTATCATGATCTGTGTATGACATGTATTTTATTGATTACTGGGAAAATTTGGATATACTAATTGAGTGTGCCTTATTTTTGGAAACAATTATGTTTGTCTGTTTATATAGGGTGTTCTGATTGTTTGACTTGATAAAATAATGCCATCCCTATATGTCAATGATAGCTACTATCTAAGTGTACTTGTTGCTTTTGCTTCTTATGTTTCTCCTTTTTCTTCTGTTGGCACCCCTGTAGTGTTTTTTTTTTGTACTCAGCCTGAATAAGCATTTATCCTCATTTTGTTTCCTTGTAAAATCTATCTCACAATGCTCATAATTTAATATTGGTGCTGGACCTTCTTACTCTGTATGCACAACTGTAATATTTGAGCCTTTTCTTTTAATTACTAGTTCATGCTCAAACTTCATTGTTGTCGCTCCTTCCTGTAGTAGCAATTGGACTAATAATAATGTTTGCATCCCACCTTTCTACCTGTACATATGATGGTTATATTTGTTGCATGCAGGAGCATGGTGGGAATCTGAACGAAGCTGTTAATGCTCATTTCAATGAAGGAGAGAGAAACAGGTGGGTGATATACCTTGTCATTTGTTTTGAAAATTGCACCCACCCCAGCGATGGGTTAAGCCACAGCTGTACACAAAATGTAAAGTTGAAATGACATAAAAGGGTCATTTTAACATGCTAGATTGTTTAACTGGCTTTGTCTTTCCTCAGAGTACAAGGGCCCGCTATTGGCGGTGCTCAGGATGATGTGATGGATGTTGATGATCCACTTGAAGCTGCTTGGCGAAGACCTCCGTTCCCTCTATTGTCGTCTGGCAGAAACTACAATCCATTTGGGTTACTTGATCCCGCCCTCGGGACAGCTCTAATTGATGGTGGTCCTAGAATTGTGAACCGTTCTCCTATCGTTTCCCATCCTAGAGAAGTGAGAGAGATTCCGATTGAGGTTAGAGATGGCAATGGACTGTCTGGTCGTTCAGATGACGCTCCTACAATTGAGGATGTCACTGGAACCACACAAGCTCAAGGCCATGAAATTCATGGCACAGTGATACTTGATGATGATGACTATGAAAATATCCCTGCCCAAGCTGTGCCGGTTTCCGCACAAATTGCTGCTCCTGTGATTGACGATTTCTCGGAATACAACAATGATATTGAAGAAGAAATGATCAGAGCTGCCATTGAGGCTTCTAAGAGGGATGCTGAACTGATGAACCTTCAGTCTGAGGTATAATGTCTCAGAGATTCACATGCTATTTTTAGCTATTTATCTGACCTTGTTCTTTTAATTTAATCCTTTAATTATCCTTCCGACCTGAATCATATGCAGACGGAAGAAAGAGAAATAGTTCGTCGTGAGCTGGAAGGGCAAGTTGGAGTTTCTAATTTGGTTGAATTACCAGGTGTCAATGAGAGGTATTACCTTTAATGGGATTTGCGAACATTTTTTTTATGAGGAGCCTTTCTCCTCATCCTTACTATGTAAAAATGTATCCGAGTTTCAATACTAGGCTTGCACATCTGAGTTTTCTGATTTTTTGCAATGACAATCTAGACTGCATGCGGGAAGCACTTTGGTCCCCTATGAAGATGATGAAGACATGGAAGAGCAACCACTTGTCAGACATAGGAGCAGACCTACATCTGTGGGATCTGTTGAGACTAGTAGAGATGCTGAAGTTACTGATGTCAGTCCACAATTGAGTCCGGGGCATGATGACAATGTTCAAGCTCCAGAGGTCAATGGCAGTGAATTCCATGAGGTATTTATAGCTGCTCATTTATATTCTCCAGCAACCAGAGCATTTATATTGTTTTTAATGTCTTGAATGTCTTGAAGTGGGGTGGCATCTCGTCAGAGGAACATGATGAAGCTGTAATGCTTGAGGCCGCTATGTTTGGTGGAATTCCTGATCAAAGTGGCTATCGTCTTCCATTTGCCCCTCATAATCTCATGCAGAATGGCTTTAACCAGGTTCCATTTGCTCCACGTGCTCCTCGGCCTCCATCTCCATCCCTTACTGCTCAGCGCTTGTTGCGCGAACAACAGGTAACGCATTTTGAGTTTGGATATTTTGCTTGATACTAAATCTGTTTATAGCTCTTGACTGTGACATTTTTGTGCAGGATGATGAGTACCTTGCTGCTCTGCAAGCTGACCAAGAAAGAGAAGTGAAGGCCAGGGAAGAAGCTGAGGCTCTTCTCGCAGAAGAGAGGCAAAAGGAAGAAGAATTAAAAAAGAAAATGGATGAAGAGCAGGTAAAGTCTATCAGTAATATAATACTATACGATTGTAATTTTCCTTAGCCTCTGTCTAAAATGATATATCCTTTACCATTTTGTTCAATGAACAACAGGAAATTGATAGACAGATAGCTGCCAAAGAAGCTTCGCTTCCACAGGAGCCAACATCTGATAATGAAAATGCGATTACCCTCCTTGTGCGAATGCCTGATGGAAGTAGGAGAGGTCGACGGTTTCTCAAATCCGATCCCCTAAAGGTATGTATTCAGTCAATCCAAATGTTTGTGTGGTGCAGTAGACAGTATAATAAGTAATAACTGATTCTCTCTTTTTCATTCCAGTGTCTCTTTGACTTCATCGACGTTAGCAGGGTGGTTAAACCTGGGAAATACAGATTGGTAAATTCCTTTGTTGCTCTGAAAGTTCATACTTTGTTGAATTGAAATTTGTGCCTATTAATCTGTGTGACATTTAAAATGTAAGCTTGAACATCTTGCTGTTGTCCAGGTGAGACCATATCCTCGACGGGCGTTCAGTGAGGATGAGTGCAGCTCGAGTTTAAGTGATCTAGGCTTGACCAGCAAGCAAGAAGCCCTGTTTCTTGAGTTAATCTGATGAGCAGTTTCCATTCTGTAAAGTTAAACTAATATTGGAGATAGAACATAGAAAAGTTATATTTTACTGGAACTGGTGTTGATGGGTAAATTGTTGGATCGGTTGTGGTGCTCTTGTGCTTGTAGTTGTGGTAAACTGGGCAGGGAAACATTGGTAAAAATTTGTTTGAGCAGAAGCTAGAACCTGTGCAATTGCACACTGCAGGTCTATATTTTACACCTTTCTGAAGTCCTTTTATCCCTTTGCAATTGTTTTTTTTTTTATTTCCAATATAAAAGAAACTATAATACGCACCAAGATTATTCTAAGGATGCCATATAGTGACGTATTCTTTTGTTTCGATCGACGTACATATGATAAGTCCGTCCTCTATTTTATTTCTGTGTAGTCATTATATATCTTCTTTTTTTATCCATTACATATCTATTTATTCTAACTTTTTTTTTTGCACAAAAGAAAAGGGCATCCATTATAACATTTTACATCAAAAACGGATTCCGGTTCCCATATCACAAGGGAGAGTGGTTAACAATAACATGCATGGATTCTTATTTCAAAATGCACGCGCCACTAGAGCTATTAAATCCCAGCCAAATTAAGTAGTTGAAAACCGAGTTTAGGATTATAAATTTCCCTTCTATTCAATTCATGTTTAAAGTACATAATACAATAAGGTGTTAGTTATGATTTTTCATAAAGTCTTCTTTGAATTTTATTTTTTTTAATAATGTCTTCTTTGAATTTGAGCAAAGGCAAGGTCTAACCAGCCTTTTTATAAGTTTTGGATCAAAACGCTACGTACTATTTTATTTTTAGTGCACTTAACAAGGAGAGTGCATCTTGAAATACATTCAGTGTATTGGTGATGATCTTCTTACTTTCATGCCGAATTGTTACTTGTTCTATGTATGATTATTACATGTTTTGTGTTGATTTTCTTACTTTCAAGTTGATCTTTAATATTAAATTTTTGAGACTAAAACTCTATTGAGGATTTGTATCAACGTATTTATAATATCAAAACAAATGAATAAAATTAGTAAACGAAGTAAAATACAATACAATACAACTAATGACACAAACATAATATTATGGTGTAAAAAGGCGGTCCTACTATAATATTATGGTAAGACGGTCTCATAAGAGACGTTCTGTTTATTTTTTCCCCTAAACTTGCTCATAGTGGAATCTATGAGATCCTGCCTCAATATTTAAACAACTCAGATGAAATTTCTCTAACATTTTATATTAATATATAAATTCGTTGATAGATCAAAATGGAAATTTTCGAGATCAATACATTAACATGCTATTCATAAAATATTCGAGTTTCATAAATTAACATCCTATTCATAACATCCTATCTCAATTGAGGATTTGTATTAACATATTTATAATATCAAAATAAAATACAATAAGAGTAAATACAACTAATGACAAAAATAGTTGATAATTAATTAAAATAACATGAACTAATCTCATAAAAATATGACGTACAGAGTGGTCCTACTATAATATTATGGTAGGACGGTCTCGTAGGAGACATTGTCTTGACATTTTGCCCAAAACTTGCTTATAGTGGAACCTATGAGATTCTACTTCAACATATGATTGACTCAAATGAAATTTCTCTAACATTTTATAATTATATATAAATTGGGTGATAGATCAAATGTAAAAAAGTTGAGATCGTAAATTTCACGATCCGGAATTGGCCAAGGGGTAGATTAGGAATTTGACGCTAAGCTGCAGTTGACTTCAACAACCTAGGGCAGTTACTGATCTTTGGTCGTTCAGTTCGTTAGCGGTTGTGAAGTGGAAGTATTGTTGCGGCTGAGATTCATAAACTAGAGATGAATCCAGTAGGATAGGGCATCAGATAGTTTGTTGATCAATTAAATGTGTTTCATTTTCTTTACGGTTTTTACAGTTAGTACGATTTTTACCAAATTGTACATTTTTCAATTTGATACAGTTCCGGCAAGCCAGTTCCTATCAGTAAATTAAGATCCTATTTATAAAATATTTGAGTTGCATACTCTTAACTTCCAATTTTTTGGGTGTCATTTTAAACTCTATTGGAAGGAATGGATGAAGAATGAAGATTGAAGAAAGAGTAGCAATCAATGAAGGCTTAAGCTAGAGGGAAAATAGGTTCCTCCGCAAATGGAAAAAGAGAGAGAATGTCATTTATGAAGACTACAAAATGAACTAGTTGCTGCGGAAATTGCTTCTGATTTCCAGATGTTCAAAAAAGCCCGAAAAGTACATTAACATTACCCATATTATACAGCAACGTACAACCATCAATTTCACCAATTTGGATCTATTGCCATATATTGCGTGTGTATATTCATCCAGGCTCTTTGGCATTTAATCAATCAAAGCAAATCAAAGAATGTTTTTGGCACTTTTTGACAGGTGACAACTGAGACACCTTCCTGAGTTCACTTCTTCTTCATTAATTACCTTGGTAATTTATTACTACCAAGCAGGGATCCAAAGATGACGTTACTAAAAGGTCAAATGATGAACACGTGATGGCATTGACCATGTATGGAGTACTTTCTACTTTAAAAAAGAAATCCAACTATAGTATATTATTTAACTAATTCTTGGGTGAGGCAGTCTCACCCAAGAGGCAGGACCAAATAAACACTCTTTTTGACGAGATTTGATGAATTGACACAAATGTTTTGATGACGTAACATGTTTGATGAACAGTCACCGATGTTTGATAAGGTGGGTTCGAGATTCAATGAGGTGGTAGTGAGTTATGATGTTGTGGCTGCAATGAAATTTTCCTTATTTGATCTTGCCTCATGGGTGAGGCTGTCTCACAGGAGAATTACTCATATTATTTAGGTGTGCATGAATCTAATAATTTTTTATTGATGTTAATATTCCATGTATCAGTTGTTTATGTACAAAAATGCTAAATTTCAACTTACTTTTAATATATTTAGATAAACCAAAATATATTATCTTATCTTATATTGTTAAATTCATCATATTTATTAATATCAAATTTTTATACATTGATAATATAATGATGTTAGCAGTTAAACACGTGTTTAAAAGAACGTGAAAAAGATTCGGTGCAAATACAACTCTTACATAGAGTAATAGAAGTCATATATTATTTACAATGTTACATGGTAGTTTTAGTGAGTTATACTTATTCAGCCAGTATGTTTGCTTGGAACGTGTAGGTGAAAGGGATATTATAAGATTGATTCACTATGTTTTGTTGTTTACTTTATTTAGTTTGGTAGAAATGAATAATAAGTATACTAATAATAAGAATAAATGTATGAAACATTTTTCTATCTCATCGTTTACTGTTTGAAAGGACCTGAAAGATCCATGTATATTGATTTATTGTAAATCTGAAGATATCTATTTTGAGAAAGAAAATTATTATTATTTCAATGGTTAGTTATGTTAGTAAGATTGGCAATGAATTTCATGTGATTGTTTTCTAATAATATACTTATTCAAAATTTTAAAATAATTTCCCCTAATTATTTTACTTTCAAATATCATATATTGAATACAAAATTGGGAGGATGTGAGATTATTGCGCAAAATATCAATTGTAAGTATCAACATTATAATAGAACAAATAAACAAAAATACCCTTATCTAATTATACTTTGTACTATAACCATGATTCACAGGATGAGTACACTACTAGTATTTACTTTTTCACCAGGCAGTACTTTCCTCAGAAGTTTCGAGTTATGATGACGTGTACCAACGGTCAATTGAACGGATACTGGCAGACATCCACGTGTGCCGGAGGACCCCACACACGGACCTCACTCCGTACAAGCCCACCCCCGATAACGGTCGTATTACTCCGACAATGTACCAACGGTCATATTTCTTTAATCCCATCCTCCACCGTCCGATCCCATCCAACGGCCCCAAGATAACATTCCCAGAACCCGCACCCATCTTCTCCCCATCCCCCCAGGTGAAAATCATACTCTATTCTTCACTCTCCGGGAGCCCTCTCAATATATATAAAAACTCGGTCTTGAAATAGTGTGTGACTTTTCCGGCTTGTGGGGTTCTCAGAATTGACAGTTCTTGAGGTTTTTCTCCAGTTTTTTTTCCAGATGATGAGGGGTTTTTGAATGTGGGTTTTTCTGGGTTCTTGCTGTTTTTGATTCTCCGGGGTGGGGGGAAAGGGATGGGATGTTTTTCTGAGCGGTTCATCATTCAAGTGTGTGGATTTAGGTGTTTTGTGTGTGTTTCTTGATTCATTGATGGAATTTGTTTAGGTTTCTGGGAATCCGATGATTATACACATGTTTGTTTGTTTCGTTTTGTAGGTACTCATATTTGTCCTCCATTCATTCTTTCATTCTTTCTTTCAGATTGATCATTCTTTATTGCACATAACCTTTTGATTTAATTTATTCATTGCTCATATAGGACACACAGACACACATCGCATAGGTGTTTTCACTGATCTTGTTTCCAAACCCCATCGGATTCCTATTCTTGTTTGTTCTTGAACTTCTCACACACACACTCACACAGTAGAGGGCAAATCAGACTAAAAATTGTTTAACATTCTTTCTTTGTTTTCGTGCGCATTTGATCCTTTCTTTTCAATTTGTTTTCGAACCTCGGGTGAGAGAGATAGAGAGAGTGAGAGAGAGAGAGAGAGGGGAAAAAACAGAAAGAAGGAGAAGGGCCTAAAGAATGTTGGCTGGGTGCTCTTCTTCTTCTACATTATTGTCGCCAAGGCATAACAGGTTGAGGAGCGAGTCTGCATCGAATTTCCACCACCATTTCCAGCCAATGAGCACACAGAGGCTGGATTTGCCTTGCGGTTTCGCGAGGAAAGACGCGCCGAGAATCTCCCTCGATCAGAAGCAGATCGAGTCCAGGAGTAACAGCATCCGGTTGCCGCCTTCGGGGAGTAATGACTTCTGGGAGAGGACCAAGAGCTTGAAGAGGTTTGCAGAGCACCGCGAGGAAGATGACGTTTGTCTGAAGAGGAAGAGGAGGAATGCACCAGAGGATTACCATGAGGAGGAAGAGGAGGATAAGAAGCAGATGATGATCAGTGGTTCGTTTTGGATGCAGCAGCCTCCTTTTGGAGCATCATCTCACCATCCATTCAGGCTTTCCTGCTCTGGGGAGGAAGATGAGAGTGTGTGCTTTGTTGCAGGCACTGGTGCTGCTCCATGGGTGGAATCTGTGGTGACCCGAGTTACCGATTTAGGTGACGTAAAAGGGGAGGGAAGCCATCATCATCAAGGAAGGGAGGCTTCGGGGTCGAGTGCTTCATCTGATAGCCATGGATTGGTTCTCATGAGGCCTGATAACAATCCTGAGAATCCCTCTTCAGGGAATGGCTCAAGAAGGGGGGCTGCTACTAATCCATCTGGTTCAGTTGCAGTAAATCCAGTTCATAATGAGGAGGAAAATCAGGTTGAGAATGAAGGGTTTGAGCTTGTGAGCTTGCTTGTAGCTTGTGCTGAAGCGATTTCTTCAAAGAACATTCCAGGAGTGAACCATTTCATAGCTAGGTTAGGCGAGCTTGCTTCTCCGTCAGGACGATCCCCATTAGCCCGGCTTAGCTCTTACTTCACTGAGGCCTTCGCGCTGAGGATCTCGAGGTTCTGGCCTCAGGTTTTCACCCTGCAGCCTCCTCGGGAGCTGGACCGAGTTGATGATGATGGCGGTGGGACTTCACTCAGGCTGTTGAATCAGGTTAGCCCAATTCCCAGATTCATCCATTTCACCTCAAATGAGATGATCCTGAGAGCCTTTGAAGGGAAAGATAGGGTTCATATTATAGACTTTGATGTAAAGCAAGGGCTTCAGTGGCCTAGCCTGTTCCAAAGCCTAGCTTCCAGGAAAAACCCTCCTTGCAGCCATGTTAGGGTTACAGGAATTGGAGAATCGAAGCAAGATTTGATTGAAACAGGTGACCGATTGGCTGGATTTGCCGAGTCACTAAATCTGCCATTCGAATTCCACCCTGTGGTTGACAGGCTTGAAGATGTGAGGCTGTGGATGCTTCATGTGAAGGAGAAGGAAAGTGTGGCAGTGAACTGCATTTCTCAGCTTCATAAGCTGCTTTATGATGGAAATCCAGGGCAGATTCTTCGGGATTTTCTAGGGCTGATTCGAAGCGTGAATCCCACTATTGTTCTTGTTGCTGAGCAGGAAGCTGATCACAATGAGCCTGTTTTCGAAACCAGGCTGTGCAATTCCCTGAGGTACTATTCTGCCATTTTCGACTCTCTTGACATGAATGGGAGCTCGATGATCAGGAGGAGGATCGAGGAGATGTTCGGGCGGGAAATCAGGAGCATCATTGCCTGTGAAGGGGTGGAGAGGCTGGACAGGCACCAGGGGTTCGCCAAGTGGCGTAAAGTGATGGAGGAGGGTGGTTTCAGGTGCATTAGGACAGGGGAAAGGGAACTGCTGCAGAGCCAGATGCTGTTGAAGATGTATGAGTTTGAGAACTTTAAGGTTGTGAGACAGGATGAAGATGGGAGTGGCCTTACTCTGAGCTGGCTGGACCAGAGCCTCTACACGATTTCCGGGTGGACCCCAGTTGATGCAGCAGGGGGATCGTCGTCCTTTTCTCGTGGAATATGAAGGAAGCAGTTTGATGGATGGATAACAGCAGAATTTTTTGTAGGTATTATCACTATGATTATTCTTTGATTCTTTTGTTGCAGATAAAAAATATGGTCATTGTTATTGTTTTGCCTAGAAAGAGAGCCATTTTTTATGATACGTGTGGTATTTCTGGGTAGGCTACTATAGATGTTGATATTTGATGATTCTTTTGTAAGCTGGAATTCTTTTGGTCTATTCATGTAATCAGTTGATACTATGACATTGAATAAAATGGTGTCTGAATGTAAACCAGGCAAATGGTTGATGTTTCTCAACATTTTGGTCTCAAAGTCTCTTCTTTTATGTCTTAGTTTGATGTTTATTCTTGCATCCAGATATGCAGACACAAAATGATCATAAAAAAACTTATGGATCTTCATCATGTTTTACAGTTATCTAATGGTTACTTGATAAGCACTTGATCCTTATTCTCTTGCGCTCGGATTTACTTATGCATTGAGCGTAATTTGTTCAGAAAGTGTTATAGAAGCTCTTCTGTGTAGAATAACAGGCAAAACTCTCTGATGAGAGTCTATATATTCCCCTCTTAATCAAACACTAATCTGAACACCCAAAAACCTTATTGGACGGCGAACTCGAACTCCAAATAGACCACCTCCAATTTTAGGTGTCTTCGACTGCTTTCCGGAGCCGGCAACAACTAGTAGGAGCAGGCTAAGGAGATTCTTTCCACAACATCTGGTAAAGTTCTATGGTGCTAATTGATTTTTTTTTTTTTTTGTTCAGATTTTGCTTGTGTAAATTTGTTCATATTTAGAAAGAAGTAAAATCTTTAGACATCTGACATTCATACCATATTGTTTGCAATGCTTAATATCCATGCATAACTTTAATTTTTTGTTCAGATTTTGCTTGTGTAAATTTGTTCATATTTAGAAAGAAGTACATTTATACCACATTGTTTGCAATGCTTAATATCCATGCACAGCTTTGACAAAGACCATACTTTTGATCGAAAACCAGCTTTGCCTAATGCAAATTAATCTTCAATGTATATTTTGCACAAATCTCTTTTCTTGTTAGGAAAAACAGAGATTCCTTTTCCTTTTCCTTTTCTTGCAAGGATTTCTCTTCCTTCACAGTTAGAGATTAGGTTTTAGGAGATCCCCATATATATATTGTAACCTTTTGCCATCAATAACCTTAAAACTTAAGTCAGCATATATGGCGGATGGAGAGAAGAAGGAGAGCAGCCATGATAAGCATGGGAGGCGAGACATTCTTCTGAGCTACCAAGAACAGGCTCAGAAGTGGTGGGAAGATGCCGACGTATTCAAGGCCGATGCGAAGGATTGCGCGCCAAAACCCGGGGAGAAGTTTTTCGGCAACTTCCCTTTCCCGTACATGAACGGTTATCTGCATCTAGGCCATGCTTTTTCCCTGTCAAAGCTCGAGTTTGCAGCTGCGTATCACAGGCTGAGGGGGGAGAATGTGCTGCTGCCGTTCGCCTTCCACTGCACCGGAATGCCCATCAAGGCCGCCGCCGACAAGCTCCGGCGAGAGGTGGCGGTGTACGGGAATCCTCCCGTGTTTCCGGCCGCCGCCGACGATGAAGAGGAGAAGCCGAAAGTTGACAGCAGCAGCGATGGTGGTGCGAAATTCAAAGGGAAGAAATCAAAGTCTGCTGCGAAAACTGGTGTGATAAAGTATCAGTGGGAGATAATGAAGAGCTATGGATTTTCCGATGAGGAGATTTTGAAGTTTACTGATCCTCACCACTGGCTCCAGTTTTTCCCGCCGGTTGCAGTCAAGGATTTGAAGGCTTTTGGTCTGGGCTGTGACTGGAGAAGATCATTCATAACCACCGACATGAACCAGCATTTTGACGCCTTCGTGAGATGGCAGATGAGGAAGCTGAAATCCATGGGGAAAATCGTCAAGGATAAACGGTACACGATCTACTCCCCGCTGGACGGGCAGCCGTGCGCCGATCATGACCGTTCGTCCGGCGAAGGCGTCGTCCCGCAGGAGTACACACTGATCAAAATGGAGGTCGTTTCGCCATTTCCGCCATTGATGAGCTGCTTGGAAGGTAAAAAAGTGTACCTCGCAGCTGCCACCTTGAGGCCGGAGACGATGTACGGCCAGACGAACGCCTGGGTTCTGCCAACGGGGAATTACGGAGCCTTCGAAATCAGCGACACCGAGGTTTTCATACTCACAGAGAGGGCTGCGCTTAATCTTGCATACCAGCAGCTGTCTCGTGTTGCAGAGAAGCCGACTTGCTTGGTAGAGATGACCGGCCAGGATCTCATCGGGCTGGCGTTGCGGTCTCCGTTGGCTCTAAACGACGTCGTATATACTCTGCCGATGCTCTCAGTCCTCACCGACAAGGGAACTGGTATAGTCACCAGCGTCCCCAGCGATTCACCGGACGATTTCGTGGCGCTCGAGGATTTGAAATCGAAGCGCGGTCTTCGAGAAAAGTACGGTGTGAAAGATGAGTGGGTGCTGCCATTTTCAGTCATCCCCATTATCGACCATCCAGAGTTTGGAGACAGGATGGCTGAGAGAATCTGCAGAGAGATGAAGATCAAGAGCCAGAACGAAAGAGAGAAGCTTGATGAGGCGAAGAAGATGGTCTACAAGGGAGGCTTCTACGAGGGCACCATGGTTGCAGGGGAGCATGCTGGGATGAAGGTCCAGGAAGCGAAGAATTTGGTCCGAGGCAAGCTTCTTGAGAGCAAGCAAGCAGTGGTGTACAGTGAGCCTGAGAAGAAAGTTGTATCAAGATCTGGGGATGAATGTGTCGTTGCATTGACGGATCAGTGGTATGTCACTTATGGAGAAGAAGAATGGAGGAAAATGGCAGAGGATTGTCTGTCTGGCATGAATCTGTACTCGGAAGAAACGCGACACGGCTTTGAGCACACCCTGAGCTGGCTGGATCGATGGGCGTGTTCGCGTAATTTCGGACTCGGGACATCCATTCCATGGGATGAGCAGTTTCTTGTTGAGTCTCTGTCAGATTCCACAATCTACATGGCGTATTATACAGTTTGCCATTTGTTTCAAGGCACGGTGAAACCTGATCAGCTGACAGATGAGGTTTGGGATTTCCTGTTTTGCGACGGTTCATTCCCCGTTTCTTCAACGATATCTTCAGACCTGCTTAACAAGATGAAGCAAGAGTTTGAGTACTGGTATCCGTTCGATCTGAGGGTTTCTGGGAAGGATCTAATTCAGAATCATCTCACCTTCAGCATCTACAGCCACACGGCTATCTTCCCGAAGAAACACTGGCCTCGAGGATTCAGATGTAACGGTCATCTGATGCTGAATGCTGAAAAGATGTCGAAATCCACCGGAAACTTTAAGACACTTGGCCAGGCATTAGAGGAGTTTTCAGCCGACGCCACGAGATTCTCACTCGCAGATGCTGGAGATGGGATGGATGATGCAAACTTTGTCTTTGAAACGGCGAATCAAGCAATCCTACGGCTAACTAGGGAGGTAGCCTGGATAGAAAAGTCCCTAGCAGGTATGGACTCTTTGAGAAGCGGTCCGGCGTCTACTTACGCTGATAAAGTGTTTGAAAATGAAATAAACCTTGCTGTGAAGGCAACTGAAGAGAACTACAACCAATGCATGTTTCGTGATGCGTTAAAAACGGGGTTTTATGATCTCCAGACTGCTAGAGATGAATACAGGCTCTCCTGCGGCTCTGAAGGCATGAACGGCGATCTTCTACTGCGATTCATGGACGTTCAGACGCGGCTCATCACTCCGATCTGTCCTCACTATTCTGAATATGTTTGGAGGAAGCTTCTCAAGAAAGAGGGCTTTGCAGTGAAGGCTGGATGGCCTGAAGCCGATGAACCTGATCTCACTCTTCAAAAGGCGAACAAGTATCTCCAGGAGACCATATCCTGCATGAGGAAGCGGCTGTTGAAGCAGAATTGCGGTTCAATGAAAGGCAATGGTAGCTTGTCTGCGATTCAGAACAAACCGACAACTGCCTTGATATATGTGAATGAGATGTACGATGACTGGAAGAAGCAGTGCCTGATCATGTTGCAAAACAAATACGACGAGGCTAGCCGGCAATTCGCGCCGGATCAGGAAATTGAGTCTGAATTGCAGAAAAGTGGTGTTGGGGAACTGAAGCAGCTTTGGATGCCCTTCTTGAAGTTCAAAAAGCGCGAGGTTATGAATGTCGGTGTTCAAGCCCTGGACTTGAAGCTGCCATTTAGTGAGATGGAGGTCCTTAAAACCAATTCAGATTTGATCAGAAAGCAGTTAGGTCTTGACAGAGTGGAGATCTTGTCTGCAACGGATCCTGATGCGGTTCGAAGATTTGCTCATGTTCTGCCGAAAAATTCACCACCCTCTCCTGGGAATCCCACTATAGTATTTCTTTATTAGTATTAGTTTAAATTATCAGTATTTTTATAAATATTTTTTAACGTGTTCTAATATCATAGTTCAAACTTCTTTGAAATGATCTCACAAATGAACTTCAGTTTTGGAGCTAAGTTGTATTTCATTTTATTGTTGTCCTATTTATGGTGGTGTTTAACTTTAAATGAAAATTTTGATTGAGGTTGTAAAAATAATATCTAGACAGCATTAATTCATTCGAAAATTTCACACAGTATAGTTTCAAATGAAAATCATATTTTGCACAAAATATCAAAAATTGATCATACCATCAAATAAAAGCCAAGGAAACGATGAAAACGACCACTGAACCACAAAATATCAAAAATTGATCATACCATCAAATAAAAGCCAAGGAAACGATGAAAACGACCACTGAACCAATGCTACGTTATACGATTTCTTGATCATATGCAAATGTCGAGACTATTTTTATGTAAAAATAGGCAAACACTGGTACTAGTACGTTCATCATGGTAGCTGGACTATCTATTTATGAAATATTGTGCGAGCCTTAGCTTAGCTGGGACTAATAATTGTGTGTTTGCTGAATATCATGTGGATATCATATCATATATATGGACAGATGGTTATACAATTGCATAAGTATATATAATGCATAAGATACATCAACCTGCATATCACCACACAAAATTGCCGGATTAAGAATACTACAACCAATGCCAGCCAGTTAATATAAGGATTTCGTGTATTTTGTGGAACCGTGTTTATAAGTAAATCTTACTTTATTTTAACAGAGATCCTTTTAAAGATGGCTTATAAGAATAATCCAAACATATTATCCATTTTACGAAAGAAGATGAGAATTTAGTGGCATATAACTAAACAAATTTTTATTTATGTGTCAATTATTCTCACTAAACAATCAATGCTTAATATATAAAAGATCGATTTTGAAAATAAGAAGATTAAACATAAAAGTAAGAAGATCAGTAATAATACACTGAATGATAATATTTATCCCTATTCTCAATATGTAAAAAGTTATAGTTAAAAATGAGAAGATCAATATTTGTCCCTATTCTCAATTTTGACCATTTGCATTAACTAAACCACTTATCACTAAAATGTAAAAGCACTGGATATAAAATGACAAAATGTTTTGTTTGGTTATATAGGGTTAGGCAGTGCTGAGTCAAGCACACGTTTTTAAACTTTTTGCATAAGCTTGTCACTACTAATTAGAAACTTTTCAGCATTGATAAATCAATTAATTAGTGACCTTCAAAAATAAATCAATTAATTAGTGGAAAGCAAACAAACCTAAGCCAAAAAAACAAAAACAAAACCAAAACCACAACATATATTAAAACGAAGCAACCTTGGAAGCCGAAACAATTTCAACTACGTGGAATTGGATGTGGTATTTAATCATCGTCAATAAAATTATGCGGATTTGTCTTTGAATGGTTATAGTACAAGATTATACTAAGTATAATATTAAAATATGCAATTTTCTCTGAATACAGTAGTAAATAAGAATAATAGATCAAAACTATATAAAAAATGTATGAAATTAAAATTTTACTCAATGATTAAAAGAAGAACAAATAAACGAGAGGATTTGGCTGGTGAAAAGATAACAACGGAAAACAACAAAATAAAATGACTCACGAAGATGGAGACTTGTTTGCCGATACAACCGACTTATAATTTTGTAGTGCACTTTCCATACATCATCAACACAGATTTAAACAATCTAAAATGCAAAAAGTTGCACTGAAAATATAAAAGAAAACCGTCATCATAATAAAGTACTGTTTAATTATGTTCTTTAGGAGACAACTCATAAATAAAAATTTGAAATCTGTGTCCCTACAAGTTAAAACCCTAGCGGCCAAGCAGCTAGCCAATTCCTCCACGGCCCTTGATGTATGCCATGCGGTCTTTTTTATCACAAAATTATAAAGTGACAAGAGACTTAAGTAATTTCCAAAAACAAATAAAAATAAACTAATAAAGTTGAGGCTTTATTGTCCATCTAAAATCGAGGATTTCTTGGTTGAGAATTTTAAGAGTTGGATAATCATCACTATAACCATCACTATGATCCACCTTCCTAGTTTCAAAGCTGTCGATTGATCTAATCTAAGAAATTAAAGTTTTGAAACTCGGATGATTGTTGTTTGTGTGCTGCCTATCAAGAGGTTGTTGATTGAAATCTGATAATAGTACAAGAGGCAAAATCATCTTTTCTGGAAACCTATATAGGGACGCTAGATCTGGGCATGAAATTGCGAAAAATGTGTGTTTTTTTCCTGGCATGGGACAAAACACAAAACAAAATCATCGAAAATTCAAAAGAGAAGATGTAAAATGACGAATATACCATTGAATTATGTGAATCTTGTATTTTCCGCATCGTCACTTATTACGTAATACCCGAAATGTCTGCATCGTCCAGTTGTGATGTGAATCAAATTATGCGAATGCGAGGTTTCAGCATTAATTCGATGGATTGATGAGATTCCAGTTTCTCACATATCGTTTTCAAATGAAAATCTTGGTCCATGTTGGTACGAAATGTCGGAAATTCGCATCCCTTCAAAACGCAAAATGCCAACGAAACGATGATGATAGCGACCACTTCCCACATGATACTTATAATGTACGTAATACGATTTCCTTCATGTGCATTTGTCGACACTGTTAGTAACGAAATTAAATGAAATATAAAAGTTTGGTACTCGTTCGTGTTGCTGAGTAGTGAGTATCATGTGGATATCAGATACATCATCCTGCATATCACCCCCCAAATTTAATAACCCTTTAAGTAGCTAATACAGAAATTGGTTATTTTCACAAACAGAAACTGATTTTTATCTCAGAGCGTAACCGTTATCTTGAAATCACATGCAGTAAAGAGATAATATATAGTAATTTCTCCAGCTACAAGTACGTACATGATGACAAATTCTCAATTAAGACCTGTCTCAATTGGTCTCACTGAATAATCATGTTTGGTACGTAAAAAATTAGTTTTAAAAGTCGAAAGATCTGTATATGTTGTTTGTTTGGTACCATGTAATACTGAAAATGAAAATAACATTTAAAACAATTCAAATAATAACGGTTTGATTGTTACTAAAAAAATTTGTTTGATATTAGGTTGTTTGTTTGGTACTAGATTTGTTTGTTACACATAAACACTCAAACCCTCGAAGACCGTGAACTCAACCCGTCTGACCCGTTTATCTTAATTACCCATTTAACTCATACTCATTTATATCCATTACCCATTTATATCCATACATAAATGAGTTTTTATTAAAATTACTCATTTGACCGGTAGTAACATGTCGATTTAATTTATTTACGATGATAAATTTTTTGCTCAGTTAGTCAGTTTCATAAGTTGAACATGTGTGGGTTTGGTCAAGACGCGGATATCATACAAATGCTTTTATGTATTTTCTTTTACTACAAAAAAAGAACTTTACAAAGAAAATGTTTTCTTTTTTTAAGCACAACACGTTCTAGCTTAATTGGCGTGGAACATGAATAATTTGTGTTGCCTTAGACTTTGAATAATTTTGCATGCGAATTCCTGATCAACCTTTGAATGTAACAATGTAAACATCAATAATTATAGGGTTGCTCCATGCAAGTCCATTTTTCTCTGGTAGATCCGTAATTTACCATAATACCCATAATATTGTTAAGACAAAAAATGGGATTAAAATCATAAGGTTTCATCATGGAGCATTATGGTAAAAATACGGATGTGGAAGAGAACAATGGAGCTGCATGGAGAAATCGCTTAATAATGAATATGATGATTAATAATTGCATGTCTCTCTTTTGTCCTCTCTTTTTTGGCCTTGTTTGATTTATCAACGTACGTTTCTATTACAAGGCCAGAATTCATGATTGTAGGCAGAATTTCTTTTATATACTATTAAGAAGCTTAAAATTGACAAGTCTCGAACTTCTTGGGAGTGATTTTTCTTTCTTTTCCGATCGATGGAGAGTGAGTTCGATGGGGGAGGGAGTAATGTTCGTTGGTTATCATAGTGAATTTCAGCATAATAAACAAATCATATTTTAACAAGTATTATGACGGTTAGGATGGTTGCAAATCTGCGTAAAAGTAGCTGGAGGGAGGAACCATCGAGTTCGTTACTATCACATACTTTGTTAAGACCTCCCGGTCTGGATATACAGATTAATTTCGATGCTGAATGGAGACACGAGAGTGACTGAGTGAGTACCGGCCTTGGACCAAAATGAACAGTTGCAGTGGCAAGGAGGATCACGCACATAAGTGACTTGGCATTGGCAGAATGTCTAGATCTAGAGGAAATGCTCATATTAGCAGAGGAAATTAACCAACCTATGGTATAGTTGATTAGTTGGTAGGAAAATCTCTTCAAGTTATTCATATGCATTAGGAAGTTGACTGCTCGGTGAATTGCATGGAAATGATTTATATACTCAGAAGTTTATTAGAGAATAGTAGTTGGTTGGATTCACTTTGGATCCCTCAGTGGTTAGAACTTCATAAACTATGCTAAATCGAATCCTTTATGATTCTTGAGTTTCGCCCACAAATTTCTTATCATTCGTTTCTTGAGGATTTCTCGATATTCAAATGGAATGTAAGTAATTACCATTTAAAAAATATATGAGAATGTATTGGCTAGTAAATTAAACCACTTATATATCATTGAATATCAAAAGACAGTAAAGATAAAAGAAATATAAAAGCACATAATGTTTGGTTTGGTTTGGTTAGGTTAGGGTTAGGGTTAGGCACAGCTGAGTCAAGCACACGTTCGGGGCACAGCTCATGACTCACTCCCACGCCTTTCCTTTGTCATCTTTACTATTGCATATGCTTGTCACCATTAATAGCAACTTTTTAACAGTAATTAATCAAATAATTAGGGAAAAGCGCAAACAACCAAAAAGTATAAAACAAACAGATAATATTAAATCGTATTTCATCGGTTTCAAGCTGATACACGAAGCAACCTAGGACGACTCATGAATTACGTGGAAATGGATATGGTTGTTAATCCTCATCAATAAACTAAATCTAAAAAGCCACAAATTTTTTTTTTATTTCCCTAATTGTGTGTCCTAATTTGTGCATAAAAATAATCCTAAAGATATTAATATGATTTATTTTATGATAAACCATGCAGGGATTCTTCGAATGGGTTATTAATATGACAAGTGTCCAGCTTCTTAAGCGGCGGTAGTATTTTATTTAAAAAATTCTACCTAATCGAACCTCTCTTATTGTCTTTTATTATTTTACAAAATGGCAAATACCGGAAACAGATAAATTAGTAATATAATACCACCCGTTACAACAGCGAAGTGGCAAACGGAAAATGAGTGGTCAAGGATTTGGCTTAAAATGGTGTGCAAAATTAAGATAATGAACGGGTTTGGATTCATCTGATCAGCAGTTTGTTCAAAGTGTGAATTGTTCAATATATTAACATTATTTTATTTGATCAATTATAATTTGCATTCAATACTCTCGATCGATCAAGTGATATTGGCATTATGGGAAATGTTCCATAATCCCATAAGTGTGAAATGTTTCATTACGCTCTAATTATATAGGTTGTGGTTTATTTCGATTTAGTGTTGTGGGTACTATTTTTAATAGTAATTTGTGTCTTCCAATATGTAAATAGTTTGAGAATATCTTGGGTGAAATCATGTGACCCTAACCCAAGACTTTGTATAAATAGTTTAGCAGTTGATACTTTTGATTAAGTGATATTGCAGTTGTAGAAATATTACTAGTTAGCGTGATAAATTAATGTGTAATTTTTCTTTGCTAACCGACAATCATTTTTGTAGCATCATAAAATAAATATTTCCATGTCAATGTTATAATTTTATTGAATCTATAAAGTAATAAGTACATACGATAAGGTTAAAATGTAATTTGATTAGCATTATTATATATTTATATTAGTTTGATTGTGTATTACTTTCCCTATAATCATTTAGCAGCGTTTTTCCAACTACATGAAAGAAAATTATTATTTACTAAAATTGTTTAGAAAAAGCCTTTTCATGAATTTGATGAGAGGGAGTCATTATGATGAACACATCAATCATGCATGCATGCACGCACGATCGATCTCCCGTCGTTGTCCTCTGGTTGATTAATTAATTAATTAATTAATTGTATATTCGAAATATCAAAAGAAGGACAAAATTCATAACCTAATCAAATAATAGAATCGAAGTCCGAAGAGCTTATTTACGAAAATAAATAATAAAAAATCGAAGAGCTAGAATGTTCCATAACCGGCCACATCCACTTTCCGGCCAACCACTAAAAAAAAATTCGAAACATAACTTGCTTCTTCATCAATAATATCCCTATATATTCTTCACTTATTCAATAAAATTAACATGTGTAGATCTAATTTCACACTTGTTAAAATAGTTGAGTGGCTTGTCTATTTTTCTCATTAATTGTAATGCTCTCTTGTTTCTTTGAAAAAATTAACCTCGGTGTAATTTTTTTTAAGAGAGTAGAAACATATCGGTATATTTTAATTAGTCGACAATGACCAGCCAGAAACTCATTGGCACGTCCGCTGAAGTTTAACTTGAAAAAAAGCACGGCACTTTTTCTCATCACTTATAATACACAAAATGTTTAATATTGTTAAGAATAAATTAACCATACAAACAAACTTTGGCAATGAACTTTAAATATGTGGCTAATTAAGTTAATCGAGCATTTTGTTGTTTGGTTGTGGAATTTGGATTATTATATCAACAATTACTAATCGTAGCAGGTTGGGATTTGCTTACTGCGCGGAGTTGCTAATGACTGTGATCCGAACACGTATTTGACAGAAATGTAGAAACTACCAAATTCGTTATCTACCCCTTTTATCCAAAGTCAACTTACCCTAAATCACAATTGTATATCTCCGTAATTTATATAACATCTAATACGTGAAAATGTCAGAACCAAAATACATCACAGGTGGGCCAAAAATGCAAAACTTTATTAAATGATGGAGGGAATTCATGAGCTACGGCGAAATAACTAGATACCAATCAAATCTTTCAAGATAAAAATTACAAAGTTAGCACGGGGTATAAGAGAATTAAAATAATTTTTTAAAAGTCAGTTGTACATGTGCATTTACCGAAGAATTCAAGAACACTAGTGCAATTATTAAAAAAAAAAAAACACTAGTGCACTTTTCTTGGGAAATAACATTTTAAGGTTAAAGGAAAATGATTTGAAAATTACAACAACTTATACCGTTAGAATTTTGTTCACGGGGGATAAATTCCCCTACCATTTTGGAAAAGAAGGTATAAAAAGTACTATAATCAATTTATAAAGAGTGTGTCCATATGCCTTTTAATGAATTGACATACTATTCGTATCCAACAATTAATTTGGTGATGAATCTAGTTTTTTCCAATGAATCTATTTCATTCAGATGAAATTAGCATCCAGATGTTTAAATTGTCAAAAATGAGTATAATTCTCTTTCGGTGACAATTCAAGCACAGATTGTGGAGAATGACTCGTCGGAAAGAATAATTATATTATACTCAAAAAAGTCCAAACCATACTAACTAATTATAATAATGCTACTGATAAATATATTCTCTAGTCTAATAAAGTACCCTAAACCATGTGCTAACCATGATTTTTCTAAATGTATCTTTTTCCCGGTCAATTAGGCACCTCAAGGCAAATGAACAAGACATTCAATTATTACTAACGTGATGTGATATATATATATATATATATATATATATATATATATATATATATATACTATTTTGATGTTACAAAATGGAATTTGTGGTGGTATCATATCAACCATATAGTATTAATTGATCTTTACTTTGATCGGTTTTAGAATTTTTGGTTCCAACTTTGAAAACTAAAGTTTTCTAATGCTACTTACATTCTAAATATGAATTTTTTTTGGTTCCATCAACAGAACTGTATGATCAGCAATTAGTCAATCTTATGTGTCAGTGATAAAATCTTATGTGTCTTTTTCATAAAAGGACTAAAAAGTCATCGGCTGGTTTTTAATTTTAATGAAATTACATTTTAAATTTTCCATAGAGAGTTTTCTCCCTATTTTCCATTGATTTGCTAGTTTCAATTCCCTCTCCATCTCCTCCTCCTTTGCCATATTGGTATTGTATAGAACTCAAAATGATCTGATTTTGGCCAATATAAAATCATATAGATTTTCTCCAAATCATAACATGGCATATCATCATAATTGTTCATTAAACCCACCTCAATTTCTTTACTTTATTCATAATTTTGAGGCTCCGGATCCTCTACACCACTTTGGTGTACCACTCTCTATTCCACCAACCAAATTGTGCCACATGTTTTTATTAACTTAACTCTAGTTAAGCTAATTAACTCTTAATAATTAATTTTTCATCTATTTTTAATAGTACATTCTTTTTCCTTTTTTTCTATATTTTAAATTAAATTAAATTGATGTCTTAATTTTGCTAAGTAAATTGTATAAGAAAAATAAATTAAAGTCTAAGGATACAATTGCCATAAGATTGGTAATAGAGAGTGGTACACCAAAGTGGTGTAGAGGATCAAAATTAAGACATCAACTTAATTTAATTTAAAATATAGAAAAAAAGGAAAAAGAATGTATTGTCAAAAATAGATGAAAAATTAATTACTAATTAAGAGTTAATTAGCTTAACTAGAGTTAAGTTAATAAAAACATGTGACACAATTTGGTTAGTGGAATAGAGAGTGGTACACCAAAGTGGTGTAGAGGATCCGGAGCCAATTTTGAGCATCTTGGGATGGTAATTAGTTAATGCTAGTTCGAAACAAAAAATCGTCATTAAAAGTTATGGACAAAGCTATTGGCTCGAAATTCTTATCTTAGAAATCATTGAACAAATCTTATCAATAAACTAGCAAGAGAAAATAAATTCATTATCCACTTCTCAACAAATTATTAGTTCTACTTCTAGATTTTCATAGCACTACGTTGCTTAAAGCCAGCTTCAAATATATGATCGTTAATTGATCAAAGAAATTACCACCAACTTATAAGAAAATTAAGTTTTTCATCCTATTTCTGTTTTTGCATTTTGATTATTTGATTTAGTTTACTTTACTCAACTTTAACATTAAGATTCGACTTTAACTTTGACATTTTCAAAATATTTAATTTTTTAAACTAATACTTACATATATTTAAATTTATTAATTATCAATTTTTTTATTCAACGAACAAAAGTTAAAAGTAACATATACAACATAGTCAATTACATTAACCTCCTCAGTCTTATTCACAACAAGAATCCAATCCAAATTTAAGAGTTACACTCTTTCTAGACTTATCATGTTTAAAGACCAATTTTGAAAAGTAAGAAAATCAAAAACGCAAAATTAAAAAGATCATCAATAGAACAATGAATGATTATTATTTTCAGTGTGTCTCACCTTCTGTATTAAAAATGGTTTAAATTTCTTCAAGCGGATAGAATCCGTTATTATTATTAAAAATTTCTTACCATTTTTGAAGTTTGAGAAAACAGTATTTAAGAAACTATATTCTTAATACAAATCTAATATTTATTATTTTGACATTAGAGAATCAAAAACTGGTCGGAAAGGGTTATGAATTATATAAAAATCTAGATCGAAATTCGTACGCAATACTATAATAATAGAAAAAACGCGGGCACCCAAAAAGTTAATTATAAAATTTTAAAAAGGAGAAAAAAAATAAAAAGCAGCTATCATCTTTCCCTCTATATATCCAACTGGCAAATGTTGACTGCAATATTTGTCATCCCACAAACACACCACTTTTCTCTCTCCAAATTCATGATGGGCAGCGTTTTCTCCTTCATCAATCCCGCCCCCAAAGAATCTCCGGCGAATCCCGGTCTCGGCGACCTGCCGGAGGGCTGCGTGGCCTCCGTCCTGCTCTACATGGACCCGCCGGAGATTTGCCGGCTCGCAATGCTGAACAGGGCTTTCCGGGGCGCATCTTCCGCCGACTTCATCTGGGAGTCCAAGCTTCCATTGAATTACGCCTCCGTTATTCAAAGGGTTTGTCATCATAATAATGCTAACGGTGGTGATCATCGGTTTCCTGCGGATTTGTGCAAAAAGGATATATATTCGCGGCTCTGCAGGACCAAATCTTTCGACGACGGTACTAAGGTGGGATCTCGTTCGTTTTTACAGTTGGTTTTCTGAAAGATTGGGTTTTGTGGTGAATTGGGGGGCTTCAAGTTGATTATCATCTCTTTTTGTTGGATTCTGAGGGTTTTTTATTGGTTTTTGTTGCTGTGCAGGTTGTATGGATGGATAAGAGTACTGGGAAATTCTGTTTGCTGATTTCGTCGAGTGGGCTAGCTATTACAGGCATTGATGATAGGAGATATTGGAGCCGTTTACAGACTGAGGAATCTAGGTGTGTGAATTTGCCTCAAAATTAACCTCCTTTTGTTTCTTGCCCTGAAGTTGAAAGTTGTTCTGTGCTTTGTTGGCTTTGTTGGGATGCATGTGTGTGTTGATCAGCCTATTTTGACTGCAATTCTCTATGATTGTGTGTGCTCTGTGATTTTAGTTGGATGAAATCTTTGCTTTAGGGATCAGGGTTTAAGACTTAGGTTTTAGGTATAAGATTTATTGGTTTTAAAAGGATTTTATCAGAAAATAGTATGAGTAGCAAAGATCCCTACCACCTGGCTGTGATTCGATGATCAGTGCCTTATTTGGGGATCGGGGTTTAAGTCTTAAGTTTTATGTCTTAGATTGTTGGTTTTAAAAGAGTTTTACCAGTATGAGTAGCAAAGCTCCCTACCATTTAGCTGTTGGTTGTTCATCTGTGACTGTAATTGAACCTTGTATTGTGGATGCTTGATCTATCTTTTTCTGATGTGAAAAAATGTCAATGAAGGTCTTGTATGTGTATGCCTTGTATTTTTGGTTCTTTTTTAATCTCTCCTCCCTCCCAAAATCAGATAGAATAGATCGTTGAGTTCAGTTAGATCAACCGATTAGTCGACAAAATCAGACATAAAATATATCATCTATTGTAAAGGTGTAAAAGTTCTTTTGAGTGGAGTTAAATCAGCTCATGACTAAATTATTGTTTCCTGTCTGCAGATTTGCATCAGTTGCTTATCTCCAGCAAATCTGGTGGTTTGAAGTCGATGGAGAGATCGAGTTTCCCTTCTCAGCCGGGAACTACAGCATCTTCTTCCGGCTGCAGCTAGGACGCACCTCCAGAAGATTTGGCCGACGTGTCACAAACACCGACCACGTTCACGGCTGGGATGTGAAGCCAGTACGGTTCCACCTATCCACAACTGACGGCCAGAAGGCAACGACACAATGCTACATAAAGGAGCCGGGGAAGTGGATCTACCACCACGCGGGGGACTTCACGGTTGCTGATCAGCGCTCTCCAACAAAGGTCAAGTTTTCTATGACTCAGATCGATTGCACCCACACTAAGGGTGGCCTGTGTGTAGACTCGGTATGTGTATATCCTAGTGAATTAAAGGGTAAGTTGATGCTATTTTAGATGCATCAATACAGCCTCTTTGATGATGAATGAGTTTTAGGTTTTTTAGGTATTTCAATGGCAGTCCCCTATTTTGCAGCCACCATTGGAGTTGTACAAGTCTTGTATCATTGCCAATGTTCTTGTTTATAAATGGCTTTTGGCATTTGACTGTATTTTTGTAACAATTCATATTCACTTGTTTTTTTATGAGAAGTGTAATGTTGACATGAAGAACTAGTATAAAAGTGGTCTGTTTGTTGCTGTCCCTGTCTCTGTCTATTTAAGCGTGGGAATTCCGCTGAATTGTTCCCATTCAGATAAATTTAAGGCTGAGATTCTGAGAAAAGCACAGCCACTTGAAAAGTATTGAGTTTCTTGTTCATCTTAGAATTCTTAGGATCTTTGTGAGGATTGGAAATATCCAAATTCCTATCAATATAAAACTGTCATCAATTTGAGCTTATGAATGGGTCAGGGTTCTCTAAAATCTTGTTATTGATGAGATAGTTCGAATTTAAGCATGAAAGTATGTTTTCTTTACCAAGTGAACACATTAAGTCATTAACAAAATTGTAATGGAACCTTTTTAATACCGCGTGAAATTACAAAAGCCGCTATACCCTTTGAAAACTACTCACCTAAATCGGGATCTTAAGAGGTTTCTATTTCGCTGCAACATTAACAGAGGTGCCTCCATTTATTTGGACATCCCCTAAATCAGCACTTTTCTGAACAGAACTTCCTCGGATCTCAGCCATTGCTGCGCCAATTGATCTGTCTATCATTTGCTGTTGCGCAGCATCACAAGCCTGTGACCCTGGCATGCGATTGAGCACCATATTGCCATAGTCACCCTGATAAGGAGCACTTCTGTTTGTTGTATGTTGCTGATACAATGAGACGGGATTGTCTTGTCCTGAGCCCGTGGGAACATTTTGCCCTGCATTGTTGTAGGGAGTGTTGGGATGGGATTGAACGATAGCCATTGACGGAATTCCATCAGTTTGCGAATTCTGCTCAGCTGTTTCTTGGTTCTCAGACAGCGGCGTGTTGCTGCGAGCACTGGGATAATTTCGCAAGCTCTCTAAGAAAGACGGAAAGTTCACACTTCACATTAGTACAACTAAATCTAGAATTCCTGTGTTAAGGATAATAAATCAAGAGAGTCATTGCATCATTTGTAACAGAATAATCCATACCAATTGGCCCGGTTTTTGTTTTTGTGCTGAAATCAATGAGGCCTTTCATCATATTGGCAACTTTAGCTATCTGCAGAAGGGGGAAATCTTAGTTACAAGCCTAGAGAAACAAAGCAGCACATTAAACTCATGTCTAGGGCAAAAGTTACCTCAAAACCTCGAACATGTTTGGCAGAAAAACCCAGGTCATTGATCAAAGGTGAGTCCACATAATTGTTGAGCAGATGCCCATATTTTAAAAATCTACAAAAATACACCCCATGAATTTCCAGTCATGATCAAAACTTATTGCACTAAACATAAACTTTGCACGGTTTACAACATGACAGTTCAAGTTCAACTTACAAGTTGCCATTATCTTGCAGTTGCTGCTCTGTAGCTGCACCGAGCTTGCAGTCATAAATAGATTTCTGATAATCATTAGCCACATCAATAAATTGATTCACCTGTAGACAAGAGTCGAAAAAAATAATTTAACTTAGTATAAAATAATGCCATGCTCGATTCACTGTACTCAAGTTAGGAGATTTCAAAAACTTGTTACATACCAGAGGTGCAATAATTCGACGAGGAAATAATTCTTCATGACTATGAGAGCAAAATTGCCATGACAATATCTACATATGATAAAAAAACAGACTTTTAGTATAATTCGATTCAAAATCAAGAATGTTCATAAAAATGTGGGAAAAGTATATTACCTTGAGATCGTTTCCAAAAGAAACCCAAAGTTTACCCTCGCGTATAACACGAAATGTACCGTAAGAAGTCTCTAAAACTGCTTCATGTTCTATCATCATTATGTCTGGTCTAGGCCTGCAATATTTAGGTTTCTTCAGCAGCCAAGAATGGTCAACTTCGCCACTTGCAAATCTCATCTGGAAAAGTCTTGGCAATATATCAAAATGTGCACCTGCCAAACAAACACATCAATAAATAAAATATAACGAGATGACAGACAAGAAATTAATGCAATCTTATAGAGATTTCGAGTGAACTTATATTTGCAAAAATTCAAGTACAAACTTTAAATGAAGAAAATTAAGTTTATCACTATTTATCCATCAGCAAAACAAGCAGTATACACATACATATTCAAATTCATACATCAACAAAGATTAATGAATATTCCAATCTCTTGTCCTATTACTATTGATGAAAAAGTTACTTACCAAACCCCTTCCCCGAATTTGCACCACATATTTTACAACACCATTGCTCCTAACAAAAAAAGTGAAAGCTTATTAGAACAACTAACAATCATAAAGAATCTGTTCTATACCACTTAAATAAAGAAAATTACAAGCTAACCATATCATGGAGGGAATGACCATTGAGTATTTGCTCGTTGGTTTTTCTATAAGAAGACACACCACTTTTCTACACCACATTCTGCATAGAACTGTGACACAAATGCCTTCCAATATTCAATTTTGTTATCCTGTAGTGCAACAAAAAAGTAAGTAAACGAAAGGTGAATCAAGTCTAGATGAAAAACGGGAATGAATGAAAGGGAATGAAACCTTTGATCCCTTGTGCAAAAAGTAGTTGTACTCATTCAGCTTGTGTATGCACGCATCATCATCAAATAGACGTCGATGTATCAAATGATTCCTCCTCTGTTTCTGCTGCTTTTCGTGAGCAGCTTGAGCTTGTTCTCGTTGCAGCATTCCTGCCTTGGTACGTAATTCCTCAGCTCTATCCACTAAATCCTCTGGAAACACTTTAAACATCTGGTTCTGAGCAACACTAGGATGAACGAGGTGATTCTTTTGTTCAGAGGAACACTAGGATGAACGATGTTATTCTTTTGTATTTTTTTTGTTCAGCGTGTATATATTCTTTTACCTCAAGTCGTATATATATATTCAGATCCAAATACGATATATATGTACTGCAGATACGTTATATATATTCCATGTATTACGCATCTGCGCACGTATATATTCACTATTTACGTAAGAAATTAATTTTACCGTTTAATTAAAATATTTTCATTATACGTTATTATAAATAAAGTTATATTTTGTTGTTGTAAAATATTTACGTTTATCATGCTTACTAAAATTAGTAAAAATAGAGTTCAAAATAAAATTTGTTTCGACTCATATCCAACTCGAAAGTTAAATTAATTTTATTGATATTACTAAAGTATCATTATACTTTATAAAAATGTATAGCTAATTAAATGATTGTTATATATTATTAAAATATTTTGAAATACTATCATATTTTAACTAAAAGTTTATTATATTGATTTTTTGATGTAAAGTTTTTATTAAATCACAAATATTAATGTAATTACGTGGTTAAAATTATTTTAAACCAATAAAGATAAAACTCATTTGAATATTATTTTTTTTACAAATTCTCTATTCACATACACTTTGAAAATTTAATTTGTTATCGAGAAAATAATTATTGTAAAATTATCATTATACATTTAACTATTTCAAAATTAATTGGCGAATTTAAATTATTGAATAATTAAATTAAATTTTATTAAAAATTTAAAATATGTTGGACCTACCAAGCTACACACAATTGTAGCTTACCATTAATGGGGTGTGTAGCTTGCCAACTCAATGGGTTGAAAAGTTGACATGGCAAGTCAAGATACATGTACTTGTAGCTTACCATTGTGGATGCTCTAATTGTGATACTATGCATGTGTATTTTTTTCTTTTTCAATTTAAAAAAAAATCATACTTCATTAATATTAAAGATCAATTACAAGTACCAGAACAAACAACAAGTGTCCATCTTTCCGTCATGGAGAAATGGGGAAGAAATTCCTTCTTTGTTTATTGATTTAATGTCATTGAATAAATGTGGATTTATCCGCACATTATAATTGTGTTTCGATTTGATCGATTAAATCGATGATTTGGTTGCTATCTTCGATGTTTTGTTGTTGATCTAATTAAAAAGATCGTGTTTTATGGTTTATGTTTATTGTTCTTGACATAGTTGTACGGATCGTGTTTCCGGTGGTGATCTCTGCGTTTCAAGGTGCTTGCAGTTTGAAGAGCATGGATCATACTTTGGATTAAAGTGGTGTTGCAGTTGTAGTAGATCCCTTATTGGCGAAGTGATTGATGCGGGAGACGCTCCTCTCTGCCAAGCAGATGTGGTTTTCGCGGTTTCAAGATAATATCCCCGAGCGCGGTATTACCCTTTTTATTGGATCTCTCAAGTCGTAATAGTACAAACACTATTAGTCTGGTTGACATGTAGTTCGGTTATTCTTGTAATATGTTAATCGAATTGGATGCCAATTCCACTCATTGTAATCGATTTTGGGCGTTTTCCAGGAATTTTTTATTTTTTTTAAACAACTTAGGCCTAGAATTTATGGCAAACTTGGTCCTAATGATATTGGACAAGTTTACTTATGTATATTACGTGTGTTAAGGGAGAAGAGACATCACATATTGAGCCATGAGGTTAAAATTTATAAGTAAAAATCATAACATTTTGGGGTCAAGCCTTACGTATTATTTTCTATCACCATTTTTTATATTCATTCCCATATTATTTTCTATCTTCTCCCACCTTGCTATTATCTCATCTCTGGTGACTCAAACCTCACATCCACCAGCATAAATTTCGACGCCCGACGGTGGTGGGCAGTAGCCTCATCTCACGGAAGAGGTCTTAGAGCAAGTCCAACAGATACTATATTTTGTAGTTTTAGGATGAAATTGGAAATTTTATCCAATTTTTGAGTTTCAAGAGATACTACAAATAGTACTACAAGATGTAGAATTGGGGTGCGCGGAGGGATGCGTGGCCTCCGTCCTGCTCTACATGGACCCGCCGGAGATCTGCCGGCTGGCAATGCTGAACAGGGCTTTCCGGGGCGCATCTTCCGCCGACTTCATCTGGGAGTCCAAGCTTCCGTTGAATTACGCCTCCGTTATTCAAAGGGTTTATCATCATAATAATGCTAACGGTGGTGATCATCGGTTTCCTGCGGATTTGTGCAAAAAGGATATATATTCGCGGCTCTGCAGGACCAAATCTTTCGACGACGGTACTAAGGTGGGATCTCGTTCGTTTTTACAGTTTGTTTTCTGAAAGATTGGGTTTTGTGGTGAATTGGGGGGCTTCAAGTTGATTATCATATCTTTTTGTTGGATTCTGAGGGTTTTTTATTGGTTTTTGTTGCTGTGCAGGTTGTATGGATGGATAAGAGTACTGGGAAATTCTGTTTGCTGATTTCGTCGAGTGGGCTAGCTATTACAGGCATTGATGATAGGAGATATTGGAGCCGTTTACAGACTGAGGAATCTAGGTGTGTGAATTTGCCTCAAAATTAACCTCGTTTTGTTTCTTGCCCTGAAGTTGAAAGTTGTTCTGTGCTTTGTTGGTTTTGTTGGGATGCATGTGTGTGATCAGCCTATTTTGACTGCAATTCTCTATGATTGTGTGTGCTCTGTGATTTTAGTTGGATGAAGTCTTTGCTTTAGGGATCAGGGTTTAAGACTTGGGTTTTAGGTATAAGATTTATTGGTTCTAAAAGGATTTTATCAGAAAACAGTATGAGTAGCAAAGATCCCTACCACCTGGCTGTGATTCGATGATCAGTGCCTTATTTGGGGATCGGGGTTTAATCTTAAGTTTTATGTCTTAGATTGTTGGTTTTAAAAGAGTTTTACCAGTATGAGTAGCAAAGCTCCCTACCATTTAGCTGTTGGTTGTTCATCTGTGACTGTAATTGAACCTTGTATTGTGGATGTTTGATCTATCTGTTTCTGATGTGATAAAATGTCAATGAAGGTCTTGTATGTGTATGCCTTGTATTTTTGGTTCTTTTTTAAACTCTCCTCCCTCCCAAAATCAGATAGAATAGATAGTTGAGTTCAGTTAGATCAACCGATTAGTCGATAGCAAAATCAGACATAAAATATATCGTCTATTGTAATGGTGTAAAAGTTCTTTTGAGTGGAGGTAAATCAGCTCATGACTAAATTATTGTTTCCTGTCTGCAGATTTGCATCAGTTGCTTATCTCCAGCAAATCTGGTGGTTTGAAGTCGATGGAGAGATAGAGTTTCCCTTCTCAGCCGGGAACTACAGCATCTTCTTCCGGCTGCAGCTAGGACACACCTCCAGAAGATTTGGCCGACGTGTTACAAACACCGACCACGTTCACGGCTGGGATGTGAAGCCAGTACGGTTCCACCTATCCACAACTGACGGCCAGAAGGCAACGACACAATGCTACATAAAGGAGCCGGGGAAGTGGATCTACCACCACGCGGGGGACTTCACGGTTGCTGATCAGCGCTCTCCAACAAAGGTCAAGTTTTCTATGACTCAGATCGATTGCACCCACACTAAGGGTGGCCTGTGTGTAGACTCGGTATGTGTATATCCTAGTGAATTAAAGGGTAAGTTGATGCTATTTTAGATGCATCAATACAGCCTCTTTGATGATGAATGAGTTTTAGGTTTTTTAGGTATTTCAATGGCAGTCCCCTATTTTGCAGCCACCATTGGAGTTGTAGAAGTCTTGTATCATTGCCAATGTTCTTGTTTATAAATGGCTTTTGGCATTTGACTGTATTTTTGTAACAATTCATATTCACTTGTTTTTTTATGAGAAGTGTAATGTTGACATGAAGAACTAGTATAAAAGTGGTCTGTTTGTTGCTGTCCCTGTCTCTGTCTATTTAAGCGTGAGAATTCCGCTGAATTGTTCCCATTCAGATAAATTTAAGGCTGAGATTCTGAGAAAAGCACACAGCCACTTGAAAAGTATTGAGTTTCTTGTTCATCTTAGAATTCTTAGGATCTTTGTGAGGATTGGAAATATCCAAATTCCTATCAATATAAAACTGTCATCAATTTGAGCTTATGAATGGGTCAGGTTCTCTAAAATCTTGTTATTGATGAGATGGTTCAAATTTAAGCATGAAAGTATATTTTCTTTACCAAGTGAACACATTAAGTCATTAACAAAATTGTAATGGAACCTTTTTAATACCGCATATCAAGATGTGTCTATACCCTTTCAAAACTACTCACCTAAATCGGGATCTTAAGAGGTTTCTATTTCGCTGCAACATTAACAGAGGTGCCTCCATTTATTTGGACATCCCCTAAATCAGCACTTTTCTGAACAGAACTTCCTCGGATCTCAGCCATTGCTGCGCCAATTGATCTGTCTATCATTTGCTGTTGCGCAGCATCACAAGCCTGTGACCCTGGCATGCGATTGAGCACCATATTGCCATAGTCACCCTGATAAGGAGCACTTCTGTTTGTTGTATGTTGCTGATACAATGAGACGGGATTGTCTTGTCCTGAGCCCGTGGGAACATTTTGCCCTGCATTGTTGTAGGGAGTGTTGGGATGGGATTGAACGATAGCCATTGACGGAATTCCATCAGTTTGCGAATTCTGCTCAGCTGTTTCTTGGTTCTCAGACAGCGGCGTGTTGCTGCGAGCACTGGGATAATTTCGCAAGCTCTCTAAGAAAGACGGAAAGTTCACACTTCACATTAGTACAACTAAATCTAGAATTCCTGTGTTAAGGATAATAAATCAAGAGAGTCATTGCATCATTTGTAACAGAATAATCCATACCAATTGGCCCGGTTTTTGTTTTTGTGCTGAAATCAATGAGGCCTTTCATCATATTGGCAACTTTAGCTATCTGCAGAAGGGGGAAATCTTAGTTACAAGCCTAGAGAAACAAAGCAGCACATTAAACTCATGTCTAGGGCAAAAGTTACCTCAAAACCTCGAACATGTTTGGCAGAAAAACCCAGGTCATTGATCAAAGGTGAGTCCACATAATTGTTGAGCAGATGCCCATATTTTAAAAATCTACAAAAATACACCCCATGAATTTCCAGTCATGATCAAAACTTATTGCACTAAACATAAACTTTGCACGGTTTACAACATGACAGTTCAAGTTCAACTTACAAGTTGCCATTATCTTGCAGTTGCTGCTCTGTAGCTGCACCGAGCTTGCAGTCATAAATAGATTTCTGATAATCATTAGCCACATCAATAAATTGATTCACCTGTAGACAAGAGTCGAAAAAAATAATTTAACTTAGTATAAAATAATGCCATGCTCGATTCACTGTACTCAAGTTAGGAGATTTCAAAAACTTGTTACATACCAGAGGTGCAATAATTCGACGAGGAAATAATTCTTCATGACTATGAGAGCAAAATTGCCATGACAATATCTACATATGATAAAAAAACAGACTTTTAGTATAATTCGATTCAAAATCAAGAATGTTCATAAAAATGTGGGAAAAGTATATTACCTTGAGATCGTTTCCAAAAGAAACCCAAAGTTTACCCTCGCGTATAACACGAAATGTACCGTAAGAAGTCTCTAAAACTGCTTCATGTTCTATCATCATTATGTCTGGTCTAGGCCTGCAATATTTAGGTTTCTTCAGCAGCCAAGAATGGTCAACTTCGCCACTTGCAAATCTCATCTGGAAAAGTCTTGGCAATATATCAAAATTTGCACCTGCCAAACAAACACATCAATAAATAAAATATAACGAGATGACAGACAAGAAATTAATGCAATCTTATAGAGATTTCGAGTGAACTTATATTTGCAAAAATTCAAGTACAAACTTTAAATGAAAAAAATTAAGTTTATCACTATTTATCCATCAGCAAAACAAGCAGTATACACATACATATTCAAATTCATACATCAACAAAGATTAATGAATATTCCAATCTCTTGTCCTATTACTATTGATGAAAAAGTTACTTACCAAACCCCTTCCCCGAATTTGCACCACATATTTTACAACACCATTGCTCCTAACAAAAAAAGTGAAAGCTTATTAGAACAACTAACAATCATAAAGAATCTGTTCTATACCACTTAAATAAAGAAAATTACAAGCTAACCATATCATGGAGGGAATGACCATTGAGTATTTGCTCGTTGGTTTTTCTATAAGAAGACACACCACTTTTCTACACCACATTCTGCATAGAACTGTGACACAAATGCCTTCCAATATTCAATTTTGTTATCCTGTAGTGCAACAAAAAAGTAAGTAAACGAAAGGTGAATCAAGTCTAGATGAAAAACGGGAATGAATGAAAGGGAATGAAACCTTTGATCCCTTGTGCAAAAAGTAGTTGTACTCATTCAGCTTGTGTATGCACGCATCATCATCAAATAGACGTCGATGTATCAAATGATTCCTCCTCTGTTTCTGCTGCTTTTCGTGAGCAGCTTGAGCTTGTTCTCGTTGCAGCATTCCTGCCTTGGTACGTAATTCCTCAGCTCTATCCACTAAATCCTCTGGAAACACTTTAAACATCTGGTTCTGAGCAACACTAGGATGAACGAGGTGATTCTTTTGTTCAGAGGAACACTAGGATGAACGATGTTATTCTTTTGTATTTTTTTTGTTCAGCGTGTATATATTCTTTTACCTCAAGTCGTATATATATATTCAGATCCAAATACGATATATATGTACTGCAGATACGTTATATATATTCCATGTATTACGCATCTGCGCACGTATATATTCACTATTTACGTAAGAAATTAATTTTACCGTTTAATTAAAATATTTTCATTATACGTTATTATAAATAAAGTTATATTTTGTTGTTGTAAAATATTTACGTTTATCATGCTTACTAAAATTAGTAAAAATAGAGTTCAAAATAAAATTTGTTTCGACTCATATCCAACTCGAAAGTTAAATTAATTTTATTGATATTACTAAAGTATCATTATACTTTATAAAAATGTATAGCTAATTAAATGATTGTTATATATTATTAAAATATTTTGAAATACTATCATATTTTAACTAAAAGTTTATTATATTGATTTTTTGATGTAAAGTTTTTATTAAATCACAAATATTAATGTAATTACGTGGTTAAAATTATTTTAAACCAATAAAGATAAAACTCATTTGAATATTATTTTTTTTACAAATTCTCTATTCACATACACTTTGAAAATTTAATTTGTTATCGAGAAAATAATTATTGTAAAATTATCATTATACATTTAACTATTTCAAAATTAATTGGCGAATTTAAATTATTGAATAATTAAATTAAATTTTATTAAAAATTTAAAATATGTTGGACCTACCAAGCTACACACAATTGTAGCTTACCATTAATGGGGTGTGTAGCTTGCCAACTCAATGGGTTGAAAAGTTGACATGGCAAGTCAAGATACATGTACTTGTAGCTTACCATTGTGGATGCTCTAATTGTGATACTATGCATGTGTATTTTTTTCTTTTTCAATTTAAAAAAAAATCATACTTCATTAATATTAAAGATCAATTACAAGTACCAGAACAAACAACAAGTGTCCATCTTTCCGTCATGGAGAAATGGGGAAGAAATTCCTTCTTTGTTTATTGATTTAATGTCATTGAATAAATGTGGATTTATCCGCACATTATAATTGTGTTTCGATTTGATCGATTAAATCGATGATTTGGTTGCTATCTTCGATGTTTTGTTGTTGATCTAATTAAAAAGATCGTGTTTTATGGTTTATGTTTATTGTTCTTGACATAGTTGTACGGATCGTGTTTCCGGTGGTGATCTCTGCGTTTCAAGGTGCTTGCAGTTTGAAGAGCATGGATCATACTTTGGATTAAAGTGGTGTTGCAGTTGTAGTAGATCCCTTATTGGCGAAGTGATTGATGCGGGAGACGCTCCTCTCTGCCAAGCAGATGTGGTTTTCGCGGTTTCAAGATAATATCCCCGAGCGCGGTATTACCCTTTTTATTGGATCTCTCAAGTCGTAATAGTACAAACACTATTAGTCTGGTTGACATGTAGTTCGGTTATTCTTGTAATATGTTAATCGAATTGGATGCCAATTCCACTCATTGTAATCGATTTTGGGCGTTTTCCAGGAATTTTTTATTTTTTTTAAACAACTTAGGCCTAGAATTTATGGCAAACTTGGTCCTAATGATATTGGACAAGTTTACTTATGTATATTACGTGTGTTAAGGGAGAAGAGACATCACATATTGAGCCATGAGGTTAAAATTTATAAGTAAAAATCATAACATTTTGGGGTCAAGCCTTACGTATTATTTTCTATCACCATTTTTTATATTCATTCCCATATTATTTTCTATCTTCTCCCACCTTGCTATTATCTCATCTCTGGTGACTCAAACCTCACATCCACCAGCATAAATTTCGACGCCCGACGGTGGTGGGCAGTAGCCTCATCTCACGGAAGAGGTCTTAGAGCAAGTCCAACAGATACTATATTTTGTAGTTTTAGGATGAAATTGGAAATTTTATCCAATTTTTGAGTTTCAAGAGATACTACAAATAGTACTACAAGATGTAGAATTGGGGTGCGCGGAGGGATGCGTGGCCTCCGTCCTGCTCTACATGGACCCGCCGGAGATCTGCCGGCTGGCAATGCTGAACAGGGCTTTCCGGGGCGCATCTTCCGCCGACTTCATCTGGGAGTCCAAGCTTCCGTTGAATTACGCCTCCGTTATTCAAAGGGTTTATCATCATAATAATGCTAACGGTGGTGATCATCGGTTTCCTGCGGATTTGTGCAAAAAGGATATATATTCGCGGCTCTGCAGGACCAAATCTTTCGACGACGGTACTAAGGTGGGATCTCGTTCGTTTTTACAGTTTGTTTTCTGAAAGATTGGGTTTTGTGGTGAATTGGGGGGCTTCAAGTTGATTATCATATCTTTTTGTTGGATTCTGAGGGTTTTTTATTGGTTTTTGTTGCTGTGCAGGTTGTATGGATGGATAAGAGTACTGGGAAATTCTGTTTGCTGATTTCGTCGAGTGGGCTAGCTATTACAGGCATTGATGATAGGAGATATTGGAGCCGTTTACAGACTGAGGAATCTAGGTGTGTGAATTTGCCTCAAAATTAACCTCGTTTTGTTTCTTGCCCTGAAGTTGAAAGTTGTTCTGTGCTTTGTTGGTTTTGTTGGGATGCATGTGTGTGATCAGCCTATTTTGACTGCAATTCTCTATGATTGTGTGTGCTCTGTGATTTTAGTTGGATGAAGTCTTTGCTTTAGGGATCAGGGTTTAAGACTTGGGTTTTAGGTATAAGATTTATTGGTTCTAAAAGGATTTTATCAGAAAACAGTATGAGTAGCAAAGATCCCTACCACCTGGCTGTGATTCGATGATCAGTGCCTTATTTGGGGATCGGGGTTTAATCTTAAGTTTTATGTCTTAGATTGTTGGTTTTAAAAGAGTTTTACCAGTATGAGTAGCAAAGCTCCCTACCATTTAGCTGTTGGTTGTTCATCTGTGACTGTAATTGAACCTTGTATTGTGGATGTTTGATCTATCTGTTTCTGATGTGATAAAATGTCAATGAAGGTCTTGTATGTGTATGCCTTGTATTTTTGGTTCTTTTTTAAACTCTCCTCCCTCCCAAAATCAGATAGAATAGATAGTTGAGTTCAGTTAGATCAACCGATTAGTCGATAGCAAAATCAGACATAAAATATATCGTCTATTGTAATGGTGTAAAAGTTCTTTTGAGTGGAGGTAAATCAGCTCATGACTAAATTATTGTTTCCTGTCTGCAGATTTGCATCAGTTGCTTATCTCCAGCAAATCTGGTGGTTTGAAGTCGATGGAGAGATAGAGTTTCCCTTCTCAGCCGGGAACTACAGCATCTTCTTCCGGCTGCAGCTAGGACACACCTCCAGAAGATTTGGCCGACGTGTTACAAACACCGACCACGTTCACGGCTGGGATGTGAAGCCAGTACGGTTCCACCTATCCACAACTGACGGCCAGAAGGCAACGACACAATGCTACATAAAGGAGCCGGGGAAGTGGATCTACCACCACGCGGGGGACTTCGCGGTTGCTGATCAGCGCTCTCCAACAAAGGTCAAGTTTTCTATGACTCAGATCGATTGCACCCACACTAAGGGTGGCCTGTGTGTAGACTCGGTATGTGTATATCCTAGTGAATTAAAGGGTAAGTTGATGCTATTTTAGATGCATCAATACAGCCTCTTTGATGATGAATGAGTTTTAGGTTTTTTAGGTATTTCAATGGCAGTCCCCTATTTTGCAGCCACCATTGGAGTTGTAGAAGTCTTGTATCATTGCCAATGTTCTTGTTTATAAATGGCTTTTGGCATTTGACTGTATTTTTGTAACAATTCATATTCACTTGTTTTTTTATGAGAAGTGTAATGTTGACATGAAGAACTAGTATAAAAGTGGTCTGTTTGTTGCTGTCCCTGTCTCTGTCTATTTAAGCGTGAGAATTCCGCTGAATTGTTCCCATTCAGATAAATTTAAGGCTGAGATTCTGAGAAAAGCACACAGCCACTTGAAAAGTATTGAGTTTCTTGTTCATCTTAGAATTCTTAGGATCTTTGTGAGGATTGGAAATATCCAAATTCCTATCAATATAAAACTGTCATCAATTTGAGCTTATGAATGGGTCAGGTTCTCTAAAATCTTGTTATTGATGAGATGGTTCAAATTTAAGCATGAAAGTATATTTTCTTTACCAAGTGAACACATTAAGTCATTAACAAAATTGTAATGGAACCTTTTTAATACCGCATATCAAGATGTGTCTATACCCTTTGAAAACTACTCACCTAAATCGGGATCTTAAGAGGTTTCTATTTCGCTGCAACATTAACAGAGGTGCCTCCATTTATTTGGACATCCCCTAAATCAGCACTTTTCTGAACAGAACTTCCTCGGATCTCAGCCATTGCTGCGCCAATTGATCTGTCTATCATTTGCTGTTGCGCAGCATCACAAGCCTGTGACCCTGGCATGCGATTGAGCACCATATTGCCATAGTCACCCTGATAAGGAGCACTTCTGTTTGTTGTATGTTGCTGATACAATGAGACGGGATTGTCTTGTCCTGAGCCCGTGGGAACATTTTGCCCTGCATTGTTGTAGGGAGTGTTGGGATGGGATTGAACGATAGCCATTGACGGAATTCCATCAGTTTGCGAATTCTGCTCAGCTGTTTCTTGGTTCTCAGACAGCGGCGTGTTGCTGCGAGCACTGGGATAATTTCGCAAGCTCTCTAAGAAAGACGGAAAGTTCACACTTCACATTAGTACAACTAAATCTAGAATTCCTGTGTTAAGGATAATAAATCAAGAGAGTCATTGCATCATTTGTAACAGAATAATCCATACCAATTGGCCCGGTTTTTGTTTTTGTGCTGAAATCAATGAGGCCTTTCATCATATTGGCAACTTTAGCTATCTGCAGAAGGGGGAAATCTTAGTTACAAGCCTAGAGAAACAAAGCAGCACATTAAACTCATGTCTAGGGCAAAAGTTACCTCAAAACCTCGAACATGTTTGGCAGAAAAACCCAGGTCATTGATCAAAGGTGAGTCCACATAATTGTTGAGCAGATGCCCATATTTTAAAAATCTACAAAAATACACCCCATGAATTTCCAGTCATGATCAAAACTTATTGCACTAAACATAAACTTTGCACGGTTTACAACATGACAGTTCAAGTTCAACTTACAAGTTGCCATTATCTTGCAGTTGCTGCTCTGTAGCTGCACCGAGCTTGCAGTCATAAATAGATTTCTGATAATCATTAGCCACATCAATAAATTGATTCACCTGTAGACAAGAGTCGAAAAAAATAATTTAACTTAGTATAAAATAATGCCATGCTCGATTCACTGTACTCAAGTTAGGAGATTTCAAAAACTTGTTACATACCAGAGGTGCAATAATTCGACGAGGAAATAATTCTTCATGACTATGAGAGCAAAATTGCCATGACAATATCTACATATGATAAAAAAACAGACTTTTAGTATAATTCGATTCAAAATCAAGAATGTTCATAAAAATGTGGGAAAAGTATATTACCTTGAGATCGTTTCCAAAAGAAACCCAAAGTTTACCCTCGCGTATAACACGAAATGTACCGTAAGAAGTCTCTAAAACTGCTTCATGTTCTATCATCATTATGTCTGGTCTAGGCCTGCAATATTTAGGTTTCTTCAGCAGCCAAGAATGGTCAACTTCGCCACTTGCAAATCTCATCTGGAAAAGTCTTGGCAATATATCAAAATTTGCACCTGCCAAACAAACACATCAATAAATAAAATATAACGAGATGACAGACAAGAAATTAATGCAATCTTATAGAGATTTCGAGTGAACTTATATTTGCAAAAATTCAAGTACAAACTTTAAATGAAGAAAATTAAGTTTATCACTATTTATCCATCAGCAAAACAAGCAGTATACACATACATATTCAAATTCATACATCAACAAAGATTAATGAATATTCCAATCTCTTGTCCTATTACTATTGATGAAAAAGTTACTTACCAAACCCCTTCCCCGAATTTGCACCACATATTTTACAACACCATTGCTCCTAACAAAAAAAGTGAAAGCTTATTAGAACAACTAACAATCATAAAGAATCTGTTCTATACCACTTAAATAAAGAAAATTACAAGCTAACCATATCATGGAGGGAATGACCATTGAGTATTTGCTCGTTGGTTTTTCCATAAGAAGACACACACCACTTTTCTACACCACATTCTGCATAGAACTGTGACACAAATGCCTTCCAATATTCAATTTTGTTATCCTGTAGTGCAACAACAAAGTAAGTAAACGAAAGGTGAATCAAGTCTAGATGAAAAACGGGAATGAATGAAAGGGAATGAAACCTTTGATCCCTTGTGCATAAAGTAGTTGTACTCATTCAGCTTGTGTATGCACGCATCATCATCAAATAGACGTCGTTGTATCAAATGATTCCTCCTCTGCTTCTGCCGCTCTTCGTGAGCAGCTTGAGCTTGTTCTCGTTGCAGCATTCTTGCCTTGGTACGTACTTCCTCAGCTCTTTCAACTAAATCCTCTGGAAACACTTTCAACATCTGGTTCTGAGCAACACTAGGATGAACGAGGTGATTCTTTAATCTAATAGGGAACCTGTGAAATCAGATTACAAATCAGAATGGTATTCGGAAAACTAGTGATTGTTCACAATTTCAGCTCCACACAAGTATTAAATAAAAAGGCTATGCTAAAACAGTCAAACATTATGAGCCTTACCATAGGAAGCAACACAAACAAATTCGAATTGCAAACCTTTTCGAATTCAAATTCATAATGATAACAACAAACCTTACTAAACAAGCACTTTCAGTAAGGAAAAATTGGACCTTTAATTAAATTCAGATTGAACGATACATAAAAAACCCACAAACCAAAAACAAAAAACATTTGTATAGTTTTATCGAACATCAACACAGGCACAGTCTAACTCACACATAAACATATATATAGCAAAGCAAAAAAATCACACCTTTTGTATTCTTGAAATTATCATCTTGTTCACCCTTTTTTCAGAAAAAATCCAGGCAGACCTCTTCTTGAGATTCTGGAACAGCTGTCGAAGTTTCTAAAAGTGGAAAGGATAAAAAAATTACAAATAAAATAATGGGTTCTCGAGAAGAGCGAAATTTACGAGATAATGATAACCTGTGTGAGTGTGTGAAGGTTTGGGGGCGCGGGAAAGGGGAGAGAGGTGAGGTGACCGGCTGTTGCCGGTAGTGGGGCCGACCTGGTTTGGATGTAACCGGTGTAAGAAGCTGAACCGGCTCAGCCGGACGAGGCTGGTGAAACAAATCGGATGAAGTATTAAATCAGAATTTCGTAACGGAAAATTATCTTTTACTTTTGTTCCATTCTCATTCCTGGCTATGAACTCTTTTTTAGTACGCCCTTTATTCAGTTGTATTTGGAATTTTAGATATATATTCTCACAGCTTATTACAATTACCATCAATTTCAATTCAACATTTTATTTTATTATTATTCTCCAAAAATAATTATTATTTTATTATTATTACAAACCCAGAAATAATTATTTTATTTTATTGTTATTCTCCAAAAAATAATAATTATTTTATTATTATTACAAACGCCCTTTATTATTATTACAAACCCAGAAATAATTATTTTATTATTATTACAAACGCCCTTTATTATTATTATTTTATTTTATTATTATTCTCCAAAAATAATTCAGACATTATGAGCCTTACCATAAGAAGCAACACAAACAAATTCGAATCGCAAACCTTTTCGAATTCAAATTCATAATGACAACAACAAACTTTACTAAACAAGGACTTTCAGTAAGGAAAAATTGGACAAAACAGAAACCAAAAACAAAAAACATGTTGATCACAGTATTTGTATAGTTTTATCGAACATCAAAACAGGCACTAACAGTCTAACTCACACATAAACATATATATGTCCAATTTCATAATGTATATCAACAAAAGTTCTAAAGGAGGAAAGATTTCATCAAAAGTTCTAAAGGAGGAAAGATTTCATCCAAGTTCCAAAAAGCAAAAAAATCACACCTTTTGTATTTTTGAAATTATCATCTTGTTCACTTTATATGGACTTAAAATTCAATCTTCAACTAACAACATAAACCCTTTTTTCATAAAAAAAAATCCAGGCAGAATTCTAAATTTTTTAAAGAAATCCCCTCTTCTTGAGATTCTGGAACAGCTTTCGAATTTTATAAAAGTGGAAAGGATAAAAAAATCAACAAAAAAAATAATGATTTCTCGAGAAGAGCAAAAGTATTTACTGAGATAATGATAACCTGTATAGAAGGCTGAGTTGATTATGTGCTGCTGGTTTCTGACCGCTCGAGATTCTCTACGCAAATTTACGCAAAAATGACTGTTTATCTAATTCACGTAGAAATTAATTTAGCATTCTAATTTATCTGACATTTCTCCTGACGTTCGAATTACTTCTCTTTCTTCAAAATTTATCCTTACATTTTTTGCATGTATCCAATCCACGATATTATCAGTTATGATTTTTTTTGGATAAATTTTGAATTTTTAGGATTAGAAGGATTATAAATTACATAGCAAACAAGAAAACAAAAGACAACAAATCAACAACCATACACAAGTGAAAGTTTATATGTGTCATATTATGGAAAAACAAAAGTGATGTATTTTATACCATTTTTTATTTTTTATGTTAAAGAAGTGTTTATCATTTCAAACATATAAATGTCAATTAATTTATGGACATTCTCAATTATTTAATTGAAAAATAAATTAATTTATTTAAATACAATTTAATTGAATGTTATATTATATAATATTTTAAATATTTTTATTTATAAAAATACGAATGACGTCCGAACTCACACGTTAATTTAAATGATTTTAATATAATATTTAATATTTAATTAAACATTAATGATATTATTATTATTTTAATACACTCAACTGTAAATAAAATAAAATTGTGTTAAATATAAATATGAGAAAATGGTTTAATCCAGACTTAATGTGGATGTTCATACTAAAATATTTAACTCTTAAAACAAAACTTATGGTAAACGTCCGAAATATTTAACTCGACCAACATAAACAGGAAAAACAAAATTTATGGTAAATGTTCCGTAAACATTTAACTCGAGCAATTTATTGCAAAAATATAAACCATTTCGATTTTGCGTAAAGTTGGTGTGAAATATTTGCGTAGACGATCCGAACTGGTTTCTGACTGGTTGAACTATGTGTGTGAAGGTTTATATAAGGGGGCGCGGGAAGGGGGAGAGGTGAGGTGAACGACTGTTGCTGGGCCCGACCTGGTTTGGATGTAACCGGTGTAAGAAGCTGGACCGGCTACGCTGGACGAGGCTGGTGAAACAAATCGAATGAAGTAGTAACGGAAAATTATCTTTTATTGTTTGTTCCCTTCTAATTCTAATTCCTGGCTATAAACTCTTATTTAGTACGCCCTTTATTCAGTTGTATTTGGAATTTTGGATATATATTCTCACATCCTATTACAATTACCATCAATTTCAATTCAACATTTTATTTTATTATTATTCTCCAAAAATAATTCAGACAAACCCTTTCAAAAAAATAATAAGTTCAGTCCAAAAATAAAAAATAAAAAATATCAGTCCAACTGTGTTTATTTGCGGATCCGAAATATAGGAAATGGGCCAATATTAAAAAAAAATTAGCTAACACTTTTTTTCAAATTTTTGTCACCTTCCATAAATTTTTGTTATTAGCTAACACTTGCACCTTAATAGATTCGTTCCTAATTGTAGGGCTGGAATTTTGTACCAAGAAACCGTACCAACCGACTTACCAACCGTACCAATACCGAAAAATACCAATTAAATTGGTTACCGACATTGTTGGTACGGTATTACCGTACCAAGACTTAGTATTGGGATGGTATTGGTATTGAATGTTAAATACCACGGTAATACCGTACCGTACCAACTTATATATTTAAATATTAATTAAATTATTTAATTTCCATATAATTTTAATTATCATTGATTTCTTTCCATTTCCAAGTCTCTAATCTTCTTCAATCAAATTAAATTTCTTAAACATGCCAACTAAGTTACCATTTCCAAGACTAATCACCATTCACCCATTCTTATTCTTCAAGCTACGTTCGTCTTCAAAATCAAATCTGCATCAATCTTTTGTATGCAACTTTTCTCCAAGACTATTGAAGACGAAGACGTTGAAAAATTTAGTTCTACAGCTCTTGTAATTTAATCTATCATCTTGTTGCATTTCATATTTTGTTTTGTTTGGATGTTTAAAATAACTGATGCAAATTATATATTTTTAATTTTTGAGTTGGGATTTTTTTTCAACAAATTTTAAGATTTTTTACCATTTTTATAATCTTGGTACGGCAACGGTACATACCGATTACCAACCGAACTTGTTGGTTACCAACATATTGGTATACCGACATATTTGGTTGGTATTGGTTTTTAAAATACGTGTACCAACTATGTTGGTACGGTACATGGTATTAGGGAAAAAACATGGTAACCGTACCGATTCCAGCCCTACCTAATTGTGCTACTATGCATGTGTATTTTTTTCTTTTTCAATTTTAAAAAAAATCATACTTCATTAATATTAAAGATAAATTACAAGTACCAGAACAAACAACAAGTGTCCATCTTTCCGTCATGGAGAAATGGGGAAGAAATTCCTTCTTTGTTTATTGATTTAATGTCATTGAATAAATGTGGATTTATCCGCACATTATAATTGTGTTTCGATTTGTTCGATTAAATCGATGATTTGGTTGCTATCTTCGATGTTTTGTTGTTGATCTAATTAAAAAGATCGTGTTTTATGGTTTATGTGTATTGTTCTTGACATAGTTGTACGGATCGTGTTTCCGGTGGTGATCTCTGGGTTTCAAGGTGCTTGCAGTTTGAACAACATGGATCATGCTTTGGATTAAAGTGGTGTTGCAGTCGTAGTAGATCCCTGATTGACGAAGTGATTGATGCGAGAGACGCTCCTCTCTGCCAAGCAGATGTGGTTTTCGCGGTTTCAAGATAATATCCCCGAGCGCGGTATTACCCTTTTTATTGGATCTCTCAAGTCGTAATAGTACAAACACTATTAGTCTGGTTGACATGTAGTTCGGTTATTCTTGTAATATGTTAGTCGAATTGGATGCCAATTCCACTCATTGTAATCAATTTTGGGCGTTTTCTAGGAATTTTTTATTTTTTTTAAACAACTTAGGCCTAGAATTTATGGCAAACTTGGTCCTAATGATATTGGACAAGTTTACTTATGTATATTACGTGTGTTAAGGGAGAAGAGACATCACATATTGAGCCATGAGGTTAAAATTTATAAGTAAAAATCATAACATTTTGGGGTCAAACCTCACGTCCACCATTTTTTATATTCATTCCCATATTATTTTCTATCTTCTTCCACCTTGCTATTACCTCATCTTTGGTGACTCAGACCTCACGTCCACCAGCATAAACTCCGACGCCCGACGGTGGTGGGCAGTAGAGGCATCTCACGGAAGTGGCCTTAGACCAAGTCCAAGAGATGCTACATTTTGTAGTTTTTGGAGTAAATTTGAGATTTTATCCAATTTTTGAGTTCCAAAAGATACTACAAATAGTACTACAAGATGTAGAATTGGGGTAGTAAGAGAAACTCATCCTACATATGTGTAGAGAGAAACAAAATTTGGAGGATTGAAAATTTAATACTAATCACATTCATTATGACATTATTTCCTTTTTTAAACTCAAACTCCACTCTCTCTCCTCTCATCTTCAATGCAAAACATCAAAAGTCACAAAACCATGTATTGTTTAAAGCAAAATAGGTAGAAAATAAAATTAAAAATGTTGCTAATATTAATGATAATAAATGCAAGAACTACAAAATGTAGTAACTCTTGGAGATGACCAATTTTTTTTCTAGATTTTAGCATTTCATACTACATTTTGGAAATTATTATATAGTATCTGTTGGACTTGCTCTTATGAGTTGGCAAAATGGGCTTCTATGGAAGCATTTGTGGGAATCGCAAAGAGGGTTTGGGAATTTGGGAAAATTTTGTTGGTTTTTCAGTTCAAATCATTTACATTCAGTTCAGCAAACAGAGCCTAACGGCTAGGAAAACCTTTAATATAGCTCTAAATGCTAGGAAAACAGTTATCCTAATTTCCATGGTGTCTTTCTAATCCATGGAAAAATGATTTCAAATGTACCTTGTTGCAGACTTTGATAATTTACTAATTCTCAATTGAGACCTGTCTCCATTGAGACCAGGGACCATAGGAGTCTTTCAGAAATTATAGGTACAAATTAAAAAACACGCCTAAATATAGGGACTTAGTTGCAAATTTAGTTTTCTTCTTTCTCCTGATTTTTTATGTCTTTTGCTTGATCTTTTTTGTGCCGCTACCTCTGATCTTCTATGTTTTTTACTTGATCTTATATGTTTTTTGCTTGAATTTTGCTTGAATTTTTTACTTGATCTTATATGCTTTTTACTTGATCTTTTTGTGCCTCTACCTTATATCACTGCGTCTGATATTCTATGCTTTTTGCTTGATCTTTTTCTGGCGCCCCTACCTCTGATTTTCTATCATTTTTACTTGATCTTATATGCTTTTTCCTTGATCTTATCTTTGATTTTTTTCCAATTATTACTTGAACTTGATCTTATTCTCTTTGATATTCTCTTGATATTTTTTTGTTCTCATTTGAGCTTGATCTTATTCTTTTTATCTTTTTCGATATCACTTAATTTGATCTTATTCTGTTTGATTTTTTTATTTTTTTCTTTATCTTTTCTTTGATTTTTTTCAGTTATCACTTGAGTTTGATAGTTTTGAAGTAATGATTTGATCTTCTATGTGTTTTTATCTTTTTGCTTGATCATTTTAACCGTTTCTTTGATTTTTTCAATTATCACTTGAGTTTTATATTTTTTAAGTAATGATTTGATCTTATATGTTTTTTACTTAACTTTTTCTTTTTGATATTTCTTATTTATTCTTTGATTTTTTCGAGTTATCACTTGAATTTGATCTTTTAGAAGAAATGACTTGATCTTCTATGTTTTTGGGCACCAGCTCTTTGAGTATAAATGGTCAAGCACAATGATTGAAAGATCAAGACAACACAATAAATACTCAAGCATATTGAGTAAAAGATCAAGACATAAAAGAGAATGCTCAAGGAAATTGAAAGATCAAGATAAAACAATTAATGCTCAAGCACAATGATTGAAAGATCAACACGACAACATAAATGCTCATGCACATTGAGTAAAATATCAAGACATAACAAAGAATACTCAAAGAAATTGAAAGATCAAGACGGCACAATAAATGCTCAAGCACATTGAGTAAAATATCAAGACATAACAAAGAATACTTAAAGAAATTGAAAGATCAAGACGGCACAACAAATGCTCAAGCACAGTGATTAAAAGATCAAGACAAAACAACAAATGCTCAAGCACTACTAACTGCTGACACAGAAAACAGAAATTTTCATCAATGACTTGGAAATTGTCTGAACCTACTTGAACAATTTATCTGTTGACACATTGATAGATTTGGTATTTGTCATGGAAAGAAATTGATGTCAGAAGTATCAAAATAGCTTACTCGTACTTTTTTTTGTCATCGTTTAATTTCTTGGATTGGTTCATGCCCCTCTGTTTCATCCGTGTTTTCTGTTTATCTGCAGATTGAATAGGCACTGAAGTTTATACATGAGCAGGGAATAGCTCATTTAGATGTAAAGCCTGATAATATATATGTAAAAAATGGGGGTTACAAGCTCGGTGACTTCGGTTGTGCAACTCTTCTTGATCTGAGTTTGCCTATTGAGGACGGTGATGCTCGCTATATGCCCCAAGAAATCCTGAATGACAAGTATGATTATCTTGATAAGGCTGACATCCGCCTCGGCAAATTCGTCCAGGACGTCAACGCCCTCCGCGCCAGTGCCACCACATCCTCTGGCGCCGATCTCATCCTCTCCGCCGTCGCTGACCCCAAATTACAACCGTCAACCCACCAGCGCTGCCGTGGAAACCACGCTAAAAAAACTCCAATCCCCTCCCCAAAATCCCGATCCCCGACCGATCAGAGCCCCGACGGATCCATTCGATCCCGAAAGGATTGGGAAAGATGAGAAATTTGACGGATAATTCAGATCGAGACCCGAGTTTGCCGTCGAATCAACTTGAATGACAGCAAAACGGAGGCCGGATGCAACAGAATATCCGACGCGACGGAGAGGCAACGAAGCCCGGTTCTTCTATGGCGGCCGGGGAACGAAAGTCCGGTGGATTTCGTCGGAGAAGAAAGGGAAGAAGAAGAGAGCTCTTATTCTAATATTTTCCATAGAATAACATTTTAGTCCCTGAATTTTGACATAATATGACTATTGCGCCGAAAAGGAAATTATTACAGCATGACCCCAAAACTTTGACAACTCCTTTTATATAGACTCCCCTTTACCTTTGGTCTCCATAGAGACTGGTCTCAACCGGAGATCTTCTCTTGATAATTCTACTCTAAATGCTAGTTTTGCTTTTTTGAGGGCTCTTTCGGCCTCAAGCTTTTATGATTTCCCGTAAGTTTGGACTTATTTTGTTTCATCTGTTATATATGGGATTTGAAAAAATACTTATATGAGTCATTTGCTGACATTTGCATATGAGTTTTGAAGCAATTTCTCCAGTAAATTCTTCAAGCAGCAACAAATGATGGGTGCCTGGGGGTGATGATAATGATGAAAAGAAAATACCACAGTTAATTTTTTAAAATTGCTGGTATATAAGATCACTTCACCGATCATCGTACAGATAAAAACATGAGAAATAATCAACTAGTGAAGTGAATAATTTGTTCTCAACAAAGGGTCATCTAATACAGTACTAGTAATCTATCGGTAGCAATTCAGTACTTCTGAATCCTTAATCGAAAATTCCATCTCCCACAACAAAACAGGCTCTTTAAGATGCTGAAGTACGGCTACTCAACAATGAGCGTAAGTAACACAGCTCTGGGAACTTCCACGTCATTCATTACCTTCATTTGAACGGCGATATGGAATATATCTGTGGTCTTTGGAGGCATTCTTCTTCCTCTTTTTCTCAATATATGACTCGAGCTTGCCAGATGACTAAAAAAGGCACAAGATATTAAGGTGGTGGTTTTACTAAAAACTGCTTGACTATTCGTTAAAGGAACTAGGGAGGAAAAGCTTACCTTCAGTTCTTTGTATTTCTCGACAAGCTTCTGCTTCCGGATTTCAGCTACAAGGAAAAATACAGGCATATCAACCACAAATAAATTCATTCCTATGAAAGATGGATAAAACAACAACTTTCCAGTACTGTTCGTCTCAGGTGAGCATAAAGAAATGAAATCACATTTCAGGGCCATAAAACACATTGGTGGAAGGTTTCAACTAGAGCTCTCTCAATAGACAAATACAGGGATCACAACAGCATTTTATGAATGCATTAAGAACATACACTAAGTACTCAAGACATAAGAATCACACCGAAGAAGTCAAGTTCTTGTGCAGCATGGCAAGCTGGATTTACATGTTTAGGAATAATCAATTCATGTATTGGACTTGACATACTGCATGATATGCTGAATTTTTTCAGAATGAAAATGAAAATACATAAAGACAGGGGGAGAGACGCACATTTTTTCAGATAAAAAGGCTTTTTCCCTTGTTTTGCAGCCTCTCTCTCTTTTCTCTTGTGCTGAGCTAAGATTTGTTGCTCTGTTAGCTTTGGTGCTGCAGACTTCATTTGCTTATCCTAGTAAACATTAAAACAAATATAAGTTCAAAAAAGTACTAGCATTCTTGAACACTCAAGAATATGAACAAGTGAGGAAAAGAAACGATATTGCAAAATGTGCAGCTGTGCACTTCCAGTATATAATATTCTTCAACAATAATAATACTTACAATCCAAGCTATGCGAGATTTTAGCCCATCTATGACCTCAGGGTCATCCGATTTTTTCAGCTGCTTCTTTAGCTCCTAAAGATTCCAAAAAAGATTGCATTAGACTAAAAACATCACATTAAAAACCCATTAAAATTAGTGCAACACCAAATGGTACCTCTTTTTCAGCAGGAAATTCATTCTGATAGAGGAAATTATATCTTTTCCTGAACCTAAAAAATCAAATACTTTTGTCATTCTCTAACCATGAAACATTCAAGCGAGAAGTATTACATTCCAACTTCAAATAGATCAATAAAATGTGGAGTGTGTGTGAGAGTCTGTGCGTGTGTGTATAACTATGATCAGCCCAGATGTAATGAACTACTAACATATACATGACTAAGTTTATAACTATCACCAGTCCATTGCACATTGAAAACCCTCAATATTGTAAAACAAATTGAGCCTAATAATGCATCAAGTCGTTTCATATGATGTGTTTATGTGATTATCTAGGATAGAAATAAATTGTTCTGAAGGGAAAGCTCGGCATGCTAACAGCAATGTAAAAGAAAAATATCCAAGAAGTGACTGTGAGGTTCTAAAAAATGACAGTGATCAGCCAGAGCAACAAACTACTCTGTTCACCAAGAACACAATAATTTACTAAACATTCACTATTTTGAGATAATTTACCAACAAAAAACCACTCTATTTTGAGGGAGTTTTTCCTGATAAACCAAACGAGAATGCTAACATTACAAAATGAAGAGTTCAGTCACTAAATTTTTACCAGTCATTCTTAACCATGTACGAAAACCACTATCAAAGGATTGATTTCCAGACAAGAACAAATAATCAGACATGACTCATGAAACATCATTCAAGATTCAATTACTTATTCCATCTATTTGTGTTCTTCAGTAAAATAACATCACAAAAGGCAAAGTGATAAAATGAGGCTTACCCATCGACATCGACTTGGCCAGTAGACAGTGATTCAAACCGAGGATCCCGCGCCACCTATATAAAACCAGACAAGTTCAATAACAATACTAAAGCAGCTCCACATAGTAACAGCAATACCATACTAAATGAATGAAGCAATAATTCAGCACACCTTCTTAGGAACTTCAATCACTTGACGAAATCGACTAACTGGTTTCTTGGTACTCATCTCCATAGGCCTAATTAAAACAATAAACTACTAACAATCAAAATCATAAACCCTAGAAGAATATGTGAAAAATCAAGCAATGACTTCAACCAAATACCTATTCTTGTTTTCCCGGCCGCTGGGCTTCTTCTCCGATTTAGGCTTCCGGTTCCTGTCAACTGCATCAGTCCCATCGGACTGGGCTTTCAGTCGCTCCTCAAACGTCACCTCCGCCAGTTCTTTCTGAATCTCTTCCTCCTGAAATCATTTGAAAATTAAGAATCAAAAACCAAAGTTTCTGGCCCGGAGTTCGTAATCATGTATCAGGAAATTGGATTGCTGCATTCTTACATCTTCACTGTAATCATCGAATCTGATTTTGGTTGAAGTCATTTTTGATTATAGGTTTGGAAATTGGGGCGGGCGGGATTTGGATGGTGTTGGAGGGGAAATTATGGGTTTGGTGTCAACCTTGAAGGACTGAAGACCAGGTCCCTCTAATTAGTCAAAATTCAAAAGGGGTTTTAGGGTTTTGTAGAAAAATCCTCAATTTTTCTTTATTCCAAGTACTTATCATGCATGACTGATATTATTACGAGTCTCTTGAAATTCAGCCTTTTTTTTACTGGAAAAATATTTATATTAAATTTAGTTGTTGTACCATCTTTTGTTGCAATTGCAGGTTGACCTCATGTAATTGCCGGTTCGCCATGCCCCAAGGCGAACCCCACATAGACGTGAGTTTCCTGTCCCAAATAATTTTGGAAAAAATCAGAAAAATAAATATTATTTTTATTAATTTAAATTTATTCAATTAAGTAAAATATATTGTATTTTAAGAACTTTTAACAAGTTTGATTATAGGTCGCTTATCTCTCATATTATTTTCTAAGGTCACTGACTCACTGTATTATTAAAAATCAACATTTTTGAATATTTTCAGTTAGTCAACTAACGCATAAACATTTGACCAGTTTAGAAAAGGATATTTTTGTATTTTCACTCTTATTAATGTCAAAAAATCCAAAAATGGAATAACTCTTTAATTTTTAATTAAAAAATTGACTTGAATAAAAAAGCTCCCAAAATATCCGCCGTGACTTGTACTCATCGACGAATGGCAAAACGGTGGTATGAAAATGGAAGACGGGGCCTCAGAAACTTTATAAATACTATGTTTCATGGCGAGTCTGTAGTTTATTACTCGATGGAGACGGAGGAATATGGATGGTAGCATTGCTGAGGAAACGTTGGATGGCTTTTGTGGATGTAAGGAATATCTTCACTCTTTCTGGTTTGATCCCACGTAGAGATACATATCATCCAATATTCATCCATTTTCCTTTCCATCTTCAGCATATATATATACCATACTCTCTTCGTCCCCGTCAAAGTGTCTTCAAAGTTAAACAACGACAAGTTTGACCATTAATATATATGTTAGGCAGTAAACGGTTGTTGGATTCATGATAACATATATTTTTAAATAAAGTTTTTTTCTAAAAAGTTTCACGCAAATAAAGATTTTAACCGTCAAAGTTGTTTCAGTTTGACTTTGAAAAGTAAAATCAGAAGTTGAACCGGGACGGAGGAAGTATTTGTTTAATGTTAATATTGGATCCCTTCTGATCTCAAGTCTCAATTACCTTCTCTCAAGTCCATGGGAAAATCACTATTTTTTTCATTTTTTTTATGGTTCGGAGATATCAATGAAAATAGATATTGCTTAAACGATTCCATTTTTTTATTGTCTCGATGCCAAAAAGCTATACATTTTGGCCAGAATACAACAAAATGATTAATTACTTTGGCCAGATCGAATACAATGGAGGTTTTATGTACAACAAAATCTCAAATTACTTTGATGGACATATCGAATACAATGAAGATCGAAATATACAACAAACTAGCTAGCAGTCTAGCACTAGAGCGCTGATCAAAGATATCTGCAAATAAAACGAATGATTTGTACACATGGAATAATAACAGAGGAATTTTATGGAAACCTTTGCAAAATTGTTGGTTTGATCACTATCGAATTTTAATATCAAAATGACCTCCTAACCTTTCGTTTTTGCTTCGTTTGGACCCCTATGCTTAACTGGGTTGTTAACAAATTAAAAGCAGTTGAATTTTGGGGTATAACAGTAATTTCAGGTTTAATTTAATGAGAAAAAGGTGCAACATGTGAATTTGAACCCGAGTCTCCCAAAACTACGGACAAAGCTATTACCAGTATTTGAACTTACCTTCACCTTAAATTAAACTATCAAAGTTGATTTGACTGAAGATTCAAGCACACGAATATGTAACCTCCCTTTGAAATTAAAAAAAAAAAAAATCTAAAAAATTGACCTTTTTCTAAATTTATTTAGATATCTTCTATGCATAGTCGGACTTGAATGTGACAGTCTCATTGAACACTTTGTTTTTTTTGGTTACACGTGTATAAGATCTTGTTAGTGAAAAATGGAGCCATACTATATATCCATGAGCTTAGTTTAGGAAAACACATGGTTAATTTATAAATCATGAAACAATCATTAAACTCCACTTTCTAACTTGACCATATATGTGAAAAAGAGAATCGCGCGGGAAGAATTCTGATTTTTGAAAACGTTATCAACTTATCATGATTCAATGATACATTAAAAAGTGGGTTTTTGTCACCATTCAATTCATTGTTCTTCAACAAGTGACCTGTGAAATGTGAAGGGTTGTGAATCTGATAACAGCCTCTTGCCACATTATTAAAAGCGGCTGGTAGCTCTTCGATGATTCATAGGCTGCCGATTTTTAACAGTCTTTTAATGCTCTGCATTCTATAAGCCCTGTCCAATAGGGCGCTGGAATTGGTAGCTGGTGCTGGAGGGTGCTGGAAGGTGTTGGAGGGTGCTGGAGGGTGTTGAAATTAAATTAAAATTGTATAATTATGATGTACATAATTATGAAACTATATATTTAAAGAATGATTAATTGCGTACACAACATATTGAAACTAATTCTAAAGAAAAATTATTTTTTATTTTTTTTAAAAAATAAATCATTCATGTATGTGAATAGTGACAAGTGCTGGAGGGTGCTGGTAGGTGCTGGTAGGTGCTGGAGGTGCTGGAAATAAGCACTATTGGACAGGGCCATACATGGCCGGCCCTCAGCATGTGCAACCGGTGCAGGGCCTCCAATTTTACGGGGCCCCAAAATATTTATTTTTACCGCATACATATATATTTACTGTATATAAAAACTTACCGAATTGATTACAGGGCAAAGATTTCGCAGAAGTTAGGAAGATTGGCACAATTTTTGGAAAGATTTTAACTGAAATCAAAATTATTAAAGAATTTTCCTATTATATGAGAGCATTAAATAAGGAAAAGAATAGTAGGAATTAGTTTGTTTTTTTTTGAATAAGATAAGGATGAGGTATACCGTATATGGATAATGAGGTTTTGGAAAGAGCATAGTGGTTTAGATAAAATTTCATAATAATAAATGGGAATTACCTGCTGAGAGTTTTTTATTTTCTTTAATTTTTTTTTTGTAAAAATGAGAAACTCAAAAATTGAATAAAATTTAGATATTATTAATGGACGGGTTTCTTTAAAGGTAATAGTTTATTTAATTGAAAAATAAACATTAGGTAAATTTAAAATAATAATACTAAATAAACAAATGAATTCATGCTTATAAATAAAATTAAATTCTCATGTTTATATTTTTATTTGTTAAATTAAATAATTTAAAAGGTATTTAATTTAACTAAAATCTTTAATTAATAAATGATATTTTTGTACACTTTGAAGTTTCCTTTTTAATATTAAATGTGCATTTTAATATCTGTGTTTAAGTATTAAGATATTATTATTTTTTACGAACGGTTTTTTGACTATGGGCCACAATTTTATTTTTGCACAGGGCCCCCAAAATCTCAGGGCCGGCCCTGATTCTATATGTCAAAGACTCACAGTTTAGCTAGTGATTGTAAACGTGTTTGACAAAAAAAGTTATTGTAAACGTGTTTGACAAAAAAAGTTATTGTAAACGAATTTTGCTCCTCCGATGAGTGACCAACCATCGCATATTCCATGATCGATTATTTCAAGAACAAAATATGTGAATGTATCAACACATAACTATAGAGAGCTCTATCAATTCTGGATGAAAAGTCAGACATCTGGTTCGGGTAAAAACCATTCATATTTATAAAGATTCATGTCAAGTTGTGTCGTGTTGGGTTGGGTCCTATTGGGTTTATAACTGTTCGAGTTGGGACAGATCCAGTGCCGGTCCCGGAGTTTTGGGGGCTTGAGACAAGAAAAAATAAATAAGGTCCTACATATATTATAAGGACAATAATTTGATAATAATTTTAATAAAATAAAAATTATAATAAATATTTCAGTTATTGGGAAAAATTTTAGAATCTTTATTGTTTTTTAATGGTTTAATACCATAAAAATTAAGAATGAGTATATTTATCATTTTAGATTATCATATAACAAAGATAATGTTTTTTAAAAATGGCCCCAAAATTATATAATAAAAAGTAATTTTAAAAAATGGGGCTCCAAAATTACCCGAAAATTTGAGGGCCTGAGGCGGAGGCCCTCAGTGGCCTCAAGGTGAGACCGGGCCTGGACAGACCAGACTATGTTTTTGGTTGGAGTGTACTTCAAATTTGATTTTTCCCCCCCAATTTAATCTAACAGTGAGCTGATAGAATTTAATACTAGCTAGTTAATTTTTTTATTAAAATAAACAATTTAACTCGAGTCATATTTGGGTTTGTGTCAGATCAAGTTCGAGCTTCGTCAGGTTCGAGTCAAAATTACCGGGTTGGAATCAGTTACTAGGTTGGTTTCGGGTCGGGTCAGGCGGGGTCGGACCGGGTCCAAACTTTTATTTATCAGGTTTGTAAGTGTACATGTCAAAACTTATTACATCATTCATGTCAAGTTTCTCGAGTCGAATTTGAAACTGACATATCTACATAAACGAATTCAGGTTTACGAGAATAGAGGGGCAATCTTATAACTTCTACCAAATATAACTGTTAGCTGATAGATCCACCTTCAGTTACATACTCTCCTCCATGCCTATGAAAAGTATAGTACTTTAAACAAATATCTACTTGTATCCAAATTGGGTGAGACAAACATATGTAGTTAGGTTTAGTCAAGTGTGAGAGCCATCAAGGATCATGTTTAGGAACCGGTTTTCTTGTTTACAAAACCAGCACCCACAATCAACACCAACCAGAAATCAAGTACTGTATAGTAAGAAGAAACGTCAAAATCTATTAGTACTACAATTTATTTGTGATGAGTAGCTTATCACCATAATGATACTACGTGATTGAACGGTTAGTTAGCTTAACGATTTTGAAAGAAATGACCAGTCAATTTGCATGTTTAAATAATTAATGAGCTCAAATGATGCAAATATACGTAGATGAGTTAGACCCTTATATTTGAAATTATCAGTATAGCATAAAATAATTTCTTAAATTCACATTCTAATTCTATTTTTAATTTCATTTAAGTTTAGTTTAATTTAGTTTAATTCAATTCAGTTCAAGTTCAACAAGAAAACTCAAACTCGAACTTCTAAACTTGTTTCTTACTACGTAGAGTAAATGAGTAATTTTTATATTCAAATTATAATTCATTTGTGAGGTAACTAGATTGATGATCATTTTTATTTATCGGTCAAATAATTTAACGATTTTGAAAGGAAAAAAATGTGCAGTAAAATCACACATTTAAATAATTAAGTGACCTAAAATACAATACAAATTCTTATTTGAGACATGTCTCTATTGATGACGTTTAAATAGGGGAGCGTTATCAGTCAAAATTGTCGTTGGTGAGGTTCAAGCCCATTGTCGCGGTTAGATTTTAGATTGCTAATGATGCTAGCTCAGCTGACTCACATGGACCGACTCGAGCCTGAACTTTGGTGTGCATTTGTACAGGAGAACCAGTAAGGTACCAGAGATTATGAATGATCAAAAAAATTGACTGAAAGATCAAACAAGTTGAATGAAAGATAGACAAAACATGAATGGTCAAGGGAACTGAAAAATCAAGCAAATTGACTAAAAGATCAAGTAAAAACAGTAAATGTTCACTCTCTTGGTCCTTGGTCTCCACATAGCTGGTCTCACCAGAGATGGACTCAAAATAAAATTGAGGGATAGGACACCGTTTTTCAAAACTTATTTTATACTAAAAAAAAAAGAAGTAATATTAGTGCATTAGAAATAAAATTATCATAACTAAATTAAGTTTAGTTTCTACTTAACTAAATCAAATTTATACAAAGATAAGCTTTAGAAGACATAAACCACTACCAATACGTATTCTATTCAAGAGTGAAGAGACTACAAATAATCTACTGATCTAAACTTAAATATTCTGATTGCTGAATAAAACTACACAAAAATCAGGTCAGTTTTCCAACAACTCAAAACCAAACAATACATATCCAGCAAGATACCTCTCGGGCCCCACTTCACCTCTAGGATCCCACCTACGGCCTATTAAAATCCAAACCCCGTTCCGTTTTTCGTTACGTTCAAAGCAAATTAAAATTTCAGACCCGCACTATATATATAAACAAATCCCGTTTCCGAATTCCGACACCATAGAAAAACTCCGATTCCCAACCACAACAACAGACTTCTCCGGCCACCTGCGACCTGGTTTTCCAACATGGGGATACCGGAGATGGATGCCATGGCGTCGGCGATCGGCGTGTCGGTCCCGGTGCTTCGATTCCTGCTCTGCTTCGTGGCCACGATTCCGGTGAGCTTCCTCCACCGCTTTGTCCCCAGCCCTGCCGGAAGGCACCTCTACGCCGCCCTCTCCGGCGCCGGTTTGTCGTATCTTTCGTTTGGGTTCTCTTCGAATCTACACTTTCTGGTGCCTATGCTTATGGGATACGCTTCCATGGTCCTGTGCCGTAAGTATTGCGGGATCATCACGTTTTTCACCGCCTTTGGCTACCTCATTGGATGGTATGCTTCTTCCTGATCTCAATTTGTGGTCTTTTAACTGTTTGGGTTTCTAGGCGATTTGATTTTTTGGGGCTCTATTAGAAGTTTCGTTATTTCTTTCGTATTTAAAATGTATAGTCGTTGTTGTTGTTGTTGTTGTTGTTGTTGTTGTTGTTGATGGTGATTGTTTTGCATGTGTAGCCATGTTTATTACATGAGTGGTGATGCTTGGAAGGAAGGAGGTATTGATGCTACTGGTGAGTGTTGCTGAAGCTGCTTCTCAGTAGAATAACTTTTGTATCTTTAAGTTGTACAGTACTAAACTTTTGTATCTTGAACTAGACTACTGTTATTCGATTTCAAGTCCAAAGAGTGTAGTGAAATTGTTGAACTGTAGAATCCTTACCTGATTGAATTTACTATGTCAAACTCCAGTACAATAATATCACTGATCTTCCAATTTGAACCTTCCCTTTTACTCTTTTCCTTTTACCTCCATGCATAATTTTCAAGAAAGTTTACATGATATGATCGTCATTTCTATCGTTTTGTTGCAAAACTTACAGCAGTAGTATTTTTTTAAAGGAACAAGAATCAAAACACATATACTTCAGTGTCATATAGTTTATCTGATGTGGGAATTCCCACTACTTCAGTTTTGCTAATAGCTTCCTTCCTCTCACATGGCAGGAGCACTGATGGTGATCACTTTGAAAATCATATCATGTGTGATCAACTACAATGACGGACTGTTGAAAGAAGAAAACTTGCGCGATGCACAGAAGAAAAATCGTTTGGAGAAGTTGCCTTCTATCATAGAATACTGTGGTTACTGTCTAAGTTGCGGAAGTCACTTTGCCGGTCCAGTCTTTGAGATGAAAGATTATCTTGAATGGAGTGAGCAGAAAGGGGTGAGTGAGATGAACTTTTTTTAACCTAAGAGTCAATCTGCTATGATATTAACATTTAACGGTAATTTTCTCAATGCTTTATTCTATAGATCTGGAAGGCATCAGAGAAAGGTTCCCCGTCACCTTATGGAGCTACCCTTAGAGCAATTGTCCAAGCTGCATTGTGCATGGGATTGTACTTGTATCTGGTACCACAATTCCCTCTTTCCCGTTTCAGTGAGCCGATATACCAAGAATGGGGATTCTGGAAACGCATAGGCTATCAGTACATGTCCGGCTTCACAGCTCGGTGGAAATATTACTTCATCTGGTCAATCTCAGAAGCAGCTATCATCATCTCTGGATTGGGATTCAGCGGATGGACTGATTCTTCACCCCCGAAACCACGATGGGACCGTGCAAAGAATGTCGACATATTTGGCGTTGAGTTTGCCAAGAGTTCAGTGGTATTGCCACTTGTTTGGAATATACAAGTCAGCACCTGGTTACGGCATTGTAAGTACTCTTTCTCCTTTAACTGCATGCTACCATGTTACTGAAGTAAAGCTACTTATTCCGGTCATCGCATTCTATGGAAATATGTAGGCATTAGGGAAAACTTGGTAGATATACTGAATTGATGTGTTGAAAGATGGTTGTATTTCATGCATGATCAGTTGAACATCATTTTTGGGTGGACATACTTGATATTTCTAGATTATTGGCTAGGCATTTCATTTGCCTCGTTGAGAAAGAGGGACAACATTTCACAGTTGCCATTTGACAATAACAAACCATTTACTTAATGAAGGTTCGAGTTGTAGCTGGGTGTTAAAAGCTAATGTTAAATGTTCTTCCATCTTTCTGATGAATTTGAGGATGATGTCCGCCTTAAATATATTTAGTTGATGGACCTTGGACATAAACTGTTTAAAAGTGATTTTTTCTTCACATAATCTGAAAGGTTGTGGACTGTGCTTGGGCAGATTGCCTCTTCTGTGTTTTCCCTTTGACCCATCCTCATGTAATGATGTGTGTTCCCACAGATGTATATGAGAGGCTTGTCCAACCGGGTAAAAAAGCTGGTTTCTTCCAATTGCTGGCTACACAAACTGTCAGCGCTGTATGGCATGTAAGTGTTTTCCCTCCCTCCCAAAAAGTTGTGTTCATCAACCAATACCACTTTACAGATATACTTCAGATACTTGCAATTATTCACAACTTCAAAATGAACTGTATGATGGTGATGATTATGATGATGATGATATTCTTAGTATTCATTTGTCAATACGTTTCTTTGAGGCTCGCATCTCTGTCTGTATGGAATAGAATTGTCTGTTTTCTTTGTACACAAGGGGCATGGCAATTAAGTGCTCTTTTACCTCTCACAGGGACTTTATCCTGGGTACATTGCATTCTTTGTCCAGTCTGCTTTGTTTATTGCTGGTTCAAGAGGTAAGCTTTTGCATTCTTTGTCAATTTGACAATGTCTAAATGAAGTTTTGAATTGCTAGTATTCTAACATTTTTTGGGCTTTGAACAGTAATTTATAGATGGCAGCAAGCTGCAAGTGGACCGTTCAAGAATATTTTATTATTTTTGAACTTTTTGTACACACTTCTGACTCTTAACTACTCCGCTGTTGGCTTTATGGTAAGTCCACCATGTTTTTTGATATACTCGTCTCACCCAAAGATCTGAAACCAAGTAATAACTAAAAAAATTGTCTTGTTCATGTGCTACAGGTTCTGAGCTTGCATGAAACAATTATTGCATACGGGAGTGTTTACTACATTGGAACGATTATTCCAATTGTATTGATCTTCCTTGGCAAGATAATAAAGCCAGCAAGGCCTGCCAGATCCAAACCAAAGAAAGAGGAGTAAGGTAGGAACTGACTGCACCTTGAGATTCTTAACGCAGGGTTGTTGCCCATGATCATCAGAGTGTTGCCACATGATTTATTTCTCCCGTTTGCATTTTGTAACATCTACTTTGATCAGCAAATATCTTTACCCTGTGCCACCCATTGGGGCAAATTTTAGCACATCTTGTTGTTCTCTTGTATGGTAATGTTAGTTTCAGAAATTGTATTTTTCTCTCCTATCATATTATGCTGAAATTGATATTTACATTGATGCCTTTTTATAATGGAATCTTATAGGTGTTTGGATTCACATTAAGAGTATTAAGATGTGCGTTAGACTATTAGTCTATTAGTAGATGGTGGTACTTTTGAGATTAAACTGTTAAAATATGATACAGTGTACTACTTTGACCAAAAATATATTATGGACTCCGTATTAAATATGACTCTTCTAATGGAATGGAGGACGGCATTTTGTGCAAGTTTTTTATATCGATTAACTGTTTACCAATGTGAGTTTGCATAAAATAAGCTCACATGATGCATTTTTATTCCTCTTAAAGTAGTAAGATTACTCTTACAACTCTGCTTCTCAATGAGACTTGACAGACTGTCTAATGATGCTGCTGTTGCCTTCTCCATCCTTTTCTATGTTGTGAAACTTCCTTGTGCATTACTAATGACTAGTTTACAAATACTGTGGCGTAATATTATACAGGGATACCATAAATTTTACCCGTGTCGCATAGTTAATATCCACTAACTGTGCAACAGTTAATATGAATTGTCAATAGTTTTTCCAATTACATCAGACTCTATGTTTATTTTTGCAAGTTGTATATTACATGTGAATTCTTGCTCTTTGATTATTTATTCTTGACAAAGTGCACTAATAATGGGACGAATGCTCTATCCATAAAACTGTTCTCTCTTTTGTTTTTTTTCCTGCTTGATCAAATAATTGATCAAACTTTATGGATAGACACTAAATGCAAAGAAAGAATTGAATAGCAGAGAGTGACATGGCACATGCAATTTAGGACTCTACTGTATGTTCTTCTCTTTTCAGTCGTGCTCAAGAGGGTGTTGTGTTGTAGGCTTCCATGACTTGCATCTACACTTTATATTGAGGCACAATTAGTTTCAGAAATGCTTATGTCGTTATTTGGTTATTTCGTTACATTCATGCATTTGAACTAACTCGGTTTTAGTTGAGTTGGCACCACACATCGGCTGACACCTGGTCGCTCATGTTAACAGTTGTAGGACTCGAGTTCGATACTCAGAGTGCCGTGTCTGCATTATTGACACATTTCCCCTCATTTTCGCCGTTGTTTGGCGAATGAGAAGATTGAATCCAGAAATTGTAGGAAGATGTAATGATAGGAAGGAGGGGAATTTGTAGGACCTAGTGTATATGTTGTTGGTTATCTTTAGGCATAATTAGAGTGCAGCTGGATAGAGGGTGGCCATTCTGGTTGAAGAAATTGCAGAACCCATGTTCTGATGGACCATATATATGCAGTTTTCTTTGTTTGCTTGATTGCTATTATTGGAGATTCAGTTCTATAATCATGTACTTGATGAACTGGATTCTGCCCCACTTTTCTGATAACTCTATGCCAAATTATACTTGCCAACTCAAAAAACAGTTTTTTTTTTGGGCAGATGAACCGTCTTTCGAGTCCATGCTAAAGACCGTCTTTCAAGAGATTGACTATTGTTTAGAAAATTATTGGGACTAATGTCTTACAATTGTAATTGCCATTAAAATTTTGATGAGCAAAATGATCAAAAATATGTTTGAAATGTAGGACTTTAAGACCTATAGAAATACATGGCCCCAAATTCGTGGGACGTTCACCACAAATTCGTAGTACGCATATCTATCTATTCATGTTGTGCTGGGCGTGACAAATTAAGAAGCCAGCATTTCAGTTATGGATGTCTCCTGTCCGAAGTTGACATGTACTATGCAAGACGTTGGACTTCTTTTTTGTGTACACAAATTCATGTTCTATTGAGTCAGATCAGTTTAGTTTAGTTTAGTTTAGTTTAGTTCAGTTCAGTTCAGTGAAATTATAAATTATCGACTTTCAGATTACTATATGATAATTTTTTGTTCAGTCTAGTTCAGTTCAAATTATTTAAGTTCGGTTTATTTTAGAAGAATAGGGCCTAATTTGACATTATGGGTCGCATTTATTGCTATTTCCTTGGCGAAGAATAGATGCATATATTTGGAAGAAGAACCACTTGCCATGTTGCTCAATACCAAATGACAACATAATCCCACGATTCTCATCTACTTTGCATTATGCTGTATTAGCAACAACCGAACAAAGCTAATAATAAGATAGAATTATTATTATACATCTAATATTTTTTCATCAAACAACAAAATTCTTTAGAATCATGTGTATGCTATTAAAATTGATAATTTTCTTGAAAAGGAAACTAAATTGAAGTCTATTATCATCGGAATTGCAGTTTATTGTGTGTGGGTTCTGTGTGCTCTACCTATGGTTTTTCTCCAATTGGAAAATAACAAATTCGTCATGTGTCAATTCTGCCAACCTAGTCCCAATTGACATATTTTGTCCTAGCTTGCTTCTTCGATTATGTTACAGATGATAATAATATAATTAAGTATTTATTTTGAATGATTGGAATATAAAAATAAAATAAATAAATAATTATTATATAAACTCATGCAACTCATTGACATATAAATTCCACTCTTCCTAACTTCTCCTGGTTCATTCCCTCCTCTTTCTTTCTTCTCCTAACCACCACCATTTTTTAGTTAAGTGATCTTTCTGGAGAAACTTCATCATAAATTCCTCTTTTCTTGATTATCTTCTGGAGATTTCGGTTTGGTGAGTTTCTGTTTGGTACAAAAATCTCTGACAAACTTTGATCATGGGGCTGTTGTTCTTAGCTTAGCAGACAAGTTTTATTCTTCAAATTTCCACTTTTTTTTTTATTCTTCATCCTCTGTATAAGAACAGAGCAAATTCTCTGCTTCATATAAGAGAAAAGAAAAATGTCAAAGGTGAAGATGATGCCTTGTTCTCCTGCAAGGGGAAATGATTATCTGGATTTGGAAGTTAGGCCTTGTGGGATGCTAGTGCAGAAAAGAACCATAGATTCCAACCAGAATTCAAATGTTGTTCCAACTGTTAAAATCAGGGTCAAATATGGTTCATCATATCATGAACTCTACATCAGTTCTCAAGCAAGTTTTGGTAATTTCCAACATAGATTCAGTATTTTTTTAAATTTTTTTGTTTTGCATAGTAGTGATTGAATTTGATATGGGAATTCAGGTGACTTGAAGAAAATGCTGGCAGGGCCAACTGGATTGCATCCACAAGATCAAAAGTTGATGTACAAAGATAGAGAAAGGGATTCCAAGGGGTTTCTTGATTCTGCTGGGGTGAAGAATGGGTCCAGAATGGTTCTTGTTGTAGATGAACTGAGCAGAGAAAGGAGATTTCTTGAGTCCAGGAAAAGTGCTAAGATGGAGAAATCATCAAAAGAAGTTTCTGCAATTAGGGCTGAAGTGGACAAGCTTGCCAAACAGGTGCATTTTCTTGATATATGCAGAGGATTTCAATTCAAAAATAAAATAAAAACTGTTCATTGATTTTACATATCTGATAATATATATTTTTCTTGGTTTCCAGGTTGCAGAATGTGAAATGGAGATTTGTAGAGGTAAGAAGGTGGCTGAATTGGTTCTTCTGAACTTGATTGAACAACTGATGATGCAACTCATTAAACTTGATGGGATCATTGCTGATGGAGACATCAAAGTTCAGAGAAGAATGCAGGTAACTAAGTAAACATGATCATCCCTTGCTTCTTGCATATACATTTTCTAATTCGGTATGATCCAGAGTCGAGTTCGAGCTAAGGAATGGTGCTTTCGGCTGCCCAGTCAAAATCGCGACGTTCAAATGTCTATTATTTAAACTTTAAGAGATGTGATGACTGCAATTGATTTTGAGTCAGATGATCAAATGTTTAGAATTTGATTTTTTTTTAACTGTTGTCTCATGATTGAAGGTGAAGAGGGTGCAAAAGTACATAGAAACTCTTGATGTTCTGAAGATCAAGAACTCAAACAATATTGGGAATTTCAAGATCCCCAAAGTGCATTTCCAGCAGCACCATGCAATGTTCACAGGACAGAAACAGATGCATAAACATGGACTTTTGGGTGAGAGGTCCCCAGGGCCAGTTGTGGTGACAAATAAATGGGAAACCTTTTAATCACTACTACATTATAGTGACTTCCATGGCCTCAATTTGCTTGATCAAGAAGCACCAATAATTGAGCATGTCTAAACAAGGGTGAGGAGTGAGGACTTGAAACCATGTGTTATAGCTACATAAATATATGTATTTATATCATACGGTATAGTGTACAAATATAATATTTTTGGGGTTGTTGTAAATAAAGTATCTATTTATATTATGTATGTATTGGGAGGATTCAGCAATATACATATTCAGTTCCTCCTTCATTAATTTAATATGATTAATATGAGAATCTTGTTTGTTTGTTTGCCTAATGTTTATTTTGAGCCATTCCCTCAATTTTTCACTAAATATGTTGTTTACATCCAATCTCTTAGAGTAATTTTGTAATTTCAAAGACATCTTGAGAAATCCAAAGCCGCTATTTTGCATTTCCTTAAACTCCAATCACGATCAAAGGTATATCGAAATTCTCCCTCCCCGTCTCAAAATCCCGACCTACAAGGTTGTCATAGTCATCCCCATATTCACAACCTAAACCGACGGTGATGAATTGTGGAAAATTTCAAAGAAGATTGCAGACCAAAAACACACACAATCTTGGCCTGAACAAGGTTACAAACACAAGAATTAACGTTAGAATAGTATGTGAAATCGCCCGATATAAAAAAATTACAATTCATCACCGTCGGTTTAACATTAATATACAATTTAGTTAGACTCATATTTGGATTCTAGGCCAGATCGAGTTCGGGTAAAAATTATCGGGTTAAATAAAGTTACGTGCCAAATCGTATTATACTAAATCAGTCGGATCAAATTGTTTGGTCGGATCAGAAACTAACCACTCTAATCATTTGTCATGATTGGGCCAATATAGGAGGGGTAAAATGGTAACTTCAGCACTTGGTCAGCAAGGCAACTCTGCTAATGGCCGGGGTTCATAACCGACAGTCTGGCACCAAGGCAACGCTACTATATAGTATATGATTATTAGCTAGGAGAAGATCATCGATTGTCATGGTGATGTAATACCGGTCAAGATAGTATGCTTTCTCACCCTAGATTCTGTCATTCTCTTCTCACCCAAATATGAGGCTTCGCCTCCAATCTTTCTACTCCTTCCGTATCAACTAGCTTTGCACAGAAGACTTTTCTGTGCAGATTTAGTAAATGGATCAAATCATGTCATCATTTTTATTAATTGGACCTATAGCCCACTAGTTGGGTTAAATTTAGAGACCACAGCTAAACAGTTGGTCTGCTAATGAGTAAAACCCTAGAATGATTCACTTTCCCCCTTATATAGTCAACCCTCATCCTCTTCCTTCTATGCACATTCACTCTCTCCACATTCGTGCCAATGAAGTCTCTGTTTTCTCAGATCTTGCAATTTCAACTAAACAAAAACATAAAAAGAGAAACTTTGTTATGTTTAGAGCAAGTCCAACAGCTTTCCCAAGTTGGGGAATTTCAATAAATTTAGGGAATTTGAACCATTTTTCAGCTCCAACAGTTTCCCAACTTGGGGATTTTGAAGAAATTTTCATGTTGCTCCCCAAATCTGTAGAGAGAAATATTTGGGGAAGCAAAATTTAATGTTTTTGCATTTATGACTGATTTTTTCCTATTCATTTGTTTGTCTTTATTTTTTCACAAATTAAATATACATTTCAAATGTAAATATCTTTAGTTATATACAACAAAAAATTATAAAAATAATATATTCTTAATTTTTATATTATAACGAACGTAACAAGATCTTACATGAATATGTTCGCATGCATATATAAATTTGAATATTATCATGTGGGATCTTATTATGTTCGTTGTAATGTGTATTTTAATAATATATATTTTTCACATTTTTTCATTATACGTAATTTAAAATATTAAGATTTTAAAATAAATTTATATAATAAAAAACATAAATAAAGAGATAAAATACTAAAATTTAATGCACATGCATTAAATTCTAATCCCCACACTGGGGAAGCTGTTGGAGTTGAAGATAAAAAATATAGAGATTATAAGAATGTAGTACTATATCTTGGAGAATCTTGTAGGAAAGCTGTTGGACTTGCTCTTATAGTCAATGAATTCTCTGTTTCTTTTCTCATATCATCTAATCACTTTCTAAATTCTACCTAACAGAAAAATAAAATGAGAAACTTTGCTATGTATATAGCTCATATCATCTGATAGAAACATAAAATGGGCCATTTTCTATCTTGAATTTCGCTGGGCCTCTTTCTCCTTTGCCTTGATGATTTCTTGATACAATGTCCGCGGAAAATTCTTCAGTTCATCGAGAGGGACTTTCCCAAATTTTGATCCGTCAGGTTTCCTTAGACCAAGATTCTGAATTACGCTATCGGATTGTTCACGGTTGACCGCATCTGGTGGACGTTTCTTCATCAGGGTGGGTATGAAGATATTTTCGAACTCTGGGTAACCCACCAGTTCAGCTGGTTTTAAAAAAGGAACATATGTCCACGGTAAAACAGATGAAAGTTAGACCATAATGACGCAAGTTCGGTAAATTAATTATGGATTTTGAGAATGGACTCAAAAAGAAGACTGTGTGTCCTCTATTCATTAGTAACCATCCATCTTTTGAATTATGGAAGAGGTATGCATGTGAGGAATGTCAATGTTGTTGTAGCATGGTCTATCTGCCAATGGATGGTACATTATGACTTCATATTTCTCACTCATTTTCTTAACCAACCAATCTGTACCGAAACAACTGTGATCTTTGCGTAATTGGCTGCAGCGGCATGCCATTGTTTACAAACAACTCCAAATTGCTTAAAATCATTCTTCAACCTAAGATTTGATAGAATTACCTCTAAAATGTCTAGTGGAAGATCACAACCCCAATCTTTACCTACAAATTCACTCATTCTATCCAGTATTATTTCATACCTACATGTAAAGTCTTGTTGGCTAATGACCAATATATTTAGGATATGGAAGAAAAAAATGAAAAAATGCAATTGTAAAAAGGTAAATAATATATACGTATATTTTAGAGTTTTGTATTCCTGGTAATCTACAATTTGTTTTTTAAAGTATGTAGTTCTAGGGGTTGTTGCAGGGTAGTTGAATATTTACTTTTAAGAGTACTTTTTAATCAAACACAAACTATTTTTACCTCTCCGGGTCTACACCTTCCACAGATCATCGAACAAAAACTATTTTTAGATTTGCATAATTGAACTTATTTTTGTAGCAACAACATATATAGAAAATAAATTTAGTTCAGTTTAAATAATTTTAGTTCAGCCACATTCTAAATTTATATTTAAAAATAGTCCAGTTTCATTAAGTTAACTTGAAGAGTGAAAAATTATTTTTATATTCAAAATATAATAATTAGTAACATAATTTAACATAACACCCTGCGATTTGTTTGCGTCAAGATATTCCGTTAGGAAAAAGAAAGTTGATTAGGAACAAAATAAAAAGAAATTTTACAATATAAACACTGCTATTTCCAGTGGTTATAAATATCAGAGTTTTCACCAAACACATGAATAAAAAAAGTACTCACCGAACACGTGAACTAGCTAATTGACCACTCAATATTTAGGCAAAAAACTAAACGCTCTTAAAAACGCTACTCCAAACTAGGCTTATCCGTACAGGGACAAATGAATTTCCTATGAAAAAGGAGCAACATGTAAGTGTACTTATCAAGTACAATCGACTATTTGAAAATGCTCCTTTTTTCAGAAATTTTAAAATTAGCCGATTAGGGTCAAAAATCCCCTCCAGTCAACACCGTTGTCGTCATCGTCGTCGTCACTATCGTCATCGTCATCATCATCGTCCTCGTCCTCGTCCTCGTCCTCTTCCTCGCTGTCATTGTGATTTTCAAACCTCATGTTTCGAATTTCTTCATCATCATCGTCTATTCGGAAATCAATATCATCCTCATCTTGTGTACTTTCATCATCCGTATCCGACTCAAAATATTTTGTGCACCGATCAAATGAAATGGTTTCATCTATGATGGAAATATCATGTTGAGTTGTCTCCAACCAACAACAATCAGGAATTAACGTTGTGTTCATAAGGTTTCTTATTGAGAAGTCATTTCCCAAAGTTTGATATGAATTATTGTCTAAGCAATAATACACCCCATAGTTTCCATGGAAATTAGGATAGGGCTGTAAACGAGTCGAGTCGAGCTCGAACAGACATGTGTTCGAGTTCGAGTTCGAGATCGTATTGCATGTTCGTGATCGAGTTCGAGCTCGTACGAGTTGATATATTTTAGTTCGAGCTCGATTCGTCTGACTTTTAGAAAGTTCGAGCTCGACTCGTGAGCTCGATAAAAAATCGAGTTCGAACTCGAACTCGAGTTAGTTCGAGCTCGTAAAAGCATTAATGAATAAAATTTAATTAATTTATATAAAAATTCTATATAAAATTCTATTCGAGCTGCTCGACGAGCCTATCGAGCTGGCTCTTATGAGCTCGAGTTCGAGCTCGTATATAAACGAACGAGCTCGAGTTCGAGTTCGAACTGGTCAAACCGAGTTCGAAAACGAACTTTGACCGAGTTGTTCGCGAGTTGTTCACGAACGGTTCAGTTCATTTACACCCCTAAATTAGGAAAAAATAACTTGTTCCTCATGTAGCCTCTATTGGTCCTCTTTGCATAAGACGTTTTCTTGCTTAGGAAAAAGGTGTATTCTCCGATATCATTAACTCATTCCAAATCATTCTCGATTCATCCAATTTACGAACTCCGAGGGGATTGTCCATATTCGAATTGAATACTAAAAAGAGCTCACCATGACATTCTAATAGGTAGTAAATATCTTGACCATCTAATTTAAGCCCTTTATGGGACACTAAAATTTTCCATGAACGGGTTTCGGGATCGAGAACTCCCAATCCAGAACCGCAACGACATGTAAAATAATATTTTTCATTGTGATAAACAGGATTAGTTTCTTCTGGCCTAAAAAGTACTTTTCGTGGAACAGTGCATAGAGTACGTGTCCAATCCTTGTCCCCGTGACCTATAGTAAATATTCTTAGCTTTCTTACTGGATAATGACCCATTTGATATGCTCTAAAGCCACAAATTTGCCAACCTTTTGAAGTTGGAGCGGAAGTAAAGGTAAAACCGATGAAACTGAGACCATAATGATGTAAGTTCGGCAAATTAATTATGGTTTTTGAGAAAGGACTAAAAAAGAAGACCTTGTATCCTTTATTCATCAATAGCCATCCATCTTTTGAGTAGAGAATGTAAGAAGTATGCATGTGAGGAATGTTGATGTTGGTATAGTAGGGATTATCCGCTAATGGACTGTGCATTGTGAATTCAGATTTCTCACACGTTTTCTTAACAAGCCATTGTGTACCAAAATAAATGTGATCCTTTGTGTAATCAGCAGCAGCGAGTTGCCAATGTTTACAAACAACTCCATATTTCTTAAAATCATTCATTAACTTGAGCCTTAAAATATCTTCCGGAAGATCAATACCCCAATCTCTACTTGCAACTCCACTCATGTTGGCCAATATTATAGAATATGCCTATACGTTAGGCATTGTTGATTAATGCCTAATATATATATATATATAGATTATGGGATGAATATATATGAGCAAATTCAATTGTGACAATGTAAATAACGTGTAATCAGATATCTCTTTCCATTTTAAATTTGGATTTAAACTTCCAGTTTTATGAATGAAAAATATTAAGGGCATGTTCTCTTGAATTTATCTGTAAAACAGTTCAGTTTAATTCAGTTCAATTAAATCCCATTAAGTGTAGTTCAGTAAAAATATAATTTGATGAAATTCAGGTGTTATTTAACAATTACTGTATTTCTTCCAATTATTAGTCTTTTCGATTGTCAGTCTGTCAAGCCAAATTTAATAATTTACACTTCTTTAATCGAGGTCCTATTCCATTGTCTATTGATATATGTGGACTCATAATGATAATACTAGGTGGGTGCACCGCACTGTGTGCGGTTCTAGCCCGTAATAGAAGATCAGAAATTTGGTATGATAAACATTTACTTCCATATCTTAATAAAATAATAATAAGATTCACTAATAATAAGATTCACTGAGCAATTCTTATACTACTATAGTCACGAAGTTTGTTCAGTTGGCTGGAATTCCTTCTTTACAAGAAAACTTAATCTCTTAATCTCTGTCACACACCATATTCATTTATTACGTCTCCAAAGCGAAGAAAGGCAACTCTGTCTCTTTCAAATACTTCACCGCAGTTAGATTCCCTTTAAACACAGATAACCAGTAGTCTGCTGACTTGAGCTCTGAATTGTAAGAGTTCCAAAATGCCTTGAAGAATGATGATGTCCAAATGAACACTGAAAATATAATGAACTATGGTACAACAAAATAACATGACATTTTCCTCTTGACCAAATTATTCTCATTCCATATCCTGCAGTAAACAAATTGGGAATACATTTTCTTTTTCTTCATATATGAAATAAGTATGAACTCACAAAATCTGATGGATACATTAGCAAAGGAGGTACAACAACTTGTTTACAGAATCACCAGAGGGTATGTTGGAAAGTATTAAAATTTACGCCTTATATTCTCTATTTTATGGGTATGCAAACGTTCCATCTTTTTACAAGGTGACAGTTACAGAATATAGTAGCTGAGGCATGCATAGGAGACTGGAGACCTATGTGTTAGAGTGTTAGAGAGAAATTCTGCATTTAATAAGCTCAATTCAGTAGAAGAACACACCTTCTCACTATTTCTTTCAGTCTTCACCAACACAATGCTTGTTCTCCGGGAAAAATATATGCAGAGGAAATTGAAAGGGTATTCACACTCACTTTGTATGAAATGTAAAATATACAAAAATAATTTACTCCTTTTAAGCAGTTTCTAGTATGAAGAAAAACTCGTACCAGTAGCAGAACACACTTGTTCGCTGTTCTTTTAGTCTTCACCAACACAATGCTTGTTCTATAGGAAAAATATATGCGCGTACATGCACAATAAGACACTCATAAGAGAGGAAATTGAAAAGGTATTCACACTCATTTTCTATGTAATGTAAAATATACACACATAATTTATGCTCATTGCAAGCAGTTTGTGGCAGAAGCTGAAATTGCCTATGACAATGACTGAGACCAAAAAACTGTGAAATAACATTAAGTTAATATAAAGCAGATATTGTGAAACAAATATTTCAATACCTTCTAGTCTCGTCCAAGCTTTTAGACCATAAAGATTTGTTTTTTGATTCCCGAACAAGCTCCTCACATGTTTTAGCTCCCTGCACAAAGTTGTAGATTCATGATGCAAGAGCATAATTTCAGAAGAGAACCACCATTTAAAAGAAGCCAACACTTTCACTCATCGATTACGCGCATCAGAAACTTTTCTTTCAAGCTCGATGAGTATAAATAAGTGATAAATTTAAATGCATCAAACCACCAAACAGAACCAAATTAGAAATTTTAAGTTAAAGTATTGAACTTTACACATATATTTTAATTGAATCAAAGCCATGCATCCCCTCAAAGCAAGCTGACACAAATCCTACTCAAATGCAATATCGAAATATTGTTGTACAACCCTTTTGCAGCCTTACTTCCTCATATTGGTAAGGATTTTTAATAGGACTCTACTCATATAAACTTGTAGCCTTACTGCTTAATAGAGAGTGAATCATATTATGTCATAAGGGGAAGTTAGTTCAGTCATTTATTCGAACACGTAATGTGCAGGAAAAGATAAATAACAGAGCAGCAGAGAAGAGGTTAAAATTGCAGAAATTCCATGTTCTTACAGAAATTCCAGTTTAAAACATAAATTTGCAGTCACTTTGTAACCCTCTTTTCTTACTGAATTCTTATCCAAATAGGTTCATTCTAAATTTGAAAGCACAGTTTGGAATTCTAAGAGTACTACTGTGAAGGAATTAGCCTAATAGGAGCTACGATTATTTAGATATATATTTTTGAAGTAGCAGTCAGCTGGCTGCCCAGAACAGTACCAAGCAGACTTACAACTCAATTATCTCCATTATTACAGATGAGAATTTAGAAATTTCAGGTTCTATAACCTAGAGCATCTTACAAGGATTTCACAGGTACAAGAATCAACAAAATCAAATTTGCAGGTTGTAAGTTAGAATCAATTAAAGTTGGTGTGCTGAAAACCATTAGTTCTGCAGTGAGCTAAATGCGCAGCAGACTTCGACACTGATTATCTCATCCATTACCTAATAGTTTTCAATAATTCCAAGTTATGAACTGAAGTTTATTCTACAAAGATTACACAGGTATAAGACCTGACAAAATCAAAGTTATGGTTGATTTGATACTTATTTTTAAAGTACAACTCAAACTGCTGCCAGAGAACAGTACCAGTCCAGCACAGCAGTCATAAAACTCAACCACTGTAAAGACACAAAAAAAATTTCACCTAACTCTTCCAACCACTGTAAAAATCAGCACAAATTAAACAGCTGAGTACAAAAGGAACCCAGAGGCCAGAAGGGTTAAAAGTAGTTCATTACCTTAAAAGAACCAGTCTCTGATCCATTAATCCAACCGCCCCTACAACCTTAAAACAATGAACATGACTCTGTTATAGACATCAGATCTGCATTCCAAATAATTATCATGGCAATAGTTAGTCAAAATAATTAAAGATAATAAATTTGAAAACAAGGTAAGTTATCATTTCATACGACAAAACAAAAACAGGAGAAAATGAAATTCAAATCACTTAAAAGCAAGAATAAAGACAAGAATAAGTTAACGTGCAGTGCAACCTAATGCAACAGTTTCATTTTGAAAAAAAATACATGTTATCAGTTGCATGCTGCGGAAAATTTAGAACAGACGCTGTTAACAAGAAAAAAGTGAACTTGTTATCACAGTTCTGAAATTATTATAATGATGTTTCAAATTTTTGTTCAGAGTAGACAAGTACATGATATTAACACCCCTTGTAAAGAATGAAGGAAGGAAACACATTGATCCTAGCCTAAACCGAAGGCTTGACTTTGCTACATCTTTGTACCTAACCAAATTAAGTGTCACCTACATAAATCCATCCAGATTACACTCTTTGACAGCATCACACACCTGTAATAAATATAAAAATAAAATTTCCATAAGCACAAAAAATCAACATACAAAAGGGAAAGACAACGAGCAAGAAAGGTTTTGATCATATATATGAAGATTAATTGATACAGAGAAAATAGGACTGTGGGTAAAAAGAGAATTAATTGAAGCATTTTATCGAACATGTAGGTTGCAGAACTGAAAACACTGCCAACCAAACGTTTTTCCTTTACTTTAGCCCTATTATTCCATCATCACTAATTCCAACCTCTAAACAAAAAAAATCTCCAACAAAAACATCAACTTTCGCAGCTATAAACAACAGATTATGAGAGGAAGAGAAAGGAACAAAAAATCTTACTGATTGAAGCAACCACGAAACTATAAGGAAACCAGCAAAGAGAAAGATAAAGAACAAAGTTATACCGAAAACATGAATCAGGCAGGTGCGTGTCAGTAGGAGATTCAATTGAATGACGAGTGTCCGTGGCCGAGAAATTTGACCGACAGCGACAGTAGAGAAGAAGCTTTACGTTGTCACCGGTTACCATCCCAGAACAGGTAGGGGCAAAATGGAGAAGAGATCAATTTGGGGCAGGGCCACCGGAAGAAACGGCTAAAAATCGGTGAAGCAGGGAGGAGAAAAAAGTAGGCGCCGAAAGTAGAATAAGAAGCAAATGACCGGGTACCAGGCGCGGGATAGGCCGGGGCAAAATTATTCACGCTTTTATATATAGTAGATAATAGCTTTCAAATTAACTTACATGCATGGTTAATGTATTATGGTATTTGTGGGGTTTAAGATAGTTATAGGTTGGGTACACAGGAGCATCATGCTCACTTTACCGTTTCACTTCTGGGTGTTAATATTCGCACCATCCTTTAGTGGGTTGGAGGTAAAAAAACCTCGATAAGATAAAAATAGCATACTTATAATTAATTTTATAAGTAGTGGGCCGGGTGGTGTAAATAGAAAAACAAGGTTATTTACACCTAGTCAAACATTAATATTTTAATAGTGATAATTATAGGGGTTGCTCCATGCATGTACGTTTTTCTCATGCATGTCCAAAATTTTACAAGAATGCCCTTAATATTATTAAGGAAAAAATACTAGACAAAATGCAAGGGGGCATTTGAGGGTATTTTGGTAAAAATGCGGACATGCATAAGAAAAATGTACCTGCATGGAGAAATTACTTATTTTTACCATAATACCCTAAACCCTTTACTATATACAGTCCAAATTTTTTATTTGCGATCCATATTTGTTCATAATCTACCATATATACCCTTAATTAGTTGAACTACATTCAACTTGCAATTTAACCCCAAATATTCACATTGATTTCATTATAATCCATATATCTATTTAATCTTCTTCTTCTTACTCACTCTTGTTATGAAATGAAATGACGAAAAGATTATTGATATGAACAATTCGTAAAAGATTATGTTCTTTATATCTCGTGTTCCACAAATTTTATATCTCTATTTTATTTGAATTTTTCAATTCAGATTAGCGTAGTTTAGAATAATTCAGATCAAATTAGTTTAGTATAGTTAAAATAAATTATGATTTGATTATATTTAATACTGATTAAGTCATAATATTTTTGCTGAAATAAATTTTATTTCAATTCAATTTAGGTCAGTTTAAATAATTTTAAATAAGTTGGATAGAACAAACTTTAAAACTTCATCATTTCTCAAGTTTTGAAAATGTCAAGATGGGAGGTTTTCAAGAAATTGACTTTATTTTCCTATGAATATCTACTAATTAATAGTATTGAAGTTTGTTGTTTTTACATTACATCACATTAATAGACCAATATTTATTACTGAAAATGGAAAGGTTACATGATTCTTGTAATTGAAAAGTCAATTTAAAAGGTTGTTTCAATCTTTAAAAAAAAAGTTGCCAAGAGCATCCACAATGGTAAGCAACATGACTGTGTAGATTCACTTTTTCCAATATATTTCAAGCAAATGAGGTGGCAAGCCACATTTCTCAACAATGGTAAGCTACATTCTTATATAGCTTGATAGGTCCCACGTGAATTTATTATTTTATTTTCTTCTAGAATGCAAATACATTTAACAATAACAATTAATAAATAATTGAATAGCTACTATGAATATCCAATAATTCATGAAAAATCACTTTTATATCATTTAATAAATTTATTTTAGTAAACAAAAAGGTGAAAAAGGTGAAAAAAGATAATATTGTGATGGATGAAAGGCGGAGTGAGTACAAGGACATCCAAACAAAAAAGCTTGCTTTGTGTGAGGATGCTATTCGACAAAAAAGTGAAGAAATCCGTCAACAAGATTTTAATATTCTATACAAGGATATATCAAATATGGATGAAAGAGCTAGACAAACTCATGACCAAGTGTGTGAAATCATTAGGAAAAAATATGGAATTTCTTAGGATGATGTATTTTTCAATAATTTTATGTTTTATTTTTGAATTTATTGAAGGAAAATTTATTTTTTAGTATTATTGAAAAAAATAATACTTATTTTACAATTCTATTCATTATCAAGAATTAAAATTAAATTATTTTAAATAAATTTATTGTATCAATTAGTTTTTAAATTTGTAAAAAATAACAATTTAACTGCAATTTAACAATATAAGAAAGAGTTTTACGTTAAAAACAAATTACCAACAAAGAGTTTCACGTTAAAAACAAATTACCAACAAAGAGTTTACGTTAAAAACAAATTACCAATAGTTACTGCAATCAATGATATTTATTGGGTCTTGCGTCAAGCTACATCGCTCCGCTGAACTACATCGCATACCAAAGCTGTGCTACATCGCCTACCAAAGCTACATACGTGGATCTGCAACAATGGTAAGCGACATCGCTGCAATTCTTTGAGAATTGCAAAGCGACTCCAAAGTACAACCGTTGTGGATGCTCTAACTCTAAGGAAACGTATATAGTACATAACAAAATTTTAATTATCGTTACAAAACGTTTTTTAAATAACTTAATATTTGACTTTTCTATTTCTGGAAACAAACAAATTCAGCGTCATGTTCTTCTTCAATAATTCCTCATGGCCTGTGCTCGCTTCCTCTGTACGGCGGAGGCCGCCGGATCCCACCAGACGGCGCATGCTCCGGCGGCGGACTACTCCAACCTGGTCCTGAACAAGGCGGACTGTTTATCAGTGACAATATTTCTTAAAAATTGTTGAAATGGGAATTGGGTACAAATCCCACATTGGAAAACGTAGAGAAAAATTGTTCAAGTGACAATATTTCTTAAGAGTTCAAGTGAGTAATCACTAGATGGGCTTGGGCTTGTTATGCCTCCGGTGGCTGGATTAACGTTCAATTTTGCACCGGACCCGACTGTATTTTCAGGGTATAAACAGGTTCTGTTTCCCTGATCATTTGCTATGATCATTTTATTTCACTGAAACTCTATTGCTAAACAGGAATGTCACCTGTATGTGAAACAGGAAAAGTTCAAGAAGTGGAAAAATGAACTTGCCACCAAAGAAATGATTCTTGACCGCATGGAGGTTGAGCACTGTTTTGTAGAGAAAGCTGTTGAGCAAAGGAAGACTGAGTTGGATATAAAAGAAAAGGAGATGAAGCAGAAGGCTCGAGATTTAGGACGTGAGCTTCTATGCTTCAGTGGATTCCCCAATGGATCTCCAAAATAAAGGTACCATTTAGGACATGAGCTTCTATGCTTCAGTTGGATTTGATTTATATAATGCTTTATGTTTTGTGTTACTGTGTCTTTTGTGTTTTAAACTGATCTATTCTTCAGTTATATGAACTGCAGATAACAGATGCTTCCTAGTTGTTTTTCCAAACCAAAATAACTGTTTTGTTGCTATGTTTTTAGTTATATAAATGGACAAAAAATTTAGCTGCCGGAAAAGATTAGAATGCTCATGATATGCCCTTGCCCTTGGCAGTAACGTATCACATAGAGCATCCATCTCCAATGCCTACAGTAGTTCAAATAAATAATTTTTGATAGTAAACCCCAACTGCTTAATCTGGTTCCGGGGAAAAATATATGGCCATATTTTTTGATTTGGTATGACATATCAGCTGACTTGGTTTTCATTGCCATGATTCCTAGTAGTGATGATGGTGATGATTCGTCTATTTGACGAGGTAGTTTGCATTAATTCTGCTAGAATTCGTCTATTTGACTAACTGACTGAAAAACCTACTGGTATATACGTATGATGGTGATGATTTTCTGTGTAATGGAAGAATGAACAATGCAATTGGTTGTAGTTTACTGAAATGGTAGTAGCAGTACCTATGTTCAAATCTTAGTGTTTGTACTGAACAGAATGATGAGTTCTTCTTTCAGCATTCTTGATTATTGATGATGATAACGCTAAACAAAGAAAGGCTCATTAATGCTTGTGAATGGTGGTTAATGTTGAAGTTGAAGTCAATAGGAATTGAGAGATTATTAATGAAAGAAGTTTGCAGTCTTTGCCTTGTCGGGGGAGTAGATATTTATTGAGACGTTCGTATTCTGTGTTAGTTTTGTGTAGTACATCTGGATGATTCCCTTTCGCGACTGTGAAACAGATTGTATGATATTGTTTATTGACAGTAGCGTATCACATATATCATCCATCTCTACTGCCTACAGTAGCTTAAATAATTTTTTTTGAGCTGTGCACAAATATTAATGAGGTATACTGCCTACAGGTCAGTGGCGGAGATACCACTGGGCATGGCAGGTCATAGGACCTGCCATTTTTAAATTTAAAAGAAATTAAATATTTTTAGGCTTAATTTTTTTTAAATAATTATATTTATAATTATTTTACTAACAATTTTTATTCATATTAAATTTTGACCTACCATTATATTAGTTCTATCTCCGCCCCTGCTACAGGTCAACCCATTTGGTTCGTCAAAGCAACGGTAAACCCGTTTTCCCATCACTGTGTTTATCATATGGCTTAGATCGTATGTTATTCCTTCTGATTTGTTATATTCTGTTTCTGATTACTGATTAGATCCAAAGTTTAGAAATTTATACTGTTGCTCTCAACGTTCTTTCTTAATACTGTATTACTTATTCTGATGAAATTAGGTTTGAGACCAGTACAAAATTGTTGCTTTCTTGTGTGTTTTCAGCTTTTGAATTATGCATGTGATGTTGCATGTCAAATGTTTTACTGGAAGTGTTTGTCTGAAGGTCTTGTGTAGTTTTGATGGTTTTTTACTCGGTATGATCTGTCACTAATGATGTATGGCATGTGCAGAATAATGTGTCTGTTGAATGATGCTCCCAAGATCTGTGTACAATGCCGATAAGCAAGGGAAGATTCAGTATATCTGGCAAGGTAAAGCAACTCTTTTGAACTTTGCTTTTCAGGAGATATATAGGTAGCCTAATGTTTTACAATTTATGTGTTGCAAGCCTTTAGTTATGGTCCTTTCCTGGAACCAGATTTATTCGTGATGCTGCCATAGTGAGAAAGTTAGCAGTTCTGTTATCTTATCATCAACATTTCCCCGTATCTTTTATGTCAATGAACTGCTACTTAGGAAACTTGATGTAAACTTAATTGTGGTGTAAATCTACCAAGTCATACTCTTCTTAAAAACTTGAGTAGTGATAGTTTGCTTTGCGATCTTCTCAAAGGGTGGATTTCCATCTGTGTTGGTGCTGCTCGGACTCGATTCTGAGGAATTCTTCCGGTTTTCATTGTCTGAAAGCTCAGTTTCATGGTAAGAGTGAGGGTTGGATTGAGCAGAGAGTGGAGGTTCTAGTGGCACGCTCTTTGATCGGTTCCATGGATGCAGGGTAGTGAAGAATAAGACACAGAAGATGACAAGTGATCAGGTTTAGTGTGTGTGTGCATGTAAAAGTGTACATATAGACATCGATTATATGCAGTGAGTAAGAGTGTGTGTCAGTGTCACGATACAAGATATTGTCAGTTTACAGTTAAAAATGAAACTAACGCTCAGTCAACTTGGTAGCAAAAAAAAAATTGCTTGTTAATTTTTTTTGTTCATTAATTGAAGGTGAAGTCTGACCGCGTCCCCATTTACTTTCATTTTAAACTGTTTTTCACTTCTTTCTTTTGTCATTATTTATTTTATACATTATCAAAGGGCTTCCTTCCTTCTCGTCATCTCGTACACGCATGTATTTCTTTTGTTAATTTATATTTCTTTTCTTTTTATATTAACAATCTCTATAAAGTACATTAAAGTGTTTTTGTTTTGAATTTTCTGAGCTTACATTGTGGATAAGAAGTGTTGTTGATTTTAATTTTTGATGTTTAGGTGAAGGTAGAGCGGTGGAAGCAGGATGTTTACCGAAGGCCTTGACAATAATGCCCTCAAATGGGTTCAAGAGGTATGTATGTTATGGAATCGCATTGTTATTGATTTTGGAATCCTTGTGATTGGAAAGATTAGGTTTTTCTGTAAGATTTGAAATCCAAGTTGTTGTTCATGTGTCAATTGTCATTGTCGGTTCAGTTTGGAGACTCCTGTAGTCAACTTTTGATGTTGATTTAATGTTTGGTATTATGAAATTTAGAGAATTAAATTTCTTTCCCTTTTGTGATGATTTGTGTTTATTTAGAAATTATCTTCCTGTCTGAAATTCAGCGCACTGTATTTCAGTAGTTCACTTTGAATGTCAGCTGGAAATAGAGAGCTGCCCTATCAGGACTTTTGAATCTGTCTAACATTCAGTAAAATGAAGTGATGTGAATGAATAATATAGAGAAGAAAGAATTTAAGAAAAGATCATAATTCAGAATTTCAGATTCATGGGATAATGTCAGTATCCACTTGTTGTAAATTCAGGGTTCTGGTAATCATAGGAGGACAGAAGTTCCTCTCTCAGTCACAAGTGACAGGCCAAGAGTTCCTTTTTCTAGTACAGGAAATGTAGGAAGAGGAGTTGCATTGCCTCCAGCATCCAAGTTCAGGAGTGGCCACTTATCAGGAGTGATCCCCGTGTCTCGAGTCATCCCTGCAGATATAGATAACAGCAGATCAGATTCTGAGAATGACATGTCCACTGATTCCGAGGAGGAGATATATGGTGCCAGATATTCGCTGGACTCATCTCCTCAGGATTTCAGAGTTTCGAGCAGTGCAAAGCTTCGCATTCCTCCGCTGAGAAATTCCCGGCATTATGCCAGTGATTCTGTGTATTCTGAAGATGTGAATTCTTCCAGGGAAACTTTAGGGAGAGGGCAGGGATCTGTGGCAGACAGGCTGGTGAGGGGTGCTAACAGTAACAGATATTCGGTTGGGAATAGTACTTATACAGAAGAGGATGAACCTTCTGATTCTGCAGGTAGCTCAGAATTTTCGACTACAAACATGGGGAGTATGAATGGAACTGTACCATCTGCTCGAGCTAATTTGCCACAAACATATGGATCAACCGCTCCTTCCAAATTGAAGATGGAAAGTACAGCACCTGAGGTACTCTCTATTGGTTCTGTGTTTTGTGGTATTCCAAATGCACTTGCAGACCATACTGTTTGATTTAATTCTTACTCCTTTGCTCAACTTAGATTTCCTGCATTAAAATGGAACAGAGAAAAACAAGAGTTTCTAAATATAATAAATACCTTGGGATGATTGTTTATCATTGGTATCTTACTCTGCTAAACATAACTTCCTTTACAAGATGCAGTGCATGCTGATGCTGTTTTATTCATCTTTGGGTTTCCTGTTTGCTTTGAACTATGAGCTAAGATGTACAGTTGGGTTTTTTGGTTTCATGGTGATATGTCCTGATGATTTGCTCAATATCAGGGCACCTGATATTTTCTTTTCTTTGACTACAAAAGATCATCCCAGAAAGTGTCTTGAAGATAAATATCTTTGATGCTGTGATTTTAAAGATAAATATAAAAATCACCACTCTCATGTGATGCATAATTTGTAGTTTGAAAAATATACCTTGCACTTTGCAATTTGTATCAGTTCCTACTAATTTTTTGAAAATCCTATTGCATATTCCTTCAACTAAAGACCCTACTGAATTTCTTTTGGAAAGATTGTAGACTCCAGAAATTTGGAGAACCAAGACTTTTCTGATGAAGATGTTCCTAGTGCACAGATTTGGTGTTCCTAGTGGGGACATTAGGTTGGATAGGGAAAACAGTCCTGACACAAAGTTTAGTCAGGCATCCTCACTTGAAGCAGCGAAAAGCTCTTTAGCTAGTAAGCCTTCTGTTACTGGTATACAGGATCATCAAAAAGATGCTCGTAAATCAACTTCGAGGTTTGTAAGTTTTCCTTGTGTAATGTAAAATTTCAAAGTTAAGTAGTATAGTCTGATCATTTCCTCTATCAGAAAAGGCATAATATTCCTTATTTAATGAGAACACTTGTGCTTGTTCATGTAGGACTACTGCGGAAGTTACTGAAGAAAGTAGTAAACCCTCAAGTACTTATCCAGCTCGCCTGCCTACATTTCATGCCATGTATGCTGATAAAATGCTTTTTTGGTGATGGTTTTAATATACTTGTGGTGTTCTGACCATAATTACCCTCTATGAACTTCAGGGCACTAGGACCTTGGCATGCTGTGCTTGCGTACGATGCATGTGTTCGTCTATGCCTTCATGCCTGGGCAAGGGGTTGCATGGAAGCTCTCATTTTTCTTGATAATGAATGTGCTTTTCTGCGAAGTTCGTTTAAGTAAGTTTTATAATTACTTTCATCACTTCCAACCATGAGCCAAAAGTGATTAATCTGTTTTTAACCTTTATTGTAAAGAACTGACACACCTGAATGGCTGAATCAAGCGTTGTGTATCTGAAACATCATTTTCACTCAAGTACTTTGGATATTGTATCTGTTCTACAGTTTGCAGCAAGTATTACTGCAATCAGAGGAGGAGTTACTGTCAAAGCGGTCTTCTGAGCTTACTACTGAAGGATCCACATCAAAACCTAAGAAAATTGTTGGGAAGATGAAGGTGCAAGGTAGACTCTCTATAAGAACACCTGTGTTCTTCCCAGTTAAATAAGGAACATTCATATCATTCTGCATTTTTCTGCAGTGAGGAAGGTAAAAATGGCACAGGATCCACCTACCGGTTGCAGCATTTCATCTATGAAAGCACCAAAAGTAAAAATGGATGCTATTCGGTATCACATTAGCAATCTTCAATCTGCCATGTCCTCCGGCTGCCATGCACTTCGTAGAGTTCGTTTTGCACCCCAGGTGGCAAAGGGTTCCTTTTCACACCAGAGCTTGGCATATGTTCACGCTAGCACCCAGTATATAAAGCAAGTCTCTGGTTTACTAAAAGTTGGTGTAACAACATTGCGCAGTGCTTCATCAAATGAATTACAAGGTGCAAATCCACCTACTTTCTTCTTCTTCTTCTAGAGATCTTGTATGTCAACTTATAACTTTTGCAACCAATTCAACTGTTGATTTATTCCTAATAGAACTCCATTTAGCTCCTTACCAATTCCTGTTGATTTATTAAATGAATGATTAATAAAACATACTGAATCTAGAAAACAATTAAACTGTGATTAGTGCCACCTTAATCTGTCGGTGTATGACTGAACTGTGAACTGTGTTGTGCTATGTGATCAGAGACGTACTCTTGTTCACTGCGGCTTAAAAGTTCCAGTGAAGAGGATGCTATCAGAATGCAGCCTGGATCCACTGAAACTCACATATTGTATGTGTCTATTAACACTAAATACCATTATCTGCCATCTTTCTTGAATGTTGCATGACAACCCTACAGTTTTCCAGATGGCCTAGGAGACGACTTAATTATTGAAGTACAGGATTCTACAGGGAAGCATTATGGCCGTGTACTTGCTCAAGTAGCTACTATTGCAGAGGACCCGGTAAAGTTAAAATGAACAAGCCTTAATTGATGTCTTTGTTTGTTCCTGTATGTATCTTCTCATAATCATATTTTCAGGGTGAGAAGCTACGGTGGTGGTCTATTTATCATGAGCCAGAGCATGAAGTTGTTGGGAAAGTGCAACTATATGTGAACTATTCAACATGTAATGATGAGAGTAGTAATCTCAAGGTAGGAAATACTTTCTATCATCTGTTCATACCTATGTTATTACTATTCTAAGATAATATTGAGACTTGAGAGTGGACCTTACAATTCCTTGTTCTAATAATCATCATCATGAAGAATTCAAAGAGGAACTATATCAAGATCATAATTGAAAGGAAGATTGTAGACGTATTAGTCAGCTATTCTACCAGTCATTTCCATGGCTATCTTTAATATTTTATGAATGCATTAGTAGTACATTGTATTGACACATAATTTCGTAACTGTAGTGTGGATCAGTAGCAGAAACTGTGGCTTACGACCTGGTATTGGAAGTTGCGATGAAAATTCAGAACTTTAGACAGAGAAATCTGGTGGTACATGGTCCATGGGAGTGGTTGCTCACCCAGTTTGCTTCTTATTTTGGAGTTTCTGATGCATACACCAAACTAAGGTATGGAAATATTTTGGAAATGTGCAATTATCTGTCTTGCTGTTGCTCATATTTGCCGTTACTGTACTGATGCCTTTCCGTATCTGTCTCTCATGTGCTCAACATTGCAGGTACCTTTCTTATGTTATGGATGTAGCGACTCCCACAGCTGACTACTTGTGCCTGTTATGATGAAGGGTCATATTAAGGCAACACTTAGTCATCAAGAGGTAATGTCTCCTCATCCTTACTTCATCAATTGTGCTACAAATAAAAATTATCTACCTTTTTGGCATTCCCCTTTAACATTGTTGGTTTGTGTTCTACAGAATCGTATTTTAGGCGAAATCGAGGATCAACTTGATCAGATATTTTCTCTTGTTTTTGAAAATTACAAAGCCTTGGATGAATCCTCACCATCAGGGATTATGGATGTATTTAGACCAGCTACTGGCCTTGCAGCACCCGTCTTAGAGCCTGCTGTTAAGCTATACTCGCTTCTTCAAGACATTTTGTCTCCAGAGGCACAGAATAAGCTATACAAATACTTCCAGGTTCAGACTATATAGATTCCTTAAAATCCCTTCTTCTCTTGCTTACTTAATTATTGCTCAATGATTTATGTTCGTGGTAAATGTGACAGGTTGCTGCCAAAAAGAGATCAAGGCGGCACTTGACTGAGACAGATGAGTATGTTAGTGGGAACAATGAAGGGATGCTCATAGATCCAGTTGCTATTTCCACTGCTTATGGCAAGATGAGATCTCTATGTTTGAATATCAGAAATGAAATTTTTACTGACATAGAGATCCACCATCAAAAAATACTTCCAAGGTACGTTTTTTCTGTTTGTTATTCAAGGTTAGGCTTCACAATTAGAAAGTATCAGTAAATATTTCATACTGAGGCATTGGTAGAACTGTGCACACTTTGATAAGATACTGTAAAAAAATTTCTATTGTGTCCTGTGCCACTTTTTATTTCCTCATACAAAGTTGTGTTGTTGCCATAGTTCAGTAGAGTGTAAGGAAATTGAAATATTAATACATGAGTAATCCATAAGTTAATATATTGCCTAGAAATCTAAAATTAGTAAATGTGTGGAATCACCTGTTTGGAAAGGTTAAGCTCGTTAGTCTTTATGGCTTTACACATTGTATGTAAGACAGTATTACTGAGATTATAACTGTTATGTATAATATTTTTAGACACCTTGTTCTATTCTGACTGTCTTCTTATCACCAGAACAGTTACCTTAGGACAGGCTGATATTTAAATCCTCATTTGCAGTTTTGTGGACCTACCAAACCTTTCTGCAGCTATATATAGCACAGAACTTTGCAGTAGGCTGCGTGCATTTCTTATTGCATGCCCTCCAGCCAGTCCTTCACCACCTGTAACTGCTCTAGTTATTGCCACTGCAGACTTTCAAAAAGATCTTGCAAGCTGGAATATCAAGTATGTCTTTTAGTCACATCTATCTTCATGCATGTTTCAGTAAATTAAAATCAATATATGATTGTCTTGTTTTCCCCCTCTCAGACCGGGTAAGGGAGGAGTAGATGCAAAGGAATTGTTTCATTTGTATATCGTTCTTTGGATCCAAGATAAACGCCTCTCTCTACTTGATTCATGCAAACTAGACAAGGTAAATAAGGATGTGATTTCCTTTGTACTGCTATCAATTGTTTGATGAATGATGGTGTCATGTTTTCTATTGATGAATGATGTGTTCATGTATGTTTCTAAAGGTGAAATGGTGTGGAGTTCGGACACAGCATTCCACAACCCCGTTTATCGATGACATGTATGATCGTCTCAATGAGACTTTGAATGATTATGAGGTCATCATTCGTCGCTGGCCAGAGTACACATATGTGCTGGAAAATGTAAGCAGTAATATACTTTTTGTTTGTATAACTTTGGTGGCCTTTCCTTTATAACCTCAATGTAATATCTATTTTCTTTTTCAATCAAAAAGGCTGTTGCAGATATTGAGAAGGCTATTGTTGATGCTCTGGAAAAGCAATATGCTGATGTGCTATCACCATTGAAGGAAAATCTAGCTCCCAAGAAATTTGGTCTCAAGTATGTCCAGAAGCTCACAAAGAGGACTGCTTCTGTGTATATGGTGCCAGAAGAGGTGCATAACTTATAACTACTTGCATGAGATCCAATTTTTAAGTTTCTTGTTTTGACCTGAATGTTTTGCTTTTCCTTCTAGCTTGGCATTCTCCTGAACTCAATGAAGCGAATGCTGGATACTCTTCGGCCAAAGATAGAGCAGCAGCTTAAGTCATGGGGTTCATGTATCCCTGATGGCGGAACTGGGAACACAGCTCCTGGCGAACGATTAAGCGAGGTTACTGTGATGCTCAGATCCAAGTTCAGAAACTATCTACAAGCAGTGGTTGAGAAATGTGTTGAAAATGTGAGTAACAGCAATCTTCTAAGCTTAGCAATGGCTCAGTCATCTTGGATTACATTTAACTGTCTGCTTTTCCTTAGTCCAAGTTGCAGGGAAACACAAAGCTGAAGAAAATCTTGCAGAGCTCGAAAGATGCCATGGTGGAATCTGAGGTGAGGAGCAGGTTGCAGCCTCTTAAAGATCAGCTGGAATCTACCATCAATCATCTGCATTCCATCTTCGAATCCCACGTGTTTATTGCATGCTGCCGAGGATACTGGGACAAAATGGGACAGGTAAGCACCTTCTTTCTTCCTTTGTCCCACATCTCTGCACTTTTTAGTCCCCAAGTTCACCTTTAGCAAATACTTGTTTGGTGTTAGGATATTCTGAGCTTCCTGGAGAGTCGGAAAGAGAATAGAGCCTGGTACAAAGGATCCCGGATTGCTGTATCGGTAAGTGTCCCAACAAAACCTTGTTACACAAAACTACTAATTTATTCTCAACTCATATCCTCATTTCTTCTATCATGAAGGTTTTGGATGATACTTTTGCATCACAAATGCAGCAATTGCTTGGAAACTCTCTGCAGGAGAAGGATTTAGAGCCTCCGAGGTCTGTAGTTGAGGTCCGTTCAATGCTATGTAAAGATGCACAGGGCAATAGGGGCAACTCGTACTTCTTCTAGATCTTTTACTATATTTTACTGAAGAGATGTAGAAAAGAATTAATGAATAGGTACATACTCATCTAAAGATAACATTGTTCGATAATCTTTTTGTAGCATGTTATATTTTGATGTCAATATATATTTCATCTATATTCAAGAAGCTTCAGAGATATGTATAGATATGGCACTTTTGTATAGATATGGTTCCTGATGTCTTCCAGATATCTCCTGTTATCATGATGGTTCCTGATGTCTTCCAGATATCTCCTGTTATCATGATGGTTCTTGATGTCTTCCATCACTAGTGGAGTATCTCATAAGACATGGTATATTAAACTTTATACTTCATAGGACAAACATTAAAATATCATTGACCAGGATTTTGTGTCAAAACACTGACTTTGGTTTTCATTCTTTCCATTCTTCCACTAGTGATGAAAAATCCATCCCTGACTCTAATTTTCAAGACTGTAAATCACAACGGATTCTTTAAATTAAATCAAGGCAGTGGAAAATGAATTTGAGAAGACTTGAAGATGAGACATAAAAATATAGCATGATATTAGAGTCCCAACAACATTGAAGAGAGATCGCAATCGGCAACTAACCATTTTCAAAAGCAACTAAGGTAATTCAGCTACATGATATCAAGAAACACTCAAGTCCAGTTACACATAACATGTTCTGCTTTCTTTGATGAACTATTTACAGCATAAAACCATCTATTTACAAGGATTAAACAGAAATCCACATCCATTGTGATGATTTTTATAATCTTTAAAGAATATGAAGGTGTCTTTCTAGAGGGGCGCCACCATTCCCTGCTCAGAAGAATTTTGATATGACATGGCACGAAGTCCAGAATGCCGCTGAGGCAGCCTTCAGGATGGCTGGATTTTGGTATATGCTGAAACAGAGAAAAATGACAAGAACATCAGGCAATGACTACATTTCAGCAAGATTTCTTTTCAAACCAAAGCTACACTAATCGTCAAGACTAAGACACTTATATGAAAGGAATCGGAACAGAAGAGAACAAAAGTTTGTTTTATATAGCTAGGCAGTATTTCTAAATACCGTAGTGATGGAAGCACGATGTAGCAACAGTTAATAAAGAGGTGTCTTACCCAATGGCTGTAGCTCCCCAAGATGCAACATTATATATTACTTTGCTCCCATCCCATGCCTTCCGAAGCTTTCCTTTTTTCTTCTTTACGGAAAAAGCCTTGCAGAGAACTGGAGAAATTTAACAGAATTGGATTCCACACGACAAAATATTAATGTTTTTTCTGAGAAGGGAAGGCAAAGAAATATGAGGTGGGAAAGATGCAAAACAACTTACCATCCTGAAGTTGGTTAGGAGTCAACTCCTGTCAAAAGATGAAGAGCATTAATATGATAGTCAGATGCCCTAAAAGAGTTTTCATTCACTTAAATAGAGAGAAAAATGAGAGCCTTGGGGGGCATAATATTATAGCTACCTTAGTCTCTTTCAGTGATAAAAGATAGGTGGCCATGAAACATGCTATACCATCAAGTATGTCTTCTTGTCTAACTAAAACATAATCTTCTTGGTCGAACTCCTTATCACCTTCCCAAACATCATTCTCGTTGACCATATCCCAAGATGCACTTTCTTCTGCATCAAGATAATAAAACAGAGTACCAATGTAACCTTACTGCATTGCCGGTAGTACTATGACGAAAATGCTATCCCAAAAACAATCTAAACAACCTATGATTTTAGAGCTAACTCAGCACCAACTTAAACCTACTACATTGCTGGTATTACTATGACGAAACTGCTATCCCAAAAACAATCTAAATAACCTATGATTTTGGAGCTACTGTACTAGGCTTTTGAAAGTGCCTATGTAGTTCATCCTAAAAAATGATGGAAAAATAACAAATCCTCCCAATTCACTCGAAAAATGCACAAGCTCTTCAAAACAAAATCATGAAAGTAATGTGGATTCTTTACCACAAGTAACCAAAATGCGAGAGACGGTGATGCTGCTCATTTGCAGACACTAATGAACTATTTGAAACTTCACATATTCACAGGAAAAGAAGGAAAGTCAAGTTGCATACCAGCCATATACAGTGAAGCAGAAGCCTGGGCACTCTCGAGCTTTTGAAGGAAATCAGGGCATTCAACTCTCGATTTTATGAGATCACATAGCTGGCGCTGCATGACAAAATTCCTTTCAGAACCAAATTTTCATTTTATTTACAGTTAAAGCTAGTATACAGAGGTCAGGACCCTAAGCACATGGTACATCTTCTGTTGATATACTTGCCACCTAGCTACATATATTTCGTGTATATCAACATTCAGACCAATTCACGTCTCCTCCCTACTCATCCTTAATTGAAGAATTAAAGGCTAAACGCTAGAGCGAATATGGATATGCCATTTAGTTAGATGGTATTCGAAACTCTAAGCAAGTTAGTAAATTTCTTAGGCAATTTAGAGAATTCGAATCTAGCGTAAAATATCCCATTTATAATATCAAAACACTAAACAGAAACACAGCCCTCCAGGCACCTGCACACACATTCGCTCTTACCAAGATTTCTTCACAAAAATCATGCTCCCTACTTTCCATTGAATAAACAGTTTAAGCTAGCTAGCATGAATATCCCAATTAGAACAACATACATAAGCAATTGCATATGTTGCAATTCCAGACATAGCTTAACAACTTTCAGCTCGGAACACAAAATACAAACACGCACTAAAACAAATGCAACAAAAGTAGCATATAAACAAAAAATCACCTCAGTGGTCTCGTCAGGGAAATTGGCGGAGGACGGACTCCCGGCGCAATCATCCGGTTCGCTGTCGTCAGCAGAATCATCGGCGCCGCCCCCTTCCAATTCCAAAGTCCCCGATTGAATAGCTCTCTGGCACTCAGCGAGCAAGGACTCTAGGGTTTTTCGCCTGACCCGAAGCCTGCCCGGATCCGAACCATTCCGCTCCATCTCCGTCGTCGTCCTGGAGAATTCGATCAAACGCGGCGAGCGATAACTTTCAGCAGTGAGGAATCAGAACGGGGTGGATGAAACCTCAGTTTGGCATTGACGGGGGATGATGATTGAGGAGAGAGAAAGCGTGAGGCGGCTGGCAAGGCAAGTTGGTTATGGTTATGGTTTTGGGGTGGGGTTTGTCCTTACCGCCGGTTCTACGTCTGGGTTCGTCTTTTGTTTTTGTTGCTGTTGTACCTGGACTACAACAAAACCTCTGTTTTGTCTCTCTTTAGGATTACAATTCTTTAATTTTATGTACTCACACACTTCTAATTTAATCTTGTATTATCACACATTTTTTTATAATAAACTTATTCTTTTATCTATTTATCATTATTCGGACAAATTTCATTAATGTAAAGTCTTGTTTGAAACCGTCACATAGTCATGCAAATATTTCATTTCTAGTGCAATAGTGAAATCTCCATAGACATTCATGTATATACTCACACATTTTCTCTGATTTTCCTCAATTTGCCAAATCTTTCCCAATTCACGAATTGTGACGAACGTCAGTATTCACGACGCGGACTCAAAAGCATCCACCTCCTCCTCCCTTTTTATGTTAATTGATCTCTAGGGACTTTATTTCATCCATGTACGATTTTAATTCTTAGACTTTCTCTAATTTTGATGGTTTAGCATTATGATGTGTGTGTTTTCCCCGATAACAAAAAAATCCATTATTTAACGAGAAATCCATTGTGAAACTTTGAACTCAAATTTTTATAGCAATGTGTTTTAGCTTGTACTAATAACTTTGTTGTATAAACTCTTAGAGCATCTGTTATCGTCGACTTTTCAAGAGTTTTTTGGCAAAATAATTCGGCTACTTCCACACTATGGTAGGTTTTTTCCTATACTTTCCGAAAAATGCGCTGAGAATTTCAATGTATGTCTGCACAGGTGCATCCCCGGAAAAAGCGTAAAAACCTAATGACGGGTCACTGAAAATGAGCTGTCATGGGTCACCACACCATAATCCATATGTTTATGCCTTATTTTCCATTATTTTTAGTAATTGGTAAAACAAATTTACACATATGGTAATAATTTATTTTTGTTATGATGAAAAGTTCTAAATGATGCATATTAACTAACAAACAAACAAATCATTCAGTTTTAATACCTTAATCTTATATATTTTCAACATACTTTTAATACCCAAATCATTCAGTTCTTTGATAAAAAAAATTTTATGCAAAATAATATCCTTTTAAAGAGCATGAATAAATTATGTGGTGTTTTATTTTAATAATTGTAATTTATGATATTTGCATTTTATAATTATTTATTCAATATATTAGTATAATATAAATTTCATTTCATTTCATATGATTGCTAGCTTATTGCATAAATTAGAATTTTGAAAATGTCTATGAAATTTTAAAATTCTTATCACATATTTCATTTGTAATATATGCATTAGAATTGTTTATATTATTTAATCATAATATATAATTTTTAAATTTAATATATATAATATTCTTTATTAAACATAAATAAGCATTGTATATATTTATTATAAGTTTTGTACTAATGATAGATAAATAAAGTATTAATGAGGTACATGAGAAATAAATAATGACATGGATAAAAGTAAATGGTGGTGAGACATAGAGAAAGTGATGTGTGTGAGGATTTTATGATAGTTGGGTTGGGATGTTGGAGGGGTTGTAAAAGGGGTTTTATTAGAAAAGTTGTTGGAAAGGGATGTATGATAGTGGATGCTCTTACATCACTATATGTAATTGTATGAGAGGGTAAAGAAAATGAAAATTTGCAGCAAATAACTAGTCTTTACATCGTGTCCCAAACAAAAATTAAACATTTTTAATGTGTGCACTGACATTAAATTAACATATATTACTAGAGTTAAAGTTCTCTTGAATTATTACTTCTTTTTTTTACAACAGAAATTGTGAAATTTGGGATTCTTGAGGACAAGCAAAGGCCACAAGAATACAAAGATATTTTTCTTCCCACGTTTTACAATTCCATTAACATGTGATTTGGTCAGTCAAATGTTGGGTCCATTCGTCCTAACTATGAGACAATCTCTTCCAATCATCTACCCCACATTGTCACATTTTACAAATGATTAATGCATATAATTATTTTATAATGAGCAAAATTATTGAATCAAATAGCAAATAGACCATTGCAAAATTAGTTGATGAGTAAATAATAGGTACTAATAAAGATGAAAAATATTAAAATAAAACAAACATTGCTAATGAATGAGTCGTGACGTGACAGATTTCCCTCCAAGACATACGTAATGGTTGACGAGATTGAGGAAAGAAAATAAAAGAAGCGTGGGACCCTTCAACCAATGACAACCAAACACGTCAATGGGCAATAGAGATGCAGTAAAACCTTTATAGAAAAAACAAGCACACACGCACTAAAATGGTACTTGCTCAAACAGTTAAAACAGTTAAAACTTTTTATTTTATTTTTATGAACATGATAGTGATACAACACCTAAAGTTAAATTCTGCAAGCTACAACCAATCAAAAAAACAGAACTTATTGCTCTATTTACACAATAGGGAGAGTCTGAGCTTTGAAGTTCTGCATATCTGACCAAGCCTGATAAAAAACAAGCATAATATCTCCTTCGGGCTTAAGCTTCTCACGAATTCAAGTATTTCAGGTGAAGGGGTAGAAGTTGGAGAAGAGCAAGCTCCCGAGTAATATGTAAGCGGCACAATATCCCCAGATGACGTATCCCCACTTTCTTGCACCAGGCTTTATCATGACGTACGAGGCAAACCAGTACAGCGAAGGGCTAGCGGATAAGAAACGAGTTGCAACCTGTAAATACATCCACAATGTCAAGACTGGTTTGCCAAAATAACCAGTTGAAGCTATTTTAAGGAAATGGAATGGAAGCCTACCTGAACATGCATCCCCAGAAAAGCTGTGGCAGCCATGAAGGCCAGGTGTAAAATGAATGGTAGAATTACAACAGGCAACGTGGAATGTTTTACAGCTGCAGCATCTTCTGATTGTGATGCAACATAGTTAGCATTACTTTCTTTGGAGAACTTTTTCCTTCGTTTGACAGAAAGAGAATCTGTAACCGAACAAAGATGTTGGGTTAAACAAGACTCCAAAAACTGCAGTCACGGTCATAATGTAGAATACAATGTAACCTGTCTCAATATTCTCAAAATAAATGCAAACTGTCTCAAAATACCATGAGAACGTAGTACGCCATTTGGTATTTAGTATTATTGATCAGAAAACAATAAAATAAAATATTAATACACAGGTATTATTATTGAATTTCATAATAAAGAAATCTGTACCTTGCACTGTACTTGGAGTTTTACTTTCCTGAGTAACCATGGTTGTAGGTTCTGAATGTGCACCTTGTAGAACAGACGAAGAAAATTCTTCTCTAGCACAGCTTTTAAAGCCAAGAGAGAGGAAGACTGTTGGCCACATTTTTACGTAGTATACAATTGAACAGACTGCAAGAGTAAGTATTGGGGTTGCGAGTAGGAAGTTTGGCAACTGCTTTACTTGGAAATATTTCAAGAATCCAACGCCCCTGAGCCCAGGTATAAAAATAAAAATAAATAGACATCCATTCTGAAGTGGACAAAGGCAAGTATCATTATGATGCAGACAGAGAACAGGAAAAGATTGAGAATATAATTTTTACCAATATAAATAAATATACAAGGACCCCCTACTAAGTCCTGGACTAAGAGAGATCGGAAAGACTTTGAACATACCAGTAATGACTTTGAATGTAATCATACAACAACGGAATTCTTCCCTTGCACCAAGGCCTCAAAGCATCCTCTGGATGTCCCCTGCAGATATTCAAGTATCCATATGCTTGAAAAGAGAAAAAGGGAATGAAGATACACACGCAACGAATAGCTCCAGAAACTACCACCTGCACTGCTAGCTGTCATTGACAAAAGGAAATGACTAAGATACTACACAAAAAGCATCAGAGAGAGAGAGAGAGAGAAGGAAAAATCATTCACTTACAAGAGCTTTTTTTTTCCGACAAATGGCATCATAGGCCCGATGCATTGTCAGGAAACCTATGTACCCTGCATTAATCATCCCATTTGACCTAGCAGCACCAGAGAGGGCAAAGCTAAGTGTTGCGAGATTATCTTGACCACTCAACAACAAGTATGCCCCACCAATTGATAAAAGAGCATACAAACTCTCGGAATAGCTGAAAAGACAATACAAACAAGGTCAGCAAACACAGTTTTACCCTTAGAATAATTTAAAGAAATTCCAATCTATTTTTACATTGATGAGTAGAATATCGAAGCTGGATTGAAGCAAAACAGTGTTGAGGCCAGCAACGCCACCTCCGGATTTTTCATTACATGAACATAAAGCCTGTGGCAAACAGAGACGAGAATAAGAAACCAAAAAGTTAGAGCATATTCATGATCTTAGACAATTAAAAATGTGGCCCAATCCATCTAAATTCATCATGTGAGAAGAAAAACACCAAATGTTTATAATATCATATCAACGTGGTTGTGCTCTAAAGAGATAGTACCTGTAAAGATACAAAGCAGCAAATACAAATGCAACATTATTAAGCACATATCCTGATAATGCCAGCACAGCCCTTTGTCCAATAATCGGTATTAATGGTGCAAAAACTTCAAAGAAAATAAACTCACAATCATTTGTCTATTAAGTAATAATTCATTGTTCAGCAAGGAAACTATTAAACAAACTGACCAGTTCGGCAGAGGAAAGAGATGCAAATGGGGAGCAATGGGAAGAACGCATAGGCTTGTTCATACTCATAACCGCACTGTGCACTGCGCACGAAGTACACACTGTCCCACACTATGCTGTCCTCCAATGCTGATGCAATTCGCGGGAACAACACTCGAGGATTCAAAGTTGTGGCTACTGATGGGGAGAGGCATTCAGGGTTTATGGAAGCAGATGTATCGTAGGAGCTGAGAAGAGATCGCCAGAGCACGATGAGGCTTAGTAGCAAAAGCCTTGAGGCCACAGCGTATTTGATGACCAGGCGTGAGTGGCTTTGAGGATTCATCGAGCAAGACAATTTCATTTTGATTTCATCCAAGTTGCCATTGCATCACCTAAATGAAATGGCATTCCAGATTGTTAGTAAATTCACATCAACTTAAATTTATTCACATATTTCAAATTGTACATAAGTAACGCCCCAATCAGATTCTCTATCCATTACGGAGGGTCTAATGAAACGTGTGACTATCAGGAGTCAAGAATGAAAACAAATTTGGCACAAAAGCATAAGTATTAGCAAGTAATAAAATAAGATGACCGCACAGAAAAATGAAATCGAAAAGGCAGGAAAATTCATGAATTTAGTCAATTGCAGATACAATGGAAAGAACTTCAAATGCAGCAACGCAAATTAATCTTAAATGCCACAGAATATCACTCTTTTTTATTCTAACTTAACTTCTCAGAATCCAATCTATGGAATTCTAATCTTCTTACTCATTGCTGGGAACTGAAAAAGTAGAACATACCTTTCTACTTACTGTAATTTTCATCGAACATATGTCAGCATCAACTTATTCCTAATTTAAAAACTGAATTCCAAGTTTAAAATTCAAATAGCAATTCTTAAGGTCCACGCGACAGTGTTGATAGATGCATATACATTCTTGCATATAAAACTAACAATCCCACACCTCGTAAGTCGTAATCCTACAGAGTCTAAACACTACTTCAAAAATCATGAGCCTGTGATAGTAATGACTCAAAAACCGTACCAAACGCATGCCAGTTGGAAGAGAAAACTGTATGTACTCTGTAGTTGGCAAAATTTAGTACAAGGACCAAAAAATCAGAAAACCTAAACATACTACTCAAAGAAGATTTACTCACAAAAGTTCGGAATAACTGAACATAGCTCAAGAAACAAGGTGAGGGAATTGTGAACAGAAGAGCTAAATTGATGTCCAGAGAGAAAAACACTCTAATTTGCACGATTGAGTACAGTAAAAAATCAAAATACCTAGACATATTACTCAAAGGCGATTTAGTAGAGTCACAAAAATTCAGAATATGTACACATACTACTCAACAAATAGGGTGGGGGAATTGCAAGCATGAGCCAAACTAATACTCTGCCTATTTAAAATATCATGTTAAAAATGCTTTCTTTTAATTTGTCCAATACTTATTAGGTTGCAAATTTAGAAGATAAGCTAACAGTTTGCTACTATACCTATGCCAAAATATTGAACTTTGTTCAATTGCATACAGTGATTTCTTTCAAAATCTTGAGATTTGAAACTTAGTTAAAGCATTTCTTCGAACCAGTTGGAATGTGTAAAATGCAGGAAAATTTAATATGGAAGTCACCAAATAACAATGACGAAAGCATGGAGACTAAAAGTGAAGAACGATGGAAATATTGGATCAAGAAAATAAGAAGAAAATAAGAAAATTGCAACCTCGGGAGTAAGAATGTTAGAAGGTGGATATGCTACATAAAACTGCAAAATCTGGAGTAAAAGTATGAATCTTTCTATCAAAGAACAATCTAAATGCCTGAGTACATAAAAATATGATAGGTATTATTAGATGAATCATGAAGGAGTAAGGAAATATCAAAGCAATTACTGATAGTTTAATATCAAAGCAATTTAAAAGTTAAATGACAGAACCTAGACATAAGGTTGACATAAAAGGAATTGTTTTTGCCTTTGATAGTAACTTGGTTTGTTTCTGCACATATTATAAAGCAAGCGAAAGTTAGGAATCATGTGCAGTAACAAAGAATGTGAATTAGTCATCTTTGTTAAACAATAGTGCCTCTTTGCAATGCAATCTTATTTTATGAAGCAAAGATATCATGGCAATTCACTCGTATTTCCGCAGGTACAGAAAGAGAAAAAAAAGTCACCTGAACAATGATAATAATTTCACTTTCACTTCTGTCATTGATAACAACCAAGTGTTTATCACATTTGTTTTTACTCATATAAAGCATGGCTTTCGATATGATCAACTGCCATTTAACTTCCTTATGCCAAGAACACGAATTTACAACTAGTGGAAGAAATTTGAAAAAACCGTAGCAGTGAGAAAAGACAAAGCAAGTCATCTAAGATTTTTATGCAAGCATTGAAATACTCCTTCCAATACATCTTTTATCTTTTCCCCTAGGATGGAAATTTGTGTGGCATTGATATTTAATCAACATACAACACAGGTAAAAACAAGATCAGCTAAAAACCATGATAGATTCATGCAAATTTTAGGCATAGTGGAAGTTATTTTTAGTCTAAAATTTAGTTATGGAGTGGTATAGAGTTCACCAAGACAATTTATAGATGAAACAACACAGGACATCAAGAGTATGATAAAAATCATGTTCCTGTTCTCTCTTTCTATCTGCTGAAAACAGAAAATACAAATTCAGAACTTCCATTAGGGTGTAAAATATTTTCCAACAGTGATTCATTTTATTCTTCCCACTGTAAACTATATTATTTACACTTGTCTCTTAGTTAATTCGATTCAATTTAGTACACAACGACCTTATGTCTGATATGGGTCTTCAGAGCATACTCTTAAAAAATAGGTAAAATCAAACAAATCTATGTTTATCAGTCATATTGTGGCTACAATAAATATCACACTATTCATGGAAGAAAATATACTAAACTACAAAACTACTCCATTTTATTTTTCTCAACAACATACGTGACCCCCGTGATTTCATATTCAACAAAGTATATCAATCAGAAAAGCAACTACATGAAACAATCATTAAAAATGACAACATATATAATAATATATTCAAAAGAATCATTAAACAGAAGCACACACCTAAGTCGTTCGAAAAATACACTGTAATTCACAGTCAGAGGGAAGATTCTGACACTCACTTATATAACGAACATTCTATCTGGATATATGTCCCAAATTTGGAGGCTTGGGGAGCCATAATAACATCCCCCACCTAAAAAAAATTAGTCCAACCCTCAAAACTGAGAATTCAAAATTAAATTCCTGACATTCAATTTAATCCGGACTGAATGCAATAAGAGTTAAATGTGCAACTTTAAACTACATTAAACAACGTACAACACTGTAATTGACCATCGTATAGTTTTTGTTGAAATCATACACAGAATTCCATATCATAACTACCCAACCAAATCAAGTCAGTCTTCTCACGCGATTATATATATCCACATTAGCCACTAGTTTAAGTACACTAGGTAGGGTACCGCACTTTGTGCGGTGTTAACCCATACGGAAGAAAAAAGAAATTTGCTAAATAATACTTTTCATACATTATTGACAAAATTCTACATAATAAGCTCAATTAAGTAGCAAAACTTAACTTCTTCACCATTTATGTCTTAATATAAATATAACATAATACATTCAATGTTAAAATATACAAAATATATATATACATATATATACATAATACATTTATATATATATGTATATAATATATATATGTATATAATAAATTTATATATATATATATAATACATTAATATATATATATATATATATATATATTAGGCTAAACTTTTACATCTTGCTTTGATAATAGCAACAAATCAAAAATGAGTGTGGATTTTAGATAGCTGCCAAACTCACTTTAAGAAATTATTGGAAAAAAAAGAGGATATAAACTCTTTAAGAACACTAAGTTAAGACCTGAAATAATCTAATGTAATAATCTCTACAAACCACAAGGTAAATAACGTGGATCAAAGAGAAGACAGTAAGAGTTTAAAAGTCTGCAAACCTGTACTGCTAAAATGTTTATAAAAATCCCAACTAGATGATCATGTGCTTTCTTAATCTGTTCTTGCCTCTCAAGAAATTCTTCCAGCTACCTGTGTCGAATTCTGCCAGCTTCTGCAATGTCGCCCTGTAATTTCAACAATCATAATTTTATGCTGTGATTTTTAAAGCATGTATCATCTCTCATTATTGTGATTATAAGCATACATGCTCTTAAAGAGAGTCAAAGAGAAGGTGAAGACCATCAACCAAATTCCAGTCTTTCTTCACGATGCCATTTCAATTTCAAGAATCAAGTCTTAAGTATAACACTTGGGGTTGACAATTATATCTCCTTTTATTTGCAAGAAATTATATATAGCTAGCATCAGATGACAACCAAGTAATTGAGAGGATGGCTTAAAATGAAATTTAAAAATTGGGAAAATTTAAGAATGTAATCAATACAAATAAAATGCAAACAATGTACGATACAGAACACAAATTAATCTTAAATGGTACACAATATCAAACTTTTTATTCTAACTTCACTTGTCTAATCCTAAGTTGAAAACACTTTGCTAAACCGTTTTGGCAAGAACAAGGGAACGACTTCAGAAAATACAAAATGTTCTTTGGAATTCTAATCTTCCTACAAATGCCGGTAACCGAAAAAATAGAACACATTTTTCTACTTGTTGTAAACGATACTGACACCATTAATTTAATAGAACACGTATGAAGTAGTAAGAAAATGAGGTGATGATAGAGGGAAACAAAATGTTTAAAAGGCATGAAAATTTAGACATTCAGTCATTCGATATACAATGCAACTTCTAATCATGTAGGGAAATTACTCTGAAAGGGAAAAAAATTGCAGTATTTTTCCTAACTTCATTACTTAGATTCAGAGGTTGAAAAGATTGTCCAAACTGTTTTGTGAGGATAAGGGAGAAACTTCACAGCATGTTAAACAGTCTATGAAATCCTACAAGCAAACTTTACCATTACTATTACAAACTATAATGTCAAAACTGAGACACATGGTTCAACATTCATGTGACTATTAATTTATCTAAATTTTCATTCAAATAATACTCCTCTGATTTGAAGCAACAAAGAGACAAACACACACCCATCAAAAAGCTAACTAAAAAAACATCACAGTTCAATGAATGTTGCAGGGGCTGGAAAGATGGTGAAAGACGACAATCATAAAGGAACTAATCTGTAAAAGGATAATCTGCCAACATACAGATTTCAAGAGACATAGCTGAAACTAAAATCAAATAAAATCCAGACATGGTAAATCACAGCAAATAATACTGAGACAATAAATCGACAGGTTGTGGGCTGAAGTTATAGTCGGTAGAGCTGATGAAGATTCCAATGGAAATTTCCTTGCAAAAACTAAAAATAAGGACAAAGGCTTATTCAATTCACAGCCCTACTTTTAAACCTTAAGTAGGAGTCAGGACAAACAGGACGGCATAACCAATTAACCATAAACCAAATCCCAATAATTACACACACTCGTCTAGAGATCCAATCACAAAACAGGAGGACAAAAGCACACATTCTCCACTCGAATGCGAAAAATGAGAAAAGGGAATTCATCCACACACAAAATAATCAAATCCAACAGTTATCAAAGAAGCATTTTAATGGCTTGGTAGTAACTTGCCTGAGAATTGTTAACGCAGAAAGGGAGGTGGCGGTCGAACGCTGACCGAGAAGCCCGATTAAGAAAGCCGCAAAGGCTCCGTAGCTAGAGAAGACGGCGAAAAAATTGCGACTGGCCGATAACCCGACCTGACTGTCTGACCGGGCAGTTCAGTGGATCAGATCTATCGACATCTTTGAGTCACGGTTTTCGGCCTCCGATTACTCCGGCGATCAGATCGTCTTTTTCTACCAATTGCTTCAGATTCATCTCCGGCTTCATAAATCTTATGTTGAAAAAAACCTGAAACTACCGGAACAGTGGAGGCTGGAGCAACGTCGAAGAGGGGAGATGGTCGTGTGGGTGAGGAACGATGATGAAAAAGAGGATTTCGGAACTGACGGGGATGAGGATGGAACTGTAAGGTAGTTTCGATCGCCTCATCACCAGAGTTAGTCGGAGGAAGAAGCCGGCGACGCGAGGAAGATGAAGATCTAGGGAAAATAAACTCCTTTTGCAAATAAGTCCCTGTAGTCCCGCGTGTTTTAAACATGGGCTCCATAATTTATCATATTCTTAAAAATGGCAGCATGTCTTATGTACCCTCTCGTCCTAATTAGGACTGTCCTAACCAAGACTTTGTGTCGGCGTTTAAAGGTAAAAGCAATGTCAATTACTATTAATAAGTTACTGAAAAAATTATTTAAGTCAAACCAAATTCGTAAATTTTGATAAGTTATATATTATCACTTAGAGCATCTTCAATGCTACCTTCACTTTCAAAAATATCAATTGACATGTAGGATTGAGAGTGAGAAATTGCAAAAATTATCTCCAACCCAGGCATCAATGTAGAGGTCAATCATAAGTGTCATATGATGTGGATTGAAGGTGTCAATTACACCCTCTATATATTGATGCTCACTTTGAAGACTTTAATTTGACAACTTAACAAATATAAAGTTTTAATCATTACATCCTTCCATTTTTAAATTTGAAACATAAATGCAATATTTAATTTAATGATATTTTGTGACAATTTGATGGTTGCATTGAGGAACCAAACTTCAAAATGAAAGCGTTCAATCTTACATCATATTGACACCCAATAAAATTTAAACATTTGGCAACTATTTTTACTTTTGACCCTCTCACCATTGGAGATGCTCTTAATATAAATGATGATAGATGAAGAGACATTCCAATTTTTAAAAAATAGAAAGTAGGAAAATTCCAATATTCCAACATTTCAAATAAAAAATCCAAAATTTAAGAAACCTCACAAAACTTTCCAAATTCTGAAAACATCCTACAGCTTTTTGCTTAACATTTTTAATTTATAGTTTTACTAACTTATACTTTTCATTACTAATTTTTTTCTTTTTTGAATAAAAATGAAATTTGAGATCATATATCCCAATAGCCATCTGTTTTAGACTACACAAAATTTTTAAAATTAAAATTAAAAATTTTACCACATAATTGAATTATAGTACACTACTTTATAGACCAGTATAATAATATTAAAAAATTTAAAGCGTAATATACAAAAACAAGGTCAATTATTTCATGTATATTAGCCCCCACCAGTTATATTTTCTGGTTTCGCCACTGGTTGTGTTCAGAGGTGGAGCCAGAAAAATATAATGACAGGGGCTAATATATAACGAAATACATATATTAAAAATGGTGTTAGGTAATTCAAATTTAATGAAAGAGCATTATTTGTAAATAGTCTAACGGTGAAATAAATAGTCTAACACTTTAAAATAAATCTAACAAAATTTAATTAAAAGCCAATTTCGTTCAAACTTGTTAACAATGGAGATCGTTAAAAGGTCTGCAACTCAGATCTGCGAAAACGGCGAAGCTCATGGAGATTTTTTCTAGAGTAATTCTCCTGTGAGGCAGCCTTACCCATAAGGCAAGACCAAATAAGGAAAATTTCATTGCTACCACCTCATCATAACTCACTACCACCTCATTAAACCTCGATGCCACCTCATCAAATCTCGGTGACATTTCATCAAACATGTCATCTCATCAAAACCTTTATGCCAATTCATCAAATCTCACCAAAAAGAGTGTTTACTTGGTCCAGCCTCTTGGGTGAGGCTGCCTCACCCAAGAATTGGTCTTTTTTCTATCCATTAGTTCTACTAATTTTTTCCCTAGCTAGTTTGGCTAATCAGAAGGGGGCTGGACACAAATTCAGATGGGGCTGAACACCCAAACACCACAAACACCACAAATTCAGTAAGATTGCTTTAAGCGTTTTCAGCCAAAGATTGCTAATTTTGTAGTCTTTTAACTCAATATCATATTAGGACTGCTTATTGTTTCGATAAAAAGATGTTGACATTAAGTAGCATGCCATCTGTTGCAAATTGAGGCTTCTGGTGGTCAGGCATTGACTTTCGGTGGGGATGTTTCAAAAGAAGCCGATGTGGAAGCAATGATCAAAACGGTAATTCCAGTGTTTGATAAAAATATATGGGATTTTAGATTACAATTTCTCATAGCTAACTCTTGTTTGGTGAAATCAATCATTATAAGGCCCATTTTTTGGTGCAGTTGCAAAGCTAAGACCCATCTACAGCCATCTTCCCCCTATCCCTTCTGCCATCTTCCCCCTCCCTCCATCTCTCTCTTCTCTCTTATCCGTCCCCATCCATCTTCTCTCCTATCTTTCTTCTCTCTGTATGTGTTAGTCTGTTTCTCTCTGTCTTTGTTAGTGTTAGTTTATGTGTTAGATATGTTTTATCAAATCTGATGGAAAAGAAACTTTTTTCTAGAACATATATCCCAGATCCCAATCATAGTAGGTTGCTAGTAAAACAATGAATCTAGAATAGAATGAATCATTTGCTGCCTAATTCTTATTAGCACAAGAATGAATCATTAGCTGCCTAATATAGAGAATCGGAGAATATGAATCCACCATGAATCTAGTGAATCACAAGAATATGAATCATTTGCTGCCTAGGGCTTATTTATCTACAGATAGATTCATGTCATGCTGCTAGTAGTTACCTTGATCTCTTGCATTTGCATTTTTAGCTGCCTCAAGTGCCTCAATCTGCTGCCACAAAGTTTCTCAATCTGCTGCCACAAAGTTTCCCCAAAATTTGAAATGTCTCCTAATGTTAGCTCCCTGAAATGGATCTTCCCCTTCTTGCTGTCTGGACCCAGATATCCATCGCTTCTAGGGCAACCCTAGAATGTCTCCTTCAAGGTCGACCTTCTCTGTGAGGAACCAGTAGGCTTTAGCCATCTTCTTCTTGTTGATCCAGTTTTGGAGCAAAGCCTCAAAATCAGCTTGTCTGATGAGCTCTGAAAAATAAAAATAAAACTGTTAAAATAAAAATAAAAAACTCAGTTAAAATAAAAAACGTAAATACAGTATAAAAACACACAAAAATACATAAAATATAGTATAAATTCGGTATAAAAGCGAAAAATGTATTAAAACACACAAAATATCATATAAATTCGGTATAAAAGAGAAAAATGCAGAAATCCGGTAAAATACTAGAGAAATACAGTATAAAAACACACAAAAATACATAAATTACCGTATAAATTCGGTATAAAATGCGTGAATCCGATAAAATACAATATCAAATCGTACGAACACCTACGGAACAGTAAATACTAAGGTAGAATACCGATACCGACCTTTAGGCTGTTCTTGCGGTTGTTCTGACTGGACTGGCGGCAACTCGCCGGACTCAATGGTGGTAGCGGCAACTCGCCGAGCTTCATATCGAATTATCTTCATTTGAAGTTAATTAGTTAACTTGCAACTTCGTATCGAGAAATATGGCTGCAACTTGTTGCCGGAACAGTACGACTCGGTAGCGACTCGAAAATGTACGTTGTGGTCTTGGTGATTTCTTCCATACTTCCATCCTTTTTTCGGGTCATATTGTGATTCGTTTAGAAATCACGTATTGATGTGAGCTTGTTGGATTTCAGGGAAGGATCATTAACATAGCCTCCGTGGTTGGTCTTGTTAGTATAAAGAAGGATTATCCAGAAAATGATATGAAATGTGTACCTTTTATCTTTAATTTCAATTCAAAGGTATAATTTCCCCCTTTTTGTTCATCTTAATTTTCCTGCAAATTACCCTTTTTCCCCAATTAATTAGTTAGATCATAACACCAACCCAGTTGTTTTGTGCATTGCAAAGCTAAGGCCCAGCTACAGCCCACCATTAACCTGATACACCCCTATATATTTTATGTATATCTCCTCCCTCTTCTCCCTCTCCCATCCATCTTCTCTCTCTCCCCCCATCCTTCTCTCTCTTTCTCCTATATTCTCTCTGCCCTCATCCATCTTCTGCCATCTCCCTTCTGCCATCTTCTCCCTCTCTCATCCATCTTCTCTCTCCCCCATCTTCTCTCTGCCCCAATCCATCTTCTTCCTCTCCCTTCTATCAACTTCTGCCATCTCCCTTCTGCCATATTCTCCCTCTCTCATCCATCTTCTCTCCCCCATCATCTTCTCTCTGGCCCCATCCATCTTCTCCCCTCATCTCTTCTCCCTGCCCCATCCATCTTCTCCCCTCCCTTCTGCCATCTTCCCCCTATCCCTTCTGCCATCTTCCCCCTCCCTCCATCTCTCTCTTCTCTCTTATCCGTCCCTATCCATCTTCTCTCCTATCTTTCTTCTCTCTGTATGTGTTAGTCTGTTTCTCTCTATCTTTGTTAGTTTTAGTTTATGTGTTAGATATGTTTTATCAAATCTGATGGAAAAGAAACTTTTTTCTAGAACATATATCCCAGATCCCAATCATAGTAGGTTGCTAGTAAAAGAATGAATCTAGAATAGAATGAATCATTTGCTGCCTAATTCTTATTAGCACAAGAATGAATCATTAGTTGCCTAATATAGAGAATCGGAGAATATGAATCTACCATGAATCTAGAGAATCACAAGAATATGAATCATTTGCTGCCTAGGGCTTATTTATCTACAGATAGATTCATGTCATGCTGCTAGTAGTTACCTTGATCTCTTGCATTTGCATTTTTAGCTGCCTCAAGTGCCTCAATCTGCTGCCACAAAGTTTCCCTAAAATTTGAAATGTCTCTTAATGTTAGCTCCCTGAAATGGATCTTCCCCTTCTTGTTGTCTGGACCCATATATCCATCGCTTCTAGGGCAACCCTAGAAATGTCTCCTTCAAGGTTGACCTTCTCTGTGAGGAACCAGTAGGCTTTAGCCATCTTCTTCTTGGTGATCCAGTTTTGGAGGAGCGGTTATTATGCAGAATGACAGAGACGCGTGGAATTGGCGTTATCCATTTTGAATATATAATCCCTCCAAGAAGCCCAAGGTAACTGATGAGCCGTAATGGTAATGTCGGTCGGGCCCAAGGTAGCTTTCGGGCCGTGCATCATTGTAAACTACGAATCAGAAGTCAAAGATCTAGTTGACTGGGTGAAATCAATCATTATAAGGCCCATTTTTTGGTGCAGTTGAAAAGTTAAGGCCCAGCTACAACCCACCTAACCCTCACCATCACCCTTATATATATCTACCCTTAAACCCTTATATATATATATACATATATATATCTACCCTTAAACCCTAATCACCCATCATTTCTCCGAGATCCTTTCGATGACCTATGTTGTGTTGAAGGAATATCTATCTAATCCGATAATCGATTGCGCGGTAGCAACGGAACCGGAGAAAGGAAAGTATACAGAAAAGACAGCCCTTTTCTATTCTATTAGATTAATATGCTAATGTTTCAGCTAGTACTGGATCCTAAACATGCGGAATCTCCTGGTCACTGCATGGATGAAGGCACCACCCGCATCAAACGCCGCAGCTTATGTAACTGCCGATCCTCTGTCAATGCCCGCGTCAAAGAATATTCTAGCTCTATCCCTTGGCAACCTTAGCATGGATCCCGACAAAAGGGACTCTGAGACATCAACCACCCAACCACGAGCCTCCAAAAACCGCCTCCAACTAGACAGGGCAAAAGCTACCATGATATCCAAACTCAGATGAGATTGTTCAAATACCTAGCGATTCCGCTGGAACCAGATACCATCACACACTGTAATAGCGAGCTCGCGGAATGCATCATCCTTCTCCTGGATCATCCTTCATGTGCCGATGATCATCGTTTAAGTTGAAGTGAGTTATACTGAACCGATTACTTTCTTATCCATGTTTTATAAATATTTTTATACATAATTGAGTAATTTTTATTTTTAGTCACTATTCTCTTCTAAAATATTAAATTTAGTCACCATTCTCTTAAACTTTAATTTTTAGTCACCATTCTTTTATTTTCTCAAAATTTTAGTCACTTTCTAACTGTGCAACATTAACTCCAAGTACTGATCCGTTTGTTACTTTTGCCCGAGGGTAAATTTAGTAATTACTATGTACTCTCGCATCCCAATCAATGGGTTTGGCCAAAAGGCGGTTTTGTTCAAAATGTTTGCTGCCTTTGTCTCTGTTTTCCCTCTTCCAAATTTTCTCTCAACACAGAACAATCTTTCATGATTTTTCAAAAAATCTAGTAAAAATTTTTGTGGGTATTTTGTCTCGAGTCAAGGAAAGAATAGTGACCAAAATTAAATATCACTCTACACAAGAGGGTGCTGGTCAAGATATTTCAAGTTATACTGACGAATTTTATAACTTAAAGATATGAGAATTTCAAAATAAAACCTGAAATTACTAAATGTTCATTAATAATGTTCATCATTACTGTTCTTCAGTACTTTTTACTGTTATTATTCACCAGTATTTTAGAAATTATAAATTGGTCCTTCCTTATTTTTTACTTATAACACAATTTTTAACTTATAATTCGGTCTACATATGTAAACAGTTGCTTCCAAAACTTTGTCTTTTTTAGACCCATAAAACACAAATTTCCTTTTCCATGTCAAAATATAAAGCATTTAATTAATCTTACGACACATAGGATTTATTGGTATTTAACCCTATTATCCTGCTAATTTGTTCATGTATTTTACTCTAATGATAATATTGTCTCATGCATGTTGATCGTCAGGGGCGGCCTATCCATGAGGCAAGTGATGTGCTTGCATCAAACCCCAAAATATTGCAATTTTTGGGGCCCCAATTTCCTAAAATATAATATCAAATATTACAAAAAGAATTTTTTTTTGAAAACCTAGATTTATTTAATCTTTTTCGATTATGTGACTTCTCCTGACTTACGATTTTTAAATCTTAAAAAATTTGGCCAAACTCCGATGCATCTATACAGCGGTTGGGGGCCTCTATAAAATTAACTATGTTTATATGGGGGCCTCTTTTTTTAGTTCGTTTCATGCCCCCGAAAACCCAAGACCGGAACTGTTGATCGTGTATGTTGATTTGGACTTAATATAGAATAAGTAGTTTTTTTGTTTTTAAATACTCTCTTTCAAAGTAATTAGCACTCTTCCATTCATTATAACTTTTATTGCATTTAATCATAAATTTAAAATAATATATGAATATGAATCTGGGTCCCGACAGTGGCGGAACAACGGGGGTCTAGGGGTAACTGGCCTCCCCCAAGAAATTGCTGATGGCATGAGTGTTGAGTTTTCAGCTTCATTTTCGCACGCATAAATAAATAGTTCCTTTGAATGAGGAACTTAACTAACGTGAGAAACAGAGAGTTTGTTTTATCAGAAAAGACTCCTGCTTTTGGCTATATCCGGTTATCCAATCAACCAGGTTTATAGGATTTACTATATTTAGGTGAAACTCTATTTACTGTACCATAATCTCTATGTTACTTAATTTAATTACTTGATAAAATTCTAAGTCGGTAATAAAATTTAGATTCGCAACGCAGAAATTGACTTCAGAATCAACCAAAATCAAAGTAAATATAGAGTTTTACCCAGTAACTAAGTCAATGTAGAGATTATGGTAATTAGAATTTTACCTAATAACTAAATATAGTAAATTTTAAGTACGTGGTTGATTATGAGGAAAATCGGATATAGCCAAATCAGAAATAATCTTTAATTTATCTCTTACTTATTTTAAAACATAATCTTTTTCATATGTTACATAAAATTTATCCTTTTTCATTCAAAACATCACTTCATCATTTGATATTTAGCTATAATATATATTGATTTTAAATATTATAGATTGAGTACATATATTAAAATTAAGAAGCTTATATATTATTACCATTTAGTACACACATTTTTTTATATTTAATTTTGGCCCCTCCTAATCATAATTCCTGGTTCCGCCACTAGGTCCCGAGGGATTGTAATTTTGTCGCCCACGCTCTAGCAAACTATGCAAAGTCGAGCCCCTTGTTAGTTAATACTTGGGATGCTCTACCTAGGTTCTTGTCATTCGTTTCTGGACGTTTTCCAGAATCCTGAAATATAATTTCTTTGCCTTAAAAAAAAAAGAAAAAAAAAAGTTAACACTACATCTAACTATTATTTATAGTCATGCCGTCAAATAATATTCTCGAGATATGGTGCCAATAATTATAAAATAGACGAACTAATGAACCATGAATAATGCTATAAAGAAATTAAAGTAAAATAGATTCTTTGCTTTTCAAGCAATTTATTAGTCTCTCAATGGACAATAATTCAGATGATCGAAGGGCGTTTCTTCTCTCCTGCAAAAGTTCAACGCATGGGCGTGACAAATTTAAGAAGCCAGCATTTCAGTTATATATGGATGTCTCCTGTCCGAAGTTGACATGTACTAGTACTATGCAAGACGTTGGACTACTTTTTTGTGTACACAAATTCATGTTCTCCAGCAAGGGGAAATGGTTATCTGGATTTGGAAGTTATACCTTGTGGGATGCTAGTGCAGAAAAGAACCATAGATTCCAACCAGAATTCAAATGTTGTTCTAACCGTTAAAATCAGGCCAACTGTTAAAATCAGGTCAATTGTAGTTGCATGTATCTTGCCAACTCATTAGTTTGAAAATGGGTCAAGCTACATGATGATATAGCTTACCATTGTGGATGCTCTTAGCATTAAATTTTGTTTCCCTAAATATTTTTCTCTCTACAGATTTGGGAAGCAACATGGAAATTTCTTCAAAATCCCCAAGTTGAGGAGGATTGGGATAGGAAATATGTTGGATCTGAAAAATGGCTCATATTCCCTAAATTTATTGAAATTCCCCAACTTGGGTAAGCTGTTGGACTTGCTCTTACGGGTTTGTTATATGCAGGTACATTTTTCTCTTTTACACGTCCGTATTTTTCTTGGCAAAATGGTAAAATGTGGACTTGCAAAAGAAAAATATACCTGCATCTAGTACACCCCTTTAATTATGCGCAAGATTGTACTTATAAATAAATAAATAAAAGGAACTGTACTTGGATGGATAAAACTTGTTTGGATTAATAAACTGGCCAGATGTTATTAACGTTGAAATGTTTGTACCATATACACATGGAGTGTTTGGTTAAGGGGAATCAAGAAAGGGAAAGGGAATCCTAGAAAATAGTTCTATTTCTTGGTATTTGGTTGAGATCTTTTGCAATTCCCTTTTCTTATTTTACGTTTTTGAATTCTCCGTATTGGGAGTTTCGTGATTCTCTCCTCCTACTGTGGGACTTGAATTCCCCAACTTCCCGTTTCAATAAAAAGCAACGTTTTCTTTCATTAAATAAGAAAAAAGGACAACTAATTTCTCACGTCTTTCATCTTCCCGCCATCTCTCCAGCTTCTCTTAAATCTTTGTAAAAACCTCATCGTCGATCATCCTCAGGTAAATTATTTGGGGTCCCTTATCATCGATACTTTTGGGTTTACTTTCTCGTACCTTTTCTAAATGTTTCTTGAAGTAAAATAGATCGGTCGGTGAGGTGAGGTTTTTATTGGTTTCACCTTATTCTGATGAGCCGGCATATACTCAAACATGTATGATATTGTTGTTGCAATTATAATATGGTTTCTGATTTTGTGATCTCATTCTTTTAATTTTTCCGTTGGTGCATTTGATTTACTCTTATGTTTTTCAGCTTATGTTGCCCCACAAGTATTATGCTTGAATGGTCTGTATATATGATACTGTTGCTGCAGCTTAGGTTGCTTTTATTGGCATTGGATAAACTATTGAACATGGAATTCCTTATAATTATCGAACTACTCTGTATATGCTATTGATTGCTTCCATTTTTTATCTACTCTAAATGTCTGCATATTTTCATTGTTTTCTTAGACTTTTAAGTTTAATGATGAATGGATCAGAGTGGTTCACTTTTTATTCAGTTTACTGTTTTCTTATGGAATATGGCATATGGTTTTTCGAGATTTTGATCGAGTGCTTCCATTTTTTTTAATCTGCTCTACATGAAACTGCATATACTCACTTTGATAGTATGTTAATTTCTTTTTGTGTTTTGTGTTGCTGAGTAAGTGATCATTTGGCATAAATAAATACGCTCTTTTATTTATTTTTCTTTGTCAAATTATGGATCGACGTCCGTCAAATACATGTATGCAGTGTGCAGATATTAAAGCAACTCAAATACATACTTGCTATTGACGAATCACGAATCATGACTTCAAGTTTGCGTGATTGCCACATTCGAAAGATTGTGCTTCTATAAGTGGTATACAAGTCATGGTTTTGCGAAAGCTTTTTTTTATTATTATTATTGAACTTAAATTTAATGCATTGAAAAAAAAAATCAGCACGACTGAAGTAACATGAATTGCATTAAATTATATTTTCACCGAACTATACTAAATTGAATTGAATTTAAATGAACTGAACAAAACTAATCTATAGAAAATCTCAAAAAATAGGGACTAAGTATTAGAATTGAAATTTATTTTTAAAATGTATTATTTTGGAAATCAGTTTTACGAACGGAGGTTTATTTACCCATAGGTTTAGCTAAAATGCAAATCCAAATATATTGTATGGTTGAATTTCCTAATCATCGACCTAACTTACACAGTCGTGTTTTTTTTTAATGCGTCAATTCCCGGCGAGCCGGAGATTACCATTGAAGCAATTGAACACGTACGTAATTAACAATGTCGCAAGACCATTAAGTTTAAAAAATCCAGATCTGTGTCATCTATTAAGAAGGCAAGCTAGGACTCAGATCACGATTACAAGCAGTGCAAATTGTGGAGTCGCATTTTCCCAGGGTTTTTTGCGATTAAAAGCTTTTGGACGAATGAGTTGTACAGGTGGAATGTAGAGTATATGTGGCTCATTACATGGCAAAAGGAGTGTCATTTTCGGTATTAAAATTGAATTACGTAGTGTAATTTAGGGAAAAAAAACTAACAATTTTGGGTAGAAAGCAGGATCATAACTCTTGTTAACTTTAACAAACAAATTAATATCAATAATGTGTCTATCTCTTAAGACACGGATCTTTATCTTATATAGTCTATATATGTAAGGCCAATTCGATGAGATTTGTAAATAAACGCTTCACTGTTTGTTGAATACAATAAAAAAACCATCTACGACAGTCCTCTATCAGTCTCTATAAATTTTTCTCAAAAGTCCTCTATCAACACGAGAATTTACGTGAAATTCACAGCAGAAGGAGACGGATTTTATTGATAGACAAAATACAGAATCCCTATCGATGATAGGTAATTATAAGGAATGGCAAATCCATATATATATATATATATATATATATATATATATATATATATATATATATATATATATATATATATATATACAACATGCTAAACCCTAACCCTAATCTATCGATTTGAACTGGGTCAGAAACGAATAGATATTTGAATCGCGGAATATATTCGTGGTACAATATATACAAACACCATGTTTTGCATGGAAAATAACTATCTTTTTGATAACAAACCACCAAATACTACTGAATGGAATCATTTTCCTTTTCATCTTTTCAGGTCATTCTGTATATCATCTGTACACATCACTACAAGCTTTTGCTTAGAAACATATGGAATTTTTCTAGTATGCTCAGATTGGATTGCATTAAATCAACGATATTTCATACTTCTTCCATGCTCTCGCATCATCCATCAGTATAAAATCAGATTTCAGTACAACCAAAGAAGTACTTCTCCAAGAGCAAGGAGAAGTTTCTCATAATCTCCGTTACTGTGTAGTCTGTGTTTGACAATGGCGTGCTCCAGGTTAACATCGTTCCTCTTGTGGTAAAGATCATTAATGAAACATATGCACTGCATAAAATACATGCATTTTGCGTTCTTTGTATACAAAAGTCCTTTTAAAAAAAATTAAACTGCATACAAAAGTCATCATTTATAAACAATTACGCCTGGCAGTATAGTTTTTGGGATCACACTTTAATGGTTTATTTACCATTTCAATATTTATAGGGTGTGTTTGATAAATACAATAAGCGCTGAAACTTATGTGTTTATATATGTGTTAAGTGCTTATTCAAAAGTTTACGTGTTTGACAACGTAGAAACAGCCATCTGAACGTAATAAGTGGGTCTGAAGTTCGTTTGTAAAGTGTACGCTATATATACATAAGTGATTTATTTTTAATTATCACTTATGTCTAATCGCTGTAGGAGTGTATTTGAAAACTATTATACGTAATTCATAGTTCATTACAGTAAAAAAAAAATCAAATAATACATGATCAGATTTGTTAGGATAAGAATATAGTAATTTTAAATTTCAAAGAGTTATTTTTAAAAATAATTATATAATCACATTTTAAGGATTAGTTTTAATTTTACGTGCTTCATGTTTTAAAGGATAACTAAATGTATTATTGCATAAATTTTTAAGTTGATGATGATAAATAGACTTCTATATATAAAAAATAATTTAATAAATAATTTTTTTCATAAATTAAAAATTACTACAATATTTTAATTTAATTATAACGGACGCTCTTGGGATTTGGATTGAATTCTACATTTTATTAAGGTTAAAAATTAAGTATTAAATTAAACTTTAAAGAAAATATAATAATTTAGTTTAATTATAACAATATTTTATCGTTCTTAATGTATTTTCTTTTAATTGTAACCAATTAACTTTAAATTTTTATTAACATTTCTGAATATAGTTTTTATTTAAGGTTTATCAAATCATTTTACATATTCAATATTCAACACTTATTTAAATTATATAAAATAATTACATATATTAAGTATTAAGCACCTATTTATATTTTACATATATCATCATTCAACACTTATTCACCATTCAGCACTTATTTAAGTTTTAACAAACACTTACACATTTTCAGCAATCAGCACTTATTTAATTCAGACTTCAGACATAAGTGTTCAGACTTAAGTTTTATCAAAAACAACCATACATTTTAAGTTGTTTACATGTTTACTTTAAGGGGATGTTAATTATCCCAGCTTATCTAAATTATAATGAACTCATCTGAGCTAAAAGAATTATATCTAATCTGACTTGAAGTAATTAGAACTGAAATAGTATAATATCGAACTGAAATTAACTCATCTGATCTAAAAACTTATATATAACCTGACATGAAGTGATTAGAACTGAAACAAATAGTAGTATCTGAATTAAAATGAACTGGAAAAAAAAAAGATGGTTAATTAACTTAACTGATGATCCCAACTGAAATGAACTGAAATGAAATGAATAAATATTATTTGACTAAAATAAAATAATCTATTTCAACACATTTGAAAACTATTAAAATGGAATACATGCAATATAATACATTTAAGATTAAAAAATGGCTGTGTTAAAATATGGTTATAGTTTTGGTATTTCCGATTTTCCACCATAGTTTAATGGAACAAGGAGGATGATAGGAAAAGACTTTAAACCCTAGGTATTTTGTTCTACGGGGAAACAAAATTTTGACCGTTTCCTTCAAATTTTCTTAGCCTTGAGCTCATCCGTAAGATACAAAAAGGTTCATGGATCGTAGCTCCGAAGCAGCGGACTAACCCATGTCATGCCGTACCCGGGATGGCGGGATCACAGCCCCCGGGTCAGCTCAGGCCCAGTTTCCGAACGATTCCGGGATACTTCCGGTGAGTTTGTTCCGAGCGAAGGTGGGATCATTTAACGACAAGTCCAAGAACGTCAGGTTCTTGAACTGGCTGATGAAGGACGGAATAGGGCCGGAGAGATTAGTCTAGCTGAGTGAGGGTGCATGAGTGAGCTTTGTAATTAATGGCGGACGGGATTCCACCGGTGAGGTTCGAAATCTTCCTGAACTGCAAGGTGGTGAGAAACGGGAGGTCGCCGCCAGCGGGCGAGATGTCGCCGGAGATGGTGAGCTGCAGCAGTCCAGGTTAGGAGTCCATGAGGCGAAGGCGTAGGGATCGTCTCATCCTCACCGCCGCCGCTGCCATCCTCTGCATTTCCGTCAACGTTATCTCCGCCGTCCGCTCCCTCGAGAACGGATCAGATGGAATATTCCAGTGCTGATGGTTGTAACTAAGACGGTCATCAAGTTTTCCAAGGTCCTGGAATACTCGTTGCAGTGTGACCAGAGCTTTCCCCGAGCATGCTGGAGAATGTAGTGATTCTCCAGAATGTATCTTTCAGGTGTGCTTTGCTGCGTGCGGCTCTTTGAAACGTTCAGGAACATTCAGAAGAGGTCATTTGGTATTTATAGGGTTGTCCGTTTGTGCTCGTTCATTTGTTTTTGTTCCCAGGCAGATGCGAATTCTATCAAACAATTATTTTATTTTTTACAAAAGGAATAAGCTATTGAAGATCCTTCCATGAAAACAAAAAAAGAGAGGCTTGAGCTAGCTTATGTAGCCCCATTACTTCTTCAAACTTGGATTAAAAAGCCCCGATTCTAATAAAATTTCTGAATTGTGAATTGTACCCAAGTTTTTACTTTTGTAGCCCTAATGAGGACTTGTTTTTCAATAAACTAAAAAATAAGGGATATTCATGTCTTTTCACCCAATATTTTGGGCTACAAAAGCAACATACCAGACTACAAATAGCAACACCTAAAAATTAGTTTGCATTGATAAAAAGTACAGTGTCATCGGCATAAGAAAAGTTTAATAATAAATATAGGGGGTTGCTCCATGCAGGTCCATTGGTTCGTATTTTTACCATACGAACTTCTGAATACTACTTAAGTTCAATAAGTTCACTTCAATCTAAATAAATTAAAAATTATTCAAATTAGCTCAATTTAGCCGTCTATGTCATTTTCTCTAGTTTTTGTTTTGTTTAGTTTAGTTCACTTTAGTAGTATTCAATTCAGTTTTTTTTAATCAAATTTCATTAATTCACTCAAATTTAGTTGAATTTAGTTCAATTCATTTCAATTTTTCTTAGTTCAGTTTAATTTATCTTTATTCGGATCATTCAAACTTGGGCGAATTCAATTCAATTCAATTTACCATTGTACAGTTCATTAGTCCACTTCATTAAAATTAATCAAAAAATGAATAAAATTCATCCCAGATCAATTCATATCCATCTAAAAAAATTAGATTTGCTTATATGTAGTACAATTTAGTTCAGTTTGGTTCACTAAGTTCATTTATTTTTGACTGAATTCAATTTTTAAGATTCTTAATCCAATTTTTGTGCACTATCTTGGTATTCAATTCAATTAAGTTTCATCAAATTTATATGAATTTGACTTTTTTCAACTGAATTGAACTAATTTGATCATAAATAAATTTATTTAAATTGGAGTAATATAAATGAACCTAAACTGAATTTATTTACCGCGCGTCAATTGCATGTCGACGTTGAAATGGTTAGAATTGATTTTAAAATTGTTGTCACATGATTGAAGGTACTCTTGGGTCTTAACACAGCAGGTACATGATGCTTTACTGAAAAATAAAATAAAAAATGCCACTGGAAAATGACCTGAGAATCCAAAAAAAATAAAATAATAATAATAATAATAATAAATATGTTTATGTGGAAACTTGTAATTTCATTACAATAGCCTAATTTCATTACAATGTGGAAAATGTGTTGGCAAAGACCATTGTTTTATTTTATTTTTTGTAGTGTAAAAGCAATGGAAAATGTAGTGTAAATCTAACCTAATATAACGATGAAAAAAATTCACTGGAAAAGTCTGCTTACAGTAGCATAAAAGCAATGGAAAATGTAGTGTGTCATTTCAGATACCAGATCTTGTACCAAAACCGTTTTGCAACACGGACGGAGAAGAGGAAGAAGATGAAAATAAAACCGTCAAACATGTTTTAGCATTCCATTTTATGAAAATAAAATAAAATCTATGAATAATGTAATGTTAGAGCATGTAATTAAAATTTAAATCTGTGCAAAATATCATAAACAATTATGATCTTTCATTTGGTAAAAAATTTAAATTATATCTAACCAATTATAAATATCTTTTATATAATATATAGGTCGTTTAATTGTAAATCAAATTGGCTAATTTTGGAAATCCCTACTATACTTGGTTACCAATATCAAAGTGCACCAACTTAATTACGCAAATAAGAATAGGAATGTTGAGTTGCGCTCGAGATCCTCTACGCAACAGATTCTACGCAAATTTTACGCCAAAGTGACTGTTTATTTGATTTCCACGGTAAATATCAATTTAATTTATCCTAACTTCCTTCTTTCACGATGTTTTAATTACTTCTCGCTTCCTTTAACCTTTATCCTTACGTTTTTAACGTATCCAACAATTCCACGATGTTTAATTACTTCTCTCTTTCTTTAACATTTATCCTTACGGTTTTTGCACATATCCAACCATTCCACTATTATTAAAAGTATCTCATTTACAAATTATTTTTGGATAATTATGAATTTTATTAAAATCGATAGTTTTGATATTAGGATTGAGGAAATGTTTATCATTTCAAACAAATAATCGATTAATTAATTGTCATTCTCAATTATTTGATTAAAATATAAATAAATTTATTGAAATACAATTATCTTTAAGAGAATTAGGTCTCTTGTAAGGTCGATAAGAGCAAACCACATTCTACAAGATTGAGATTTATTATACACAATTAATTTAATTATTTGGGTCATAAAACATAAAAGATCACGAAATAAAGTGAAGATATATTGCCCAAAATCAAAAGATCAAAGAAATAAAAACATCAGGCCTAAAACAGAAAAGATCAAACTAAATAAAAAATTAAACAAAAAAAGATCAAGGTCAAGTATAAAAACATCAGGCTTAAACAAAATTAACTTAAATAATTAAAATAATTGTTTAATAACTCTAATCTTGTAAAAAGTGGTGTACTTTTGGGTTCCCTTACCGTAAGGTGCCCTTATTTGAAACTTTCTATTTAATTGATTGTTATATAGCATTTTAAACATGTTTATTTATTAAATTATGAATGACGTACGAACTCCCACGTTAATTAAACATTAATGATATTATTATTATTTTAATAAAATAACTCGAATAATATAAACAATCAAAACAATACTGATGGTAAATGTCCGAAATATTTAACTCGACTAATATAAACAAAAAAAACAAAACTTATGGTAAATGTGCGTAAACATTTAACTCGAACTTGAACAATTTAATATGCAGACATCAACCACGTCGTTTTGGCGAAAAGTTTGCGAAGAATATTTGCGTAGAGGATCCGATCTGGTTGAGTTGTATTAACTAAATATTTTGAGTAATGTTATATGATATGATTAATGAGTGATCTTAATATACGAGGATATAAGTGTCATAAATATTAATTGGTGTATACCAGATCCAAGACGTCAAAATAATGGATCAATAATATCATGCCCAAAAGGCTAATTTTTGATAATAGATTTGACTAGGGTTCTTCATAAGTACCTCCAATTTTGATAGTGAGAAATTTATACTTGTTGATCAAACTCATCTAAGATATATACTACTCAATATTTCGAACTAACAATTTAGTGGTCCATGCTATTTGGTAGTAGAAGAGTATAAATCTTACCAAATTAGTTTTTTTCGTCCCAATATTATCTTTGGCGAACGTAACCTTTATATAGGCAATCTAAAGTTTACACAAAAAGCCCCACCTCAATGCCATTAGTCAACAACAATTACTTAAATATCAACGATAACGACCCCAACCACAATGCCATTAGTCACATTGAAATTAGTAATTAATCGTGATTAATGATCTCATTAAAACATAATTCTGTTTGGATTGGTTGCATCTTGCAACTATGTAGTATTAATTAATGGATCCAATATTGTTAATCTTTTTTGTACCAATAATGATAAGGAATGAGAAGAAGAATTATTCGGTATGTGAAGCGGTGAAATGCCAATCTACCTATACTCATCATTCTATTTAAGAATAATCATATACTTTTTTTATAAATGGATCCCACTTCTAAAATGTCAGAATCTATCCATTTGGTAGAACTACAAGAAAGTGCTCAAAAAAGATGATAATGAACAAAAAAGTGCTCACAAAATAAGGCTTCGAACTATAGACCTAATGTGACAACAACATACCACAAAAACTACAAGAAAGTGAGCAGGGAAAAAAAAAAGGAGGAGAAGGAAAACGCGGAGGACAATTACAGACACTAAACAACGTCACCATATGGACTTGCAGGAAACCTGAACGTCAAAATAAAACTTAAAGCTTCCTCGATGGGTTGATTGGGGCGGCAACAAAGGTTGATTCGGGTGGGGCTGTATTCGAAGAAGAAGGAAAAGACGAATGAAATTCATAAGACAAAAGAACAAAATAAAAAGCCAAATGATGCCGTTTAATAGTAAAGGGTCTAAATTACGAAAAAAGATGTTGTATAAGGGTTCGAACTATAGTCCTTATATGACAACTACATACCACAAAATATTTCAGTCGCTTCCTTCAAGTAATATAGACCTAAAAGAATACTTTTTTGCCGTCTAAAAGTGATATAGGATAATCAATCATATGAATCGGGTGATATGTCAATCAAGTGATAGGTCACCTGATTCACATGATTGATTATGTAACTACCGCATCAACAAGTTGAGCATGACAGATATCAAAAGATTGCTTTTAACAAGTTGAGCATGAGAAATATTCAAAAGTTTCCCCAAACCCTGCACGTCGGCGCGTGGTGTGCCCATGTGACTTGTGGTACGCACACCATTTCTCTGCATTTTCCTTGGATGGTATTTCTTGAATTAGCGGAGGATCGCTAAACAAGTTCGTGTACATTTTTAAAATTTCCGAGCGAGGTTTAATCAGAGGTGTATAAATTTTGGTCCAAGACTTCCCGATTGTGTCAGCTCCGGGTTCCCTTTTGGCCGAGTCGAAAACCTTTTTTTTATCACATTTTCCTGAGAATAAACCATCAGTATCCTCTTTCCTTTTCATGGTCGCATCGTTAACCGCACAATAAAGATGTACAGCGATCTGAAACGCGTGAAAGGTGCTCGGGGTATTCACCATTAATTTCTGGAAGAGGACATCATCTCTTAGCCCATTAATGAATTTGCTAGTAACTGCCTTCTTTTGTTGGTGTCGATCGACTACCTTCAAGCTATCATTCATGTACCTCTTATATACTTAATTGGCCCTTCGCCCTTTTGTCTTGGCCAGAAGTTCGGCCAACTGTTTTCTGTTTTCATTTGCCGAGCTTATTTGCTTCCGGATTTTTAATTTTTTAATTTAATTAAATTTTACTGATTTAATTATTTAATATTTTAATTTTACTCAGTAAAATAATATTTTAATTCTCAGTTCGATTTGTAAATCAATAAAAGAAAAGAAATAAACTCATAAAACATGCCTTTTAGCTCCATGTACCAATACATAACAATAATTTTATTTTATTTTACAAAATGCATAACAATAATTGATTCTGAGATTTATGATAGAAGCCCGAAATGGGGAGGGCAGGAAACATAAAGAACTCCAAAAAGAACTGCAACAAAAGGAATGCAAGCACGTGAAAAATAAAATAGGAGAGTTTAATAGAGTCCACATTGTTGACCGGCTACCAAAATAGTCGTTCCGTTCACACTTTACTGTTTGACGGAACCAGTAGTCGGTGGGAAAGCAACCACTCCGTTCAACTTCATCAAAGCCAGTCTTCTCCAAATGCATGCTTGCATTTTTTTTAAATTTAATTATTACTAGTAATCCCTATGATTATACCAATTGATACTCCATTATGTTTTTTTAAAACGAGATACGATTTTTTATTATGATTTCAAATGTGTTTCTTCCATTTCTCTGACAATTATTGTCTCATGCATGTTGATCATCTACATTGATTTGGACTTAATATAAATAAGTGGAGAATAGTGATTTTAAAAGCTAGATTTACAACAAAATGAAATGAGAAGGGCCTCTCTTGTATTAGTCTAAATAACAAATGTTAATTTTTTTACTTTCAAATTCGATATTTTATATATTAACCATAATCATATTTATTGTGTTGTTGTGAACTTATTACTTTCATGTATGTTTTTTCACTTTTAAAACTTCATATTTTATATACTTACTTCAGTTACGCATTAATTGGATTGGAATTCATTTGTCTTTTACTTGGTAAATACCACCTGTTGTCCTAATCACACAATTAGGTCCTGTTCTCTTCACGGTATTTGAACTCATCTGAACTTAAAAAAGTTTATCTGAACTAAAAAAAAGTTTATCTGAACTCATCTGAATTTAAAAAAGTTTATCTGAACTAAAAAAACTTTATCTGAACTCATCTGAACTTAAAAAGTTTATCTGAACTCATCTGAACTTAAAAAACTTTTATCTGAACTCATCTGAACTTAAAGAACTTTATCTGAACTCATCTGAACTGAACTCATTTGTACTTAAAAAATTTAGCTGAACTTATTTGAACTTAAAAACTGAGCTCAATTGAAATATATAGATAAATTGAAACTAACTAAAAAAATATGATCATTTCCAATATATTTGAAATTCATTAATCTAAATACAACATAATACATTTAATATTAAAATATACTGAACTGAGTTGCACTGATGTAGATAAACTGAACTGAATTAAATTAACAAATATGATCAATTTCAATATATTTGAAATTTATTAATCTTAATATGAAAATATGTAGAACAAAGTTGAACTGGAATATATAGATCAACTGAACTGAAATGAAATAAATATGACATTTTCAAAACATTTGAAGTTTAATAATTTGAGTATAACTTAGAGTTTCTTGTTCAACTGAACTGAATTGAATTGAACTGAACTGAAAATAATGTACCAAAAAAAAAGAATCAACATGACTGAATTAACCTGAATTTCATCAAATTACATTTCACTTCAATTTACTGAACTGAATTGAATTGAATTGAATTGAACTGAACTGATATATAAAAGTTCTGGCACACAAGGCCTTAATGTTAAAAAAATATGATCATGTTGCTAGCTAAAAATATTGATTTGAGTTGAGCTGAAGCATATAGATAACTGAACTGAACTGAATTGAAAATTAATAATTGTGATGAAAATAAACGGTTTGAATAAATTAACCTTAATTAATTGCACCAAATTATATTGTTGTTGAGCTAAACTGAACTGAACTGAAGTGAAATTAATGTATTTAAAAAAAGAATCGGTATGACTAAATTAATCTAAATTTCATCAAATCATATTGAAACTGAACTAAACTGAATGGAATTGAACTAAACTGATTTAAACTGAACTTAACTAAATTACAAATAAGTTTACTGAACTTAACTTATCTGAAAACTAAAAAGGTTTACTGAACTGAACTCATCTGAACTGAAAAAAGATTATCTGAACTCATCTGAACTAATTAAAAACATTTATCTGAACTAAAAAAAGTTTATCTGAACTAAAAAATATTCAAATAATCTCTAGAGAACAGGACCTTAATAGTTTAATACATGGTAAATTAAGTTGTAATTTTTAACTTACCTATTTGCATGACCCACAATACAAATATTTAATATTTCTAAAAATAACACATAAGTATTATAGGTAAATTAGGCCGTGTTTGCTAGAGCTTTGTTGTAGATCAATTCAGTTCAGTGAAAATGTAATTTGATGAAATTCAAGTTAATTCATTCATGTTGATTCCATTTTTCAATACATTAATTGTACTTCAGTTCAATTCAGTTCAATCCAATTCAGTACATAAAAAAATAAACTCTAGCAAACAGGGCGTTGTGAAGGTATTTAAAATATAAAAAATTTCAATTTCAACCAGGCGTGCACTCAAAATTAGGAAACTAATCGTATACGTGTTTTTTCTCTCAAATTTATACCTTAATTAAATTAAAAAATTAATTTTTAATTTATCTATATTGATGAATATATCATTGCTTCATTATTATTCATTATATTTATAACATGCAATTTTTTCATTGAAAATCAACATATATTTATTTATTTATAACTTATCCGCGTGCAAAAAACTGAATAGATGTAATTGAACTGATTAGAGATCAATTATCTAATCGATGTAATCTCACTAATACAAATAGTTTCATCCATTGTTCATGATTGTAGTTTTTTAATTTTTAATACTCACTTTTCTGTTTATATTATAATTTTTTGTTGCATTTAATCATTAATCTAAAAGTAATATATGGATTATAATTATCCTGTGATATAGTTTTGAACTCTTTTAAGTAAGTATTATTTGAATATGAAATATACAATATTAATAGTATACTATATGTATATTCTCCCGCCGTCCAGTAATATATTCGTATTATTGTGCGAGGGAGACTCGTTTTCTTACAGAACAAAAACTACGATATACGATAAAAAACTACTAGTAAAAAGTTTAAATACTTAAATACGGTAGAAAATCAGAACAAAACAATAATATATACGATTGGAAAAAATACCGATAATATACTGCCGATGGGCGGTAACGTGCACTGGCGTATATTGTGGATATTGTTAGATATCTGTCATGCTTGAAAATAATTTTCTCATTTTTTCAATAGATTAATTCAGTAGATATAGTATTGATTTTATTTGTTCCTGGTTAGTTAATTAATTAAATATTTTATCCTAGTTGTCTGAAATTTTTAGTAGATTAATTCAGTTTACTTTATTTTAAATTAGCATAAATATAATTTGATTAAATTCAGGTTGGTACAGTTATGCTGAGTTTTTTCTTCTAAATATTCATTTTCACTCTAGTTCAATTCAGTATAGTTCAACTCAATCTGGCCCGAGTAAACATGATTTTTCTGTATATCATTTCAATTCAGTTAAATATATTTATATATTTTGTAGTGTAGTTAAATATATTTAAATTTATTTTACTTCAGTTTAATTATTTCAATTTATAACAATTCAGTTTAATTATTATTAGTAAATTTATATTTTTAATTCTGATTTTATCTGAATTTTTTTTAGCCAATTTGTAACCTTCGCAAGTTCAATCAAATCTCTTATCTATGTAATTTCACAAATAGTTTAGTCAAAAGGTAGATATCCAACACCATTTACAATATGTAATTAACTTCAACAAATCATCAAAAGAACAACCAATAAATAGATTCTTTGCATTTTACCTCTAATTTTTATTCGCGCCTTTTGTCCATGCTTCACGTACTGTTTAAGCAATTTATTTAGTCTCTCAATGGACAATAATTCAGATGAGTGAAGGGGGTTTCCTAATTCCAGAAGTGGAACAGCGGTCAATTTCAGCTTCTTCCCCAAAAATATGTCGGGCCCACCTTGCCTGAGGGCCAATGTGCAAATTTCCAAACACGGGGTCACCGGCGTTTCTTCTCTCCTGCAAAAGTTCAACGCATTTCATTATTCAATCTCTTTCTGTCTTCAATGCACACGTAGTACTAATAAATTATTCAACAATATAATAACGGATCCTCATGCTTCTTTTGCTAATCCCAATTCTTGTACTCCCCCCATTAAATACCTATTTTATGCAAATAACTCTACTTTGACAAACGAAACACTCGTTAAAATTTCTTTGCTTCACTTTACTTCAAAAGATTGGATTAGTTCATTTTTTAGTTATATCTTACATGGTGAAATGTATTCAATAAAATGACCAATTCTTGGGTGAGGCAGCCTCACCCAAGAATCAGGACCAATTAGACCTTTGTTTTTGGTGATTTTTGATGAAATTACACTGAGATATTGATGAGGTGACATGTTTGATGAACTCGCATAGAGGTTTGATGAGGTGACGTCGAAGTTTGATGAGACAATAGTGAATTATAACTTATGATGGGGTGATAGCAATGAAATTTTTCTTATTGGTGAGACTGACTTATAGGAGAATTACTCCAATAAAATTTAGATTATTATTTTTTGAAAAAAAAATAAAATTCAGATTATTACCGATTTAGAAGTTGAATAGCTTTTTAGCATAATACTACTAACCGTATAGTGAGTCAGATTTAGTGGTAATTCATGAGAGGTTTTGTGTACGAAACACATCCCTAACAATAATTGTGAATGTTTGAGTAATTTATTGTCAGGTCATACCCAATGTAGAAAGGTCGGTGGTGGTTTTCCAGGGGACGTGTCGATGTTCTTCATTGTGGTCTTCCATGTTGCAGGAGGTGCGACGGTGACTCCGGCTTAAATGATTATGTTGTAGTAGTGATTGATACAAGCAACTATGTTAATTGGGAGGCGTCATAAAACTACGTGCTTACATGGATCTAATGTTGATGCCCCTAACTAATATGTAATCTTTCTTGGATTTTTTTTAAAAAAGTTTATAAACACATACAGAAAATTTTAACCAATTTAATAATGTGGATTCACTAGTTAATTTCGTGACAAATGCTTATGGATACAGCTCAATACATAATTATTTTTAATCCACATACTTTAGATAAACTAAAGAGAGCTCTTAAAAAGTACTATTGATACATTTAAATGTAACTAAAGTAAAAAATTGAGACCATCTTTATAAATTACAATAAACAAAGTAAATAGTCTATTCTAATTACGTCACTTCAATGTGATTTAAAGTCAAAAATGTCTTGCTATTGTCACTTCAAATCTCCAGTAATTGCATCACTTTATACCGACAAATAATTTATAATGGTTTATTTGGAGTAAGTTAGTTGAATTTTTCAGTACTAACAAAAACCACCCAAAAAAAACCTTCAATATAAAATTATCATACTAATTAAATTTACACATTAGCCCCCACATTAGGTAACTACTAAAACAAAGACTTGGAATATTTAAAATATCGTGTCCCACTTCACAATATTCTCTAATATTATTATTCTTCCGAGTTAGACTTTTGATTTCACACTATAAACACTCTTGTTCACTCCAAACATCCTCATTCTTGTCTTCCTCCCCAAAAAACACACACTCACACACTAAACACAGCGTTTCACACCATTCACAAAACACCAAAGCCAGAACAAGCACGAATATGGGAAAAGCTTCGAAATGGCTCCGGGGACTTTTCGGCCTGAAAAAACCCGACCCCTCCTCCGCCGGAGCAAAACCGAAGAAGAAATGGGGATTTGTCAAGTCCTACAGGGAGAAAGACCAGCCGGCTAACATTCCGGTAACCATTTCCGACGAGGAGGGGGAGGATCCCGGCAGGCATGCCATCAAACTGGCGGAAGCCACTGCGGTGGTTGCCGAGGCCGCCGTGGCCGCCGCGCAGGCGGCGGCGGAGGTCGTCCGGCTAACCAGCAGCGGCAGAGCCATCTCCGGCAACAGTAACAGCACTCCGAGCCCATCAGCTAATAACAGAGTGTCCCGGTTCGGGAATGCGAGAGCCTGCTCCGTTTCTCCGGCCAGCGTCAACGGCGGCGAGTATGGTCTCCGGGAGGAAGCGGCGGTGGTCATTATCCAGTCCTATTTTCGAGGGTACCTGGTTAGTTTCAAACTTTCAATCTTTAATCTAAGAGTTCTTGGCTTTTGTAACTTGTTTCCCATTTTAAAAAGTAATTGTTGTAAACTTGTGATCATGTTTTCCTTAAAATTCTTGTGGGGTTTGAGTTTTGGACCAAAAGTGGTGAATATTTGTCTTAATCTTGAGAAATAAATGGTATAATTGTAAATGAATGGGCCAATTGTACTTTGAAGTATTAAAGCCATTTTTTCTTCTCTGAATCTTCTGATTTTGTACTATTGCATAGTGAACAGTTTTATGGCAGGGCTATGATACAGTGTTTCAGGCATACTTTTTTGCTGTTTTTTTAAGAGAAAAAGTGTGGAAAGAACAATTCCCTAGACATGGTTGATTTTACTTTACCCTTTGGGGAATTTGGTTTTAACCTGGGACTATCATGAGACATGAATGGTTATTTTGTTTCTTTCTGCCATTTGCTTTTATTCCATTGCTTTAAAAGATTGATGGGTTGAGATTTTCACTTGTGCTTGCTAGATTTGGAAGTAGGGTTTAATGGTTATGATGAAAGTTGATTGGGAACTTTCTCATAATTAAATGGCTTATTTGGGAATTGAAGTAATGGTGAATTTTCATAGTTAATATTTTTACTATTGGAACTTGCTTCTCCATTTTTGTTTCAAATGGAAGAAAGAGGGAATTCTTGATCATGAAATCCACTTTTATGATCAACCATTTTTCTTCCGAATTAACTCCATTTTAGATTACAATGTGATAAAGGTTAAATCTTGATGATAGATTTGATACTTCCTTGTTTTGTTTCCAATGGAAGAAATGTTGATTCTTGATGATGAATTTGACTAGGGTTCTTCATAATTACCTCCAATTTTGATAGTGGGAAATTTAAACTTGTTGATCAAATTCTTCCGAGATACTCTATCCTAGTTGTTTGAAACTAACCATTTAGTGGTCCATGCAATTTGGTAGATTTCAGAGGCTTGACTTGTAACCTTAACCATAAATGTTGAAAACATTTGAATATGTCAAGCAAACATCATCATTGTTCTCCCTCCACATTCCATTCAACAGAATTTTGAGATTCCCTTTAGCTTCTCTTGTTTACTTTTCTACTCTTTCCAATCTTATCCAATGTCAATGTCTTTAACTAAATAAGTTACACTTTTGTTGTACTGTTCCTGTCCTAACTTCCCTTACTTTTTGGTGGGAAAATTTCAAAGTCAAGAAGAGCCCTAAGGGCCCTGAGAGCTCTGGTGAGGCTCCAAGCCATCGTTCGCGGCCGTATTTGGAGGAAGAAGTACGCAAACGAACTGAACCATTGGAAGGAGCTGCTCAGAACACACAACCTTGTTAATGCAGGCCGTGTCGCCATCTTCGAATCACCGCACAAGGGCCCTGTTACTCCTGAGAAATTCGAGCGGATGAAGAATGGAGAATATCTCATGTACAAGGTAAAATTCTGATCTCTGAATTTCCGAAAACCTTTCATCTCATTATGTTCCATCATCTGACATTGCTATTCCTTTCTCCATTGTTGCTTGAGATAACAGAGGAATGGATCTCAGAACAAGTTCAGAACCTCCGCGTCACGATCCGAGGAGTACACTTCAGGCATTGATCATCATCATCATCAGTATCAGAATGTGCATCCTCAGATGATGCAGAGACCGAGGAATCTCTTCCACTCATCCCACCTCAGCATCGGGAACTCGGAGCAGTACAGCCAGGGCTTCGAGGTTCAATCATCCACGAGCCCCTTCAAATTCTCGTACTACGTGGAAGACGACCCGTTCTGGACGGCGGAGAGCAGCCCGCAGAAGAGAGGGCCGATGACGCCGACGAGGAGCGACGGCTCCCGCAGCTGCCTGAGCGGCTACTCCGACTGCCCGAACTATATGACCTGCACGGAGTCGTCCAAGGCCAAGACCAGGTCCCTCAGCGCCCCCAGGCAGCGGCCGGCGGCGGCGCAGCAGCAGTACGAGAGGTCGAGCTCGACGACGGCGAGGAGGCTTTCGATCATGCATGGATACGGGCAGAGGGTGTATCCCGGGTCGGGTCGGTTGGACCGGACGGGCATGCCGGTGATGGCGATCAGGGAAGAAGGCGGTGTGGGGTTCAGTGGAGGACTATGGCATAGATTTTGAGCTCTACTAGTTCAGTGATTACTAATGAATGCTATGTATTTTTAGATTAAGAAGAGTTAGAAAGAACATTATTAACTGATGAATAACTTGTAGCATGTTGAAGCCAAGTTTGTCTTAATTTATCATGGATTGGCATTTTGGAGATTAATATTGTTTGTGGCATTTTGGATTGGCATTTTGGCTGTGTGCTTTAGCATTATTTATAATTACATGTCCGGATGTCCCTTACTGTTCATCATTTTGGAAATCGGATTGGGTACAAGTGTCATCGTTGTTTCACATCAGCTTTTTAAATGTCTAATATCGTTACATGTGGCATCCTTTTTTTATATTCTAATCCTCCTAAAATTAGTTGCATACATTTTTTTTTTTGGTAACACTACGATAAAAGTATCCCGCTAAAATTTAAATCTAATTATACTCTAGTTTACTTTACTCTACGAGGTCGTTTGGTTCATGTGGAAATTAATTTCCCACAAATTTTGTAAGTATTCAGAATTTAATTCCTTGAAAAAATCCTTAAAATTTGAAAAACTTGTTTGGTTGCACATGCGAATTTTGTTATTTACTAGTATTTAGTAAATTAACCAAAACGTCGCAAATATAAATTCCGGCGGAATTTCAATTTCCCACAGAACGAGGGATATTTGTTACCTCCAACCCCTAGGTAGAAAACAAATACGCGTTTATTTTGTACGATTTTACCAATTTATCCCATTATTGTACGATTTTTTTGGTAACACTACGATAAAAGTATCCCGCTAAAATTTAAATTCAAATTAACTCAACCAAAATATTAGTAAATTTTCAAACAATATCTCACTAGAAGCTTTAAAAATAACTAATGTTCATGGTAGCTACATGGTGGGTGATTTCAATCATCATTTTCATAATCTGATTCAACATTTGCCAGTACATTGCCATCCATGTTGCTTCAATTTTCTTACGTTAAATTAGTGACATACGAGCCATGACGGTATAATATTTACAAAATTGGGTAATAAATTAATTGCAATCAACTCAATATATTTTAATCTAACCATCAAAATTTTAAATATTATGTAAATTCATAACTAATAAAATTACATAATTTATGGCACAAATCAATTTTTTCATGTATGTAATCAATAAAAGTAAAAATAACTAAAATATGAAGTAAAATGGGAGGGAAATAAAAATTTGCCGTGTAGAAGTTGGAAAATTTCCTCGTCAATAATGGGATAAATTGGTAAAATCGTACAAAATAAACGCGTATTTGTTTTCTACCTAGGGGTTGGAGGTAACAAATATCCCTCGTTCTGTGGGAAATTGAAATTCCGCTGGAATTTATATTTGCGACGTTTTGGTTAATTTACGTCAACCAAACCACCAATACAATGTTAAAATCCTCGTATTTGGTTATTACCGCGTTTCGTACGCATACCAAACGACACCTACATATGCACATTTCTAGTATCAATAACCAAAATTAAATGTGGGTTGACGTTAATCTAAGTACAAGTTACGTCAACTAGTCTCAACATTAACTACCCAAAATTCTATGTCATCATTCAAACCCCAACCTCGAACATTCCGCATTTCCGACCTAGATAACGATTGAGATGCTCTCTCGTTTCATGGTGGCGATTGTGATTAGAGTATCAATTTCGATTACGTGCAAAAATTTCAGCACTAGCACACTTTCAGTAGCATAGAATCTGAAACATGAAATTAGCCAAATCAACATTCATCGACAAAAAAATGCAGCGCAATCAAGAACGTTGAAACAGATTAAACCAAGTTGTATCGTTAGATAACATATCTGTCTTTTCCACTGGAGAGAATTGAGATTACTGCAGGGACAACAATCGATCAGTTTCCAAAACTCCCCGGCGGTTGAGAAAATTGAGATGCATCTCTCGTGGGTCATGGCATCGGTTATGATTAGAGATGGTTCTCTCTTGGGGGCGGTTGAGGGGATGGATTGTTTTGAGTTTTGAAAGTCGAAGAACCTGAGTCCAACGCGGTTGGAAGGGAAATGGACCGTGAATATTTCGAACACATAAATATGGTTCATGTTTTAACTTATAACTTTCAATTTTAACATTTTACAATAAACACCATACCTTTTACTTTATAATATTAATCTCTTACTATAAAGAATATAAAGTTATGTTTAAACCTTTTACTATAAACACTATAGCTTTTACTTTATAATATTAATCTCTTGTTATAAAAATATAAAATTACGTTTTAACCTCTTACTATAATACTATATCTTTACCTTATAACAATATTTAATATTATAAGTAACAAAATATCCGCAACCTAAAGTGAAGTAGGAACATGAATAACACCTAGTTTGCCAAGAGTAACCAACTCACGAACAAAATGATAAACAATATCAATGTGTTTGGAACACTTGTGAGCCATTGGATTTTCTATCACGAAGATAGCGCTATGATTGTCACACATCAAAAGTGACGATTGGCAAAGAGGTAACCGAAGATCTCGAAGGAGATTGGAGAGCCAATGGGATATTTTCACCAAGAGGTTGAATCGCACCTTGTTCGAGTATTCCGATCCAAGCTTTGTGTCTTGGTTAACCAGACCCTTCACTTGAGGGAATGTGACAATTAAAAAATTAGATAAGGAATCCAAATATTCATCTTGATTAATTAGACTTTTGGTAGTTCACATTTTTTGGTTAAAGAGGCACAAACTTGATTTTCAAATTTGATTTTGAATTTTTGATTTTGAATTTTCATTGGTTATAAATATTGGCAGCTGAAAATTGATAACGAAAAAGCCATGAAGGCCTTGGAGAGTTTGGGGATAACCTCCCCCGCCACTAAAAAGAAAGGTTTGGTTCCGCTCCGAATATTTTCCATGGGAGATCTCCAAGACTTCTGCCACACCCTTTGGACTGCCTTCAACACTTAGAAGGATTTCTCTGAATCTTTTGATTTTGTAATATTGTGTAGTGAACAGTTTTATGGCAGGGCTATGATACAGTGTTTCAGGCATACTTTTTTGCTTTTTTTTAAGAGAGTGTGGATAGAACAATTCCTTAGACATGGTTGATTTTACTTTACCCTTATGTTCAAAAAAAAACTACATTGCTTGTAAGTAGGGCTAGGCAAAACTAACCGGATAACCGAAACCAACTGGTTCGATTAAGATTATCACTTTTTGACTAACCGGTCTTTCGGTTAAGGTTAACGTTTTCAATATTCAACACGAATAGTTAACCGACTAACCGGGGATTATTTTGCAATTAATTATTTATATTATTATTAATCCTATATAAATAACACCGAACCCTTACCAAAACTTAACCCTCCCATATTTCACTCTAGGTAGCTAACTTTTGTATCCTCTTGCCTCTTGGTGTACGAGGAAATATGTATATATAGCTAGTTTTTGTATTCCTCTTGGATGTAGTTTTTGTATAACTCTTGGCATATGGGAATATATATATATGTAGCTTTTGTAGTATGCTAAATTGTATCTCAAAATATTTTATAATTATCAAAATTATTGGTTAACCGGTTAACCTAACCGAATTTCTAATTAACCGGGACAAAGGTTATCTGATTTTACTTGTCAATTTTAAAGGTTAACCGGACCGTTGAATAGTTGAGTGGTTAGTATATTTTCTAGAAACGTGAAGGTTAACCGTACCGTGATCAGCCTTACTTGTAAGTACAACAACTAAAAAGTTGGGATAACCAGATCCGTAGTACAAACATATCTAAACTCATGTTCATTTCAGTAATAAACAATTTTATGAAATTCAAATTAGTACAAAATCAGTTAATTAGAAAATCTAAGGACACCAATTTTCTCTTTTACCTATTTAGTGGATCAGTTCATTTCAGTAATAAACAATTTTATGAAATTCAAATTAATTTAGTCATTGATTTTATTTTCTCGAAATATTGAAACTACGAGATAAGCATAAGATCTTGGAGAGACATCTTCCAACACAATAGTATGCGTGAATGCATTAACGTTGGCACTTGAGAGTATTCTCGATACACACATAGATCTCCAACTCTCCTCGTCTCCTCCACTTTTGTTTGAAATGCAGAGACAAAAAGTGTGGCAAATCAAATTCTAATTCATTTAATTGAACTAAATTAAATTAAATTTAAGTTCATGTATTTGAATTAAACTTGATTGATCAATAAAGGTAAATTTATTCCAAGTGACTTGAACTAAATCGAATAAAATTGTACTGCATTAAATTTAATAATTCTTGACTAATTTGAACTAATTAAAACTGCACTTCCAATTTCGTTCTGGTTTAGCTAGGTTAGGGATTAGGTATGATCATGGGTCCAGGACCCGCCCAGACCCTGCGGGTTTAGACCCATCGAATTTGGGTCGGGTCTGGATCTAATGTTTATTAAACGGGTCGGGTCGGGATCTTAAATATTAGTACCCAGACCCGAGCCAAGACCCATCGAGTAATAATATTATAACATATATACTGAAATATAAATGATAAGTACTCCCTCCGTCCCTATTTAAATGTCTCACTGGAATAGTCAATTTTTTTCACACCATATTTTACCATTAATAACTTATAATATATAAATAATATATTTTCGCATAAGATATCGTTAGAATCATCGTATGATGTACTTTTTAAAAATAAAAATTATTTACTTTAATATTAAGTATAATTAAAGTTATTAATGGTCAAACATGGTGTGAAAAAATTGACTATTTCAGTGAGACATTTAAATGGGGACGGAGGGAGTAAACCAATTCGAGTTTTATCCCTCTTTTACCACAAACCAGGAAGTTTTGAGACTGGTCTGAACATTGTTTAACCAATTCAACAATCTCATTTACCGCGACGATGGTTCCGATCCCTCTCCAAAACAAATGATATTTATCCTTCAACTCACCTAAATAAATTTTACATGATCGTTGTGCAAGTACTTCCTAATTTGCACATTATTGATATGTGTGAAATGAGATTTTGTGTGCGTCAATATCTCTATTTCTAATCTGATGGAATCTATCCCAACAATATATTCTGAATATGTGTTCTTGGAATGATATGAACATTTGATTGACTTGGTATTTTATTTATTTTGACATTTTCTTCAATGGGATCACGAACTAGAAAACTAGTAAAAGTGGTGTTGCAAGCGAAGTGCTAGGCTTCTTGAAGAAATCATTTTGCCTACACTTATTATATCCTTGTTATGGTTATTAAGTATGATATTGTTGTATTTTTTGATTGAAAATTAACCATGTTATATCGTAGAACATCTAAAACTATTACATTTTATTTTAAATGTGTATTAAATATTAAAAAATGTCGGTAAAAAGATTGATAATGAATTTTATTATTTTTATTTCAAAATTTTTATATCCTTTAAGGACTCATTTAAAACCCTTGAATCAACCAGACACATCGGATTTAGGTTCGGATTTAGGTTCGGGTCTATTTTTTCAGACCCATTGAATATGAGTTTGGTTTGACTCTTACTAATTTTAACGGGTCAGATCCGGATATCACTGGATCCTACCCAGACCCGACCCAAATAGGGATGTCTTTTAATTTGTCAATTTCCGTTATCAAAAAGAGAAACAAAAAAAGTGCGCAAATTATGGCTTCGCCCGGGTTCGAACCGGAGACCTTCAGTGTGTTAGACTGACGTGATAACCAACTACACCACGAAACCAAGTTATTTTAAGTGGACAGATTATATTTATATAAACCTGAATACTTCTCCATATATGTTCTTTTTTTTTGAAGAATCTCCATATATGTTCTTGAAAATGCTAATGTGAAATAATACAATCAAATCAATAAAATACACACATATATATATATATATATATATATTTCAACAGTTACTTACAGGGCATTTTAAAAAGTAGTTTAAGAGCATATTCAATAATAATTCATGATGACAAAATACATTATAACATGTTATTTATAAAATTGATGATGTGACAACGGACAACTATCTAATATTGTTGAATATGATACATTAAAAATATTCAAATAAATAGTTATGAGTATACAACTTGTGTTCCTAACTATTTATTTTTTTCGTAAATCTACGTTGAAGAGTGCTTGGCAATCACTGCAAATCTTTTGGAATTTTGAAATATATGTACAAAAGCATGTTTATGTTTCTTAATGAAACCTACTGCTATCTTTTGCAAGCATGTCCAAAAGCATCATCACCTTTAACTCAAGAGATTACTATACTCTAAATTTCTCGTACAAAGAATCATTCGAGAGACTACTAAAATGAAATTATATAATCAATGAATAAAATAATTGTAGTTTACATGAAACACGTCTAAATTGCGAATCTGTGGAATTTGTGTGCTTCACCACAAGTAAAGATATAAACTCTGCTGTACAAAGACTGCAAAGAAGCAACCGAAATTCCAATAAGATGAAAAAACTGAATGAATGAATCCCCTCCCTCTCTTCACATATATATGGACAAAGCCTATTAGTTGTCACAGCGCCATCTCGAGGTCGGCACACAGCTCAGGTAATGGCACCAGCTGCAGTGATCGTTCCCGTTCTCGCCCCTGAAAAGCGTCACCATTCCCAGGGTGAATCTGTCCAGCAAACAAAAACGTAAAGCGAATAATCAGTTGTTGAAATGCAAAGTGAGACTTTTGTAATGAAGTCATGTATAATGGGAGTTTGAATACTTGTAATGGAAAACTTACCCAACGATAAGGAGAATTAGGGCAACTGCCACCAAAACTAACTGATAAACAGCATATTTGGACTTGAGGCGAGAACTAGCAGGAAGATTTCGGCTTTCCAGGTAACCAAATTGGGGGCGAAACAGCAGCACAAAGCCGAGGAGAAGCCCGGAAAGGAATCCTCCAATGTGTGCAAAGTTGTCAACGTGCGGGAGAATCCCAAGAGCCAAGTTGATCACGATGATCACCAAAAGGGTAATAAGAGCCGCAGCCTAAGAACACCAACCCATTATTTAATGTAAATGATAATTATAAATAACAATCAGTTCGATTTCTTGCGTCCTAGAAAGCAAAATCAAATATACACAGATAAAAGTGCACACTTACAATAAGATTTAAAAGATTGACAAAACACAAAAAAAAAAAAATATTCGAACAATAAACCATCATGAAACTATAGCAGTACCTTATTGCTATAGATTGTCCAGTTAGTGAGCAGCTCTGAAAGCATTGCTCCAAGAAGTCCGAATAGAGCACCCGAAGCACCAACAGAGATGCTTCGTTGAATAAATAGGGATGAGAGTACGCTTCCACCGATTCCTGACACCAGGTAAATCGCACCAACTCGCACTGTTGACAAAATACGATTAGGGTTCATGTGTCTGAATTGTAAAAGGTGATAAACAACTTTGAGAATGTCAAAAACATGATATGTTTATATTACAATAAATAATTATTATGGGAATGAGCCATACCAAACCCAAATTGCTGCTCAAGTCGAATTCCAATGAACACTAAGCTCAGCATATTGGCAAGTAAATGAACAACTCCTGCGTGCAGCCAGATACAAGTGAAGAGCCTCCATGCCTGATGCTGCAGTGCTACTTTGTTCCAGTCTAATGCACCCAATTTTTCCAGCCTGGTAACAAAAGATTGAACATTAACAAAAAAACTATAGCTATATAAACAATTCTTTTCTTTCAGAATAGTTTGATTAGTTTTCGTAATTTTAATCTCATACTTTATGTTGATTCAGGGTAGCGGTCACAAGAGAATACTTAAACTGCACCGGATAAGTGTGGAACGAATACACGACTTTCTCTAATCACGTACTACACTTATATTCTCCAATCAACAACCAGCCTCTCCTAATCCCAATCCTCTACTCAGCTACTCATAAAGCACATATCACAATATGGTAAACTGATGAAACCTCCTTATGACTATCAAAAAGACAAATACCAACCCTACCGCCGTATGACTACCACGTGATAATATAACTACTACCATGTTTTGAAATATAAGGCTTCAAAAAACAGTTCCAGTTTCTAAACATCACTAAAAAGACATTTCCATCAAAGCCAGAGTCAATCCACAAGAGCAATGCCAATAGCCACACAATAAGGTAACACTAATCCTCAAGAAAAGACACACAAAAAGCAACCAAAACTGTACTCAACATTCAAACATGATTGCACTGTTCTTGCTCCAACTAAAAATCAGAAAGTCAACCAAATTTAGACATGTAAGAACACAACAGCAATACCAAAACACACACACACACACAGAGAATTAAAAGAGGGAGAGAGAAATTTACGTTTTAGCGGAGGGCCCGGCGAGAGGATTCTCTTTAAAGGGCTGAAAAGAAAGCCTTCCAAGGAACCTCGCCACGCACTGGCCCCTAACCCCATCATTGTTCTTCGGGCAATTGTTGACAAACATGATCACAACAAACATGGCAACGTTAGCCACCACAATCATGGGGACAAGCCACGAAGTCCACTGCGTCTCCGAGGTCTCTACGTAGTACGGCTGGTAGCTGCTGTGGTGGGCCCTACTCTTGCCCCGGTCCTCCAGATCTCCATTCCTCATCTTCTTCTTCCTCCAAATTCTGCAAAACCCTTTTCAAATTACTGAGTTTCACGATCTGGGCTCTTCTCAAGAACGCGATTTGTGAATCGTATAAATGTACAGACGCGTCAAGAATTGTGGGAAGCGTGGCGTGGAAGTTCAGATGGAGAAAATCCTAAGCAAGAAAATTGAAGGGGTTTTTGTGCACAAATATGAAGATTCGAGGTGGAGATTTCCGTGGTTGCTTGCTTGTCTGTATGGAAGTTAGGTGAGCTGTTATTTAAGCACAAATGTGATAAAAGAAGAAGAATGCAACCGTTTTTCCTCTATGTTCTTGTTTTTCTCCTTTTTTAAAACGAAATATTTCTTTCTTTTTTTAAGTCAATTTGTGATATCTTTGGAGTAGGTTAAAGAAATTGACCAACTTTCTAAATTTCACTTTGTAGTGTTGTCAATATATTAGATTGAGAGGTCCTTTTTTGTTTTCTTTTTCTTACTTCAAAAAAAAAAACTTTTCATAACCTTAAGCAAAGAAAAATCATTAAAGTAGAAGACCATTAAAAAAAAAGTCAAAATTTTCACTATATAAACACATCTTTATTAAAAGACAATACTTTATCATCAACTACTTCTATTATGAAGATTCCATTCAGAATGGCATTGCATTAAAAAAAGCAAAGGTACAAGAGTAAGAAGTTCATTGATGAAAAATCTATATCTTACCGAATTTAAATCAATGATTTCTAAGTCTTGACAATCGGATTATTCACAAATGTGTCAAACTTACCGAGATAAAGCAGGCATCAAATTTTGGAAGTTACTGGTTAGTGGCGACAACTTACCAATCTTGTAAATTGATACACTGAATTGAAATAGTCAAATTCTAACATTGTTATCAAATTTTAACAATTACCTACAACTATTTTTTTCAAAATATTATTCAAATTTCCATTAAAAAATAACTAAAATTATATTATATTATTAAATTACTCCCTATTTAGCGTAGTTAATAAGAGAAAAATTTTAATTAACTAATTTATGTCAATAAAAAATTCTAAAAATCAATTCCCTATTGAGAGTTTCACAATTATGTAAACGAAGTAAAACAAACAATAGATACATTAAAATAAGGAAGAGGTCCTTTTATCTTTTGTCTTATATCTTTTAACTTCTCGTGAAGGAAATTATATTTATTGGTTGTTCATTTAGATTATTATCTAATCTTTTATTCAAATTATTTAAAAAAATATCTGATTACTGGCTTCGTCGTATGGTCATGTTTCATATTTTACATTTTGACAAAATAATTATTTTCATTATACAGTATTTAAATATAACGCGTTTTCCACACCCAATATTAGCATGCAAAAACAAACACTACTTGGGCAGCTATTACGCAGGTGGGTGGTAAGACAGCTAAGTCATATCAAACTTTAAATTTTTGGATGTGTTTTTTTCTCAAATCTGTTGACAAACTTATGCAAAATGAAAATTTAGAAGTGTACAATTTTGTCAATGGTAAACTTATCATTTGGATTCAATGATACAATTAACTAATTTTTCAGTTGTTATTTTATCATTATTTTTCTTGAAATTTGAATGCAAAATTAAAGCATTCTTTTGAGTGTGAAATCGTCAATAAACGAACTGGGAAATTGACAAACATCTGCCAACCATATAATATCATGAGAATCAGACATTTGTAGTGATTAGGAACAAAGTAGGTAGCTAAGAAACATCATGTTCTCACATAATATGCCTATCTAGATTTCATGTTATAATCAGTGATTAAAAATATCAACACAGGCTTCTCAGAAGTGGTAACTGGTTGGGAGTCCCTGTTAAAGCAGTTGCTATGTCAACCTTGGTATGGAATAAGAAGACAGCTAAGGGATTTAAAGCACGGAAAGTTTAGAAAATATCCGATAAACTCTTAAATAACATGTAGCAGTTTCTCCATCAAAATAAAACAGCATAAGCTCCAAAGTTGAAGCAGTTAACCGAACAAATGTAGGCAAAATAAACAAGTCAAGTGACAACAAAGGTGCTACCGATTAGCTAGCTATAAGAGATGGACGGAATTTATCTCTTTCCACCACCTCCTCCAATCTTGGGACCCTTTGGTGCAGCACCCTTGGAAACGTTGCTACCCTTAGCAGACTTCTGGGTTCGGGTTATTTCAGCTTTCTTGGCCTTCTTCTCATCCTTGGTCTTCTTGATCCTCTCCTTGATTTCACTGATCACAAGTTCAAGCAGACATTAGTAAAATACCTTCAGCAAAAGTAACTAACCCTCAAAAGGCTAGATTATGGATTACACATACCGTAGAGCAGCCTCCCTTGCAGCATCTCTGACCTCAGGCTTCTCACTTCTCTTCTTCTGGATGACTTCCAAGCTGGCACCAACAATCGACCTAGAGTAAGGCTTCTTTGTGGCACGACGCTTTCTCTTGGTGACTTCAGCAGCAGTGTCCTACAAGGGATATCCAAATAACAAGAAGTTCAACAACCAGATCCACATAATACTAATATGTTCCTATGAAAAGACCAAATGGAAAACTAAAAAGGCCAATACAAGTGGAAAAGAATGAACTACCTTCTTGTGTTGCTTCCTGTACATAGCAGTCCAGGTAAGCTTCGATGGCTTCAGGCGGTTGTGGAAGTACCTCTTGCATTTCGAGTTGAGAAAGAGGAAGACCTTTCACACACAAAAAAAGAGAAGAAATCACATTTTTATGCTAAGGTAAATGCAGTGACAGCAGTTCATAACCTAAAATTCTAAACAAAGAAGTACAATGTCTTCAAAGTTACCTGAGAATCAGAGCGCACGAATCTGATACCTCTCCCTGGATAAATCTTTGCACCACTGAAGCGGCAAAGTTCAGTCCTGAAAATTGAACCAACCAGTAAAATTTTTATCAGCTTTTACAGAAACACTTGCACAATCATCCACAAACAAAAGTACATCACAAGAATAACTGCAACAGCAAAAGGTAGCTACATATGTTCAGTATACCATACATCGGCAACACAAAAATCATGATGTTCATATTACAAATTCCCAATGTACAATATGGAATACACAAGAGCCCAATTTAACATTGATATCTATTATAACACTTTCCGATAGCATAACCACATGAAGGAAGATCCATACATCACACAAAGGGCAAAAAAAACACACCCTGCTTATCATTTCAACCACATACTCCACAAATTTCACACAATTCCCTTCCTAGCCACGGAATCACAAAATTCCATCAAATCAACCTTATATGCAGCGAAACGGGATCTTCACTAACCCAACAATCAAATACAACAAACAAGCGCGCGCACAAACAAACAGTCTTACAAAATCTTTCCCTCAAAAAACAAAATCAAACCCTAGCAACAAGCTGAATCGAATCAATCAGAAACAGCAAGAAATACCACACTGGATGAGATCGAAATATAGGGATTGGTGGAATAGGATCGGAGCTTACTTGAGAACCATGATCGCTGAGTCTTCCGCAGCAGCGCTCTGATGGGGTTTGAGGGATGAAGGGTGGAGATGAGTGGAAACCTTAAAACCCCTGCAGCGTATTTACATATCCCGACCCAGACTCTAAACGACGTCCTTCTGTATTTTGGCCTAGCTTGAAAGGAAGTTCAAGCCCAATCATTCTACTCCAACTTTACTCAAAATTATTTTTACAAAAGTTACTATTTTCTCTAATTGTAATTTAATATTACAATATAAATAAAATATTTTGAATATAGTATAATTTTTTGGTAAATAAATAATTAATTCATGAATTATGAAAAAATAATAATTCAATTCTTGAACAAAGGTTGACAAGAAAGTTATGTTACACGGGTACATCACTTTGAAACTGTATCAAGTACTAAGTACGTCTCGGGTAAAGGCGTACAGGTATAGCTCAAGTATGGCCCGAATGCATACCAAAATCAAAGTTTGACCGCTGCCCACGGGTCAACGGATACGATATGGTCAAGGGTTGGGGTATGGTCAAAGGTACGAGATTGGGCTTTTTTTACGAACTCCAATACTAAATTATTGATTTTGGTATTAACCCTTTATCATTTGCCTTTTGTTTAGGTTGAAGACATTGAGCTATTGCCTTCATGTTTTATTTGCTTCTTATTGTTGTTTAAAACATTGAATTTATATGGTGTGTTTTATTTTTCATTACTTTTTACGCTTGAAAATGAAGTTTGGATTGTATTTTTACATGTACTCCCTATGTTTCTTTCATTTTGGCACTGTGAATAGTGTCAACAAAAAGTGAGAAAAGAAAGAAATAATATTTTACCTATGATTACTATATAGATTTAGTTAATTTAAATTATATTTAGTATTTAGTTGATTAGTATAATATTGTAGTATAAATTTTATTATTTATTAAAGATAATATAGAGAAGTTTTTAATCTCCCAACAAATAAAATGAATAGTGACATAGTGGCATAAGTGCCAAAGTGGTAGAAACGGAGGGAGTAATTCATTACTACATACTAGTGTTCAGAATAATTTAATTTCTCTTTTCATTTGTTAGTGATAGACGTACCCTTACCGTACTCATACTTTCAAAATTTTGAACTGCTATGCCCGAAACCAGTATCTGTACTCGTTTGCAAATATGTACACGTGCAACATAGCAATAAAAGTGCTTGGAACAAAGGTCGGGAAAGTTTGCCGGAAAATGGTTTGATTAATTTTGGATAGAAGTTCTTTGCTAGGTCTAATCATTCTCACGAAGATTTGAAACTCTTGAATTCGTGAACTAGTTTAGAAAAAAACCAACTTTTAAATCCACCAATTCTAACATATATAGAACATTTCTAGTACAGCACGTCCTAATTGATCAGAACAAATTTCAAAATCATCACTTCATTCACTGAACCGGGTTACATCATATGATTCAATAGCAAAAGGGATTCTAAGACAAGGATCACAACTCGATTTGATACGTCATTTTACAGATGAACCATAAGATCGGGTCTTCAAAGAAAGAGAGAAAATGCTAAGAATTATGCTGCTTTGGCTGTATCACGGACAATAGCATACTTTGCTAGAAGACCACACAGCTGAAGATATGAACCAACTCCATCGCAGATCCTCATATGAGCAAATCCAGTTTCCTGTACAATCATCAGAAGAATGGATGAATACCAAATAGTGCTGCAAATAGCTACGTCAACCAGTGATGGCAACCACAATATGAATACCTTCATGAACTCCAACTTTAGGTATTCTGCCATATCATAATTTTTTATGACACGGAAAAGGGTTGTTATTATGTCAGTGGGAGAGTAACCCAGATCATAGAGCTGCTTCAACCCAGCACACGAATCATCGAATTTACCCTCAAGAACATTGTGAATTATTCTCTTCACATGCAAGGGATGTGGCTGGTCACAAACCTATAGCCAATTTGTAAAAGGAAAGGTCAAGCAGACGAGGATAGCATAAGAAAACTTGTTTGATCCTCAGTAGATTAACCACTAACCTTGAAAACGTTCTCTTGGTTGACAAATCCAAAGCCACTGTATGAGATGGGACGGAATTCATACAATAGCCTATTGAACATAAATTGAGTAATTCAAAAACTCGATCTTCTGAAAGAAAAAAACAGTACACCAGGAGAAAAACTATTCAAGGCCAGCTCAGCTAACTCCAAAGTGCTGTTATAAATTAAAAAAAAAAACTCCAATTTCTGTAAGACACTTAATGAACTGACATTTGCACAGTATATGGAAGAAATACAGGATGACTTGCTCCATTAATAAGTTCTCAAGTTTTAGAACCTAAACTTAGAGGCCAGCCACCTATACAAGTTATGCAAGTTAAAATCTTATTGGCCATCAGCTCAAACACCAAATACAGAACTTTTATAGTTCCAGTACGAAATTTCGCAAAGTTAACCTCTGACAATATTCATGAAGGTGTTCAGCTCAAATACCTAATCGCTAGAGTACGTGAACTTAAACAAGGCAACATGAGAATGTACAAAATTTTAAAAGGAACCATCAAGTTATTAACACCCTCTAGTATGAGAAAATACGAAATTCCTGCCACCGTATTCAGAGAGAAGCTTTTTATATTTTTGATCCAATAAATGAGTACACTGCAACACAACAATAAAGAACAAACCAAATTTTGATACCAGAATCTATAGTGTATACAAGCAAATTCTTTATGTTCACAATATCTAAATTTCAACATGCAGAAAACTGAATACAAGTCTGATTTGTATGCACTGAAATACCACTAGACAGACAGAAGTTTCCCAATATAATCAAAACTACATGGAGACATCAATTTATTCCAAAACATGCATACTGAAAAATATAAAAACTAAAATATGTAATTTGTAAACCATGTTTTGAAGATTGGGGGTAGCTTTACCTTTTCAGCTGCGACCACTATCATGAGACGACTAAGAATCTCTTGATCAGATAACCTCGTAAATCGGACAAGGGCACACCTACTCTGAATCGGTTCAATAATTTTGGAAGATGTATTGCAAGCAAGGGCAAAACGAGTGGAATTGGAGTAGATCTCCATCGTCCTTCTTAAGGCTTGCTAAGCACCAGTTGTCATGCTAGTTTATATCCAACAAAAGCACAACAAATTGTCAATCTAAAGGCTGCTGAATGACTAGCAAAAATAAAGGAAACAGAAATAGAAAAAAATCTAAAGAGCTCAGAGCGTAAATAGGCCAATATCACAGTAGAAACGAACACCACTAACCTGTCAGCCTCGTCCAATATTATCACCTTATGTCGGCCAGGTGGTAGAGTAACTTTTTTCTGAGCAAACATTTTAATCTTGTTCCTCACAACATCAATGCCCCTGGATGACAACAGAGGTTAAATAAAATCACAGAAGGTAAGAATTAAGATACAGTTTTTAAGAACAATTCTCCCAAGTACCTGTCATCCGAAGCATTCAACTCTAATACCCCCTCCTTGTACGTTGGTCCCAAGAGCTCGTGTGCAAGAGCCAAAATGCTTGTGGTCTTACCCGTCCCAGGCGGGCCCTACAGAATGATCCTATATCAGATTTCGCAGAACCAGAAACAAATATTTCAAACTTTATATCCACCAGAAAAAAATGTAGTTGATGCTGAAGCTCCATGTTGCTTAAATACTGAGCAATAACTAAAATCATTTTTATTGCTTGATAAAATTAGCACTACACTATTTAATTAGAGTTCCATAACACAAATGATAGGGGGACATCAAGAATGCATTTTGTTCCGGTGAAATTCCTTGAACATGAAAATGAAAATAAACAAAAATGTGATTGTGATTAGGGTTTTTATACTCACGGCGAGGATGATATTGGGCATGTTGCCTTCACGGGCAATGACCTGGAGTCTGGCGACGGCATCTTCGTTGCCGACGATATCGGCTACTTTGGTTGGCCGGAATTTCTCGACCCACGGAATGTCCGGACCTGAATTCGACGACGAGGAAGTTGCCATTTTCTTCTTTAATTGATCGGAATTTTGCCTGAACCCTCCCAAAGTCCCAATAAACCCTTTCGCCAAGCCTTCGTGTTGGAGGGAAAATTAGCTGAGGATAATACTAGTGCACTATATTTCTATTTTCTCTTTTAAAAATAATAATAATAAACTTTAAAATTTTACTAAAATTTACCATTTCATAAAAGTTACTAGTGCCTTCTCATGATCATTCTGGTGCAACCTTGTGGTTACAAATTCAATTGCCCGTCGGAGCCGTCTCGCTTGTTTAAAGAAGGAGAGCTTGAATATGACGAGAGAAATTGAGAAAATTGAAGAAAAGGCAAAATGGACCAAGACCTTCGCCTCGTGGATCACAAAAGAGGCTGTAGGTGCACTCTATCAGGGACTAACTCCAAGATTTTATGTCAGTCTGGCGCCAAGAACCGAGCAAGCTATGTTGAGTTTTAAACCGCGCCCCTACTAGTCTAAGCATATTCCTAGTGCAAGTCATTTAATTGAGCGCTTGTGGTGCAAAAAGTGCAACTCCAACGCACGTTTTATTTTCCTGGAAACGCTTTTGACTCTTTCTGAGTCTATTTAAAGAGGCTTATCGTCTATCATTCAAATCTAACTTTTGTATCACTTTGTCCCAATTTAAGTTGCATAGAGAGAAACTGGTTGTTTTTATTTAGAACTAGTAAAATGACAATCGTACCCTTTTCATTATGCATATTTACTATTTCAACCAACCACCACCTTAACTTCCTGTAATTGCCACATCATCAATCACCCATTAGCACCATTAATATTCACTGGTCACCACCCTCACCACCACCATTACTTAACTCGTAACGTAAACTAGTTGAATATAAAAAAAAAACCGATTGAATCAACAAACTTTATATCGAATGATACAAAAGTTCAATCACCAAATCTCTAATCAATTTAAGAAACACCTGGATCCAAACAAATTAAATTCTAAATTCTATAAACGGAGATATACTTAAGGTGAATGTGCATATGGATGGGCTCAATGAGATGGTGAGCTTATTGAAGAACTTTGGGCCACAATCTCAACTACGATCTCACGAACTTCTTAAGTATGACCTCATAAGTAGGGAATTAGACACAACCATGATTCTTAAATGTAGGACCAACTTATCATTTCTCTTGATATAGAATAAAAGAGGAGTGAAAAATAATAAGAGACACGTTTGAATATAAATATTAAAATCAATCGACTAACTTGATTGTTGGAGTTTAGATCCACAGAAATCTCCAAAAAATTATGTTATAAGTAGTTTACATGATCATAGAAGACGTACTCATAACCTGTTAAAAGAGCCTAATCGCATCTAACATAATTAAGTCACATTATATTATTTCAATACAATAGTTTGACTTCACATTATTCGCATTCATCAATTTAGGAAGAAATAAATTCCAAAAATCAAGGTCTAGTAGTATTGTTGAAAAGAAAGAAATCAACAAAAAATGGAAAGAAAGAAAAAGCAAAAGCAAAAAGGAAAAGAGCGATGATGAGAAATAGAAATGGGCAAAGTTTTTCCAGCGTGCGGGCCGAGACCGTTTTCATTTCATATTAGCGCACACTCACACAGTGGCATAGCATTGGAGTGACCTCCCCTTCCTTGACTCGGCAACTCCTTTCATCCACTCCGCCGGCGGCTGGAAGATGGAGGTTTACTCGCTGCTGGAACGATACCGTTTGGATCGCCGGAAGCTTCTCGAATTCCTTTTCTCCTCCGGCTTGATTAAGGAGCTCCGAACTCCCTCCGGCGCCGCCGCCTCCGTCTCTGACATCAACCTCGATTACGTCAGCATCAATTACGTGCTCCAGTGCATTCAATCCGGTAAGCAACCAAACTGCTCGACATATGTCTCATTTCCAAAGAATAATATATAAATGTTACTGGCTGTTTAGATTCTTTTTTAAATTTATGTTTGCTTGGCGTTTCAAATGATAAGGAGGCGCGCTTGATGTTGATTTAGCTGCTAGGAGGTATCATGAGGAATTTGAGCTTCCGATAATGGTAGGGTAATTAAGCCTTTTTCTCTGTGTGATTCCTGTGAAGCAGTGATTATAATTTCTTTGTATAATTTGAGCTTCAAGTGATTATGTTGTATTTAAAGGTCTTAAAATAGAGGTACTTGTATCCGGGATTTAGTTGTGGTGGCACGTGTAACAGTTTATTATGCAATCCTTTATTTTTCTTCTGTTATATTGTGTGAATAATACGAAATAAATGAATTCTGCCTTTTAAGAGCTCTGTGGAATGACATCACTTAGAATAAACATTTGGAAATATTGTAAATGTGGATGCATGTCTCTCTGTGAAAGGACACAAGGGAATTGTGATATCTGGTACCTTTGCCTATTCACAACTGTTGCTTGTGTTTGATTAACGTAGTTTCATTTGGAATTGGGAAGGTGTTTTGATTTTGCATTATAGAAAGACTGAGTTGGTTGAAGGTTTGCAAGTCTCTTTAAGCCAATTTGTGCAACATTATGGACAAGGTTTACGTGTTGCATATGTTCTTGTCTTTGACACTTTATTTGTTGAGTAAATATTTAATTTGTTTGCTTAGTTAACTTGATTTTTTCTACGTGCAGACGGATTTACAGTCAGGGGATTGTTTTTTCCTCTGTTCCGATCCAGAATCTGCAGGATCTCCTCCCCGACGGCCTCCACCACCTATTTTGACAACTCATTCTGCTGATAATCAGTCACACATATCGAATCTGGGAAAATCTAGAAGTTATAGAGATGTAACTGCATCTGGTCTTGAAGAGGGTCCAAGCCATATGAAAGCAAATGCTGGAGATATTGATTCTGTTGATATGGTTGATGTTCCAGACCTTGGATTGCCTAGTTTGCATACAGGTATATGTTTCCATTTCACAACCATGTCTTCATAGCCTTAAAATGTGGAGCAGGAACGTGTCTTTTTAGGATTTTGTCTGTGAGTAAACTGATATAAAATTTTAGGATTTTTGAAGGATTACTGGATGATGACCTGCGGGAAGCAGCTTATGAGGCATGCCTTGCATGTATGCTGTTCTCTGGGTAATTTCTCTCTCTCTCTCTCTCTCTCTCTTTGTTTTAAATCTGTATGCATCTTACCCTTCTCTTTTTCGTTTGTATGTAACCATGTCATATATGGTGTTGTGTACATGTTTCATTTACTGTTCCTTTTTATATTCACTTTTCTACATTTCGTATCGTACAATCAGAATTGATGTTTCTATTCACACGAAGAAGAAAGAGAAGAATCCTAAGTTTTTGTCAGGATTGAAAGCCAAAAGGGGAAAGTACTTTGAAACTGAATCTCCTGACAAACACGGGGAGCTCCTTGACACTGTTCGAATGCAAATGCAGGCACGTTGTATTTTTTCCCATTCGACTTAATTATATATTGCAAGCTAACAAAAAAGTTCCATTCGTTGTATCATTGTACAACTATTATTTGAATTAAATGGCTTTAATTTCCTCCAGATTTCTGAAGCGATGGATGCATTAGCTAGGCGGAATTTAGTGCAGTTCGCATCAGTGAAAGCACTTGGACAAACTAGTGTTCCAGAAATCTCATTGGGTCTATTAAATGGCACATTTAGATCTGACTTTCCCAATGTGAAGGCATATACAAACTGGAAGAACCGACATGTAAGGATTGTTACCATGAATAGTTTATTATGTTTTTCTTACACAAAGCATCTGTCTATTCTTTATTATGTTTAAGATGTGCAATAGATGAAGATGCCACTGAGAAATCAATTTTTTTTCTTTTTCTGTTTCTTCTATGTTCTGCAACTTCAATTTGGGTTGCCTTTCTGCCGAAATGAATTAGCCTTTGTTTGCTGTAGTTTCTAGGTGCCTTTGGTATCTATATATTTCTTTTATTGCATTTTGTAATGCTTATAGTACATAAACTCATACCTGACATGATGAACTTTAGTACAATATGTTGCTTGTCTGAATACAGCTTGGAGTGAGTCAATCTAATAGTTTGATAAAGGGTTTTTTGTTACTGTTGAACTTGTTGAACTTACTGAACTTATTGTACACAGAATGATACAATTCTTATGATGATTTACTGTTAAGGTTTTTGAGTTTGGTGATTATTGCAATTCTGCAATTTATTATAGGATAATCCAGTGACTGGCAATTGTTTTAACATGCTTCTTATCTTAAATTAAGTTACAATTTTTTAATTTTACCTTTTCGTTTTTGTAGATAGATATTTTTGAAGAATATTTGTCGTCTGCCATGAGTATAACTGACAAGACGAAGATTAAACTTTTGGTTGCAAAAGTTAGGAATGCCGAGGTAATTTTCTTCTTCAGAGCTATAATTCATAAAAGTATAAACTATTATTCAGCAGAAACCAATACAGTATATTGCTATTGAATTTTTTTTTTTTTTTTTTGAAAAATTGCTATTGAATTTTCTAATCTAAATAGAACTATATTTTTAACTGTAGGAATGGGACAACAAGATGTCTTACTCTGAGAGGAGCGAGATACTTTTAGCCCTTAGACAATATATGTCTCTGTTGTCATCAAAGCCTGGGCATTTTGGTCTATCAGGAGAAACACACTTTTGGACTTCTGGATATCGTGTGAATATTAGGCTTTACATGAAGCTATTATTTGGTCTATTTGACATTCTCGAGGACAGCCAGCTTATACAGGTCTAAAATGTGGATTCTATTTAGAGCTCTATTCTTCTTCTTTTTAATATTATTGCTAATTTTTTTACTGAATATTGTTTAATTATTTTTTTTATGGTTCCAGGAAGTGGATCAACTTCTTAAAATTGTTAAATTGACATGGCCTTTGTTGGGTATCACTCACAAGTTGCATAGTGCTTTGTATGCATGGGTGCTCTTTAAGCAGGTACATGTTTTTTTCCACAGCGATTCGAACCTACCTAAAGCATTTTATTGGCCCTGTTCTTATGCATATGGATGTTTTCATTTGTAAACCCTACCCAATAAATATAGTATGTGATTTTTTGTATCCCCTGAGTTCTAACGCTTTCTCTTTTCTGGTTCTCGAAGTTTGTTATGACCGAAGAGATAATGCTCCTAGAGTATGCGATACATGTAATGGAGAAAGATCTGTTGACTGAAGCTGGTGATCAGAAGGAAGATGAATACTTATGCAGTCTAATGTGTTCGACTACTTCACGTGGCTCTCAAGTTAAAGTAAATTTACTCCAGTCTATCATTTCATCAATAAGCTCCTGGTGTGATACTAAACTGCAGGATTACCATCTGCATTTCTCTCAGGTACGCTGGAATTTTTTTTCTGTTAGAATTGTTTTATTTATAATTTGTAAGTTGTGTGTGGACGTACTCTCTTATCATGTATGGGATATTTTGGAACTGAAGAATCTCTTTGTCCATGTTTCAGAATTCTTCTCTCTTTAAGGGGGTGATAACAATGACTTTTGCAACCTATAAAGTTGATGGGCGCAGCAATATCAAGGTAGTCCATACTTATATGTTAAATAAAATTCTACAGGGAAGTTACCTTGTTTAAATTGTTGTTGCTTTGCTACGAAGTCATTTCATTATTCTAGCATGCAATCTTTTCTCTGCTCTATGTTATTATCATTTTTTTGTGAGCATGGTTACTTTTTCTCTTGGTTTTCATGCCTGTCCACTACTCCAAGATGATCTTTGACAGTGAAATCTCCATTTTTTACGTTCACACAGAAATTGGCTTCTAGAAAAATGAAGATGTATGTTGATCGGTCGTTGGAAGCCGTTTGCAAAAGGGTAAAATTTCTGACCTGTTTCTTACACTGACAATGATAGTACTGATAACCCAAAAAGTGCTGTCAGAGAGATGGAGGTGATAATTCAATTTTTATATAATGTCAGGTGTCCAATAAACTTTGTTATGGATCAGAAGTTGGCAAGATACACCCCTTAGCTGCACTTGCAAGTGAACTGAGAGTTATTGCTGAGAGAGAGTTCAAGATCTATTATCCTGTCCTACACCATTACTATCCTGAATCAGGCATGGTGGTATCAATAAGATTACACCGATTTTATGGTGAAAGACTGGTTTGTACCTGTCCATGTCTGAAATCTTCTATTTTCACCCTCTTTGACTAGCCATATCTTCTAATTCTTTGTTTTTCGATTCAAAAAATTATTTTTTCAGAGACCATATCTCCAGGGCATATCATGCCTTTCTGAGGACGTAAGATCAGTGCTTCCTGCGGCTAATGCATTGGAGAATAGCCTAGGGGAGCTCTACTCTTCCACTTGTCGAGTAAATGGTTCGACTTTACCGTTCAGTGAGGAGTTTGTTGAGTACCAGGTCTAATACTCTGTTTATTCTTGGCTATATATATACTGGCTGTATTCTCTTTCTGGCTCTTTTAATTGGCTTTCTAAAAACAGAATTGATGTAAACAAATATTTGCACCGAGCACCAGACCAGTATATGCTTCACATTATTTTTCCCTTCTTTTTACCATGTGTCCGGTACAGTTGGTATCTTAGCTATTATTTATTCACCATTTGGTCATTCCATAAATTATATAGGTTGGAGAGATTGCCAGGCCATTAATTCTTGATTGGATTATTGCTCAGCATGAACGAATCATGGAATGGACTGGTCGTGCTTTTGATCTTGAGGTTTGTTCAAATCTGCTCAAGCTTGTTAAATTACTGGAAAATATAGTTACTCCCACTGAACAATATACCCTGAGGTTATGCCTTTTTCAAGTCATTTACTCTTCATAAGTTTTGAAAGGTGTCCGAATATTTATTGGGACGTTTGCTGGGCGGTCCTCCCGAGCTTTATTTTTACTAGAATTGCACTATTATGCTATTTTGAATACAAAGGAGCTATTATGTTTGACTCAGTTTCCAATGATGGGCTTTCAGCACTTTTTTCTTGTGTGTTTGAGCAGCTTTGACATTTATAGACAGATTTTTCATTCATCTGGTAATGATGATCTGCTGAAAGTGGCATAATTGAATTTCTGAGTTTAGTTTCTTGTGCGCCCTGCAGAATTGGGAGCCTTTATCAATTCAGCAGAAGCATGCAGCTTCAGCAGTTGAAGTTTTTAGGATCATCGAGGAGGTATACTTTGCTTATCAATATTTGTGAGTGGAAATTTTGTTTGATGCTTTTCTTCTACTTCGTATGAATAATAATTTCATTGAAAATTGCTTTAGACCAGGTCTTCTTTATTATACTGAATTCAATCTGTTTTTTCCCAAGTGCACGCTGTACATTGAGTAAGCATGTACAAGTCAATAGGTTTAATTTCCCTACACTAGCTACTACTTAAACATCTAATATGTTAGGGATTCTTTATCTTATAACAACCACTATAATTATGTTCTAGATGCTGAATGATGTTTGGCTGGTAGCTTGATACTAATGGAATATGTATAGAATATGTATTTGGAATATTATGGAGGGGCTGAAGGCTGAGATTTGCCCGTCCAAAAGTAACGTGTTTGATGTGCTTGGTGATTGTGATTTATTGGGACAGCTCTTTAGCATTTACGGGGTTAAAAAAAACCGATTAGCATTGTAAAAGATGTTAACAGTTTACAGGCGGAGTAGCTTATTTGTACTTCATTATTGCAAGATAATGTTGTGCTTGTCAGTTCTCTAAGTCTGTTTTTACGTGGACATGCATATTGCAACACAAATTACACAATCCTAGTGCTTTTTGTTTACGTTAATTTTAGGGTCTCTTGAAATGTATGTACCTTAATTCGCTGATCCATAGTACTGTTTTGTGGGTTTATGTAACTGCACTGAGATATTATCTATATAACCCACACTTTGTGGTTGGAGTCTTAATAGTGGTTATTCTAATTTTGAATTTATCCTGGCTCCTTTGCAAGTGCTTCATCAGACTTTATTTTTGCAGACCGTGGATCAACTTTTTGAGCTGAAACTACCACTAGACATGACACACCTACAAGCGTTACTTTCTATAGTTTTTCACACTTTGGATGCTTATCTGCAGAAACTTACCAGTCAATTAGGTAATTTAATTTTTGTTGCTTCTCAACTCTTAGAATCTTTCATCTTTTGGTACTACTATATGATGTTTTAATGGGTGGATTTACCTCTCATGATGTCTTATATCCCGCTTTGGCATAACCATAGAACTAGACAGTAGATGGGTTGCTTTAGAGAAGGTATTTGTCAGTTGCATCAGATCTATGTGCACAAACAGCTTACTTCTTACATTGACGATACATATGGACATTGGTAGATGCTTCAGAGTTTACTTTCTGTATTAGCCTAGCATATATTTTTGAACTCCATAGAGATGAGATATTCATGAATCTTTGATTCAATTTGCAGTTGAAAAGCAAAACCTGTATCCGCCGATGCCGCCTTTGACTCATTACAAGGAGACTACCTTTCCAATAGCCAAGAAGAAGCTAGTAGACTCTAGCGTGCTTGAGGCAGAAGTTAGCAATAAATTGAATGAATTGACCACATCCAGACTTTGCATCAGACTGAACACTCTTCAAGTAAGTACTGCTGCTTGTTAATATTATAAGGGATTGTCTCCACCCCCTCCTCATGTTCAGTTGTAAGAAAGCCACTATACTAAGGCTGTATTTCGGTCCGAATACGATAGCAAGATAAGATGAGGGGACCTAGTGCAATAAAGATCTAGTATACATCAAGTGTTATTCTAGTTAATATTTCTTGACTTCGATATATTTGTGTGGCACTGCCAGATTCCCGAGAACTAACATATTGGGAAGTTTGAACATCAAACTTAATAAATTAAGGTGAAGTTAAACTTTGGCAACTTGAAATAGAACAATTCACTCAATTATTTGTCTTACTGGTAACCTTTTGTACTCAGGAAATTGTAATTTAGTTTTATTTTAAGAAGTCTAAGATAAAGGAATAGAAGAATATGATCATGATTGCAGGTTTCCAGTAGATTATTTATAAGATGAGCTTTTAAGTTTACTTAAATTATCAGTTTCTGTTGATTAGTTAGTACATGTTAATCCCTTACATCCATCATATGTTATGGTTGGTTAGATCCAATCAATAAATGATACTGGATATCTACTGGGTTTAATTTTTCTTGCTCTCTGAGATGTGGAAACTAATAGTGGTGTGAAATAGATTTATTTTATGACAATAATATCACTTTGCAAATTGTTCCAATGATTGCCACAGATTACTGATAAGTAAATTTCTTTGATGTATGTCACGGGCAGCATTCACTCACTTTCAGTGTTTAAAATGTCTCTTCATCTTCTTTGCCACAGTATCTTCAGAAACAAATTTCTACCCTTGAAGATGGCATTAGGAAGTCTTGGGTTTCTGCTGGACCATCTGAAAATGGGGAGAACTGTAAGTTTTTGAATGCAAAAAAGATGATCTTGAAGTTTATCACTTTTTGTAAAGACACCTCAACTTTACTAACTGTAGACTTCTTCACCTTTTATATGTCATAGAGCACTTAACAAATTTAGCGATTTAGGTGAATTTGGTGGTCTTCCACTTCTTTATGTTTGAGTGGCTGCTAAGATTAAATGTTTCATCAAGGTCCGGGAACTATTTGTTTTGAAGTCGTTTAACTGACTGATTTTTTTTAAAAATGTGTGTAATGCACCTCGATTTAATTTGGACAAATTGATCAAATTAAATGCCTAACAATTTCTGACCAATGAAGTCCTCTACTTCATAAGGCATGTCCTGTGCTCATTATCAGGACACTTTTTTTGTCAAGTTGTTTTTCATGATAGAGATAAATACAATATTTTTCTCTTTCTTTATTTTAGATAATTATACAATAAAGTAACTATATATACTCCCTCTATTTCCTTGAATATGGCATCCCCATTCACTTGTTTCCATCAGTATGGCATCCCTTTGTATATGACCATTCTATCCTTATAACTTGTTAAATTTTACAACAAAGTCTGACGAAAATGGGAGAGTCAACAAAATGGGGGCTAAATGAAGCACCTTTACTCCTTTAGACAGAACCCCACGCTGACCAATTCACTTCTTGTCTAAGTGAGCTTTCCTAAATCCTTGTGCCATTTAGGGGGCTGCCATATTCAAGGTAACGGAGGGAGTAGCTATTTGTTGTGTTCAGGAAGTTGAACTGACACACCTAATAAAATTGGCAAGTAATGCTAATATCTCCATTTTCATTTATCCAGCAAGACAGGGCTCTCCAGGGACATCAGGCAGAACCTTAGATACACGTGGTGAATCAGTTGATGAGCTTTTTGCTGCGACCTTTGACTGCATAAGGGATACTACTGGTCATGCTATCAGAAGAATATGTGAATTTATTGGTTAGTACGCACGCTTCTCATGTTTTAGCCTTGGAACACATGTTTTCAGATCTTGACCATAAAAGGGAATGAATGACAATCAATCTGTATCTGTATCTGACCTGTTGGTTTGGCGAGCTAAATTATGTACTGATTTGTGTTTATATACATCTGCTTACTTTTTGATTAATCCGTTTAATTAATGGTTGATTTTACTCCTGCTCTCATTCAACTTCCCTCAGATTGCTGTTACTGTAATTGCAGGAGCAAGATTTGTGTTCTTGGATGTGAGAAAATCATTCCTCTACCGCTTGTATCATGGAGGTGTTGAGTGTGCCCGTTTAGACAGTATACTTCATCACCTTGACAGTGTAAGTTGATGTAAATATCACACTTATTTCACCCTTTCCTTCCATGCATCGATATCATGCGACCTTTGGTTTCAACTCATTTGTTAAATATTTGAATGTTTCTGACAACCTTGCAGGCTCTAAACAATGTTTGTGGTTTGATTGATGATTCACTTCGGGATCTGGTGGTTTCGAGCATTTTCAGGGCATCCCTTGTAATAATCCTTGTTCTTAATCTACGTTCCCATGTTTACCTTTCATTTTCACTTGTAATATTCTTGCTTGCTCAGGAAGGTTATGTTTGGATATTACTCGATGGAGGCCCCTCACGTGCATTTTCGGATTCAGATGTCCCAATGTTAGAAGAGGACCTTACCATGTTAAAAGTAAGTCTGGCAATTTTCAAAAGAATCATCCTCCTATATGTTAACATCTCTGCATAGCATCCATCTCAATCTCTCTGGGAGAGATATTATATGCAAAGTTAATCATCGTTACTAGCTTCCACATTTGGCTGAAGTATTCATGTCATACTTGCTTTGGCACTTGGTTGCATACTGCTAAGTAATTACTTTTGATAATGTGGTAGATTACTACAGTTAAATAGCTTGCGGGATGAGATACATTTTGAGTCATGTTCTTGCTACTTTGTTCTCCAGGAGTTGTTCATAGCTGAAGGAGAAGGTCTTCCTCGATCACTAGTAGAGGAGGAAGCAAAATTTGCCCACCAAATACTTGGCCTATTTTCTCTTCAGGTTCAGTAATCCAGTCAATTTCTGATGGGATCATATCAACTTCTCCATTTCCCTCACCCTTTACATGCTTCTGAACAGGCCGAATCTGTCATCCAATTGTTGATCAGTTCGAGCGAACACATATCAGTTGGACTAGACGAGCATAAATGCGGTCACAGGAGTTTGAGAGATGCTGATACTCTTATACGAGTCTTGTGTCACAAGAAAGACAAAGAAGCTTCCAAGTTCTTGAAGGAACGATACAAGCTTCCTGCATCTTCAGGTACCTATATGTGTGTTTTACTCCTCTGTAACTGGGACCTATAGTTAATGGACTGTAACAGAGTCTCTTTGGCTCTTGACAGAGTACGATGAGGATGGGCAGGAATCGAGCCTGAGACCAACTCTGATGACAGAATTTTTCATGCGAAGTGCATCATCCCGCTGGGGGGACAAGGGCAGCAGTAGCTTCAGGTCTCTTAAGAAGAAACTGCAAGAAGCCACTTGGAAATGAGGCAGTCTGGAAAGCCTGGCTTGCAAGCTGAATCCTATATTCAAAAACGAGAGCTGCTGGAAGGAACAGTTGATAGTAATAGGGCTATCTTTCTTCCCACCCGACATTTCGTGCTATCATTTTTGCCGATAAATATTATTTGTTAGCACTAGTATTTAAATTATAAGAATCATTTACTTACTACTTGCATTTTGGAAGTGACTGATCTTGCTGATCTTGCTGCAATGTTATCCCTGAAAGGGCACGTGGAGTGGCATTTCATGAAGATCCTCTTTATCCTCCTAGGCTTGTATTTGTACTCTATACTTCTCTGACTTTCAATCAATAATCAATACTTTGCGTGAATTAAAGTTTTTGCAAGAGTATATACTCCAACCACTTACAGAATCTGGAATTGTCCTTATGTCCTGTCTTGGAATTGCGCTTTTCATAGTGATTATATATAATAAATATAAAAGATAACCCAACAACTTATTATGATTGCATGCAACTGAGGAGTTGATCAGATTTGAACTGGTTTAAACTCAAAACTTGATCACAAATTTGAGACTATATTTTCATGAATACCATTAAAAGAAGTACATTTCATAGGGACACCGGGGCTTGTCCAGGGGTGATGAAATCCTCTATGGAACGCTTTTCAGGAATCAATTCTACTGTTTAAGAATTGTGCATTTTCTCTTTGCCAATGTCACAAACTATAATCAAATTTAAAGGTTTAGGGTGCCTAATAAAATACCCTCCACCATAAGGTGGTTTAACTAAAAAAAAAAAAAAACATGTACAAAGCCAGCACCAACTCTTTTTTTCATAATAGCCAGCACCAACTTATAGCCATAAAACATTGCATAATCAAATCATATTCCTGAACAATTTTTTTTATAGAGTAGCTATAGTAAGCATGACCACCCAAAAATATCTTGATAACATAACTAAATAAAAATATTACTCCTTTCCCTCCAATATTTTAACCTCTTGATGTATAAATACAAAATAATCAAACATAACACAGCACCTAAAATAATGTGTGGATGTGATCACCAAATATAAATTTGAGATGCTTTTCCACCACTATGAAATTTAAATCAATGACTAAAAGTCACCTTAATCTTCAAGAAGCCTACCCTACTACAGTCCCTACTACAAACTAGAAGAACATCTAAGAAAGAAGAAGAAGAAGAGGCTGCCTGAGATATTTTCAAGGTTCCATCCTCAAATCCCCAGTAATATCTCCCCACAATTCTTATCCCAAACGACCAGGGCCCCACTTTCTTCCTCCTTCCAGAAAGGACCAGAAGCTTGGATAGCGACCTATACCATACACGTCATCATCACCATATATCCAGTAATCTACCACCGTGGACCCTACAACATTCCCCAGGTTCCGCCCGCCCGCCCGCCAATCAGTACTCGCCCTCTGTTTTCCTGCTTATCGAAATATCTAGCCACTTCCGATCCTCCGACGACTTCTCTACCGACGCCGCCCGACCTTCTTCCTCCTCGTTTCTCTTCACCCGCTTTGCGCTGCTGCTCCCGCTTCCGCCGCCCAACGGAACGCCGAAAAGCCTCGGGCTCAGCTCCAGGCTGCCGACGGCGGTGGCGACTCCCCAGTCAACCTCCACCGCCGCCTGAATCTCAGGCATCAAATCCAGAGGACATCTTTTTGCTTCCCTCCCTTGCACTTCACCGTTGCCACTGGTCTCTGTCGGATTGCCGGAAAAATTCGACATCATGCTGTAGATGTTGCCGCACATGCTTCGAAACCGGCTCAGTTCCCGATTCAGCTGCGCGTTCTCCTTCCGGAGCTTCTCGTTCTCTTCTAGGATCTCCTGCGTCGTTGTTGGCCGGGCGGCGTTGCTGTTGTAAGTCGTCGCAGCGGTGACGGCCGGAGAAGAATTGGACGATAGGACCTGCTCCTCGCCCGAATTAGCCGGGGACGCCGATCTCACCACCGAGATGGGAACCGCCACCGTCACTCCCTGAGCGTTCGGAGTCACTGGCGGCGGCGGCGATGCACTGGCGGCCGAGGCAATCTTCCGACGGTGGATATCCTTGAGCAACCGTTTCTCCCCCCTTTTGAAGCAATCGTTGGCAAATTCCCATCGATCAGGCACCACTTTCCTAAATCCCTATCATTTAATCGGAAAACTCAATAAAAATCCACACCGAGAAAATGCAGACACACGAATTCAAATCAATCGAACTTTCAATCGCTTACATATGTATTCAGTTGCCGCACAAAACTGGAGAAATTGTTGTGCTTAAAATACTTCGGCAGCAAATCCCTAGCGAATTCAGCTGGCCGCCACACGATGAAGGCGGTGCTGTCATCATTCCACGAGATCAAATCGTCGAGGGCAGGATCGTCCACAATCTGGTAAGTCTTGGTCAGAAACGGCGTCGGAAGAGACCTCTGCGTCTCGCCGAAACCCCCGGTCGTCGATTCACCGGTCTGCTCCACCGGCATTGGCGCACCACGTACCAAATCCAACAACTTCAATTCCAACAAGCACACATTAAAATCACCTCAAAACCCAAAAAACACACAAAGTTTCAAAAATTCAAAAATCACTGTAACGGAACCGAAGAAAAGAAGATTAATTTCTCAGTCCATACCTGAGATGACGTAATTTTCCGGCTAGGGCGGATTTCTCTGCTTGGCTTGAACGGTTCTAGAAGGTTCTGCAGGAGACGAGGAATTCAGGGAGAGAGAATGAGTCATGAAAAAATGGGGAAAGAAAGTTATGAGGAGAGAGGGAAATAAAAATAGATTTGGGTGGTGGGGCGGGGGTAGAAATGGAAATAAAAAAATAAAATCAATTAATTTTGGTTGGGATTAAATTAAGGGAGAAAGCGCGAGAAGCTTGTTTTGGTTGATTGGTAGGGTGGCGTTCCCTTTTCCAGAAAGTTCTAATAAAAATTCCAAATTTTATTTTATTTCCCTTTCAGCCTACGTGTACGAAATCTTCTATGTTTGGTAAAAGTCTAGAAGGTGATAAGTGTTGTGTTTAAAAAAAGAAAAGGAAGAGGAATCTTGATGAACGATGGGTCAATTGATTTTTAATGAGTTTTTATTACATATATCAAAACCGTTGAGTCAATAAACGTAAAATTGGATTTTTTTTTTGAAAATACGTAAAATTGGATCTTTTTTTTTTTTTTTAAATACGTAAAATTGGAATTTCATGAAGTTTAAATGGTTAATTAGGTAGCACTTTAAATGGGATCGATTTTGACAAATTTTTCATAACATAAATGAGTTTGGCAAATTAGGTAATGTTTAATGGATTTTGACCATTGACAAATAAGCAAAAGCATATATAGATGATTTGGATTTTTTTTTCTCATAAGGATTTGGAACTTGGAAATAAGGATATCTTTTATTTGGTAAAGAATGTGTGGATATTCAACATTGTGAATCTAGCATGTAAATACAAATTTGGTTAACTTCAAAGTCAAAGTGTCTTAGTTTGACTTTTCAAAGTCAAACAGAGACAATTTTGACCATTAATATATATTTATTTGTATGCATGTAATATATTGCTAGATTCATAATAATATATATTTTAAAATAATATATTTTTCAAAAAAAATTTACATACTTAAGTAACTATATTAGCAGTCAAAGTTGTCTAAGTAAGTTTGACTTTGAAAAGTCAAACTAAGACACTTTGGCTGGGACGGAGGGAGTATTGAAGTACAAAATCTTGTTTGAAACATTATTGAACCAGATTTGATAAGTTCAAATTTGTTTATATTGATAGGGTGATCAATTTTTTTTTTTGATAATGGTTATTAGAAGTAATTTAGAACAAAGATCATTCATCTTCCCGCCTCTCCCATAAGACCTAGCAGGAGCACTCAATTCAATTCTTATAAATTTTTTGGATGATATATCAATCTTTAATTTCAGGTTGCAATATTAAAAGTCTCGAATTTTAAGGATATTTATGCTAAATCAACTATCCCATATCTACATGCTTTGCGATTCAGATGACTTATATTTGTTGCTGCGATTCCGTCATATCAGATTCCTTGTCGACCGCGCTTTTGCTTCGTTGTTTTTTACTTGAATTTCAATGATTATGACTATCGGTACTTGCTTATTGACATACTTTTAATCTCTATTATTTCATTCACTTGTCATTCTATGTGACTTTGGTCAGCGCGTGGTTTAGGTCGAGCACATCGAGATTTTGGACGCTGGCGTTGAGGTTTGGGTGGATGTTGTTGTTAGGGGCGGCATTGCAATTTTAGTCAACGTTAAGGTTTGAGTTGTTTGAGGTGTTCGTTGCCAATGTTGACATCTGGCTCACTGGATGTGAGGTTTGGGTCGACTACAACATCGTGGTGGCGAGGTGGCAATAAGATAGTGGCTGGTGAGTTGGTCGTAAATTGAAATATGAGAGATGTGGGGGAATGAGTACCAAATACAGAGATACATAATTTGATCCCAAATATATATGTTTGGGATATTCCGTTCATTCTATTTTTTTAAGTACAATATATCTAATATTGTGTACTATGCAAAGTATGTATTAAAACAAATCTAACCATTGTTGGAACTGCCGAATCATAGTTTTTTCATGAATCACCAACCAAAATTCTCGATTTCACACCCACCATACCGTTTTCCTTCCAAATCCCCGCCAACCTTCTTCAGAACCTCCAATTCACAGCCACATCAAACTATATGGGAATGGGATGTCATTGCTGACATCTAAAAAAATTGTAGTAAGTCCTTTATTTTGCGGCTTCGTCATCAAGCCCATGTCTAAGCATACAATTCAAAAATATTTTTTATTAACTAAGACTTATGGTTGAACCTAATGTTATCTAATGTTAACACCATGGCTTGAATCAAGGTTGTCCCTAGTATCCCCACAGGTTCTGGCTTGCCCACTTCCACTGGTCTCTACACATGTTTTCGATGTTGTACTTTGCCCTAAATCAACACAAAATATAAGGCATCACATCGTTATACCTAAAGGCGATCAACATAATACAAGTGTCAATTTGTTGAGAGAACTTACTTCCAATCGAGAACTTTCCCACGAGCCCTTTCCCTTACCAAGTTTGAAACATGTAAAATCTACCTCCCGGGCTTTTTTATTATTTTAGTACACAACGATTTTAGGACTAGGGTAGCGGCCCTTATAGTTGTGTGCGTCAATCGGATTCAACTCATAATCCAAATCAATCTTGGCACCAATTAGAGCACTGAATCCATGAGATTGATCAATTTCAACAATAGCCCTGCATCCAAACCAGCCTTCATCATCAGGTACCAATCGCCACATTTTAATCAAAGCTGCGAAGATTATATATAGTAAACATTTATGGCAGCCAACGTATATAACTTGCTCTATAAAATAACTAAAAGATATTTACTTACCTCCTATAACCGTGGCAAACATATCATTAGCCCATCTGCCTTTGCCGACTACAACATCCTCAAAAAATGTTCAATGGACCATCTCATGAACCTGTTGTGCTTTGCCCACTCATCTTTCCGATAAGACTCATTGACATGCACAGAAATGAGCCTAACATGCATGTAATCGTCCAAATTTGCAATCTTTTGCAATCTTTCTTCCCTATAGTCTTCAACAGGTCTCCCACGGCCACAAGTATCATTTACCCCATATTTTTCCCACACCCTGTGGACTGAAAACCGTTTACGGCATGGGCTTTTCAACCTATCAAAAGCTCATAGAGTGGGAACATAAGTCAGTGCCATCATGTACACATCCATAGGATGTTTTATTCTTCCCACTTTCCGCTTCACTTGATGCGGATCAGAGGAACTCTTAGACGAGGAATGGGCTGACCGGAAGGATTGAGTTTGGCATCTTCAGCTCGACGCGCTTGAGAAGCGTCTTTGGAAGGATCCAACTTCAAATTAGATAGCAATGCGCTCATATACGGACTAGACGCACAGTGCCATATAGCAGCAACAAACATGAAGAGCTGAAATGTTAATGAAAAAAAGTTAATGATTGAGAGATAATATCTCCATTTAGCAAATCCTAAAAGCAGCTATGTAGATTACATCAATAAATCTTAATCTTTTAGGCTGATATAACATAAAACATAATAGCTTTAACTACTTGCACGCAATGAACTTTGATGATCTATCCATATCCTTAAGACTTTCAATCTGCACAAAAGCTTTAGGAATATGCATAGATCATCAAAGGTCACAACATGCAAGTAGTTAGAACTCTTTGAAAATTACACAAAAAGCAACACTTCTAAGATGATTGTAAACTCTCTAACAATTAAGAACAATTTACAAGAGATATCTCCATAGGAACAAATGACAACAAAAGGACCGGATTTTGATTATTTGGCAGCCCACTTTCTCAATTTTCCAACTGGCATCATGGGAGATCGGTGCGCTATTTCCTTGGTTGTGCATCGAATATTGAAACTTTTATTTATGACGAGGGCCGTGTAAAATCATCATTCTCGGACTCAGGAGATGTAACACCATTGTGCTTTGGTCAAATCTTAGAGAGGTTAGACTGAGATACCTTAGAGAGCACGTGTTTGCAATATCAAGTTTCTTTTTACAATATGGAATGGTGCTAGAGAGAATTATTATAGAGCATTCCACTATCACAGATTCAAATCTGAAAAAGATAAGAGATATGGATCGACGTTCAAAAACATGTCATTGAAATCCATGATGAAGAAGTGTAGTACTGATATGAGCATGCCTAGAAGGATTGCTATTTTGATGAGACTTTGTCTAAACTTGCTAGTTTATTTTAACTGTGCAAAACATCACGCGGATTTTTTTTGTGCATTCAACTTGGAATAAATTTGTAATCCCTATTTGAATTTAATAAATGATAAATTCAATTTTATAAGTTTTTTTGGATAATATATATCTTTAAATTCGGGTTGCAATATTAAAAGTCTCAAATTTGAAGGATCTTTATGCTAAATCAGCAACAAGAATTTCGTTCTCCCCTGTCTACATCCTTTGCGATCCGTGAAGACGAAATCAGATGAGTTAAATTTGTTGTTGCGATTCCATTCATGTCAGAATCCTTGTCGACCGTGCTTTTGCTTTGCTGTTTTTTACTTGAATTTCAATGTTTATGACTGTCGGTAATTGCTTATTGACATACTTATAATCTCTATTATTTCTTTCGCTTGTCATTCTATGTAACTTTGGCCAACTTCGTGGTTTAGGTCGAGCACATTCAGGTTTGGGCCGCTGACGTTGTGGTTTGGGTGGACGTTGTTATTAGGGGCGGCGTTGCAATTTTAGTCGTCGGTGTTGAGGTTTGAGTTTCTTGAGGTATTCCTCGTCAACGTTGAGATTTTGGTCACTGGATATGAGGTTTGGGTCAGCTACAAAATTGTGACGACGAGGTGGCAATAAGTTAGTGGCTGATGAGTTGGTCATAAAGTGGAAGAAGATGAGAGATTGGGGGAATGAGTACCAAATACAGAGCATACATATTTTGATCCCATATATATATATATATATATGTTTGGGAGATTCCGTTCACTCTGTTATTTTCACTCAATCTTTTACTCAAAATATCAACCATTAAACATTTATAATATTAGGGTTTTAATAGTTGAGATTTCTATTCACCAGTGCTTGTCTTACTCTTAATTTTCACTATTTTTCTCAAATAAGTATAATATATAATACACAACACATATATACAGATCCAAATTCCCTAAATACAATACTAGCAAATAAGGTAATAATGACCTCAAGGATTATTTTATAAAGGTTATAATAGTAAATTTAGAGAAGGTCTCCTGTAAGGTTCCCTTACGGTAAGGGCAGACCACATTCTACAAAATTGGGGTTGACTATACACAATGATTTTAATTATTTGAGCCATAAAACAGAAGATCAAGGAATAAAGTGAAAATATATTGCCCAAAATCTGAAAGATCAAAGCAAATAAAACATCAGGTCTAAAACATAAAAGATCAAACCAAAAAAGATCAAAATCAAGTATAAAAATATCAAAATCAAACAAAATTAATTCAAATAATTAAAATAATTGTTTAGTAACTCCAATCTTGTAGAAGATGGTCTACTTTTGGGATGCTCTTACCATAAGGTACCCTTATTTGAAACTTTCTCGTAAATTTATATCAAATGAGATATGTAAATAGGGAATAAGGAAGTGTATATGGGAGTTATTCTAAAATATGCATTAAAATGTATCTAACCATTGTTGGGACTGTCGAGTCCAAAACACTTTGAAGTCCCTGAATCACATATAAGAGTTAGACAAGCACTAGGGAAAATAATCCCCTAAATCTGCAAAAAGAATCCCCTTATCCCCTATCCGCACTCTTTGCGATTCGTGAAGAAGAAATCAGATGAGTTAAATTTTTGTTGATGCGATTCCGTTCATGTCAGAATCCTTGTCGTTCGTGCATTTGGTCCATTGTTTTTTATTTGAATTTCAGTAATTAAATGACTATCGGTACTCACTTATTCACATACTTATAATCTCCATGATTTGATTCCCATGCTATTCTATGTAACTTTGGACAGGCGTCCGACGTCGTGGTTTAGGTCAAGGACATTGAAATTTGGGCTGCTGGCATTGAGGTTTCGGTGGACGTTGTTGTTAGAGGCGACATTGAAATTTTATGCGTCGTCATTGAGGTTTGAGTCGCTTGAGGCGTTTGTCCTTGACATTGAGATTTGGTTTACTTGATGTGAGATTTGGGGGTCGGCTACGACATCATGGTGGCGAGGTGACAATTAGGCAAACATATTTTTGATGATGTATCTACAGTGGTTGGTGAGTTGGCCGTAAAGTGGAAGAATTAAGATGGGAGATATTGGGGAAATGAGTACCAAATACACACACACATACATGAGAGATTCCGTTCACTCCGTTATTTTCATTGAACCTTTTTACTCATAATCTCAACCATTAAATCTCTATAATATTAGGGTTTTCATGGTTGAGATTTTCATTCTCCAATGCATTTGTCTTACATATAATTTTCACTATTTTTTCTCAAATAAGTATAAATTGTACTATATAAAATATGCATTAAAACGAATCTAACCATTGTTGGGACTGCCGAATCATAGCTTTTTCATGTATTACAACCAAATTTCTGGAATTCACACACACCATATGGGTTTCCTTCTTCAGAACCTCTAATTCATAGCCAATTCACAACCACATCAATATTCGTGGTCAACAAGTTTACTTGTCGGAGATATTGAAACTTTTTGGAAAAATAACGGTGTCCGTCTAAGTGAAGGATCCGTAGAGAAGGTAGAAGAAAAGAATGAGATTTTGTATTTTACGCTCCCTTTAATTGTTCCACAAATATCTACCAAGGCATGTTTGAACATATATTTTTTAAAATTAGTTTATAAGTGAAAATATCATCACGTAAGATACTGTTAGATTCTACTAAGCATCTATCTCTAAAAATCAAAATTTCTAAAACTAATAGATACAACAAAAAATTATTAATAATCAAACGTGCATCCAAAGATTTGCCAAAAAAAACATGCACTTATTTGTGTGAAGGAGGGAGTAATTAAATTCAAACACATATCCCTAACATCTTTTAACAAATAAGCTGGTATGGTATAAATGAGGTTAACTGACCGAAAATATACCAAAATAATAATTCATAATTGTACTAAAACTTATAAGAATTGAAGGTTATGTGCATACAAAAAATAAATTTGCACCTTGTTCAAAGGAAAAAATAAAGTCTCATGTTTTTCCATCAAAATTCGTGTCTTGATGAGTTGTAGTATCAAAGAAAAACTCCGCAAGTTGTTGTCAAATTTCTCTTTTTATTTATTTTCAAAAGGGTTTTATTTTTCTTAAATAGAAGCGGTACTACAATAATACTTATCTTCTATTTACAAAATCAAGTTGCGGTAACTCTTGGCGCAGTGGGTGGTCTATCTGTCACTGCACTCTACCATAGCTAAGTTCGTTGATTTCTTCCATTGACGTGTTATACAAGAACAGTTGGGTACTTTTTCTATCACCATATGATTTATTATGTTTGATAGGTTAGGTTAAACTTCAATTTTGCAGCCATCTACATTTTTCTGCATTGCTCCCAAGGTGTTTGATAAAATGTCCCAATGAGATCCCTATTCATAATTTGCACTATTGAACTCAAGTTTTGTGTTTGATTGTTGGTGGTTATTGTTGTAGGTTGCTTGTAATGAGCTGATAATAGCATAGTAGTGATGGTGATGATGTCTCCTGTGGCTGTTGCAAGGTCGCGCATTCTTACTGGGGAGCTTCCTCTGCTAAGGATGTTTTCCCAGTTTCGAACAACAGTTTTGTTTCGGAGAAGTTTCTCGAGTTTCTGCAGTGTTAGTCGTGATCGTGGGGCGGGGCCGCTTAGCATAGCTAGCCTTGGAATGAAAAGTGAGACTGAGATTTCCAGTGTAAATGAGAAGAATATGCATAAGCAGGGCGTTTCGACTGTGGAATTCCCAAAAATTAAGGTGAAGAAATTTGCTAGTAGCAAAGAACAGTCAGCTGGGATTATTAGAAGTAAGCCAGATATTAATGTTGAGGTTGAGGGAGCCCCTTTTGCTGCAAAATCCTTTGAAGAAGTTGGCCTCCCTCCTCTGTTGGTTGAGAGGCTGGTCAAGGAAGGGTTTGATGTCCCTACTGATGTTCAGGCTGCGGCAATTCCCACGATTCGTAAGAACCGTGATGCTGTCATTCAGTCCTACACTGGCTCGGGGAAAACATTAGCATATCTTCTTCCCATTTTAGCTGAAGTTGGTCCACTGAAGGAAGATTCTTCAACAAGTCATGAATCGAAGAACAAAGGGAATATAGAAGCTGTGGTAGTTGCTCCTTCTAGGGAACTCGGTATGCAGATAGTAAGAGAAGTTGAGAAACTTTTGGGACCCTCAGACAAGAGATTGGTTCAGCAGCTTGTTGGGGGTGCCAACAGATCAAGGCAGGAAGATGCTCTTAGGAAGAACAAGCCTTTCATTGTAGTTGGAACTCCAGGTAGAATTGCAGAGATTAGTGCAGCTGGGAAACTTCAGACGCATAACTGTCGTTTCTTGGTTCTCGATGAGGTTGATCAACTCCTCGGATTCAACTTTCGTGAGGACATGCACCGCATTCTGGAGCATGTTGGAAGAAGATCGGGTGCAGGCCCACAAAACACGGATAAATCTCGGGGAGCTCAGCCTGCAAGACAGACTATCATGGTCTCTGCAACTGTGCCGTTTTCTGTGATTAGGGCAGCTAGGAGCTGGGCAAATGATCCATACCTAGTGCAAGCCAAAAGTGTCACACCACTTGAATCTGTATCTCCTTCTGGACCTCCTAATTTGTCGGGGACTGCTCCCAGCTTAGGTTCAGGATCAAACTTTCAGACACTACCTGCAGATCAAAGTCTGCCTCCCAATCTGAAACACTATTACCATGTTACTAGGATACAGCACAAGGTTGATGCACTGAGGAGATGTGTTCATGCTCTTGAAGCTAAATCTGTAATAGCTTTCATGAATCACACCAGGCAATTGAAAGACGCAGTTTATAAACTTGAAGCTCGAAGCATGCTGGCTGCTGAGCTTCATGGAGATTTAAACAAACTTGCCAGATCAACAATCCTGAAGAAATTTAGGAATGGAGAAATAAGGGTGTTGCTTACTAATGAGCTTTCTGCTAGGGGTTTGGATATCCCAGAATGTGATCTTGTAGTTAATCTGGACTTGCCAACTGACTCAGTTCATTACGCTCATCGAGCTGGCAGAACAGGCCGGCTTGGTAGAAAGGGTACGGTTGTCTCCATATGCGAGGATGCTGAGGTGTTTGTCGTGAAGAAGTTGCAGAAACAACTTGGTGTCTCCTTTGAAGGTGTTGAGTTTACAGAAGGCAAATTTACCATTACGGAAGAGGAAAAGACCATAAAATAGTTTTCTTTAGCTTGTTATTTCTGTTTTTATTTGTTTTCAATTGTGTAATGAGGCTAAATGGACAAGATGTTTAGAAGAAATAATATGCTCTTAAACAAAGTTCTTCTGTGTTATATTGAGACAATTGAATTTTGAGCTGATATAATACATCATTATTATTTACATGAATCATTTTCACACTATCCTCTCACTTTTTTTGAAATCACCACACTATTCTCTTGAACAGCTTGTAGCCAGATAAGATAGCGCAGGACTGAACAACGAGGAAGGACACGAACGACATGCTGGCAGATATAACGGCTGCTTTCCAGAGCGCTTTGCTGCTATCAATCTGCTGGATGCTCACCACAGCTACAGAAGAGGATGAAATCAGGAGGTAACCTACAATCTAATGTATGATTTCAGGTTATGAATTCTCTAATTAGCTTAACCACACTTGTATAAAATAACTAGGAAAAGAATGAAACAACACTAATAACCTGATCAAAGATGAAGCTTAGGTAATCAGAGGTCTTTTCTGCTATCCAAAATCCCCTGTATGCAATATCCCAGATGCCTTTGAAGAGTTGATAGGCTGAGTAAATGAAGGCTGATATGTTCACTATCAAAAGATACCTAATCGCAGATCATCATTAGAAACTACCTCGGTCTTTCTGTTAGAAGCTTTCATGGAAATGAAAACTTACGTAAACGTTTGGTAATCCTGGAACTTGGGATCTGCTCCTCTTTTCTTGTTCTTTGATGAAGGTGAATTTAGGGACATAGCTGAGACAAAAGAAAGAAGCAGAGCCATCAACCGGAGGACTATGTTCAAGACTTGCACCGGTGGTGGTCTTGAGCTCCACCTCGTCGATGCAACTGAGTATGAGAATGGTGAGGGCGTTGGCAAAGGCGGCGCAAATGGAGAGCTGGATGATAGGGGGGATACACTAGCCATCTCTCTGTGAATATAGAAACCGGCATACAATTTCCCTTGAATATAGGAGGACTAAGACCATAGGAATATGTTAAGTTTCAAGTTGCATTTAAAGAAGCTTAAACAAAGACTGCATTAGGGATAAGTCAACAAGATTATGGCAAGGTTTGGTTAGGATAACTAATATTATAGAAGGCAGGTGAAGTAGAACAAAACCTATGTTGTATATAACCTTATGTTTGCATTTCACTCAATCCCAAGTCTCAGTTATGTTGGATTGAAATTTGGTTAGCAAAAATGCGCCAAAATTTTAAAAACAACTGTAAAGAAAAGTGTGACGACGTTAGAAACTTCGTTCACAGGTAAGAAAAAAAATCAGGAGTACATCAATTTGTGAAAACAATTCCCAACTTTTCAGAACTAATAACACCGTAGCAACAATTGGAACAAGTCTTAAGAAGACTACATAAGAGATCACATTTGATTTGAGACGATTATTATTACTAGTAAATGCAGAGTCCAGTTATCTAATGTTAACATCATGGCTTGAATCAAGGCTTTCCCTGGTATCCCCACGGGTTCTGGCTTGCCCACTTCCACTGGTCTCTACACATGTCTTCGATGTTGTACTTTGCCCTAAATCAACACAAAACAAAACGCATCACATCGTTATACCTACCCAAAGGCGATAAACATTATACAACTGTCAGTTTGTTAAGAGAACTTACTTCCAACCGAGCTCTTTCTCAGCTTTGTCGGTCGATGCATATACCTCAGTGGCATCACCTGATCTCCTCGAACACAGTTTGATAGGGATATCCTGAAGGCAAAATAGTTAGAACACAGTTGTAACGATATGTTTGTTTTTCTGAAAGATGATAGATTTCGAACCTTTCCAGAGGCCTTCTTGAAAGCAGAAATCATTTCAAGAACAGATGTACCACGTCCAGTTCCCAAGTTGTAAGCACGACAGCCTAATATGAAATGATTCAGGGTAAGAATGCTTACACAAACATTAACAAACTTGTATTTTATGGAACCTCTAATAATACTAACCTGTATAATCAGGATTGAAAAGCTTCTGCATTGCAGCAACGTGCCCGTCAGCCAAATCCATAACATGGATGTAATCCCTTATCTATGACCACCAAAATATTTGTTAGCCTAGGAATTCAAACAGTGAGTTTGGATCAAGTAAATATGACACTGTTCTTCGAGTAACTTACTGCAGTCCCATCGGGTGTGGGATAATCATGACCATACACGTTTAGCTCGGGCAATCGACCAACAGCTACTCGTTCAATGTAAGGCATGAGATTATTAGGGATGCCCTTAGGATCTTCTCCAAGCCTACCACTCTCATGAGCCCCAACAGGGTTAAAATACCTCAATAAGATGATTTTCAATTCTTTATCAGACCTTTGAAGATCACCAGCAATTTCTTCGAGCCACAGCTAGTAACACAGAAAGATCAATAGGAAGGTAAGCCAAAACCAGAGGCAAGATGCTTCAAATATACAAAAGTGTGAGTATACCTTAGTTCGGCCGTATGGATTCATGGCCTTCAAGTCAAAATCTTCAACACATGGGATCATTTCAGGTTGTCCATAAACAGTTGCAGATGAAGAAAACACCAACTAAACACCAGCAAGAAAATTATAATAAGAAGTTGGTCCAGTGTCAAATCAAATGTACCAAATTTCAGAAACTAAGCTGACAATTTTCATGAAAATACAAATTTCAACTCTTTTTTTTTTTTTTTGAATACAACACAAAAATTTCCATCCAACAAGCTACAACTGCAAACTATATGGATCACATGTCACCATACAAATGCAAAACCACTCATTTCAGAAGGAGAGATGATACCTTCTTACAGTTATACTTGCGCATGGTCTTGTATAAGGTGATTGATCCAACCAAATTGTTGTCGAAATAGAGGAGAGGACGTTCCACACTCTCACCAACAGCTTTCAGCCCAGCAAAGTGAATCACAGCAGAAATCCTTAAAACCAATAATCATCAGAACACACACACACACACACATACACAACCAAATCAAATTACAGAAACACACACACAAACTACCTACTTGTTTTGAGAGAAAATCTTCTCCAAATCCTCCTTTTCCCTTATATCCCCCTGCAAACATCACCAAATTCAAACCAAGAACAGGGCCTCAACACACTATTTCACTGAGCTAAAAGATCAAAACACTCAATATTACCAGGTGAAAATCAAGATTCTTGGACAGCTGTGGCCCAGCCAACTGCCTGACTCGAAGGACAGCCTCTTCCACGGAGTTGTCGAAGTTGTCGATGATGGAGACCTTGAACCCCTGCTTCAGAAGCTGCAGAACAGTGTGAGTTCCGATGAAACCAGCACCGCCGGTCACCAGAACCCTCTCTTCCAAATCCACAACCGCCATTTTTTCTGTCACAATTCAGAAACCTCTGGAGCTTGATGGAATCAAGAAGAACAAGAAAGGTGGGATTTTTATATTTCTAGAGTATAGTATTCTTGCGGTGATATAATAATAGCAATATATAATGATGGTTTGAGAGAATTTGAGCAAACCAAGAAGACTTGACAAGAAACAATTCTTGAGGATCTGGTATATTTATACTGCAAAAGGATTAATCTTTTGAGGGACCATGTTTTTAAAGGCAAACGGCGGGTGGGTTTGGGTTTGGCGCGCAGTACACGTAGTGACTCGGCGAGTGCGTGTAAATGGTGAATTTTGGATAAGAAGTCAAAATAGCCATTAATGGGAGCTTCAAAATTTGAAGCAATATGGGATTGATATCGTTCCAAATTGGTTGCCAGACTTTCTCGTTGTGAAACCCTTGGATTTCGTAGGGTGATATGCAATCTATGTTAATAAAAACTGAAATTATCGAACTGAGTTAAATCCAACAAACAAAATAAGGTTAAAAAGGAGAGTTTTCCATATCATACACGGTGCAAATTGAGTAAATGTTGACCTTTGACCAATCTAATTCATTAGAGTTATGATACGTTTTCCTTAAGTTATCCAAACTTATCTAAACAAATAGTTTATTAAACTAAACTCATCTAAACTAAAGATAAGATTATCTAAACTCAAAAATATTTATCTAAACTCAAAAAAAATTCAGATAAATAGATAAGTTATTTATCTAAACTTATATGCTCAGTTATTGTAGCCACTAAGACTCTTATTTGGTCTTATGTGTATTATGTTCTGTTTTTTATTTCGGTTGAGGAGCCATGAATAATCCTCCTATCTCTGATGGTTTTAGCTTAAAAAACAATTTTAGTTTTAAAAAATAATGGAATAAATAAAAGTCCAAGAATTCCTTTATATTTTCAACTTTAATGCATGCATCGTCACTTGATAAAACGGCGGTACCACACCAGTGGTTCAGCGTATTATTGACTTGGATGTATTTGGCATTCATAACTAATTAATTAATTAATTGGGCAGCTTAGCTAGCACATCCTACATTATCATATCTTTCTGGATTTTGTATAATCACGTGACATTGTTCTTGAATAATATACTTATCTTTGTTTCTATCTAACGTAGCTTTGTATAATCAAAACTCAATTTATGTATATACCACACATTGTGTTGTTTGAACATTTTTACCAACGATCATACTATTTTATGTGATATTGTTCAATAAATTATAATATATCAATTTTTAGTTCCCGAGGCAGACCTAATTTTTTTGAGTAGTCAACAAATGCATAATGTATAATATTTATATGGCATGGAAGAAATGATATCATCATCAACCCTTAGCCGAAATGGATTCCCTTCCGATTGTCTTTACACAAACGTCACTCTCAACCTAAGCTAGCAACAAATTCGTCCATCTGTGATAAAGATTGGCATCATTTGTTTATTTTAAGGTTTTCTTATATTTGTATAAAAATTCCCATTTTCCAATATTTTGGATGTAGATAGATAAGGGTATTAAATTATATGGATCTCAGGCTTCCATCCTAAAACCAATTGGCAATAGGTGGTGTCACCTTCGACCTTTATATATTAGTTATTAGGCTCGTACGCTACCGATCCTTATATATTAGTTATTAGGCTCGTACGGTACCGATGTGGGATATCTTAACACGCCCCCTCACGTGCAAACGTGGAAATAATCCACAACCCATATCGGGTCATATTAAGGCCAAAGTAATGGGGCACTCCACCGGTTTTAAGGGAGGATAATACTCCACCGGTTAAATTAAAGGAGATACCACCGGCCCATAGGGGATCCACACACCGGCCCAGTTAACCCATTAGGGCCCAGGTCCAAATTGAACCCGCACTGATACCATATTAAATTATATGGATCTCAGGCTTCCATCCTAAAACCAATTGGCAATAGGTGGTGTCACCTTCGACCTTTATATATTAGTTATTAGGCTCGTACGCTACCGATCCTTATATATTAGTTATTAGGCTCGTACGGTACCGATGTGGGATATCTTAACAAAGGGTAATGTACGTTTCTTTGTCACGTTTCACGAGGGAAAATTATTAGAATTTGTTAGGATATACTAAGATTTTGTCCCCATCAAATTATCAATATGAATCACAAGTTGTTGGTGATCCAAGATTCTATCTCTTTCTTCGAAAATTCAAAACAAAGTTCTATAATCTCCAACGCACGGATCATATCCATCGTAAATTGGGGAAATATTTTTTTAGTGAGAAGGGTTTGTGAATTGGGGTGGATTTTGGAGAAAGAATCATGTAGTTTCGTGGATGTTTCAATACCGCCCCCAAAATCACTTGTTTACTTCTTTTTTTTTTTTACCCAAAATTTATATTAAGTCTTGCCTCATATAAATATTGTGTAGACATTTATATTCATATATAATTATAATGTTTTATATTCAGTATGATACTTTGTACAAATTTTAATCAATCGAGAAATAATTTGTAAGTGGCCATATCTTTTTATATGATTTTACTAAATATTAAAGAATTCGCTATCAGTAACCAGTTAATTATCCAACACTTAAATATAATCAATTAATTAAAGTTATCATCCGCAAGCAACCAATTATACAAATATTACGTCCTTAATAAAAAAAATCATATTAATTAAAGGTCTCATGTTTGGGAAATTTGAAATATAGTAAGAGGTAGTCTTCCATGAAAATCGCCTGATGTTTCTCGATAAATTGTTGATCTTACCCAAATTATCAGGCCACCTCAAGCAATTTATGGTAACCTCAAGCGATTTATGGTAAGTTAACCTTATAGTATGTGACTTTGTATATGGGTAAAAATGTCCTTTTAGATAACAGAATCATTCTGCTCTTTCAAAATCGTTCATCCGATTAGTGTTTTGAAGAACTTTTTGTACCCATGCAAACAAATTCTTTCATAATGCTTGGTTATCAAAATCAGCAATTTTAAGATTAGAAAAAATTAATTCACCAAACATGTTCCAATAATACAGAATGTATTCACATCAAATGTACGGCAAGGCCAAGTTTTTTACATCGGGGGATCACCCAAATTTCCAACTCTTTGGAATTATTACTCATCGAGTGCCCCTATCACAGCCCTTTAAAAATGACAGAAACAAGATGAAAGAAGTCATCTCTTGCCTCTTGCACATTGTAAACTCAACCAAGTTCTCACTCGCCATCGCCAATTTTACAGCTGAATGCTTGATCTGCCAAAAAATATACGAAAACTTGTAACCGAAGAACCCTGGGAAAAATGCAGAATGCATCAGAAAAAAGAAGTACATCACTCACCAGGGAAATTGTTTTATGGAGTTGATCAAGATCTAGCTAGTTTCCTTCATTGTTAGTTCCCGATGGTGAAGACCCGACGGCAGCAGATTCCAGTTCCTCTTCACCTGCGTATTCCAGGCGCCTTTCAATAGATCTTTCAGACTTTGGAGAGCTAGAACCCGAATAGGCCATCATTCTCACCAGGCCATTGCTGCCAGCATCTTTGCTCTCCGATGGAAAGATTTTCCTTCTGATGATGGAGGGAGTATTCTTGTAGGTCATGGCTGAGTTCCTCAACACAGACTCTGGAGTGCTAGTATTACAAAACGCGGTTGAAACTCGGCTAATGGGAGTGGAGTACACATGATTATTTACACCATTTTCGGTTGTTTCAAAAATTTTACTCTTCTTGTAAGCCGGAACACTGTCCTCCATGAATCCAGGACTAGACAAGCTTAAAAAATTTGCATCTGGAGAACCATCCAGTTTCAGGCTTGCAATGCCTGTAGGAGCATCCCGGGCCCTTTTAGGCGTTGCATATGTCCTCTCCGAGTTCATAGGAGAGAGAGCACTCAAAAGAGTGAAACCATGACTCATATTAAGATGATTGTTGAAAGAGGATAAATCTTCCTTCACCAGAACACGATCTGTGTCCACATTTGAGGGCACAATTTCTTTTCCCCAAATTTTGAAACCACCAAGCGAGTTTATCAGTTTCCTTTCTCCTGTGTTTGGAGATTTGAAATCCCCTGGAAATTGTGGCTTTGACTCCAAATAATCCCCTTGAAATTTACCACTGCCAAGAGCTAACTCTGTTGAACAATTAGCTTCAGAATTTGACCAAAAGGTCATTACAGAGCGGCTGCGTGAGTTCGGATCCAACTTTTTCTTCACCGAGCAATTCCAGTGATTTTTAATGGCATTATCAGTCCTGCATTTGTAGCTTTGAACATCAGAAAACAGGCATATAGCACTGGTTTTTCTAATCCAGTGTTAGTTGTTTAACGAAAACATAACACAAATATAACGTTTGTTTGAACTTCACAGATTTTCTGTATGATAAGATGGAACAATTAATTCAGCTCAAAAAGGCACTTTATAACACAGCTGACTCGGATATATAGCTCAAAGACACTCGAACATTTCAGAACAATTCCACATCTATTTGTACTCAGATAATTCAGACTTGAACATCAAAGACTCAGGTGGTAATCTAAAATCACAGTAAACAACAGTGCAGCATGTAATGGCCTGTCCATGGATACCATACAGGTAACAAAATCATATAAACAAGACTGAGTTGTGCAAAATTTCTGACAAGATGAAATGGATGGAAGTTTCAGTGAACAGTATACCTTCCAGGAAGAAATCTGGCAATTTCAGCCCACTTATTTCCATATAATTGGTGATAATGACATAGGAGTGAATCTTCCTCTTCACTCCAAGACTCCTTATTAATAGCAGGATCCAGATGGTTGTGCCACCTGAAAGTTATCGCGAAGCAAACATGAGTCTTTACTGAATGATCTTAGAATGGTATTTGGAAGACAAAAAACACATCACTCTGCTAGGTATTAGTCAATCATCTAACATGACATTTCACTTCATTATGGAATGTCAAATGAAAGTAAGTGGGGGAAGATACCAAAAACTAGGTCACAAACCTTTCCCTGCACTGCTTTCCAATTCGACCGGGCAAAGATTTTGCAATAACAGACCACCTTTTTGTGCCATATCTCTCAACTAACTCCATGATACGTCCATCCTCCTGCACAATAAGATAAGAAACATAATGATTTATTGTTCAGTAGCTTTATATCTTCTTAGCAATGCTTTGGATTTCATCAAACAAAAAGCATAATCTTATCTAACACACCTCCGGTGTCCAAGGACCTTTGACAAGTTCAGGGTTTAGAACCTTTTGCCATCGATGCAGGCACTGCACATCTGTCCTGCCCGGCATGCATTCAGCTGTGCAAGGAGAGCAGTTGCATCATCAATTCAAAAATGCCACATAATCTTTAAACAGTGAAAATTGGTTGTCCATCTTTTTCTATCATTTTACAGTGCATGAAATAATATTTAGAGACATCATGAATAATTTCCCAAGTGAGAAATGATCAGAAAGAGGTCAGGGATTCAGTGCAGCATATAGTACCATGGAATAGGCACTCTTAATTGAGGATACATCATGATTATTTAACATGATGTCCTACTTACCTATTTTCTTCCAATTCCTTCCCTTGTGCTTCTTCACGGCTTCAGCAAGCATATTATCCTATCACAAGTACCCAAAATAGAGGTAAGCATCATGCTGCAATGGGTTGGAAAACACAATGGAAATTTATGCATACAATATGAGAAAGTTTCCAAGTGAATTTTACATGTTCTCTCCATGCAAACCATGCCAAATTGTAAACAAAAGAAGCAACAATCTTCACAAATAACTAAACTTGGTACTACTCTATGGTTTTATTTTTTTCTGCAGAATCACATCCCGTGGAGTCAAATTAGAACAGAATCGGGGATTCTAATAAAAACTTCATCACATGCATCAGATTAGTGGATGATTAGAAAACATTGCAAGGTTAGGAAGGCAAATTCAAAAAATTGCAACAACTGACCTCTATATCTGTCCAGCCTGCTTGCGAAGATCGTCGATTTGGGCAGGTGCTTATCCTAGTGGTCATACTACAACAAAACATCTTAATCAAAAGCCACACTAGCAAAAATCATCTGATAAAGAGCTTACTAACACACAAAATGTGAGCATGCAGATACTGCAAACAACTATTCAACCAAGATTTAACCAGTCAACAAAAGAAACTACCAAACTTATAAGCGAAAAACAGCCTGAAGAGCATCGCAATCTCATAAGAACTAAAATCATTTTACATATATGAACCAGGGATGATTGTTGGAATTTAGATTTTAAAAACTAGAAGATAAATGGCATACAGATGAACATTAACACCCAAACAGCAATGCCTCCAGAGGCAATAAACACCTACCTTGAATCAAATGAAGAGTTCATGAAATCCAGCGAGCGGGTGACTTCAACCATCATCTCTCCTCACCGAAGAAACCTAACATGCTGCAAAAGAGCAGAATCCATAAACACAACAACCATCTCAAGAGTAAACGGAAACAATAAACAATTTCATCGATAAAAAAGCAAACTTTCAGAAACATTCCCTCCTCTGCTCATAAAAAATCATCTATAAACGAAACCAAAATCATCGAGCGGAGAAAAAGCTCCAATCTTTTCAGGGGGAAACTCAAATCCGCGGGAATCTAACAGAATCGCGACAATGCATTACCAAAATCAACAATCGCAAAAAACAGTCAAATCGGAGAATCAATCTGGAGATATTAACAGAAGAAAGGGAAAGATCGACCGTTTTCCCCCCTCCTCGCGTAACCGCCGCGCTCATGCAGAGCCCGGCGAGAGGGAAACGGTAGGGTTTCGAGAAGTTGAAACGAAGGGAGAAGAAAACGAGAGAGATATTGGGGGCGGAGAATAGCGGGAAACTCACAGAGTGGCGAAGCAGGAGCAGAGGAGAGGAGTCCAGTGTGGAGTACGCCACTGGACTCTCAGGTATTTATAGTCATCGACTTGTAACTGTTCACTGCGTGACTGCGTTTTTTTTTATTTGGGGCTGGTTTTTTTAAAGTTTGGACCGTTTAAACTGACACAGTCCTTTTTTTATGTGTTTATTTTTGTTTTCGTTATTAAGTGCCGATCGACCCTTGGTATTTTTTTTCTCTTAATTGTAATTCGCAGTTAACTTATCTGAATTGATCTGATTTAAATAAAAATATAATGTATTGAACAAAAGTAAACTACAATTAAATAAGGAAAATTTTCAATTAAGGGGCGTTGGACAAATCTAAATTATTATAAAAGGTGTGATATATCCCTTATATTTATTGTTAAGAACGATATGTCTACTCTTTATTTTAATAAGAAAGGGCATTTATACCCCTCATCTCCCTTAAAAAAAATCAAATTTTAAATTAATAGGCAATATTCTCTTAAAGTTATCTATAAATTAGTCCGTTCTCTTCAAATCAGTTTAGTTTGATTTGACTGAATTCAGTTTAGTAAAAATAAAAATAATTGAACACATTTTTATTAGTTCAGTTCTCTTAAGCTTAAGAGTTATGTAATTTAGGGTAATTTAGTTATGCTGATTATTATTTTAATAAATTATTTTTCACTTTAATTCAGTTGTGTTTAGTTCAATATTTCAGCTCAGTTCAATTCCTTTGATTTTGTTCTCATTAATTTAATTAGTTCAATAAAGTTGACTAAATTAAGTTCATTTTAGCAAAAATAAATTTGATTAACGAGAATAAAATTAAAGGAAATGTACGCGATTGAATTGAATTGAACTAAATTAAAGTGAAAATTAATGTATTGAAAAAACAATCACCGTGAATGAAATAACCTAAATTTATCCAATCAATTTTTATTGAACTACATTTACATGGAGATTATGTCATTGGTTACTCCATGTAAACTGACAAAATCAATATAAAAATTCAAAATCCAAATAACATTACTAAATTATGTTTTAACTTGACAAAATTCATATTACATTACTAAATTTTTTTAAACTGAAAAAATCAATATAAAGTCATACTTTAGAATGTCAAATTGGCAAAATTCATGTAAAATTCAAGTGGTCGTTCACTCTTTTTTATGCCACCATTCATAATGATGGGAGCAGAAACAGAGGAGTAAATTATAATGTTTTGATCTTATAAAAATGAAAATCAGCCTAAATTTCACTAAAAATTCAGTTTACAATTCCAAAGACTCCATTAAGTCAACTTTAGAATTTATTGAATACCATCGATAATGGGTGCTTCACCAATTCAGTACTTTGACAAGTTTGATTTCAAAATATGTAGTAGGTCTGTTTTCAAAAACAAAAAAGTTCATAGGTCTTTTCCGTAAGAAATAAAAAGGTTTAAGGACTTAATTGCAAGTGATGAGGTTTAAGGCTTTTAGCACATCCTAAAATGAAAAATTGCAGTTTTACACTTTCGTTGTTTTCCTCTCACCAAATACCATTTGCTGTTTGTTGTTTATATGGTTGACGTTGAAACGGCAGTAGACAATACATCAATACTATTTGGCACAGAAATTGAGCTACGATCTTATCTACAACCATACATTGATGAAATATGGAAGTTATGGCTCGGGTAATTAACATTGGGAGGGTTTCTTGTAACATCCACAAAATGTTTTTTATGGTCAGAGTAGAGAAGAAAATGAAAAGTTGACCGCGTAATAATTAGTTTTAGATTACTTAGGAAAAAAACTCTTCATGGTGTGGGGTTTATCTTATTAGATAATTATTTTAAATCAAAAATTAAAAACCAATTTATGTATAATGAAATTCTCGGCAAGGTCAAATAAGAAAAATTATTGACACCACCTCATCATAACTCACTATCACCTCATCAAATCTCGACGCCACCTCATCAAACTTCTTTGCTAGTTCATCAAACATGTCACCTCATCAAAAACTCTGTGTTAGTTCATCAAAACTCACAAAAAAAAAGGTTTATTTGGTCCTGTTTCTTGGGTGAGGCTGCCTCACCAAAGAATTATCTTGTTTTATTAAAAAAAAACTCAAATTCGAGTAGGTAAGAACTCGAATTATTATTATTATTTCAAATTTTATATTAACAAAATACTAATAATTTATAAAATTATAGTTTATACTAATAGAAAATTAAATTTTAATTTTACTAAAATTATACTTATAATATAGTTTGAATAATTAAAATATTAATATAATATAATATGATATTTAAAGCTAATTCGATGGTGAGTAAGAGTTAAGAGGAAAATGTAAAATTAATATGATATCTTTATAGTTGAGCATACCGAGTTTATGGGAAAATCAAGAAAAACCGGATAGTTAGGTACACATCCGTTCCCGATGTGTTTTATGGGGAGAGGGAGAGATTAATTAAACACGCATTCTGAGAATATCTCGTTGATCATAAATATGGGGAATATTTGTGTTCACGGAAGGTCGGTGGTTACCGTTATTTTGGAAGGTGAGCGTTTTTCAGGGTTTAGGTTTGTCGTTATGCATAATATTGTTTGATAATGTTCTAAACATTAATTATCACGCCATTAATGATGACGATCTATGGATCTTAAACCATCTAGGTTTCTCATTACACGAGTACTACGAGGGTTAGCTAGACGATGTTAAAATATTATTAAACATTTTTAATCTATACACCTATATGACTATATATATATTTTGGTGTGTGACTCTCATATCAACAATTATATAAAATTATTGATCAAACAACAAAATTAAAATTCCAGCGGTATATGATTGAGCTCAAATTTATTAAAACAATGACATATCAAATATAATTATATTAAGTATTGAGTAGCTTTTGAATTGATTGATATGTTAAATTTAATTTTATGAATTATAATTTAAGAGATAGTCCCTTATAACTTACTCCCTCCTCCGTCCCCAAATAAGTGTCTTCCCTGAAATAGTATTTTTTTCCCATCATGAGAATTCTAACGATATCTTATGTAAATATACATTATTTATATATTATAAGTTATTAATGGTCAAATATAGTATGAAAATAATTGACGTGAAACCCTTACAGTATTTAAGATTACGACTAATACTTATACTTGCAAACATTTTCATTAAGTGTCTTTAATTAATTACCTCCTAATTCTTTTCACAACATACTGGTCAATGTCAGGTTTGGTCATCCATTTTTCTCTGAAGTAGCTTTGCAGACATAAATCATGCTGTCCATATCAAGCATTCTTTGTGCTTTCACTTATAGTCCACTCTTTTATGTCCGTGTTCCGGTGGAAAATCTGCATCGGATAATAAAATGTATGCACTCAAAATTTAGGGACAATCTTGCAAAAACTATTTTGTTTTGAATCTTTGTACTATGGAGAACTAAGGTTGTTGAGATATTCTATCTTTTTAAATAAAAGTACTTTAGAATGATCATATGATTTTTTTTATTTTTTTATATTTTCATGTAAGATTATGTTCATATTTCGGGCACGTTAATATTTGATTAAATTGTGTGATGAAAACAATTTGGAATATATTTGGAATAATTTAATGATATGGGATGTTTGATGTGTATTATAATAGGTTGTCCATATTTACCTAAATACAAAAATTTTAAAAATGAATCTAAAGCAAGTAGTAGAAAATAGATTAAGTAGTGATAGACAATTCCAATTCTATGTAAAAAAATTTAATCATCCAAACACAAGAATTCGCATTACAATTCAATTCTTAAGCAATTCTTTTGATTATCCAAACACTAGAATTCACTATAAATTGTAACACCAATTCTTAATTTCAATTCTATTGAATTTGAATACCAATCCCGGTTCTAGCAAAACATACCCTAAAACTACTATAAAACTACACAGCAGAGTACACTTTCTATATGGATTTGATTTCTTCTAAAAATTTCCAACTTGCTCATATATTTTTCGCATTTGTTTTGTTTCTATATTTTAAACAACTTATTTTAATTTTCTAAATTTAACTTGCCTTTATGCCCTACATCGGACATGATCGATATATGTTTCGGAGTGAAAAGGATGGAGATTGATGATGAGAGTGGAAACTTTCCAACAAAATAAAATATTTATGAAAGTTGTGATTAGTAATCATAACATGGATGGATCATATTAGAAATAATTTTCAATATTCTGCTTAAACTTTTGTCCTCATGGGCGGCATTGCTAGCTAGCAACTTTATTGGTCATCGTAATTATGTTGCGATCTTTTCACTGTTTTGGTTCTTTTGAATTTTCTGCACTAAAATTTTAGCTATTTTCACAATCATAAACTATAGCTTGATCTCAGAAAACTAACTATTTTCTTATCCCCTAAACTTGAAATTTCATACACATGTAATAAATAAACAGAACTATTATATTTAAATTAACTGATTTCCTTTTTTTTCCACGCGCTCCATATTAACGAAGAAAATGGCACATTCAAATTCTGTTACGGTTTAGACTTTTTTGTTATTTGTTTTTAACCACACCCCAGATATAACCTTGCAAACTTTACTGTTTATATTTTGTTTTAGAAAGCTACTTTTCCACACAATCAATCTCTTGTGTAAATTTATATTAAAATTTATACACGTCATTATAATTGACTTTGATTTTATGTTATTAGTGGAATTTCTTTATGTACCTATCAATTAATTCTTGTTTACCACAAATTGGGTTACTTTAACCATTTCAAGAAGCCGCCACTCCCCTATATAAACCAGACTGCAGCACAATCAAATGAACAAAAAGAAAAACACCATGAAAACCCTTCATTTTCTCTGCATTATTTCCTTCTTCCAGCTGGCTTTCAGATCCAGCCATGCAGCTACGTTCGACATCCGCAACAACTGTCCGTACACTGTTTGGGCCGGAGCAGTTCCCGGCGGTGGCCGCAGGCTCGACCCGGGCCAGTCGTGGAGCCTGTTTGTCAACCCGGGAACGGCCGGAGCCCGCATTTGGCCGCGGACCAACTGCAACTTCGACGGCAGCGGCCGCGGCCACTGCCAGACCGGCGACTGCGGCGGGGTCCTCCAGTGCACCGGCTACGGCCAGCCGCCGAACACTCTAGCGGAGTACGCGCTAAACCAGTTCAGCAACCTCGACTTCTTCGACATCTCCCTGGTCGACGGGTTCAACGTGCCGATGGACTTCAGCCCGAACTCCGGCAGCTGCCGCCGCGGGATCCTCTGCACCGCCGACATCAACGGGCAGTGCCCCGGCCAGCTCAGGGCTCCCGGCGGCTGCAACAACCCTTGCACGGTGTTCAAGACTGATCAGTACTGCTGCAACTCCGGCAGCTGTGGGCCCACAGAATTTTCGAGGTTTTTCAAGACCCGGTGTCCGGATGCGTACAGCTACCCGAAAGATGACCCGACTAGCACCTTCACCTGCCCCGGAGGAACCAACTACAGAGTTGTCTTCTGTCCTCAGTCTCGATTGGATCAATTTGCAGAAGAAATTGAACAGATCCTCGATTAATAAGTAATATAGATCATGATCGTGATCAAGACTCAAGAGCAGTATGTTTTGGGTTTTATGTCGACTCAAAATCTGTATGAATACGTAATAAATCTGCCAAGTGATTAAGTATGTTATGTGTGAGTGTGACTTTGTTTTCTAATAAATTTGGGTGCGACGACTTTTATGGCTAGTGCGTGTTCGTCTTCTAGTGATTATCAGCTAGAAGAAAGCCATGGTTTGATAGAGATTATCATCTACTTTGCATTTTACCATATATAGTAAATGGTTAAAAAATATCTCATTTCTCTAGTAGAAACTATGAGATCAACTTCTACGATGTAAATATATCATGTTAAATTTGCTTATAAAATCATCTTCTTCATATACATGGTCTTTTAATTGTTTTTGCATGGTTATAAGTACGATAATTGATATTATGGCTATTTATATAACCTGACACAACTCGATCTTATTTCAATTTGGAACCACAATGCAACATAACAGAGTTTGAACGGAACAGTAGTAAAGTGTTATTCAGATAATAGAGAATTATATACTTTTAAAAATTTACTTAAATCTGATCTCAGTTTTTTTTATTTAAAATTTACTTAAAAAATTTACTTAAAATTTAAGTAGACAGAGAGAAACATAGTTTTTTTTTCTAAATCATACTATATGTTAAGGAATATTTTGCTGCTTACAAAACTATGAAGGAAAATTTGGTTACGTCAGCCTACGAGTGTACAATAGTAGTACTTACTTGAATTTTCCAACTAGTACTTGAATACAAGTTTTCCTATTCCTACATTGATATGGTGTTATTAAATTGACGTGTAAAAAAACATCGATTTCATTGCAAAATCCGATTCCAATTATGAAAAGAATTTCTTGATGGAAAACACGAAGTGTATAAATAGAGGTGCTCTAGGCCTTTTACCTTACAGCTTTATATTTTCTGAGTTTCTTTAGATTCTGAAATTTCTTTATACAATCAATGGCAACATGCATGGTGACTGACCAACCAAATCTTGGGTCGACCCGACCCGAGGAGGATCCCTACACCACCCTGAAACGCTTGGAGCGGGCGCTGGAGATGATCGAAATCCAGGATGACTACGTCAAGGAAGAGGTCCACAATCTCCGGCGAGAGCTCCTCCGCGCCAAGGAGGAGGTCAAGCGGATCCAGGCGGTGCCGCTCATCCTCGGCCAGTTCCACGAGATGATCGACGAGAACACCGGCATCGTGGGGTCCACCTGCGGCGTGAACTACCTCGTGCGGATCCTGAGCACGCTCGACCGCGAGCTGCTCAAGCCCTCCGCCACGGTGGCGCTGCACCGCCAATCGCAAGCCCTCGTCGACGTTCTGCCGCCGCATGCCGACTCGAAAATCTCGCTCCTCAGCCAGGCCGAGAGGCCCGACGTCACCTACGCCGACATCGGAGGATGCGACGTGCAGAAACAAGAAATCCGTGAGGCCGTCGAGTTGCCACTGACTCATCACGACTTGTACACGCAAATCGGAATCGACCCGCCGCGCGGCGTTCTGCTCTACGGCCCGCCGGGGACCGGGAAAACCATGCTGGCTAAGGCGGTGGCGCATCACACAACAGCCGCTTTCATCAGGGTCAACGGCTCGGAGTTTGTTCAGAAGTATCTAGGCGAGGGGCCGAGGATGGTCCGCGACGTGTTCCGTCTCGCGAAACAGAACGCGCCGGCGATCATTTTCATCGACGAGGTGGACGCCATAGCCACGGCGAGGTTTGATTCGCAGACCGGAAGTGACCGCGAGGTTCAGCGCATCCTGATGGAGATTCTGAACCAGATGGACGGCTTTGACCAGACCGTGAACGTGAAGGTGATCATGGCGACGAACCGAGCTGACACTTTGGACCCGGCGCTTCTCCGGCCGGGGAGGCTTGACCGGAAGATTGAGTTTCCGTTGCCGGATAGGCGACAGAAGCGGCTGATTTTCCAGGTGTGCACGGCGAACATGAACTTGAGCGACGAGGTTGACTTGGAGGACTATGTTTCACGGCCGGATAAAATAAGCGCTGCGGAGATAACCGCCATTTGCCAGGAAGCTGGACTGCAAGCGGTGCGCAAGAACCGCTACGTGATTCTGCCGAGGGACTTCGAGAAGGGATACAGAGCCAATGTCAAGAAGCCTGAATCCGACTTTGACTTCTACAAGTAGTTTAGGGACTCATAATTTTTTAATTGCATATGGTAGAATTGTATTTTTTATTAAAAATATATTTTCTCCGCCCCAAATTTGGCATTGCATAAATTTAATTTTGTTCATCGGCATGTGGAAATTTTGACTCGTGATGAATGTTTATAGAGATGTGAATGATTACCTAATAAGTAATAACCAATCTTTTGTTGGTTTATGTGCTAAATTCAATTCATATTTACTACCAAAGTGAGTAGAAACCTATAGGGTCACACACATAAGGATGGTTTACCAGGTTAAAATGATTAGGGTTAATTTATAAGATAAATTAATCTCATGGACTATTTGATAAGTAGGCATTAGGGTTCATACACTAGTGGCCCAAGCCCATTTATATGATATTATATATATTGTAGTTCAAGACTATTGGAAATAATGATCAGACACATTTAGACCTAGCCAGTCGCTCCAATAGTTAGTCAATCCTATCTGATAGGATCCTGGAAAGCAGTTCGTGTGGACTTGATAGAGGCCGGGCGCTTGTGCGGCTTGTGGTCAAATCACCTCGACACGGTCATCGTTCATGAGGCAATAGGTGATTGATTGTGGTTGGAAGCTTGTGTGAATTGAGTGTGGATTTGCATTGATTGACAGTGGATTTGCATCTCAAAGGTATGTGATCCGTCTCACAATGTGTATTTACATTATTCATAGATTTCAAAGTGATCTTGGAAATCAATCTGTTTATTCCGCTAATATATTTATCCGATAAATTATATTATGATTGATTAGTTCCTTACATCTTTAAATACCCAATCTTTCTTTACGAAAAGAAAACTGCAATTGGTAATGCAGACGTTTTTTGGTTCTTTTAGGATGAAACCATTTAATTACAGATTAATTTTGGGTGCACACTGTGTTTGGTTGTTGTCATCAAGGAAGTTACGGCGCACTTTTAATGCGTGTCGCTAGTCGACTAGTTTCTACGGCGCTTACGGCATTTTGTTAATATATTAAACTATAGATATATTTAGGATGTATATTTAAAAATTATACTGAAATATTTATCCTAATATTATAATTTAGAAAAAAAATAAGTTTAATTTTAATAGAGAAAGTCTTGGGTGAGACCTGTCCTTGTGGAGACCAAGAGCAGGAGAATGAGCATTTACTGATTCTGCTTGATCTTTTAGTCAGTTTGTTTGATCTTTCAATCAATGTCCTTGAGTATTTTTGTTTTGCCTTGATTTTTCAGTTAATTTGTTTTTTCGGTCAATTTTTTTGATCATTTCCTTGGTCAATTTCACCAACGACAAATTCAATCAAGGAAATCGGCGGGTTTAAAGCTCACCAACGACAAATTCAATCAATAGCAGTCTCATATAATCTTTGGTCTCATTTGAGACAGGTCTCAAATGAGAATTTTCCATTTTAATATAAATGAGAGTAAACTCGTTTCTAACATATTGACATATAAGATATTAGACCACAACTAATTGGTCTTTCTATTTAATTAGGTAAAATTTTAACTTTTTTAGTTTAAATATTTTAATTACTTTGAAAAATTCACCAAAACAACGTTGTCTAGATGTTTTTGTTAAAAAGCGCCATAGTTACGACGAACAATGAAAATTTTCCCCCGAGTAGCGTCCATTTGACGGGTCTCGGGCATGACTTCCGCGGTTGGCATATACAATTATTAGATTTGATGGATTAGATTGAAGATGAAGTAATTCGGTATTGTTTTACTTGCTTTGGTCTCTTTTCATGTAAAGAAAGATATCGTAGAATGTTATGTTGTATTGATACACAAAGCAAGGCTTTATAGCCAGTTACAAATAGGATCCCAAAAGGAAACGGTATCTCTCCTAACCTATCTTAATCAATCAGATATACACAATATATTCACAAAATATCCTAACACTCCTCCTCAAGTTGGAGCATGAAGATCAAGAATGCCCAACTTGCCAAGTAAAGTCTGAAACTGATGTCTGCCAAGAGCCTTAGTAAAAATGTCAGCAGGTTGATCATGTGTACGAATATGATAAGTAGCAATTGCCCTTGACTGAACAAGATCACGAACAAAGTGACAGTCCACCTCAATATGCTTAGTTCTCTCATGAAATACTGGATTCGCCGCAATATGATTAGCAGCTTGACTGTCGCAGAAAAGCCGCATAGGAGGACGGTGCTCAATACCCAATGAGGATAAGAATGACCGAAGCCATAGTAGCTCACAACAAACCGCAGCCATAGCCCGGTATTCAGCTTCAGCAGACGAACGAGAAACAGTCGGTTGCTTCTTCGTTTTCCATGAAACTGGAGAGTCTCCTAACATCACAAAATATCCTGACAAAGACCGGCGTGTAATAGGACAAGCTGCCCAATCCGAGTCACAGTAAGCCGTCAACTGCAAGGAGCTGCGAGCCGACAAGAACAAACCCTGACCAGGATGACTCTTTAGGTAATGAAGAACTCGCAAAGCAGCATGCCAATGGGGAACGCATGGCGCCTTCATAAACTGAGCCAAAGTATGAACCGCATAACAAAGCTCAGGACGAGTAATGGTCAAGTAGATGAGACGACCGACCAGCCGCCTATACTGCTCAGGATCGTCGTACAAAGGTCCTTCAACACGAGCCAAATCATGATGTTGCTCCATAGGAAAATCTGTAGGCTTGGACGCCAACAAGCCTGTATCCGAAAGAATATCAAGGACATATTTTCGTTGAGATAAAAACATGCCATCAGTACTCCTAGCAATCTCAATCCCAAGAAAGTATTTCAAGGGACCGAGATCCTTCATATGAAAGCACGAACTCAGATACGTCTTGAACTCAGTCAACAAAGTCTTGGAGCTACCAGCAATAATCAAGTCATCCACATAAACAAGAACATGTAGGGAAAGGGCACCACGAACATAGGTAAAGAGGGAATAGTCAGCCTTACTCTGAACAAAGCCAAAAGCTCGTAAGGCTGAAGTCAGCTTTGCGAACCAGTTACGAGGAGCCTGCCGCAGACCATACAAGAACGCCGTGTTTGCGCTCCACTCTACCATTTTGTTGAGGCGTGTACACACATGTAGTCTCGAAAAGGATACCATTCTCTTCAAAGTAGGACTGCAAAGGCAGAAATTCAGTGCCATTGTCTGCACGAACACGGCGAACTTGTCGACTAAACTGTGTATTAACTAATGCAAAAAATTTCTTAATCATAGAAGCTACGTCGGATTTTGCAACAAGCAAATTAACCCAGACAGCTCTAGAAAAATCATCAACTATAGTCAAAAAATAAGTAGCACCACTAGTAGAAGGATGGCTATAAGGCCCCCAAACATCACAATGTATCAATTCAAAACAATCACTTGCTCGAAAAGAGCTTTCAGGAAAACTATGTCTTATTTGCTTTGCTCTAAAACAGACAGAACAGGGAGCACTATTTTTATTTGAACTACTAGGAAAAAGAGAAGACAAAACCGTTGAGGATGGATGTCCAAAACGTTGATGCCAAATGCTGGAAGACGAAGCAGGAACGGCGGCGGCTCGACTCGGCTCCAACGGCGGCGGACGGAAGTTAGAACCATCATCCAACGTACGAAGCCAATGAACCCCACCATACTGCTCACCCACGCCAATCACTATCTTCGAACTGACTTTCTGTAAAATGCAATAATTTTCAGTGAGCAAAGCAAGACATTTTAAAGAGCCTAACAATCTAGAACAAGATAATAGATTGCAACGTAATTCCGGTATATAAAGCACATGAGGTAAAGTAATTCCTCCAAAAGTAATAGTTCCATATTCACAGGCAGTAGAAATAGACCCATCAGGTAAAACAACGTCAACAGTATGATCAGTAGTAATAATATCAGAAAGAGCACCCTTAGCACCAGTCATGTGATAGGAAGCCCCCGAATCAAGTATCCATGGTAGAACAAGCTTACCTGGCATATTGCCAGTAGGATTATGCATTTTAGTAAGAAGGTTTAGAGCGGTACGCCACTGCTCATCGGTCAAAGCAGAACCGATGTCCGAACGGTCGAAGCCAGGCGAGGAGGCGGTGGCAAAACCCGGTGGTGGAGGGACAGCAGCCAGAGCGGCGGCCGATCCAGCAAAAGGCGTTCCAGGAGGAAGGCGGCGAGGCGCGACTGGAGCAGGAGCAGGTTGTTGAGAGCCCTTTGGAGCCGCGGCTGAAGGTGGCACAGATCCACGGAGCTCGTGAAACCAATCAGGAAATCCGATAAGCTTGAAACAGGTCGCCTTGTCATGCCCTTTGCCGCGGCAATGAGTACAAAACAGATCCTTGCGATCGCGACGGTCAGGAACACTGGAATTGCTTGCAGCAGGAGAACGACGAGCGGCTGGAGCAGCAAAAGCCATAGCATCGGTCGATGTGTTGGTGCGAAGCAGCAAGTTCTTATCCTCCTCCTGAACAGCAAGGGAGTGAACCTTAGCAAACGAAGGCAATGGATCCATAGCAATCACGGTGGAGATCAAATTGCCAAAGTTGTCGTCCAAACCGATGAGAAACTGGTGCACCATCTCTTGGTCACGATCAAGAAAAGCTAGAGTCGCAGCTTGACAGTGACAGAGTTGGCGACACGCAACACACGTGCAAACCCTAGGAGGGACAAGAGCATTGAAATCTCCATATAACTTCTTGAGTTTGCCGTAGTAGAGAGCAATAGATTGGCCATGTTGGCGACAGCTACCAATTTCACGGCGAAGTTGCAAGGTTTTGGGTATGTTTCCAGTAGAAAATCGTTCAGCCAAATCACACCATAGGTCACGAACAAGATCATATTGGGTGATGGAAGAGCGCAGATTGACATCGATGCTCATCATGATCCAGCAAACAAGCATCGAGTTAACAGCAAACCAGTCATCGTAATCTGGGTCATCAACTGGAGGGCACGGAATTGTTCCCTCAAGAAAACCAAGCTTATGCTTAGCCCGGAAAGCATTACGTATAGCAGTAGTCCACTCTCGGTAATTGTCACCCTTGAGAACGGCAGAACAGACGTTGCGATCAGTCTGATCCGACGGATGGATGAAAAATGGAGAGTTCGAAGGTCGATTAACCGGTGGAGGTGGATGATTACCGGCGGTCTGCAACATCAGTTGTTGAAGAAAGGCGGCGGCAGCATCACGGGCAGCGTCGGCGGCGGCATCACGGGCAGCGTCGGAACCATCATCTCCATGAATCGACATAGTGGTAGTATCAAGCGGAAGTCGACTGGCGGCGGCGGCGTAGAGCAGCTGGCAGCGGTCGGCGGCGGCTTGATAAAGTAGGGAAGATTATCGTAGGAATAAGTTGTAAGGTCTCAGGAAAGAAAAACTGATACCATGTAAAGAAAGATATCGTAGAATGTTATGTTGTATTGATACACAAAGCAAGGCTTTATAGCCAGTTACAAATAGAATCCCAAAAGGAAACGGTATCTCTCCTAACCTATCTTAATCAATCAGATATACACAATATATTCACAAAATATCCTAACATTTCAAGACTCCAAAGGCCACTAAACTTCCATTTTGTTTGCCTTTTTGGTAGTTTAAGTACTTTAAATTTCAGATCAATTTTTATCACCATATTGTGGGATGTGCATTTATATACGAAGTTTTTTCCTCTTCTGAGAATCATCTTATGTATTTTATTTGAAGCGATTAGAATGCATTTGTATGAAGTGCCTGCTTAAGAAAACTTCTCATTAGGAAAAATATTTTCAACATTACAATGCACATTTTTTAGTTATTGCAATGGACATTTAATGTGATTGAACTACACAATACACAATATTAGTTGCTAAAATACACATTTGAAGTAATTTGAATGCACAATACACATTATTAGTTACTAGAATGTACATTTAAAGTAATTTGAATGCACAATTTAAAGTCTTAATTGAAAATGCATATTGAAATAGTTTATTTAAATACAACATGCAAGTACAATATTAAACTACCAGTTATTGAAATGCATATTTTGAAGTAATTTTGATTGTATACTATTGAATTATTATTTTTGTAATGAACTTCTTGTAGTTTTAGACTATACAATTTACAGAAAATGCACTTCTAACATTAATAAAGTGCACAATTCAAAGAGTGAGTATGCACGTGCACATTAAAAAAATACTATGGTTGAATTAATAAATAAATAGAGAAGTAGAAAAAAGGAAAAGGAAGTTTTAAAATACACTACTAACACTAATAAAAAACTAATAAAATGTACAAATAAAAAAGTAAGTATGCACATTGCATAAAACATGTTAGGATAAATAATAAATAAATAAAAAGGTTAAAAACAATATTTTTAAAATGCACTTCTAACATTAATAAAATGCATAAATTAAAGAGTAAGTATGCACATTGCATAAAAACTAAAAAATAGAATAAATAAATAAAAAAGGTACAAATGTTCTTCAAAAATGAAAAAAAAGTACAAATGAATAATTTTAAAATGCACTTGTAACATTAATAAAGTGCACAATTAAAAGAGTTACTATGTACAATGCATTAAAAAAAATACTAAGCTTGAATGTATAAATAATTAGAGAAGTAAAAATATTAGCACTAAAAAAGATAATTTTAAATAATAATTTAGTTTAAGAGAAAAAAGGTAGTGGAAATAGAAAAGAAGATATTCAAATTAAATTTGAATGCGATTCTCTAGTTGGTTACCACTTACCAATAGATAAACATGATAATTTTCAAAATAAAATAAAATAAGACAAAGAGATAAATATATAATGTTATTTGTAAATTAAGATAATGGAGAGAATAATAGGAGGTAAACAGTTGAGATATTAATGGATGCACTAATGAACGTGGGGTGAATTAAGATAATTATTAGCCTTCTCATGTTTTTGAAAAAAGTGGTTAGATGTACAGAATAAATTGCCCAGCCACTTCTAAAACTAATTTCATAACAATGCTTTTGACTAAAGTTAAATTAGGCCATGTTTGCTGGAGTTTATTTCTTGCTAAACTGAACTGAACTGAAGTGAAAATTAATGTATTTAAAAATGAAATCCGCATGACTGAATTAACCTGAATTTCATCAAATTACATTTTCACTGAACTGATGAATATTAACTAAAATTCAAATATCACACTATCATGCACGGGCACGCTCAATCGTGCAGGGGCGGTTGTTGGGAAGTTGATCTCCTGGGTTATCCTCATCTGCCATGGATGAAGCTCCAGGAATCCAGGATGAAGCATTAAGCTGATAAGCACTATTGGCAAATCTTGTCTCCTATATATCGTCAAATAAATGGCCAGCCTGTGCTGGATCATACAAGTCTTGGTTTGTACTGCTCTCTGCATCGGAGTCAATGAATTCCGGCGGCTCTTCAAACGTCAGAGTCGACCCCCTCATTCACCGTCATGTACAGCTGAAACAACACAAGCCAACAAAAATCGCTAATACCATTATTCTCCCGCCCTTTCCTGACCCGAAGCATTCAGCATAAGGGTCAAATCGCCAGAATCCTCGGATTAGGCGTTTCTTCATCGCACTTTTGCACGGAATATTGCGTATTTCCGCACGAATACTGCACGCACGTATACACTGCACATACGGCTTATCGGCTTCCGGTTTCGAGGTGGCTGCCGCCCGCAATTGTTCTTCATGAAATTGTAATTTTTGTATATTTAAAATTTTCTTTTCTGGAGTTCGTTTAAGACCTCAATATACAATGGACCTACCTTTAATCATTGTTTTTGTTGAGAATTCGGTAGTCACCGCAGAACAAAAACAATTGCACAAGCACAAGATATATCAAACACCAATATAATGTAGTTTGATCAAATTTAGTCTTCGTCCACATAGAATCTTACTACACACAAAGACTTTCTATTGTAATTTAGTCACCATATTTGGAGAAGATCTATTATTTCCAAATTCACTGATTGAAATTTGAGACAATTTTCAACCATTTTCACCAATTTCAAGTTATTTATAACATCTTCAATAGTTTTTTGATTCTTAACCCTTGACCGATCAATGGCAACAGTACCAAAGCCTAAGGACCAATAAAAAAATGTAGAATTGGAGGAGAGACTAGAGAGAGGTAAAAATTAAATTTCAATTATTAAAGTTATTAGGAAATCCAAATCAAATTAGGAAAGGTATACCCTTGATGGATGGTATATATATATATATATATATATATATATATATATATATATATATAGACCTTTAATATCCTATGGAGGATCTCGCTGCCACCCTGAGCACCCTGACACGCGAGGATGTGGATGCCACCGTGGGCCGTGGCCATCCTGCAACGACTCATAGAGGAGCTGGATAGGATAAAAAACATCCCGGAAAACTACACCGATATAGAGCTCCGCGGCAAGCTCCTCCTTGCCAAGCACAAGATCAGGCTAATCCGGGTGGCGGTGATAAAAATCCAGAATAATAAGCTCATTGAAGAGCTCCACAATCTCCAGCAAAGCAAACTCCAGCTGGATAAGTTCATTGAAGAACTAAGAAACATTGATTTTCGTGGTTCTTGAATTTTTCAGTTTTATGAATAGGAGAATAAAGTCGTCTTGAAATAATTACTCCATTGGTTTTATGGATAATTTAAATTTTAATTACAATTATAATTTAATAATGTGTCGTGATTTGACTGATGCTTTATAAGTATTATTACTGTATTTGATTTTAAACTTTGAGCATATATTTGAATAGTATCAAATATTAAATTTTTATGTGATTAAAAATATTTACAATCCGTATATATGCGTTGGCAAGTGTGAAAAAGATTCTTTTCAATTTAGTTTGGAATGGAGGGAGTATAAATAAGCCACCACAGATTTGTTATGAGCACAAATTATTATAAACTAGTTAATTAAAATGTAAAAAATCCACAAACATCATATTAGTGATAATTTTGTTAAGAAATAAAAAAAAATCATGTTGAATAAGGCCCTGTTTGCGAGAACTAATATTTCTTATTGCACTGAATTTAGCTGAACTGAACTGAAAATGATTGTATGGAAAAAAAGAATCAGGTTCATAAAATTACATTTTTATGAAATTGAACTGAACTGAACTGATTAACCTAATTCGAACCTTGGTAATTTGAAGCTCTTTGCCCCATTACTAATTTCCTACCACTTTTTTTAAACTCTTTTAACTATTTGTTTCGTTGCCTTAGTATCCCATTTCAAAATTTACTTCCACCTGCCATAAGAATTGTTCAAACCAAATTTTATGATTTTATAAATTGACTAGTTCAAATTAAATAAAATATGATTTTATGATATCAATTTTAATTTAGTTGTTCTATTTATATTTCTCAATACAATAATTTTTACTTAATTCAAAATAGTTCAGAATCAATTCAACCAAGTTCATATGAATTTAGATATATAATATAATTGGAATCTTAACTTTCCTATGCATATTAACTTTTACAAAGCGTAGCTTTCGCAAATCCAAATTATCTCTTCATAATTGTTTACAATTTTGTTTGTAATTTTGTAGTTTTATTTTTCTATGATGAAAGATGGTAGATTGTGTATTTTATTTGTTTTTAGATGTTTCTTCTGATGCGATTGTAACTCGGTTTCAAAATTGTACTAAATGAAATTCAAATATTATGTATTGAAATACTTTAACAATATATATGTATAATTTATAGTGATGGTACGTATGAATACAATATGAACGATTCCGATTAAGGCCCTGTTTACTAGAGCTTATTTTTTGATGTACTGAATTGAACTGAACTGAACTGAACTGAAATAAATTTAAATTTACTGAACTGAACTGAAATAAATTTAAATTTACTGAACTGAACTGAAATAAATTTAAATTTACTGAACTGAACTGAACTGAATTGAAATAATTTTAAATTTACTGAACTGAACTGAACTGAATTGAAATAATTTTAAATTTACTGAACTGAAATAATTTTAAATATATTGAACTGAACTGAAATAAATATAAATACATTTTTATATTATTTAAATATAAAAACACGTTGAGGTGATATAATTTGAACTGAATTGAGTTAAATATCATCAAATTATAGTGCAGATGATATGAACTTATCTAAACTGAACTGAATTGTTCTGAACTGAATTAAACTAATCTAAACTGAACTAATTCCAAATTGTCATGTAATGAAGACATATTACATTTGGTTGAATCAATTTAAATGAATCACGATTCAAATAATTATATTGGATGTATAAAAAGTAAAGGTTATGGTATATTAAAGAAATATATTGAGTTGAATATCAAAGCCATGTATTTTTCAGGGGATATGAGTCATTGAGTTGTATATCATAATATTATTATATTAAAGAGGATATGAGTCATTGAGTTGTATATCATAAAATTATATTTAAGAGGATATGAACTGAACTGAACTGAACTGAACTGAACTGAATTGTTCTGAACTGAACTGAACTAATTCCAAATTGTCATATAATGAAGACATATTATATTTGGTTGAGTCGATTTAAATGAATCACGATTCAAATAATTATATTGGATGTATAAAAAGTAAATGTTATGGTATATTAAAGAAATATATTGAGTTGAATATCATAGCCATGTATTTTTCAGGGGATCTGAACTAAATTGGACTGAACTGATATGAATTGAACTAAAATAAAAATCATACATTTTCATTTGTTATTAATGAATGCTCATCATCATATAAAAGGAAATTTGATGAACTGAACTGAACTTAATTAAATTTAAATTTATTTAACTGAACTGAACTGAAATAATTTTAAATATACTGAATTGAACTGAAATAAATTTAAATTTACTGAACTGAACTGAAATGAACTGAAATAAATTTAAATTTACTGAACTGAACTGAAATAAATTTAAATTTACTGAACTGAACTGAAAAAATTTAAATTTACTGAACTGAACTGATCTACAGATAAGCTCTGGTAAACAGGGCCTAAGTGATTTCATTGTATCGACATAAAGTTGCCTATCGAAGGATCAGTAGATGTTAAGCTCTTCCCTTTTTCATCCTGTCTTAATTAATCTTGTTGTATATATACTAGGAATCGTTGCTTAATTATTCAACTCATGAATTATTATATTTTATAAGGGGTTTCTTCAATGTGGCCAGTGCAAATAAAACTGAATTGTCCCCTTTGATTATCATAATATTATTGTTAATGTTGAAATACTCCTCGTTTTGGTGGAGAGTAATAATTAATGAAAAAAGAACGAAAGAAGAATATATTCATTAATTACTTGCTGGTGACCGTATTTTTTGTCGATTTTATTAATATACAGTCACTACTAGAAAAAAAATTCATTTCATCGGTGTATATCACCGATTAATATCTATTTCACCAGTAAACTTATACTATAACCGGTGCTACATATCTATTTCACCGGTTAAAAAAAGTCCAAGCATCTCATAGTATGGTTGACCGCATAGTTTTACTGGTTCGAAAACGACCTAGTGATGAAACAAAAATCACCGGTGAAACTTATAAAATTAGCAAAATTGGCAATAATTTCACAATTTAAACAAGATAATCAAAATTTTAGATCATCATATTCATTATATTGTATATGGGAGCTTTTCATATCACTTTAGTAACAAACAACAAACATTCGAGTGTACTTGTAGTAAGAACGTTGATGTCTTAATGAACATTCACTACTTATACGTTGCTTCGTTACTTAAACATAGACACTATTTTGTCCTGCCTACTTTTCAAATTTGATTCATTTGTATACACCCCATATAGAATAGTTTACACCATGAGTTGTGACAATTTTCAAAACATCTAACTTTATATAAGCAATGATCGAATCAATGATATATAGAAGATGATAATAAAAATATCACTCTTTTTATTGAAATTCTTTGTAATAAATTAAAACAATATATTCTTAGTAGTGAATGTTACATTCATATAATATTTATAACTTGTCCCTGTTTGTTATACATTCTAATAACCAATTTTTAAAGTTTTAAGAATTTTGTTGGGGTCAAATTAGAATTTTTGAACGTTAGATATGGATGACTTTAAATGTAATTATTTTCATTACACATTGCACGAATTATATGAATCCAACAATATAACTATATGAATGTTAGAAAACAAAGAATTTGGGTAAAATTGATTTTTAAATTTTTTATTTTGGTCCTTTATTATTATTTTAAAGAAATAACGGGCTTATGTGCAAATCATAAAATATCATAATAGCAAAAAAATGATGTTGCGTAGAATAATCTAAGATTTTTATTTAATTTATTTAAAATAAGTTTATACTCTATCCACCCTTACTAATTACTTTTATTTTTCTATAAGCATTGAGTAATTTTACTTAAAATAATTAAATAATATATCAAATATAATCTAATTTTCTATAGACATAAACTAAATTGATTGTACATTTTATTGATACTTATAATAATAATTATTATCAAAAATGTGAATAAGAATTAGTTAACTTAGAATGAAATTATTTATGACATCAAATTTTCAAAAATGATATCATATTCATTAATAACTAAAAATTTAAAATGAAAAAGGAATAAAAATACCGAAATTTTTATAAAGCAATACCTCTTTATCATTTAATTAATGAATGGGAGAACCGTAATTTCCTAATAATGAAAGGAAAACATGTATTTATTATTCTTAAATTCAGAACAGCTAATATTAAGCAATCAATCTAAATCCTAACATGTTTTTTTCTTTTTTTAATAAAGGAACCCAAACCTTATCCAACCATACAACCCAAACCTTTTCCGCCATCTGCAGAGTCGCCGCCTCACTCCCTCCCACCGTGGGTTCCGTCATTCTCTCTCCTCATCCTCCTCCTTCACCGCCGCCCAAGACCACGAGGATCCCCCCTAGGCTCCGAAATATGGCGGCATTTTCCTGCTTCCGTTGTTCTGTTCGTCTCTGAATGTTCCTCCTCTGCTCCAGTCGCCAAATAGTTCTCCAACCACAAACTAATTGACGAGGCTGTTGATTATGTCATCTCCAACCGCCACAATCCGATGCTAGCCACCCATCCGCCGACCACCTCCCCACAATGTGCCTGAACCAACATAGCAGAGCCAATTGGCGGAAGGACTATTTTGTTGAACAGATAACATTGAGAAAGGTAAAGCGAAAGATTGCCTTAATTTTTGCAGTTTTTCATGCTTTCTTGTTCGTAATTTTGGCAGTTTGGTAATAGCAGGACAAATGATTTCTCTGGGATGTTGTAGATTGCGGTTGAATCATACCTTCTGCACTGGAATTAGATGTAGGGTTTAAAACTAATTTTAGTATATAGCTGAGTTCAATTTCTTGGTTAAATGGTTACTCAATGAACTTAACTTATTCATTGATTAAGTTCGAGATGATTAAAGTGAACATAAAAAAGATAGCTGAATAATAGTTTCCTTTTGTGATGATTTGTAGTATATTAGTTCATGTTGTGGTTTCCTCTGCAAGGATACTTTGCTAATTAAGAAGGTTGTAAGACTCTTCATGATTGTTTGTCGGTTTGTTTTGTTTGTTGTTTCACTTTGTTCTGATGATTCGAATGCTATGATTTGAATTGATGGTACAATTTCACTGTCATTAAACCCGGGCCTTCGTGCAGTGGTTTCCTCTGCAAGGATACTTAGCTAATTAAGAAGGTTGTAAGATTCTTCACCATAACATGTTTGATTGTTCTTCGGTTCGTTTTTGTTGTTGTTTCACATTGCTCTAATGATTCGAATTGATGGTACAACTTCACTGTCATCAGGCCTTCGTGTAGTGGTTTCAACAAGCTAAGAGTGAGTTTCATCTTCTTATTCAATTGCTTTCTTCACACATACAGCTTTTACTCCATCTCTCTATATCTGTATTGTATCTCTATCTCTGTGTTTTAGTATTTTAGTATTTCAATATTCATTTGTATGATTATTGTGTGTTTGTGTGTAATGTGCAGAAACGTATTAATGTTGGAGCCTGATCACATCATTGTGAAGCCAAATGCACATTTATGTAGATATAGGTTGGAGCTGCTGTTGCTATTACTCCTGCCTCCAAGCGAACCTCCGACGAAGCAATATAAGTTATGACATTCGATGACTCCTCCGAAGAGGATCATGAAAAGGTATGACATTTTTCTTTGCATGTCTTTTGGTTGAATTCCTTGTGATTGTCTTGGTTTTTGTGGTTCTCTCTGAATTGTGCTGGAATTGATTTTCTCAATTCACACTCTGATACAGATTTATGAATTAGTTAGGCTTGAAAAAGGGAGGCCAAGAAGAAGAAAGCCATGCAACATGAAAGGGTATTTGTAGCATTTGTAGATTGCATTAGTTTTGTCAAGGTTAAACTTGAATAAGGTATTTTATCATTAGTTTTATGATTTTATCAATGTTAGCCTATGGATTTGATTTGAATTGGCTTGTATGTTTTGAATAATCGGTATATTGTTATTATTATACAATCAATAACAGTATGTCCTTACTAGTTTATTTGCAATTCTATTTATTATAAATTTATTGAGGATTAATTAGCAGCAAATTGTGCAGGCTACTGCATTTTTTATTTTTTTAGAAAAAATTAAATATCGTTTCACCTGTTTATGTAATAACCGGTGCAATTGTAAAATAAATAAAATACATTAAAATAATCATTTCATCTCCACTCATTACCGGTGAAACAATTTTGTTGACCGGGTCCACATTGACTGAGTCCACAATCCAGTCAGCACACTTCTGGGTCCCACTAATCCACTCACCGATGAAACAAAAAATTTGTTTCACCCCTAGCAACCGCACCGCTTATTCCAAAAGTTAAAACCGGTGAAATGGTCCTTATTAAGCGGTGCTGATGCATTTAATTCTGGTAGTGAGTATATGATAAATTGGAATGTCGATTTTATTAATCTAGCAACATCCAATTCCAATTAGGAAAGTTATTTCTTCCTTAATGGAAAAGCAGGCGAAAACGATATATATAGAGAAGTATATATATCGATCCTAAACTGTTTTTATCGATCATGGCAACATCAGACCAGGAGGATATCTACGCCGGCCTGTTACGCCTCCAACGGGAGCTGGATCAAATCCCGGAAGATTCTGTCATCGGAGAAGTCCGGCTCGAGCTCTTCGGCGCAAAGCTGGAGCTCATCGGACTCCAGGAAGAGTACGTCAGTGATGAGGTTCACAAACTCCGGTGCGAGTTCCTCCGCGCCAATGAAGAGGTCCAAAAACTCCGGCGTAGCGAGCTCCTCCGCGCCGAGGCGGAGCTCAGGAATCCTAATATAAGTGAGACTTCCCGGAGAAGGCCGTCTTGGATTTGGGAGCAGCGATTGAAGCACGGCAGCGATAGGGCAAAATTAGGGTTTAATAGGAAACAATATCGATATTGCAACAAAGGTCCCTCTAAATTTTGCCGTATTTAAAACAATCCCACCTTAGAAAACTTATTTATGATCGGGCTCACTGTAAACTCATACTCTATTAAACTTTGTGATTGGGATGTATATTTAAATTACATATTATGGTAATTAATTATCTATTATTTTCATATTTAAATGATTTTTTTGTTTCGTTTCAGTATTTTATGAATTTACGCACGTATTAAGGCACTGTATAAAAATAAAAATATTAAAACAAAACAATGCTCGGGCTGTATCGTCATGTTTATCCCTTCTCTCTCTAAAGTCTAAATCAGCCTTCTCTCTAAACCCTTCAGCGATTTGCATTTTAGGGTTTATTGCAAGTTTTTTGTTTCAGTGATTGAGTCACACATACTAATTGTTGGGAACAAAGATTTTAATGTAGTTCACCAATTGGCTACTTCCACGATCAGAATCAGATTTATTAGACTCCCATATATAGCGAATTTCTCAGACCCAAACGAATATCTTGAAATCACATCGATTACAGACAGTCAGACACATACGAGAGTTAAATATGACTTTGCCTAATTTAAGTCATAAACAATTAGATTTACCTAATCTATAAATCCGAAAATAGAATGGAATATCAACTTTCCATTTATTACAGAAAACAGAAGAAATGAATTCAATTAAACTCTAAAAACACATACTAATGATACAATGCCTTATTATACTTTGTGTATATTCATAATGAGAAGGTCTTGGGTGAGACCTATCTTTGTGGAAACCAAGGGCAAAGAGAATTAGCCACTAACGTTTTTACTTGATCTTTTATTCAGTTTGATTGATATTTCAGTCAGTTCCCTTGAATATTCCTGTTTTGCCTTGATCTTTCAATGAATTTGATCTTTCATTCAATTTGTTTGATCTTTCAGTCAATTTCCTTGATCATTCCTAGTCCTTTGTACATTATTGTTATTCCATACAAATTCACACCGAACCTTAGCCTTGAGACTGTCCATGTGAGATGGTTGGGCTCTGGTTACACCAATAACCAAACCTAACCGTGTCGGTGAGTTGAACCTCACTAACGACAATTTCAACTGATAACGGTCCCTTATAATGCTTAGTCTCTGTAGAGACAGGTCTGAAATGAGAATTTGTAAACAATTTAATTAAGTAATTAAAATATTTAATAATTAATCTAAAAAGATACTATATGATGGTAATCTTAAATCTAAGTTTATGCTATGCAGTTTTTTTTAATTAGGCGCCAACTTAACTTTATAGCTTAAGTTAAATAATTTCAACCAAATTTATGGATGAAATTGGGTGAAAGTATGTCATAGTCTATGTATAACGCGACAATAGGAAAGGAAAGTACGTAGAGAGATAAAACTGTAATAATTAAAGCAATTTACGTGCATGCATAAAAAGTTATCAAAATGAATTGAAATTAACACAAAAGTTATAAGGTTATGTGCATTTCATGATATTGAGCTGTTCACCATTATTGTTAAATTTTTGTTTAGATTAACAGAAGGGAAGGTTCAAGTGTTTGGAGATATGATATCAAGAGTAAGAAGGAAGTATGACAGCTGGAAGACAAAGTATTTAAATGTAGCTGGCAGGATCACTCTGGCTGAGCATACTCTAGCATAATTGTTCATCTATCCCATGGGTATATTTAAAATCCCAGATTCAATTTTGAAGAAGATTGATCATATGACTGCAAATTTTATATGGAAAGGGGAGCTGGAAGGGAAAGGTATTCACTGGATGTCAAGGACTCAGATGTGTCTTCCCAAGAGTAGAGGTGGTTTGGGTATAAGAAAGGCAAAAGATATGAATAGAGCATTGTTGGCTAAGCATGCTTGGAAAATAATCACCGAGCCAGACTGCTTATTTGCTAGAGTTTTTATGCAGAAGTATTGTAAGAAAGCCATCTTTGTACGTAAGAACGAAGCAGAGGGATCAAGATTCTTGGGGTTGGAAATCCATTTTATGGGGTAAGGAATGTAGGAACTATATTGACAGTAATTTGTAATAAATAAAATTACAGAATATAAATTACAGAAAACGCATGAATAATAAAATACAAGTTATATTATTTATATTAATCATGCAAAACATGCCAAGAATTACAAATAATTATGCATACAACATATTAAATATCCTAAACACAAAAGCATAGATCATTATGGAGTCGAGCTAGTCTCCGCCCTTGAAACTTATGAGGCCAACAAATGACACCAAAGTCCCATGGGATAAAACCATAAGGTAACATACAAAGTTACCTGGATTTCGTAGAGCCGATCTTCAATCACAATGACTTGACTCTCAACTCACTCAGCACCAATGAAAACACCAACACTCTCAATTTAATGTATCTATTACCAAACGTGTGTAAAAGTTCAGGTTTTCATATTGACTGATGATTCTATATATACTACGAAACCTAAGAATTAGGAAACATAATTTTCAGCTGGAAAGATTCTCAATCCAATACGCATATGGATTCTCTCACAAAATAAGGTAAACTGTGTTTTAATTATAGCATAAGAACTTTCCCAAATAATGAAAGTCTTATCTTTATGGAATAACACAGTAATTTCCATAAACCAAAAGAATGTACTACAAGTAATTCTTCAATTAAAACACATTCCGGGCTTTTCTAGATAGTTCAACATATGAACTTCATAAACAATAGAAATCCTATTTTGGGTAAATTTCTTTAACCAAAACTTTCTATATCTCATTCATCTCCGAATGATAAGCCCCAAAAGTTACCATGACTGTAACTTTCAATTTACCTTAAATAAATCATTTTCCAACAATCCCCCACATGAATCAGATATAGATTCGGGATTTCAATTACGCATTACACTAATGTAGTCATTGTGATTGCCGTATCGGAAGCTTAGATGTCTGCATAGGAATAAGTAGATCATTTAGTCCTTGAACTTTTCCCTTGGGATAGCACACTGTTTCACTGGTTAGGAAGTATGCGGTCCCGCTTTGAACTTCCCTGAACCGCTGGTATGAACTTTCATGTACGTCCCACAGACATCTTACTATACACTGCGATTTCCGCGGTTGTGCCCAATTCTCGCGGCCATGGAGCACCTGCCTATTTCAGTCGCGTTTGTAAAGAATTGTGTCCTCATTCAATTCCCTCTAGAGGCGGCCACACCTCCCGCACATAGGTGACTGGTTGCTGAGGAATTTGTTATTTGTTAAATAACCCATTTCCACTCTAATTCCCATAATTAGAGGCCGTTAGTCATTAAAAGCATTTCATGCTTACCCTCATTTCCACTTCACTGTTTCATCATCATAGGAATAAGACAAGAGGTTTAAAGAAACCCCCACAGTGACGTCGGTGGGTCTTTGACGTTTAGTTGTCCCTTTGAACCTAGACCATGGGATCTCCAATCGCATAGGTTGGGTGTCCACAGACGTAACCTCACCATTTAATGGACTTCAGTCTCATTCCTCTCGATGATTTAATTACCTCTCGATTCAATTTCTTCGTCAAGAAATCGATCTAATCCTTTCGTCAAAGGAACACAACCTTATCTTAATGACGATAAGTCAATTTAGATAAATCCCGGTTTGAGAGTAGTTTTCTAATGATATTTTGTCTACGTTTAGACATACCATTATCGATATGGCTTTACAGTAAACCAATCAGCACAAATTTGCTTTGGTTACCTTGGGATTCCCTTTTTCTCAAAAGGTACAGACTCATTTCCTTTCCCATAATCCAACATAATGGATTTAGATTTCTCATATGAATCTAATTAAGAGAATCATTTCTCTACACATTTCAAGCCATATCCACGAGACCACGTGTATCACACAAACTTGGATCCATTAGTTTTTCTCTTGACTACTCGTGTCTCATCTTACTTTCAGAGTAATAAATGTCTGATCGTGTACACCTCATTTAGTACTACAGACCTCCATGACTCTACATTCTCTTTTCAAGAGAAGTCTCACCTTTACAAAGGTATTCCAACAATGTTAGAGTCATTTTATTGAATACGATATATCTCTATAGATTCAGTCATCATATCAATATTACTATCAATGAGCGAACCATTCGATTTGAGAGCATAAATGACATAATCATTTCTCGTGTCTCTTAGCACTCATGCCTTAACTAAGCTCATTGATTCATATTATTGGCTCATCAACAATTAGTGTCATCAACTCATGGACTGTTTTGGAGCATCTAGCCATTCATATTGTTCTATTCAGATCTTAATATCTAAATCTCCATTTAACCACTAGGTCCATTTGATGTACTTTGAGCTTACACAAAGCTTCAACCGGAAGTACCATCATTTCAGGTATCATTCTCATTTCTGGAAAATACCATCAAGTATACGAAATACTTACTAATTGTTGAAATCTACTAGCAGTCTAGTGATTTGCCTCTCACGGTAGATCAATCTCACTATTGATTACCGTTTTTCCATAAACATCATTTCATGGAATTCTAGCTCTCTTAAAGCTCTCAGATATACCTCTAAAGCAAAACAAGGCACAAGACTTTGTCCTATCACATTTGCTTCATTTAGGTTTATCATCACAGATTCTCTACAATTTCATCCATTGGCTCATAATGCCATTAAGGATAAATCAAGATCTATAGGAATTTCCATAAAATACTCTTTCATCAAAAGATGTATTTATCAATTCCATCAAATATTTCTTATGAATATCACAATAATTAATATTCTCTCATAAGAAGTCAACAAGCACTACCATAATGTGCATTTTTAGTAAATATACCATTTCAGGTAATATCTTACTATACTTGGTTAGACGTCAACCCCCACATTCGAATGAACTTCTCGGATGAGTCTACACCGTTAGGTCAACCCCCACATTCGAAGGAATTCGTAGGATGACTCTACACCGTTAAGAGTTTTCATTTACTCTTTTGGGATATCTTATTTACCCATATATAGGTTTCCCACATCGCTTTATCATTTCTAGCGACTTTACGTTTCACTACTATATATAGCTAGTACATACGAATAATCTTGTAGTGTGAACGCAATCACAAAAAGATTTTACATATTCGCTTTCACAATCAACTCATACCACAAATGATACAAAAATGGACTTAGAACCATTTATGTAAGTATCATTTTGGTGATTCTCGTTAATTATTACTTTAAGACAAAATTGCTTTGTCTAGCACATGACTTATCAAAAGTCTCGTTTGTTCAACAAATGAATCAAACACAAGATTCTCATCCCATAAAACTATATTTTAAGGATAGATTCTTTCACTACAACACTTTCGTGTTTCAACTGATTGTGGGAATCTCTCTTATCTATACAACATACTTAGAATAAGAGATGACCAGATTTCCCAATATCAAGTAACCATTTATCCCAGCAATTACAACAACAGATAGAAATAATATCCATGCCATTAAGGATTTGGTTAATCAATCACTTCAGGGATTTCAATTTACTATCCCTTATGGCGCAGATTTCCCATCTCGTAGGGTAAAATGTGAGTTAGCAAACTCTACACAAAATACTGCCAATTTCCAAGTCAGTTCAGTACAACAGTACTTGACTACACTCGAGTTACTTTCTCAATTCACATATGAATTGATATCTCAGCTCAAGTCTGAGTTACGCCGTCTCGCTATGAGTTCACGTTTTACACTCTTGACCCAAACATGGTCTCATTCGAGTCTCATTCTTGCTCGAATACATTTCCCTTTAAGCTAGACTCAATCGAATTCGAGTCTTAGTCTGGGATTCAGCCTTATCGGCTCAACTTAGAGTTTTCCACGTACTTTTTCAAGTTCTTAGTGATAACTCTCTACCTTGTCAAAATTCATCTATTGCTAAATTTTTAAGGTTTCCGGTCCCCCACATTGGACCGATATCATTATCATCTCCACATGTATAGTTCCTCGGAACTTTGTGTCTTGGAGTTCCTAGACCATATGTCTACGAATTAGATAATCTTAGAATTTTCAGTTCTTTCTGACCGAAATTCTAGACTTAACAAAGTCTCGGGATCCCTATCTCAGAATACAAAATTCTATATTTGACCATATTGTCTTGGGATTTTCAAATCTCAGATTATTCAAGTTTCTCAACCAATCTGATGATTTATCAAATTCTTCAATTATGAGTAATTAGAATTTTAACCTCAGAATTCTTAGGTCTCTCAACCATAATTCTGACGATTATTTAATTCTTCGATTACAAATAATCAGAATTCCAGCATAGTTACGAAAACTCATGCTTTCAGGGTTTCTCGTTATGGTTCTTAAAACCAATACCCTTGACATAGTAAAATTACTCATGTCATCTCGTTCGTATTTTATAGATTATACACAATAATCAAAATATCGAACATAGAGCCGTATGCTCATCTCATGCAATATACAATTGCTCAGGTCTTACGAAACTTGCTGTGAATTCATGACAATTGCACACAGCACATTGCCAAGTCCATCACATAGCATAGCTTCTGCCACTAGTTCCTGGTCATTGCACACAGCAAACCAACCACAAAACCGTAGACATAGCATTGCCAACATCATATCTCATAGAATTGCATGTATAATAAGCCAGATAAGATAAACAAATTATAATATTGCATACAATTATACATCGTCAACTCAAGTTCAGATTCAAACGGTCATAACCGAAATCAACATGCATACAATCTTACATACCATATGATCAAAATCATACACGAGTCATGCAAGATTAAAATACTGGATTATATTACTATATCATACTCATATATCTCGTATGAAAACAATAAATCCACACAATCGCATGCACGAACACATTAAACATCAAAGCATGCATACATATAATCCATATACTACGTACAGATAACTTTTGCATGCCCAATATACATTAATTGCATCATGCATAAAATCAATCAATTTCATGCAAAACAATTAATCAGTTCATGCATCAGCACACACTTATAAACACACGTAGATACATCAAAGTATGCATTTGTAGGTTTCAAATTCTCATACATATTAATCATCACGAACGCATGCACTCAAATTAGGCAACAAATTCACCAAATTAATTCAGCATGCATCTATATAAAATCACTAATTAATAATACATAGCAATAGCATTGTAAAATTAATCCATTCATGCATGGTTCCTTTCGTGTGATTATATGCCAAGCAATTAAGATTCAATCACGTTGAAATTATACATTCTCATTAATTTCAAATCAATCTTAACATGCATATAATTAAACCGAGGCAAGAGAAATAATCATGTTTATCAAAATAAACCCATCCAAACTAAATTGAATACCACATCTAATTCAATTTATTGGGATTGATACTCTAACCTTCGTTTAAAAGTCGAGACCAAAATATCTCTAACTGATCAACACCATCTCCTCCACGATGCTCATTGATCCTCGTAATTGATATTTGTACATGCCAAGAAAACTCGGCAAACCATTAGAAAAACTTCACATGAGTTTTTCGGATTTAAGTTCACAAAAGAACAATTTCCGAAAAACCCTAAATCAAATAATACACATAAATATCATGCTCATATAAATATATAATATAAGCACATAATTAATCATGCATCCCTACTTGGTTTATTCAATATTATAACCTTAGCATGCATAATTTATAACTCACGTAGCATGTAGTTTTCGAAATTCTAATCACATTAAATTTCCAAAAACCACAATAATATTTCCGTAAAATATTCTATAATTTTCTGAAAAATTACACATCAATATCCGCCCTTTAAAAGTTTCATAAGTTTCAAGACTGTAGGAACTATATTGACAGTAATTTGTAATAAATAAAATTACAGAATATAAATTACAGAAAACGCATGAATAATAAAATACAAGTTATATTATTTATATTAATCATGCAAAACATGCCAAGAATTACAAATAATTATGCATACAACATATTAAATATCCTAAACACAAAAGCATAGATCATTATGGAGTCGAGCTAGTCTCCGCCCTTGAAACTTATGAGGCCAACAAATGACACCAAAGTCCCATAGGATAAAACCATAAGGTAACATACAAAGTTACCTGGATTTCGTAGAGCCGATCTTCAATCACAATGACTTGACTCTCAACTCACTCAGCACCAATGAAAACACCAACACTCTCAATTTAATGTATCTATTACCAAACGTGTGTAAAAGTTCAGGTTTTCATATTGACTGATGATTCTATATATACTACGAAACCTAAGAATTAGGAAACATAATTTTCAGCTGGAAAGATTCTCAATCCAATACGCATATGGATTCTCTCACAAAATAAGGTAAACTGTGTTTTAATTATAGCATAAGAACTTTCCCAAATAATGAAAGTCTTATCTTTATGGAATAACACAGTAATTTCCATAAACCAAAAGAATGTACTACAAGTAATTCTTCAATTAAAACACATTCCGGGCTTTTCTAGATAGTTCAACATATGAACTTCATAAACAATAGAAATCCTATTTTGGGTAAATTTCTTTAACCAAAACTTTCTATATCTCATTCATCTCCGAATGATAAGCCCCAAAAGTTACCATGACTGTAACTTTCAATTTACCTTAAATAAATCATTTTCCAACAAGGAATTGATCAAACCCTAGTTGAGATGGCAAATAGGTCAAGGAAGCAATATTCACATCACTGAACAGTGGATTCCTGGAGTCAACAATCCTCTAAGTCAGCAATTAGGGATAGCTCACCAAACAGACCTATGGGTGGAACACCCCTGAAGTCATTGCAGAAGTTGCAAAAATTTACATACTTCAGGTATAGTTCACCCCTGAAGTCATTGCAGGGGTCATTGAAGTCATTGAAGACATTGAAGACTTCAGGTCTTGGTTCACCCTGAAGTCATTGCAGAAGTTGCAAAAATTTACATTCCTATCACTCACTCATAACAGGATAGGTTAATCAGGGACGACTCACTCACAGGTGAGTATTCAGTTAAGGATGGATATAAGAGTTTACAACAGCACATTCCCTTGTAAGGAAGTAATCAGTGGACCAAATTCTGGGGATTGAATCTTCCATTAAAAGTCATAGTTTGTGTTTGGAGAGCATTACAAAATTCACTACCTACAACACAAAATCCGTGGTTCAGAAAATCAGTGGATTCTCCAATGTGTGTGAGATGCAATCAACATCAGGAGGATGTTACATATCTTTTTATTGGATGTGAGGCAGCATGGCGAGTATGGCGAAGTTCCAGGTTAGGGTTTCAGTTCCATACTAATGGTGGTTTGCAATTAAACACCTGGTTCTGGAGTTGGTTTAGGTCAGCGCCACAGTTGCAAGATATCAGGTTGAGCATATGTATTATATGGGAGATATGGAAGGATAGAAACTCCAGAGTTTTTCAAAACTCAGATAGGGAGCCAGAAATGGTAATAAATGCAGCGATGCAAATACTGCAGGTAATGGAAAACAGAACAGTGGCACATAACATTGAAGATGCAGTAAATCAGTTCTTGCATCAACTGGGTGAGGATAACATCCCAGGCTGGTTGTAAGTGCTGTCGCACTGGATAATAAGGTTTGATGGATCCTTTAAACAAAAATCAAACCATGTAGCAGCAACATGGACAATTTCTACTGCTATTCCAGGTGAGCACACAGTGATTCAAGGTGAGGATAGTCTAAGAGCGTATTCAACCCTTTATGCAGAGCTATATGCTTGCTGGAAGCCTTTGTTGCAGGTAGCTACGGATCGAGCATGAGTAGCCTGGATACAAACTGATTGCAAGATGCTCAAAGACATTCTTTCTCATAAGGATCTCAAACCACTTGGCAAATTCAGCCTTTGGTAATGGAAGTCAGAAGTGTTCTGTCGAAGTTTCATTTGTATTTAAAAGTGACAACTGTTTAATTAATAATATAATTTTATTTCAAAAATAAAGGACGAGGCACATATATAGAACTATGGTCTCATGACCTAATTTATACCTCAATATAATTTAGTAATACTAATTCAATTTTCAGTGAATTAATTTTATTTTATTTACGTTCATTTAATATCATATGAAGACGAACAAGCTCAAGCCTAACATTCCTTAGACAATTCTTCAAAAAACGAAAAAACATCCCTTGAGAAGAACACTGTTAATGAGGACTAATTCCTTGTGCCAGGGCTTATCAGTAAATCGGTTTAGTTCAGTTTAATTCAGTTCAGTAAAAATGTAATTTCATAAATTTTAGGTTGATTCAGTTATGCTGATTTTTTTTTTCAATACATTAATTTTCATTTTAATTCAGTTTAGTTCAGTTCAGTTCAGTGCAGCAAGAAATAAGCTTTGACAAACACGACCTAATATAATTAATTTAAAAAATAACACTCATTAAAATCAACTAGCCATTCAAATGATTTTAAGCATAAAACAAAAACTAATCACCTAAGCTCAACTCAAACAACAATTTTTTACTAGCTACAACTTAAACGTAGGTCAATAAGGTAACATTGTATCCGACAACGGCGTTCCCCGTCGCAAGGTCGAAGGAGTACGTCTGAGCAATGGCATACCCTCGGCACATCCGAAACAACCCCGTGCCGCCGACAATCGCCATTTCCCGTACCGGAAACATAGCCGTGTTGATACTAAGAAGGCTAAATGAACTCCCATTATACGCGCCATCCAAAAACCCGAAGCTCAGGGCCATCATCAAACCAAGATCGGTTTGACCGGCCGAGCCGTACGTTCCTCTGGCCCGGCCGATCAGCTTCGAGTTCGGGTCGGGTGCTGTCGTCAGCGGATCGTCCACCATGAACATGACGCCGAATAACGTCTGCGACGAGTTGCTTCCCGGTGCCTGCGCGATTCTGACGGCGCTAGGGTTCTTCCCGCTGAGAACGTCGTGGAAGTAGAACTCTAGCGTCGTCACCACTTCTTTGCCGGTGCCGGCTTCGACTCTCTTAGCCCAGGTTACGTCGGTTTGGGCGTCGGTTATGGCTAGAGCCATGAAAATGGCGAGGAGAATGAGTGTAGCCATTTTTTCTGAGTTTAGATGTGATTGATTGGAGTAGATATGGAGTGCAGTTTATATTGATGTTTTTTCAAGGAGTTGTTAGCTTACTCAGCTAATCAACTTAATTGTTCAATGTGGTTAGTGCAACTAAAACTGAATTTTCCCCTTTGATTATATTATTATAAATGCGAAAATATCCTGGTTTGGTGGAGAGTAATAGTTATTTAAAAAGAACGAAAGAAGAAGCGAGAAACAATATGATTGCGGAATTAAATAAATAAATAGTTTAATTCAGTTCAATAAAAATATAATTTGATAAAATTTAAGTTAAGTAATTCATACTAAATGTTTTTAATAAGTTAAAAGGTTATATTGAACTCTTTTTGGGATCAACTGCTCGTACGGTTCATTCCACGTACGAGTCAAGAGATTAGCTACACGCACTCCTTAAATAATCCTTATGGTTAGATTTGGTTGGTAGAGTGGTGTACAAACTTTAGACTAGAAGCTTCAAGGACGAAAAGTCATCCAACGCACCGATTATGGCCAACCCTCCAATTATGATTATTGACACGCAATCACAGATCCAAAATAAAGTATACCAAAAATTACACATGCATAATTACGTCTTTTCGTACAGTTTTCCCTGTTTACCAGAGATTAGAGATTATCTGTAGATCAGTTCAGTTCAGTTCAGTTCAGTTCAGTTCAGTGAAAATGCAATTTGATGAAATTCAGATTAATTCAGTCATGCGGATTCCATTTTTCAATACATCAATTTTCACTTCAGTTCAGTTCAGTTCAATTCAGTTCAGTTCAATTCAGTTCAGTACATCAAGAAATAATCTCTAGTAAACAGGGCTTTCATAAATTACTCAGATTAAAAGATGTCAAACCTACATTCATCTCAGAGCTAAGTTATCCATAATTCACCATCTTTTATCAAACTAGAAAACATGAATTACCGAAACACCAGTGCAACAGTAAATACTAGTACAAGGAAACATAAAATAAAATAAAATTAACCAATTAAGCAGTGGCAATAAGGAAAAACACAGCTCTATAAATCCTCGTTATAGCCAGTCAAATGGTGTACACGCTTAATATCATCTTGCAGAGTATCCTCCAAGCAAATCTCTTCATCATCCAAGCCTAACTGTCTAATTGAGCAGAGGTTGCCATCATCAACTCCAAATCCAAGCAATGCCTCCCAACCTGTTTCGGGTGCGAGCTCAAGGAGGGATGGTGAGTGAGGGTCATGGTAGTACCATGGCATTGCACTAATCACCTTCTCTTTTGCTTCATCAACATCAACTCCCATACGAGATTTCTCCGAGTTATTGAAAAACACCAGTTCAAACTCATCATCGCCATACATACCCTTCTTTTCATGATAAATTTCTACTAATCTTTCGAAATAACAAGGTTCCATATAATCCATGGAGTTCATGTATACGATAATCTTCTTCTTGCCTTTGAGCAGCTCGTCGACAGTAATACTAGTCTTCGACGGGTCATCACCTCGGTAAACAGGCTCGACAAATAGCGACTTCAACTTGATTTCCTTGACCTTACTGGTTACATCTGCAATGTAGGCTTCTCGGGTGAAGGGATATGCATCAATTCCTCTTCCAAATACCTTAGCCCCATACATGTCCAAAATCCGACCCTCACGTCCCACGATGATAAGCTTATCTAAGTCGTACCTGTCGATGTAACAGCCAGTGTCGTACGAGCTAGTCATACTGTGAAACCGCATGCTTACAGAGTTGTTGAAGGGCAAACACCACCAATTACGCACATCGTGCTTTTCCAAGAGCCTATCCATTTTCTCCTTGTGTAACTTTGGCTGAAGCGTCTCCATCACAGGACAGTAAAGTACCACAATTTCAAAGTCGAGCTGCTTTTCCTCGCACTCATCACGCATCACACGGAGCCTGGGAATGAGCTTTCCATCACCACACATGTACAGTCCAACATGCTTTCCCCTGATAGCTTCAGAGAGGGGCTGCCAACCTTGTGCTGGATTACAAACAACAACTTCACCAAGACCATCATCACGAGGGGGCCTCAAAAGCTCATTCAACTCACCACCCCGCAATATCTTGCGAGCTGCATCGATATTGCTCATAATCTCCTCAGTAAACGGAAAAGCCTCGGCTCCATATGATTTTAGGATGCGATTTGGACAGAAAGTAGGCAACAAATTTCCATCGGCATCAAAGAAACGGCACTGAAAGCAGTCAAGGAGCCTTGAACTAAGGCCAAATACCTTGCATATAAGGTCACGCCGTTCCTTATCCTCAAATGGTACTGCAAGACACGATTCAGGGAAGCCCGAATAGAAGTGGTCGAAAACTGCCCGTGTATCAGCTAGGCTATTCATCCTTGCCACTATTACCATCTCAAAATCCTGTCCGGTGGAATACAATTCTTCACAGAGACTTACGAGCAAGTGAAAACGCCTAGTTCCCCACAGTACCGGCACATGGAAACAGCAAATCAACACATATTTCCCTCTGAAGGTGTTTGCGTCCAATACAACATGTTCACCGTTATTCCTAACCAGGACTTTGCCACCACAAGACGACAATAAAGATACATCTTGATGCTCCAAATCATCATGTACAAGCTTCTCCAAATTTTCGGGATAATCCGGTATTGCAGATTTCAACAAGGGTGTTAAATTATCTACTAATTCAACTAATTCTGCTCTTTGCACCACAGAAAAGTGTATGGGATTTATTGGGTAGCAGACTAGATCCCAGAAAATACCAGTGTAGGGTTTGATATTATTTTCTTTCAAAAACTCTTTCTGAATCTGACATAAACTATTCAGCTTGGATGAGTTTTCCGGCGTCCGGGCGCTTCTCCAGGAAGCGCGATCCTCTTTCCGGACAACTATTGGTAATTGATCAGACGGAATATCCATTCTGCGTAGCAATTATGGTGCGTATGCAAATTTATGAAATCCTCTTTTATAATAAGGTGCATTATTTATACCTAAACCAACTGGGAATTAGTTTTGGAAATTCCTTCCATTAATAAGTTTTCCTAAACCAAAAGCTAATTTGAATCCCAGTACGAGTTTTTTGCTTATTTAATTTCCAAAACTAATTTTATAACTAATACTCTTAGTAATAAACCTGTGAATTTATGCATATTTTGATTAGACCCACAAATTCATCCAAACAACAATTACATTGATTTCATCTTCACTAAATTGAAGATCACACATGTCCAATCGTACTCGATCGTCCACGAGGTCATGCAAAAAATCCCATTTTTGTAAGGGCGAGCCCATCATATGGCGTCAAAATGGGTGGTTCAGGATCGTCGTGTCACTCGTGTGACGGTTGCAAGTTCGGGAGGAGAAAATGCGTGGAGCTTCCCATTTTGCAGCAATTCCTTGTCTGCTCTTTGTACACAAACTCTTGTGAGGGTTTCGCACATTTTTAGTAGCAAGGTTTTCGGAGCTAGCATCGTTTTCCAGGCTCACAAGGCTCCATGACCCTATCTGTATCTCCAACATCTTCGCCCTACATCAACAAGTTTGTTCAAACGTAGCCGTGTGTCTGAACGTAGCCACACCGCTCCAACAGCTCATCGGCTTCTGCTGGACCCCTTCTACTTGGCTCGTATTTCACCAACCTCAACTCTCCCCTGCCTATTTTGTGTAGAACGGGGGTGAATATCTGTCAAGTTTCCTTCAGCTCATATCTAAGCACAAAATGCTGTTGACCGCCTCGTATCGTGTCGAGAATCAGGCACTTGATATGCCTCAGGAATAGGAGTCCCCTGGTATCGCTGCCCATAAGATAAGTCCATCTCACTTTGAACAGTCGACATCTCTAGCCCTGGTTGCTTGACCTGAAGGAAATGATTTTGAATAATGTCGTGAATAATTCCATACTGATCAAAGTATCCCCCGGGACCATCAGTTCCAAAATCCTCTCTGAAAACAATCTGAACATTATCAATGTAGTCGCGGTTCCAGAGTGGTAAGAAGAAACGATTAGCAAAACGGAGTACCAGCAAGTTCTGAACCAACTCCTTTCCCAAATAGTGATCAGGGCCGGTCCAATGTATTTTGAGGCCCCGTGCGAGACTTAATTTTAGGCCCTTTATTTAAATATTTTAGGAAAAAATTTAAAGAAACATATAAAACTATCATTCCTTATTTTTTAGATTTAATCAAAATGAATTACATAAATCCTATATTATTTTATGCTTAAAAATTATGTTAGCTCTATACAAAATTTAAACATTTTTAATTATTTATCTAAACCATAGTACACTCATAATAGTCCAAGGGTGAAAATTAACAAAAGTAAACATGTAATATCTTCATTATTTTAATTAGTTATATTTTTGAGATAAATTATATCTTGAATAAATTAGTTTCCTTTTTTTTAAATTTTCAGACAACATATAATTACATAAGCAGAAATTCATTTTTTTTTAAAAAAAAGAAGATTTGGTACTAATTTTATGTCCATAGAAAAAAAAATTAAAATGTAACCTAATAATTTAACAAAACAAACGTATTGACCATTTTGGCCCTATTTAGAGTTCATGGCCTCTTAGTATATAACATTGTGGTCTGTATGATATGGCCCAATTTAATAATATGCAGAAAAATAAAAATAAAAACAAAACAAAATCAGTTATAAAAGGATTATAAAGATAATTTTGGGCTCCTTAACGGTTTGGGCCATTGCGGTCGCACTGTTGGTACTGGGCCCGGGCCGGCCCTGATAGTGATCAATTCGATAGATTTCCCTAGCCATCTGTCAGTGAATATACAAACTGGCATACAATTTCCCTTGTATTTAGGAGGATTAAGACCATAGAAATATGTTAAGTTTCAAATTGCATTTAAAGAAACTTAAACAAAGACTACATTAGGGATCAACATGATTCTGGCAATGTCTGGTCAGGATAACTAATATTATAGAAGGCAGGTGAAGTAGAGCAAAACCTATATTGTATATAACCTTATGTTTGCATTTCACTCGATCCCAAATCTCAATTACTTATGTTGGATTGAAATTTGGTTTACAAAATGTGCCAAAATTTTAGAAACAACTGTAAAAAAAGTGTGACAACGTTAGAAACTTCGTTCGCAAATAAGAATGCACTAATATAAGACAGAAAATCAGGAGTACATCAATTTGGAAAAACAATTCCCAACTTTTTAGGTTGAAATGATACTAATAACATAGTAGCAACAAATGGATCAAAGACTTAAGAAGACTACATAAGAAAATCACATTTGATTTGAGACAATTATTATTACTACTAAATGCAGTGTCCATTTATCTAATGTTAACACCATGACTTGAATCAAGATTGTCCCTATTATCCCCACGGGTTCTGGCTCGCCCACTTCCACTGGTCTCTACACATATCTTCGATGTTGTACTTTGCCCAAAATCAACACAAAATAGAATGCAAAAGGCGAACAACATTATACAAGTGTCAATTTGTTAAGAGAACTTACTTTCAACCGAGTTGTTTCCCACGAGCCCTTTCCCTAACCAAGTTTAAAACAGATAAAATCTACCTCCCGGGCTATACCATCATTATAGTACACAACGATTTTAGGAAGAGGTTTGCGGCCCTTATAGTTTTGTGCGTCAATCGGATTCAATTTGTAATCCAAATCAATCTTAGCACCAATTAGATCACTGAATCCATGAGATTGATCAATTCCAACAGTAACCCTTCATCCAAATTTCTGATCGACAACCGTCATGAAGGTTTTCGGTATTACATAAAACCAGCCTTTATCATCAGGTACCATCGCCACTTTTTAATCAAATTTGCGAAGATTATATATAGTAAACATTTATGGCAGCCAACGTTTATAACTTACTCTATAAAATAACTAAAAGATATTTACTTACCTCCTAAAACCGTGGCAAACATATCATTAGCCCATTTGCATTTGCCGACTACAACATCCTCAAAAAAAAATGGACCATCTCATGAACCTGTTGTGCTTTGCCCACTCACCTTTCTGATCAGACTCATTGACATGCACAAAAATGAGCCTAACAGGCATGTAATCGGACAGATTTGTAATCTTTCTTCCCTATAGTCTTCAATGGGTTTCCCACGGTCACGAGTATCATCTACCCCATATTTTGCCCGCACCTGTGGACAGAAAATCGTTTACGGCATGAGCTTTTCAACCTATCAAAAGCCCATAGAGTGGGAACATAGGTCAGTGCCATCCTGTATACATCCATAGGATGTTTTACTCTTCCCACTTTCCGCTTCACATGATGCGGATCAGAGGACTTAGATGAAAGTGTGGTGCCTTGCATTGAAGATGTTTCAAAGATTGCTCACCCATGTCTTTCATAAACTTGTCTAATAGGTGCATCTCCCGTAATAATCTCGTACTTGCCATTTTTTGGTCTTCAATCCAAGTATCAGACTCATGGGTTACCATTTCAATCTGTCAGGTAATGAATCCAAGCTGTGAAAAAACAATTTACATCAATCTTACAAAAACCTAACCACCCAAAGTTTGAACCCCACGAGTTTTGACACATGTAATAGTATTTTTCTCAATATATTCCAAAACTATCAACAATGCATGGGACATAACCTCTTTGTTTGGTTGTAATTTGATATGGTCATCTATTGTCTTCTTTTCCTCCAGAGATTGTAGATAGACTCCCTCCTTGAAATTCCATTGGTAAAACTTATCCTTAATTGCATGAAGATGTCCATAGACGGTTTGCTTATGCTCAAACAACACGTCAAACGCGTTTTCATGATTATCATCCATCAAAGGATATATACGACGGCTATATCCCTGGATGTGAATTTTCTGAATTGGTCCCTGAATGATAGGGACATCCCAAAACGGTCGAACAATATGAGGAATGAGAGGATACGATTCCTCAAACATGATTCCTCTAGACTGAACGTAATCCAGGGACTCATCAAAATGCATACTGAATCCATATCCAGGTGGTCTACTGGATGTCGATATCCTCCAAGGTCAATTGGAAGCATGGGGTAGCCGTTCCCGAAGTTCTTGAACGGATACATCCCCGTATCCTGCCATCATTCATCGGGATCAGACTAGTCCCCAATAGTAAAAGCGGTACATGTACCTGTCTGTCCCTAATCTAGGGTTTTACAATGGCCTCAATTGTCGGATCAATAATGGTGGGAATGAAGAACACAGAATATTGTTTGGGGATATTGGAAGTTAATTGCCTTGGACATCTTCAGAAAGTAGTTACAAGAATTAGTTACGAATCAGATGCCCCATTTTCCCCAATCTGTTCCATTTTCCCCAATCTAATGCTACATATCCCAGTGAAATTCCTAGCTCACATCGGTCAACGTCAACTACTTCAAGCTGAACAATCTACCCTAGAAATTTAAATGATTTGGAAGGGAGGCTTTTGATTTGTGAACGATGAAGACGATGCCGCAAAAGAATCTAGAATGTGAAGACTTAAGTGCGTGAGAATTGATAGAGTTTTACCACGATGAAATTAAATGGGGTAAAAGAAAGAGTAAATAATAGTAAATGGGTTAATTAAGGTTATGTGACTGCATCTGATAGGGTATCCGAATAGAGCTAATATAAGGTGCTTCCGTATAGATATTGTTTTTATTAAATATGTCTACAATATTTTTTAGTAGAATGGGTATTAAGTGTATGGTCTTTTTTATCTGTACTTCAATTTTCCCTTAGAATTAATAAAAAGAACAAATTTGTATTCTCAGTTTCTTTTAAATATGAAACTATTTTAACACTCTTATTTAAAAAAAGTATTGCTCTAGAACTTTTAAATTATGTACAATACATAGAAATTGTGAATTAAAGCTAGCACACTAATCTAAGTAAATCGATCCACAAATGTTTATTTTATTTTTCAAAAAAGTACAACTACATTAAGAAAAAGAAAACAATTTGATTAATTTTTGTTTTGATAAGCTTGATTAAAAGTTGACTAGCATAGACATGTAAGTCGTCAACGAACATAATCGTGTAGGTTAATTAATTATGGGCCACTCAATTAATTATGTTCTTGACCATAATTTAAGTCTTCCGGGTCAGTGAAAGGAAATCGAAGGCCCACAATCCATCTTTCGATCTTCTTCCCTTATTTGTCAGAATTGCTATATCAAACTATGTATTTTCCTTATACACGCACTAAAATGGTGTAAATACGCCATAAAATATTTATTTTTGTTATGTTTTTCAAACTAAGACCTTGTTTACCAGAGTTTATCTGTAGATCAGTTCAGTTCAGTTCAGTTCAATTCAGTTCAGTTTAGTTCAGTTCAGTTCAGTGAAAATTTAATTGATGAAATTCAGGTTACTTCAGTTATGCTGATTCCATTTTTCAATACATCATTTTTACTTCAGTTCAGTTCAGTTCAATTCAGTTCAGTTCAGTATATGGTGGAAATAAGCTCTAGCAAACAGGGCCTAAAATTATACTATAGTTGCGAAAAATTAAACACGATCTAAATAAATTTATTGATTTTTCAACATTATATTATTTTTAAATATAATTGAATAATAGTCAAAATACAGAGCGTGTTTTACAGGGCGTGTTTTAGTACATCCATATTTTTTGTATTTTTTAATTCAGTATTAAATAATTTCATATCGGAATTGAAGGTATAGGTTTGTGCCTTTGTGGTTCCATTTTCACGTGTGAGTTAGGCCTGTTTACTAGAGATTATTTCTTGATATACTGAACCAAACTGAACTGAATTTAACTGAATTGAATTAAACTGGACTGAACTGAATTGAACTGAACTAAATTGAATTGAACTGAACTGAAGTAAAAAATGATGTATTGAAAAATGGAATTAGCATGACTGAATTAACCTGAATTTCATCAAATTACATTTTCATTGAACTGAATTGAACTGAACTGAACTGATCTACAGATAAACTCAGGTAAAAAAGGCCTTAGTTTATTCCAAAAAAGAATAAAAAATGGTTAGTTGATGTTAATATAATCTTATATGACGATCTACAAATAGCACAAATATATTTTTAGTAGTTCATCTTTAATTTCTTTTATATAAACCATGATACTCAGAAACTGTGGTATTGGCTTTTCAAAACTCAGAAATGTGATGAATTTTGAGTCATTTTTTGAATTAGTTAGAAGTAGATGAGTTGCAAAAACAGATCAAAAGTGATGATGGCTTGTAATTTATCACTTAGTATAGTAATGTAAGGGTTCTGATTCCAGATACATTTAAGTGGCAGAAATGTGTTTCATTGTATGATTCACAAAGACGCTCCTTGCAGTGACTATTACTGTAGGGAAAATTTATATTTTGACTTGTCGTTTGTTAACCAGCCCCGAAATTGGATATTATCTGGTGATCATTAGTTTCCTTAATTAGGTTTTTGTAGTAAGTTTTTTCACCTATAATTAGGGGTTTTTATGTTTTATACTTCTCAAATTGAGATATTTGGATTTTCCGGTATGGTTTTTTTAGGATTAAGGGAGTACAATAAAATCCATCATGGATGGTGGTTTTAAGTTTTATTTAAAAAAAAAGAGTACTACAATTTTATTTTATTTTATTTTAAATGATAAAATGGACTAGGTATGTATATTTTGCCTCGAAACAACATCTTATATTTAGGCACATTATCAGAAGTTATATGCAATAGGCTCGCGACTTCTTCTTGGTTCCCAAGTCAATTCGCACTTAATAGAAATCAACATACAGTACTATGTACTATATATGTATGTAGTGGTGTCGATTCGGGTAAATAGGTCGGTTTCGATCTTTCAAAAACGGGTTCGGTTAAAAACGGTTTCGGTTTAAATCGGTCATTTTTTCCTATTCGGTTAATATCGGTCAGGTCGGGTTGATGTCGGGTCGGATTTATTCGGTTATTTTTTCTTTTCCGGTTCATTTCGGGTTTAAATAAATATTAATCGGGTCGGTTCGGTTTGGATACTGATGTCAATACGGGTCATTCGGTCGGGTTGAAATGGTTTTGGGTCAAAATATGTTTGGTTTTATAAAGTTCATTTAAATTTTTTTTTGTTCTTGTCGCCGAATTTGATTTTTCACATATATATATATATGTATATATGTGTGTGTTTGTTTTTGATTCATTTAAATCGATATCTTTTCTCGATCTCCATAGCAGATTGAGTACTTTTGATTCTTTTATAGATTAATGTAATTGCTAGTTATTATTTGATTCATCTGATACTTTTGTTTTTGATCTATAATAGATCATGATTTTGTTACTACTTCTTGCTATTTAAATGTTTAATTTTGCGATTCCAACGTGTTTATAGTTTGATACAAAATCTTTATAATTTTAACCACAATCATCTTGTTTATGGTATTACAGATGTTCTGTGAACCCTGATTAAAAATTTAGATTGTACTTAAGGTGGAGATCAATGTCAAGCGATTAATTCCCTGATTAACAATTTTGATTACTTTTAATTATTTTCCTCTCTATATGACTTAGTAATAAAATTACAAATATTTAACACAAAAGTCGAATGTGTTAATGTGTACATTCATTTTGTTAAAATTGAGTAGAATTGTATATAGAATATGTATATTTTATATTTTAGGTGTTTACTATCAAAATTTTAGTTTAAATTAATTGGTAGGAACTAGGAAGTTTGAAAGTTTTATTTGCTTTGTAGTAATACAAACTTTAATTACATTTATAGGAATTTTCCATTTTCTTTGGTTGATTGAATCGATTGATTTATGATGGTTATTTATTGGTTTGAATCGGTTTAGGTTGGTTACAAGTCGGGTTGATTTCGGTTCGGTTAAGTTCGGTACCGGGCAAATTCGGATATCGGTTGGTTTCGGGTCTAAATTCTCGGGTCAGTTCGGTTTTCAGGTTGAGTTCGGTTCGGGTCGGTTCGGTTCGGTGACCTATATCTCTCGGGTTATTATTGGATCGGTATTATTCGGTTTCGGTCGATTTTTCGGGTTCGGGTCTGAACTGACAGCACTATATGTATGGACTTTTCAAAATTCCACATAATGCAACAAATTTTTAACGTTCCACAATTTTTTTTTTCAAAATTCCACATAATGCAACAACTTTTTCCACGACAATGTTCATGCAATGGCCCTATAAAAACAGCAAGTGATTCATCACCACATAATGCAACAACTTAATAGAAACAGTACTATATATGTACTATATATGTATGGACTTTTTCAAAATTCCACATAATGCAACAACTTAATAGAAATCAACATACAGTACTATATATGTACTATATATGTATGGACTTTTTCAAAATTCCACATAATGCAACAACTTTTTCATGCAATGGCCCTATAAAAACAGCAAGCTAAGTAACTAATCACCACAACCTCACATTTCTCACAACAATGATGACAGCCCTAAATTCTCTCTGCATGTACACCTTCCTCATTTCGGTTTCCCTTTTCTTGGCTTCCACCAATGCAGCCCAGTTCACCGTCCGCAACAACTGCCCCTACACCGTCTGGGCAGCTGCCGTTCCCGGCGGCGGGCAGCAGCTAGACGGTGGCCAGACTTGGACCTTCGATGTGAGCGCTGGCACCACCGGAGGCCGCGTCTGGGGCAGAACCGGCTGCAACTTCGACGGAAACGGCCGAGGAGGCTGCCAAACCGGCGACTGCGGCGGAAACCTCAGATGCACTGGCTACGGCCAGCCTCCGAACACCCTGGCCGAGTTCGGTCTCAACCAGTTCAACAACCTCGACTTCTACGACATCTCGCTCGTCGATGGTTTCAACGTGCCGATGGTTTTCAGCTCCTCTTGCCGCGGAATCCAGTGCACCGCCGATATCAACGGTCAGTGCCCCGCTGAGCTCCGGGCTCCCGGCGGCTGCAACAACCCCTGCACGGTGTACAAGACCGACCAGTACTGCTGCAACTCCGGTAACTGTGTGCCCACCGTTTTATCTAAGTTCTTCAAAGATAGGTGCCCTGATGCGTACAGCTACCCTAAAGATGACCAGACCAGCACATTCACTTGTCCAGGTGGAGGTAACTACGCAGTTACCTTCTGCCCTTAAGTAATGAAAATTGGTTTCTTGGTGGACAAGAAACCATGCATGCATGCATGCATGCCCAGTTAATATATAGATACCTGGGTGGATCGAAAGGCAATAATTGCAACGTTTTCATTTATGTATGTGAAAGTGGAATCATGAATGTCATGATTTTTACCTGGTTATATTATAATTTTTATGGTTAATGATCGATTGCAAATTGTGTTTTTCCCATTAATTTTGTTTTGTTGTGAGGATGATTGATTAGTTTCTTCTTGAATATTATCATGTACGGTGTGGAACCAGAAATTTAAATAGCCGAAAACTCAAAACCGTGCATCCATTTTAATTGCCGCTAGCTGCTCCGACGTCGGATGGTTTCGATCGGTCTGGCCTGACCATTTCTACCCAATATCGCACGTTTGTATCATTAGAAATAGTTTAGACTGTTTAATACACTACTCTATATTCATGTACTAGTTCTAATAGATCTGATATCATGTTTAGACAATTAAAAATGGGAGAGTCTCTAGAATTATATGTCTTGGTGAAGTTTATACTTAGATGAAAAAAGAAAATTTTAATTTAGATATAAATAAGGCATTCTAGTTCTTAGTACTAGTCGTTTCAGATATAGAGAATGCTTGAATTGTTGCAACTTTCTGTAATTTCACAAATTGCTTTACAATATTGTTACCTTTTTAATTTTGGTTGAGAGTAGCCATATATAACTCAATTTGGGTCGATTTAGATAAATTTCACATGCCTAAAATGCGATAAAAGTCTTCGGAAATTCTCTAGAGGAGAATTCAAATAATAACGAAAGAACTATATATAGTGTTTGATGTTTTAAGAGTGTAACTATACGTACAATGTAGTATTTTATCTGCTAGTTCAATTCGAATTATACTTGTTGCATCAGATGAAGAATGAGGTTTAATATTTTCAGAAATCCATTACTTATACTTATGGAGAAGAGTTAGAGCAAGTCCAACAGCTTCCCCAAGTTGGGGGATTTCAATAAATTTAGGGAATATGAGTCATTTTTCAGCTCCAACAGATTCCCTATCCCATTCCCCAACTTGAGGATTTTGAAGAAATCTACATATTGCTTCCCCAAATCTGTAGAGAGAGAAAAAAAACTTGGGGAAGCAAAACTTAATGCTTACTGCATTTATGTTGATCCTTTACCTCTCTTTATTAGTTTTATAATTCAAATACATATATTTCAAATGTGATTATCTTTAATTGTATATAATAAAGAATTATAAGAAATATATATTATTAAATTTCATATTATGGCGAACAAAACAAGATCATATATGACTATGTTCACATGTACATAAAAATTTGAATATGGTCATGTGAGATCTTGTTACGTTCGTTTTAATGTATATTTTAATAATATATATTTTTCACATTTTTTTATCATACGTAATTTAAAATATTAACAGTCCAAAATATATTTGAATGGTGAAAAAATAATAATAAAGAGATAAAATGCTGAAATTTAATGCACATGCATTAAATTCTATTCCCCACACTAGGGAAGCTGTTGGAGTTTAAGCAAATCATCATTCGTCAGAAAAAAGCTTTCTCTCTCTTCTTTTTTCTCTCCTCCTTCTCTCTAAAAATCTCGCACGTTTTTCCCAATTAATGCCCGCAACAGTACGATAACGGTCTTATTCGTTCGTAACAGTTACTGATAACGTCCCCAAACAGTTTCTTTCCGCTCCGCCATAGCCCGCCGCTACCAATCCTCCAACTGCTGCTACCCAAAACACTATGACGCAACCTAGAACTTTCATAAGTGCTCTCACCAACAGATCTCCACCTCTGGGTCCTCTACCAAACAACCCAAATCTCAACCCCAAAAGAGAATATCTGGGAGATTTGGCATGTATTTATACTGAAGAGCAGGTCCAATTACTCTCATCGCACTACACCAACGCTCTTATTGGCAAGTTTAACAGAGGGCGTCCCACCATGGATCAACTTGAGAAAGAGTTCAAAACGGTGGGATTCAAAGGAAAGTACCAGCTCGGCCTGATCGATTTCAAACACATCCTTATACGCTTTGAGCTCATGGAAGATTTCCAGTGGTGCTGGATCAAGGGTTTATGGATTTTCAGCAAATGTCCAATGAAGGTACTCAGGTGGACTCCTGACTTTTCTCCTCATACTGAATCATCTATTGTCCCTCTGTGGGTTACAGTTTATGATATCCCCATTTTCTTCTATAACATGGGCATTACAGCTGATGTTGGTAATTCAATTGGGTCATATATCAAAATGGATGCTGCCACAGAATGTCTAACTCGTCCCTCTGTACTGAAAATGTGTGTGGAATTTGATCTTCTTAGACCTATGAAACCATTTATTCGTTTAGGGACAGAGAGAAACAATATCAAGTGTGGAGTGGAGTATGAAAATGTTCCCTCATATTGTACAATGTGCTCTAGAATCGGTCACTCTAAACTGGATTGTAGCTTTAATCAGGTTGTCAAGCCTATACCTCCTAAAGAAAATGCAATTCCAGTAGCCAAGTCTCACACTGTTCCCATATGGTTGCCCACTGGAAATAAACTAACCAACCTTCCTTCCTTTCTTGATATGGACTTCGAAATCATTGCTGAACAGTTGGGTCTTTTTTCTGAAAACCTGAGCCATCAACCCCCAATTCCAGTAATGATGCAACCTGAAATCCCATCTATTCAAGAAATTACATCTCCACTTTCTGATCCAGATATTTACACCTCAGAGATTTCTGCTGATGTTCCAACCTTCAATGTCCCTAATTTGGATCAGTCCTCTACATCTAGTGGTAATAAGTCTCTTTCTGTGGCTTTACCTTTCCCCAGCCCTGCTCCTTTGACTCCAAGCCTTGAAATCCAAGAGCCTCAAAAGGATTTTTCAGATGCTTCTACTCTTAATTTATCTCAGAATCCACAGCCATCAGAAGTTCCTAATACATTTACTCCAGATGATATTGAGAATACAAACATTTCTGCTCACCCAACTATCACAGAGGACACTCTGTGGTCCTCTCCTACTCATGAATTTCCTCCAAGTTTTTCAGATGTTTCACAGGAACCCTTTGAAGGGGCCACCGAAGCTTTTATAATTCCTAAGAAGAGAGGACAGAAGTTTGCTACAGATGATATCCATCCTAAAACAAACAGGTTTTTCTCTCCTCTCAATTCCATTTTTTCTGCTAAAAAATTTTTCTTTTCTCAGCAGAGAACCCCTCAGAATAGATTTCTCCCTATTGCAACTGATGAGGGATCAGATGACTCAGCAGAACTTACTGTCAATGATGAAGAGGCTTCTACCAATCTAGTGGTGGCTCCAGACAGTACATGTGACATTCCTCCTGCTCCTACCAACAAGGGGAAGGGTAAGAAAAACAGTAAGAAAATGCAAAATGATAGCTATTTTACTCAGTTTAATAGAATCATGACTAGGTCAAAAAGCCAATCTACTGTTTCTCATGATTAATACAACTCTCAAAATTAAAATGTTAGTGTGGAATGTTAGAGGTATGAGAACTTCCTTGGATAGACTTTTATCTCTGATTGCTACACACAAGTTTGAGTTGGTCTGTCTTATTGAACCTTTACATGATAATTCTCAATGTGATCAATATAAGCATGTTTTACAATTTGATAACTGTATGTATGCTGGCAATGGACAAATTTGGATCTTTTGGAATTCATCCATTAATCTAACTGTCACAAAAGACCATGAACAATTTCTCTCAACTAATGTTCTTAGTAATAAAATGAAGACTGCAATGGAAGTGGTTTTTGTATATGGACTAAGAACTAGGAAAGGTAGAAAAAGTTTATGGGCTGATTTGCAACATTTTACTGCTTCTTCCACAATATTTATTGGGGATTTCAATGCCATAACATCTATAAATGAGTATAGAGGTCCTGCTTCTCCCAAACTTGGGAGTATAAAGGACTTTAATGATTTTATAGATATTATGGCATTGGATGAAATCAATACTGTGGGGAATTCTTTCACATGGAGTAACAAAAGACTTCATCCCACAATTCAAAGATTGGATAGAGGTCTTTGTAATGCTCAGTGGAAGATTTCTTTCCCTTTCTCTTCTATCCAAGTCCTTAACAGAAAATCATCAGACCATAATCCTCTCCTACTGTCCATTGGTAGTGCTATTCAATCCTCTCCTAGACCTTTCAGATTTCTAAATACTTGGTATAAAAGGCATGATTTCAATGACATAGTTAGAAATAATTGGTCTCAGCATATTTCTGAAAAAGGTCTTCTTGGTTTTTCTCTTAAACTAATTAGACTTAAAAAATGCCTTAAAATTTGGAACAAGCTTCATTTTGGAAATGTCCATGAGAATTTGGCTAAAGCTGAGGTAGAGTTAAGTATTCAGGAAATGAAATATGACCTGGATAACTCTCCTGATGAGCTCATCAAGCTCAAAAAAGCTAAAGCCACCCTTCTCAAAGCCATTAAAGAACAAAGGCATTTTTGGAAACAAAAGGCTAAAGTTAAGTGGCTTAAAGAGGGGGATGACAATACAAAATTTTTTCATAACACTGTTAAAGAAAGGTTAGGGAGGCTTAGCATTACTAAAATTAAAAGTTCTAATGGTAGATGGCTTGATGAGAACAATGATATTGAACAAGAAGCCATTTCCTATTATGAAAATTTGCTGAGAGAGGAGTCTTCTGATGAATTTTTTCAGTCCCACTTTCTGAGTCAAATTCCAGAGATTGTTAATGCTACAGATAATGATTTACTCTTACAACCAGTATCTTTATTGGAAGTCAAGAAAATCGTTTTCAGTCTTAATAAGAACAGCAGCCCTGGTCCTGGTTACACTGCACAATTTTTTATCAAATCTTGGGATATTATAGCTGTAGATTTACTCTCTGCTGTCTCTGATTTCATGCTCAATCACTTTATCCCTAGGAGTGTTGCTAGCACATGGATAACAATTATTCCTAAAAAGGACACTCCTGTCTCTTTTGATGATTTCAGACCCATTAGTCTTTCCAATGTTTTAAACAAAATCTGTTCTAAGGTCTTAATGGAAAGACTAAAATTTTTAATGCCAAAAATTATTTCTCCACACCAGTCTGCTTTTATGAAGGAAAGAGATATATCTGACAATGTGATCTTCTTGCAAGAGATGGTTAGATTTTTGAGTAGAAAATCAACATTGCCTAATTGTATTGTCAAACTGGATTTGAAAAAAGCTTTTGATAGAGTTAGGTGGTCTTTCCTGAAAGCTGTGCTTCTTAAGTTTGGTTTTCATGAAAGATTTGTGAGCATCATTTTGAAGAATCTCTCTGCTGCATGGTTCTCTGTGCTCATCAATGGTAAGGTTGTTGGTTTCTTCCAATCATCCAGAGGTATCAAACAGGGTGATCCCCTCTCTCCCTTTCTCTTCAATATTTTCAGTGAGGCTTTTACTAGATCACTTGTTTTTGCTTTTGAGAAAGGTAAGCTTCAATATTATGACCTTCCATGTAATGCTCTGAGAATTTCTCACCTTTCCTATGCCGATGACACTGTAGTCTTTCTTAACTCTGATAGGCTTACTCTCACCAGACTCAAAGCCTTTCTAGTTAAATTTGAAGAATCATCTGGTCAAAAAATCAATTTTGACAAGAGTGATTTATTCATTAGCAAACATGCATCTTCTTCCCAGGTTCATAACATAAAAAGGATACTAGGAATGAAACTGGGGACCTTCCCATTTAAATACCTAGGTGTCCCAATTTATAATGGGAAAGCACAAAACATTTATTTCCAACCTCTATTTGAACAAATTGATAAAAGGTTAAATAATTGGAAAAATAGGTGGTTGTCTACTGGTGGTAAAATAACCTTGATTAAGTCATGCATTTTTGCCATCCCTCAGCATGTATGGTCTGTCATATCTCCTCCTAAACAGGTCATTAGGAAAATAGAAAGAAAAATGAGCATTTTTTTCTGGGGGGAGAATGATTTGAAACCTAAAAAATCATGGAAAAGATGGGAAGAACTTTGTTTCCCTTTGAACCAAAATGGTTTGGGTTTCAGATCAATCTCTTGCATCATTCATGCATGCTCTGCCAAACTATGGTGGAAGTATCAGAATGCTAAAACTCTATGGTCTCACTTCATGGCTTCACTACCTGTATCTTATCAAAAATCTCCAAACTGGAGAAGAATCTGCTCAGTGAATGCCTGGTGTGAAAGCCATTCTAGAGTCATTTTAGGGAATGGTCAATGTAACTTTTGGTCATCTAACTGGTTAGATGTTGGACCTATCTGTGATCACTGTGACCCCTCTCTCACTTCCATTCCTACTGACACTTCTGTCTCAGTTTTCTATTCTCATAAAGATATGTATCTGAGACAGCTACAACCATTTCTATCTACTGAAGTTTTCCTTCTTTTGCAGGTTCTCAGGATTTACAACCATAGGGAAGATAGATTAATTTGGAAGCCTCAGAGCACTGGAATTTTCTCTTTTAAATCGGCCTATAATCTCATCACTGAACAAAGAGGTACTATTGCTTCCATTCATCATTTATGGGATCCCAAACTTGAAAAAAAGGTCTCAGTTTTTATGTGGAGGTTGACAAATTCCTTACAACCTTTTGATAACATCCTTAAAAAATGGAAATTCAACCTCCCATCCAAATGTCTTATGTGTAAAAATGAGGATTCTCTGGATCATTTTTATAATTCCTGTGTGTTTTCCCTATCTGTTTGGAAAATTCTACATCATTTTATGGGAATCCTTGATAGACAATTTCTTTCCATCTGGGAAAGACTATCCTTTTACCTTACTTTTCCAGGGCTTTCCCCTTTACATAATAAAATCCTCAGACTTACACCTTCCATAGTCTGTTGGAATTTATGGAAAGGTAGAAATAGATGGCTATATGATAATGTGAAGATCCATATCCCTACTGTGATTCACAATATCAAGGACCAGCTTTTCTTTATGTTCTGTGCCAAGCCTTTTTTCATCTCTAACCAGATAGATGCTGAAATAGCTGATCACAGTTTCCTTCCTTTGAGCAAAAAACCTCCCAAACCAAAAATCTTAAGGATTGCCTGGACTAAACCTGTTAGTGGTTTCAAAATGAATGTTGATGCAGCCTGGTCTGCTTCTCATGATCTAGCAAGTCTTGGCCTAATAATCAGAAATAATATGGGAGGTTTTGTTTCAGCTAGTAATCTCTTCACTACAGCTGACTCTGTCTTAGAGGCTAAACTCCTTGCCATTAAATTTGCTCTAGATCATGCATGTAGATATTCTGAAGCTATCACTATTGAATCTGATAGTCTCAATGCTATATCATGTGTTCTGAACCCTATTACTGCACATCGGAAGCTATTTCAACTAGCTGATGATTTACATTTAAAGGCCAAAAATGTTTCACTTTTTCACATCTTTAGAGAGGCTAATCAAGTGGCTGACTCTATTGCCAAAATGGCCTTAAAAGAAAAATGTACTTCATCCTTTCACTCTTTCAATACTATGCCATCTAAGTTGCAAGGGCTCATTAGGCTGGATCAATTGAGCACACCTTCTTTGAGAATTTCAAAAAACAGATTCTGCTGATGAACCTTTTTCTGCAGGTATAGCAGGACTCCAAATGGCCAAGAGAAGATCATTCATCGATGGACCTGTTTTCCTTCCACCTCTCCACCAGTGGCAGTGCTGCAAGACTGCTCAAGCTCCTTCTTTTCAAGTCTGATATGTAACTCTTATCTTTACTAACCTCTGGACAATCTTGTGGATCGCCTGGGAAACGATTCACTAAACTGTAAGGAGGTTCTAGTTAGAGTTCCATCCTAGGCTTATGTTTGCTCATCTCTTTATCTTGGTTGATACTTAAAACTGAGCTTATCTAGCTCTGCTTGTATTTAATTTTATTTGTAGGCTTGGGGAGGCCAAATTGAATTCCCTCCATCTATATGATGGTTCACCTTAAAAAAAAAAAATGGAGTTGAAGCAAAAAAAATATAGGGAATATGGAGATGTAGTACTATATCTTGGAGAATCTTGTAGAGAAGCTGTTGGACTTGCTCTTATGGATTATTCTTTTTGTTAAAAAGAAGAAATTTTAGGAAACACAAAATTAACTGTTTTTTTCCCTACACTAATAATATTAATGCCTAGTTAAATTAAATACGTTACTTCACAAAATCGAGTCGGTTGCTTTCAAGGCCTCACTCTATGACGAGTCGGTTGCTTTCAAAGAGGCAGCGGCATCCTTGAAAATTCCACAAAGCATATTCCACAAGCATCACATTCATGTAGATTTTCTTTGTTTTCTCCAGACAAGCTTAAAAATTATTAATCCCAACCTTTTTTTCGGTGGTATTAAGTTTTATTTTTGAAAACGAATAAAGAAAACTATTAATAATAATTTAACTTAAATATAAAGAAACGAATTAATATTTAATGCCCAGCGCAGCTACTTTACGCTAGTATATATTGGCCCCGTTTGCCTAGCAGTTTTTTCAAAGAGCGTTTAAAAGTTTGATCTAAATATAGATATTTGACCAGTCAATCAACTATTAACTTGTTTGGGGAATAGATTTTCTTAACTAGCGTTTCGATACGCTGATTTTGTAAACGCTAGGTAAGGTTGCGTTTCCAATATATTTAATTGGATTTGTATGGAAAATTTCAATATTATCCCTTTTCCATCAACTAAAATCTATAAATAGTGAAATTCCTACACGTACATGAACCAAAACAAATCCAGCTAATTTCGACGTACATAAAGCATAAGTATATATGCACGAACATGTACATTAGCCTGAAGAGAGAAATAACTAGATTTAAATTTTTTGTAATATATATACAGCTAACCGCTATTTATTATTCGCTAAACACACTTTTTCAAACAGTTAAACAAACCGCTAGTCAAAACATCCGATGAGATTGGTATATATATATATATATATATATTTTTTTTTTTTTTAAATTAAGCCACCAATGGTGGGAGGGATATATTAGGCTCCTCAAACCTTTTCTTAGAAAGTGAAAATACATGAGTCCTTAGAGTTTACAATGATAAGAGAAGATGAAAATAAAATTCTGAAAGGATAGAGAAATTTCTTTTAATCCTTGAAGCCGATAGCGAGAGAGGCTCTAAAGAACGATTCATTCCCCTGATACACCTACCCCTGGTGTACCTACATCCCCGAATGAAACATTCAGTAGCCACCTCACTCTTAAAAATCGGCTGGGAGGATTTAAAGAAAGATCAATCTAAGCGTAGTACGAAATGGAGTAGCCGAAAGCTATGCCCAGTTCCAAAATAAAAACATCAGATTGTGCTGCTTCCAATTATCCAGTTTGAAAATGGCACCATGGAATAGGAAGTCCTTGAAAAAACCGCCTTGGGAGCTTGGGTGCGTTTCCTGACAAAGTTAGATTTCCAGCTTGTACCTGACCTGCAAAAAAAGAGGAAACCAGTAAAGAGTTCTAGAAAATTCTAAGTGCAGGGATATATTTCTTATCAATCAATATAATTCCTCTAAGCTTCTGAGGCAATTCAGACCAAAGAAATTGCTTAGAGGCATTATCATTGATAGCTATTCTAGCCAAAGCATCTGCTACACAATTGCATTGTCTACAAGTCCAAAGGACAATGCTATCTCCGAAACAGGACCATTGAGACGCTATAATTTTAAGATGTGATTTTGAATAATTCAACGATTTGCCAATGATTGACTTTTTTGTTTTGTTTTGGTTTGTTTAGTTAATTCATGTCTGCTTATGAAATTTATTAGCCTTAGTCTTAGGCCTGTTTGCTATAACTTATTTCTTATTGAACTAAACTAAATTGGATTGAATTGAACTAGATTAAATTAAACTGAACTGGATTGATCCAAACTAAACTTAAATGATATATTAAATAATGTATAGATAAGTTTAAAGATAACGTGAACTTCCTACATAAACTAGTCAACTGAATTATTGAAAAGAAAAGTAGCGTTATTGACCATATTTTCTTAATATTGTTATGTACAGTACATGTTACGCGGTCACATCCAATTGTTGTAATTCAACTTAATCACAGGAAAACTTAATTAAATCAGTTAGTGACGTGTTAAGTATAGTATTAAGTATACTATTCAAAGCTCAAACACCACTACATATTAAATTGGAGGAGTGTATATATAGACACATATATAATTCCGTCAAATTGGACGGATCTGTTGTAGAGTCCATTTTTTATTGGATTATTTGTGGCAGATTCGATGTTGCAACATCGATTAGGGTTTAGCAGAAAAGTGAGAAATTCCAACGCAGCTTTAAAAGGCAAGGAAATATTGTGCGTACGGGATTTATGGTAAATACAGTCCAGCGAATATCAACAACTCAGTTTTACACTATGGAGATTAATTTGATCAATGAGTTGGAGCCAAATCTTTCCATATTTTTCAGTTGGAAGATATTCTTCATTCTTTATCTTCAGAGATTTTCAGAATCAAATCAAGCGTGATTGAAGGAATGAATTCCATGCCGTGAAGATGACTGAATACACACGGCATTGAGCTATAAATGGGACAATTAGCTGCGAGTCTGATTTGCCGATCTTACGAGAGAAAAATCCTATTCAGGGTTTACTTTAGGCCAGGTCAGGCAGCGCCGTCCGCGTTTGTCAACAACCATTTAGACGTGTGGAAGCCGGTGTTTTCGAAATCACCATAAAGCTCCTGGTGTGGGAGTGATCGTAGACTAGGGAGAACTAGTGGTACGATTGAAGCGAGGGATCGCAACATCGAAGACTAGGAGAACTGGTGGTCCGATTGGAGCGAGGGATCGCAACCACTTAGAAATTGTAAAAGATAAGTCTGTAATCTGTCTTTTGACAATTTAGTGGAATGATTTCAACACAGGGCTACGGCCCCGCAGACGTAGGTGCATTGCACCGAACTGCGTGATCAAATTCGCGTGTTTTTTATTTTCTGCAAATTAAGGTTTTTCATGTTGCAACATCGTTTATGCAGTAAAACCTAAAACACAGCTAGTAAATATTTTAGACAACTTATTTGATCTGAATCTGGTAGATAGATATTTCATCTGTGGACACTACAGTAATGCAATGACTGATTGAATCGAAAAGATCTGCGATCCGCTGTCTACTAACATTGTTTAAATATATAGTAAAAGGTACTTTTGTTTAAATATATCGGCTATCGATAATATTCACCTTCGATTTGCTTATGACTGTGCTAATTGAACTTTTTGATGGATATTTGGATGAAAATAAGAAATTTGAATTAGATTCTTGAATTTTGAAAGAATTTGAGAGATGATGGAGAGAAACAACCGATGTTTGATATAAATAAGTAAAAATGAGATTGTTATTGGCTCCGTTTGGTGACGAGAGTTTTGAAAAGCGTTTAGGTTTTTGGGTTAAATATAGACAGTTGACTAGTCAATCAGCTCTTCTTGGTGTTTGGTGAAAAGCTTTTTCTAATTAGCTGTTGTGATCAAACCTCTCGTTTCTGAAATGCTAGAAAGAGCAGCGTTTACAAAAAATTAAACAAAACAATATATCAAAATATCTTTTTTATCCTTATTCTCACAAAATTTCCTTAAAACTAATAATTTATATATGTATAATTCAATTTTGCAATTCTGTATGAAGAAAAAATTTCCTTAAAACTAATAATTTAAGATATTTTCGTACGTACGTACATTTTTCAATATTTTTAATTTATTTTTGAAGTATTATAAATATTGAAATTAAAATGGTACATGCTAAATATATATCAAAATAAATTTTTTATGTAATGTAATTCTGAAAATAATTTTTTTAATAAACGTAGATATATTATAATAAAGAATAATAATTTAAATAATAAAAATAAATAAACATATAAGTGATAATTATTTTCGATAAACAGCAAAACACTAAAACAATAATTAATAATAAATTGTACTAATGTCTATTTCAGTCATTTAACGCATTGAAACAGCTATCAGCTAATTGTTATTTGCCAAACACTAATGTACAAAACGCTAGTCAAAACGCTAGTCAAACCGCTAGTCAAAACAAAACGCTAGTCAAAACAGCTAATAGAATCCGGTAACAGCTAACAGCTAATAAAATCCGCTAACAGCTAACAACTAAACGCTGATTGCCAAACGATTGAATTTTACATGGATTTTTTTGAAGATTTCGCTCGTTTAATTTCATTGACAGAATTAATGAAATTAAATGTAGCCTTGATAAAATTGGAACAAATATAAAATAATTTGGCTGTGAAAAAAACAAAGAATAAATAAACTTCAAATTAATATTCAACGTTCGAACACCAATATTAATTTAGAGGAGGGTAGAGACATGATTGATTCCGTCAAATTGGACGCTACAATTTCGTGAGTCATGACTCAATGACTGATAAACAAATCAAAAGATCTGCGATCCGCTGTCTACATATTTTGAATAGTAATATTATAGCATTTAAGTATTAGATTTTATGTGAACTAATATATGTCTACAAATTCAATACTGTTTTGGTGTAAATTTGTATGGAATAACAGTAATGTACTATGGACTATGAATCGATCAAGGAAATTGACTAAAACATCAAGCGAATTAAAAAATCAAATTAACTGAAAGATCAAGGCAAAGCAGGAATGCTCAAGAAAACTGGCTGAAAGATCAAACAAATTGATTAAAAGATCAAACAAAAACAGTAAATGATAAATTCTTTTGCCCTCAGTCTCCACAAGGACATGTCTCACCCAAAACTCTCTCAATTTTTATTTTTTAAAGAAAATATGTATCATTGTTAAGACCTGGTTCTTAAAACTTGTACTTGTTGGATTAATTAAACCAAATAAAATTAAAATAAAATTTGATTTATTAAAAAATAATCATCATAATTATATTAACATGAATTTTACTACATAACATTTTCTCTTCATTTCACTTAATTAAATTGAATTAAACAGAACATATAAATAAATAAAAAGAAGAATTTATTACATATTTAAGAGTACAAAAGGTTGGTTCGCAATTTCTTCTTGGTTCCAAGTCCATTCACACTAACTAGAAAAAAAATACACTATGCAACTAAGATATAGACTTTTCAACATTCCACAATGCAATAAACTTTATCATAATTATAACGTTGATTATTCAACTTTTTCCACAATATTGTACATGCAAATTCCCTATAAAAACAGGCAGTAATTATAACACTCATCAGTCATCACCACATCCTCTCAGATCACAATGAACTCCCTAAATTCTCTCTGCACATTCTCATTCCTCATTTCAGTTTCCATTTTCCCTGCTTTCGCCAATGCAGCCCAGTTCACCGTCCGCAACAACTGCCCCTACACCGTCTGGGCCGCGGCGGTTCCCGGCGGCGGGCAGCAGCTCAACAGCGGCGGAACTTGGACCTTCAACGTGAACGCCGGAACCACCGGCGGCCGTGTCTGGGGCAGAACCGGATGCAGCTTCGACGGAAGCGGCCGTGGGAGATGCCAGACCGGCGACTGCGGCGGAAACCTCAGGTGCACCGGCTACGGCCAGCCTCCGAACACCCTGGCTGAGTTCGCGCTCAACCAGTTCAACGGCCTCGACTTCTACGACATCTCGCTCGTCGACGGTTTCAACGTGCCGATGGATTTCAGCTCAACTTGTCGTGCAATCCGGTGCACCGCTGACATTAACGGGCAGTGCCCGGCTGACCTCAGGGCTCCCGGCGGCTGCAACAACCCTTGCACGGTGTACAAGACCGATCAGTACTGCTGCAACTCCGGCAGCTGTTCGGCCACTGATAAATCTAGGTTTTTCAAAGCTCGGTGCCCCGATGCGTACAGTTATCCTAAAGATGACCAGACCAGCACCTTCACCTGCCAAGGCGGTGGTAACTACAGAGTTACCTTCTGCCCTTAAGTAACTATATGTGTTTCTTGGAGAACAAGAAACCATGAATAATGCCCCATATGTAAGACTTGTTGCAAATCAAATTTACTTACATGGGTGGAAATGCAATAATTGCAACATTGTATTATTAAGTGGAAATGATTAAGTGGAATTAATCATCAAGTTGTTACGTGATTTTTAGATGCTTTAAAAAAATTGTTTCAATGTATATGTTGTTATTTAAAAAAAAAACAAAAAACAAAACGGTATGTGATATACAAACTAAAATTTCTATATGCAAAATATAGAAATATTAGAAAATCTAACATTGTTCCTGAAATTTTGAAAATTTCAATAGAAATTTTATTGAAAATATAGAAAATCTAACATTGTTACTGAAATTTTTGAAAATTTTATGAATTTTGACAATTTCAACAAAAATATAAACTAAATGTTAGGATATTTTGTGAATACATTGTGTATATCTGATTGATTAAGATAGGTTAGGAGAGATACCGTTTCCTTTTGGGATTCTATTTGTAACTGGCTATAAAGCCTTGCTTTGTGTATCAATACAACATAACATTCTACGATATCTTTCTTTACATGGTATCAGTTTTTCTTTCCTGAGACCTTACAACTTATTCCTACAATAATCTTCCCTACTTTATCAAGCCGCCGCCGACCGCTGCCAGCTGCTCTACGCCGCCGCCGCCAGTCGACTTCCGCTTGATACTACCACTATGTCGATTCATGGAGATGATGGTTCCGACGCTGCCCGTGATGCCGCCGCCGACGCTGCCCGTGATGCTGCCGCCGCCTTTCTTCAACAACTGATGTTGCAGACCGCCGGTAATCATCCACCTCCACCGGTTAATCGACCTTCGAACTCTCCGTTTTTCATCCATCCGTCGGATCAGACTGATCGCAACGTCTGTTCTGCCGTTCTCAAGGGTGACAATTACCGAGAGTGGACTACTGCTATACGTAATGCTTTCCGGGCTAAGCATAAGCTTGGTTTTCTTGAGGGAACAATTCTGTGCCCTCCAGTTGATGACCCAGATTACGATGACTGGTTTGCTGTTAACTCGATGCTTGTTTGCTGGATCATGATGAGCATCGATGTCAATCTGCGCTCTTCCATCACCCAATATGATCTTGTTCGTGACCTATGGTGTGATTTGGCTGAACGATTTTCTACTGGAAACATACCCAAAACCTTGCAACTTCGCCGTGAAATTGGTAGCTGTCGCCAACATGGCCAATCTATTGCTCTCTACTACGGCAAACTCAAGAAGTTATATGGAGATTTCAATGCTCTTGTCCCTCCTAGGGTTTGCACGTGTGTTGCGTGTCGCCAACTCTGTCACTGTCAAGCTGCGACTCTAGCTTTTCTTGATCGTGACCAAGAGATGGTGCACCAGTTTCTCATCGGTTTGGACGACAACTTTGGCAATTTGATCTCCACCGTGATTGCTATGGATCCATTGCCTTCGTTTGCTAAGGTTCACTCCCTTGCTGTTCAGGAGGAGGATAAGAACTTGCTGCTTCGCACCAACACATCGACCGATGCTATGGCTTTTGCTGCTCCAGCCGCTCGTCGTTCTCCTGCTGCAAGCAATTCCAGTGTTCCTGACCGTCGCGATCGCAAGGATCTGTTTTGTACTCATTGCCGCGGCAAAGGGCATGACAAGGCGACCTGTTTCAAGCTTATCGGATTTCCTGATTGGTTTCACGAGCTCCGTGGATCTGTGCCACCTTCAGCCGCGGCTCCAAAGGGCTCTCAACAACCTGCTCCTGCTCCAGTCGCGCCTCGCCGCCTTCCTCCTGGAACGCCTTTTGCTGGATCGGCCGCCGCTCTGGCTGCTGTCCCTCCACCACCGGGTTTTGCCACCGCCTCCTCGCCTGGCTTCGACCGTTCGGACATCGGTTCTGCTTTGACCGATGAGCAGTGGCGTACCGCTCTAAACCTTCTTACTAAAATGCATAATCCTACTGGCAATATGCCAGGTAAGCTTGTTCTACCATGGATACTTGATTCGGGGGCTTCCTATCACATGACTGGTGCTAAGGGTGCTCTTTCTGATATTATTACTGCTGATCATACTGTTGACGTTGTTTTACCTGATGGGTCTATTTCTACTGCCTGTGAATATGGAACTATTACTTTTGGAGGAATTACTTTACCTCATGTGCTTTATATACCGGAATTACGTTGCAATCTATTATCTTGTTCTAGATTGTTAGGCTCTTTAAAATGTCTTGCTTTGCTCACTGAAAATTATTGCATTTTACAGAAAGTCAGTTCGAAGATAGTGATTGGCGTGGGTGAGCAGTATGGTGGGGTTTATTGGCTTCGTACGTTGGATGATGGTTCTAGCTTCCGTCCGCCGCCGTTGGAGCCGAGTCGAGCCGCCGCCGTTCCTGCTTCGTCTTCCAGCATTTGGCATCAACGTTTTGGACATCCATCCTCAACGGTTTTGTCTTCTCTTTTTCCTAGTAGTTCAAATAAAAATAGTGCTCCCTGTTCTGTCTGTTTTAGAGCAAAGCAAATAAGACATAGTTTTCCTGAAAGCTCTTTTCGAGCAAGTGATTGTTTTGAATTGATACATTGTGATGTTTGGGGGCCTTATAGCCATCCTTCTACTAGTGGTGCTACTTATTTTTTGACTATAGTTGATGATTTTTCTAGAGCTGTCTGGGTTAATTTGCTTGTTGCAAAATCCGACGTAGCTTCTATGATTAAGAAATTTTTTGCATTAGTTAATACACAGTTTAGTCGACAAGTTCGCCGTGTTCGTGCAGACAATGGCACTGAATTTCTGCCTTTGCAGTCCTACTTTGAAGAGAATGGTATCCTTTTCGAGACTACATGTGTGTACACGCCTCAACAAAATGGTAGAGTGGAGCGCAAACATAGACACATACTCAACGTGGCTAGAGCGCTTCTCTTCCAAGCTAGTTTGCCTATCAAGTTTTGGGGTGAATGTGTTATTACGGCTGCTTATTTAATCAACCGGACACCAACTCCTCTTCTTGATAGTCGAACTCCGTTCGAGCTTCTCCATGGCCGTGCACCAGATTACAAGTTATTGCGAGTTTTTGGATGCCTTTGTTTCGCTTCTCAACTTCCAAAGCCTCGAGACAAGTTTGCTTCAAGAAGGTGCATTTTCCTTGGATACTCTATTGGGAAGAAAGGATATCATCTCTTTGACCTTGAAACACATACATTCTTTGATAGTCGTGATGTTGTGTTTTTTGAAGACCACTTTCCATTTGCTACTGAGATCGCTCCTTCACCACCGGTGGACTCCTCTCCAATGGCTTCGTTGCCACTTTATGATGACCTGGCGGATACGACTCCGCCATTGGCTGCCGTGCCGCTCCAGTCTCGCCTGTCAGCCTCGCCTGAACCATCTGAGCCGCTCGAGTCTCGGTCTCCAACCTCGTCCGAGTCCATTCGGTCTAGCTCCCCAGTCTCGGCCGAGCGGTCCGAGTCCATCCAGTCCAGTTCTCCAGCTTCAGCCGTGCCTCTCGAGTCCATCCGGTCTCGTTCTCCAGCCGCGGCAGATGCCTTACCACCGCCTGCTCCTGCGATCAACCGTGACTCCGTTGCTTCTCCAGCTCCGCTTGGGAAACGATCAAGGAAAAGACCTGGATACTTGGATGATTATGTCTGTTCTGCTACTGCTACTAATAAACCCCCCACTACTGCTTCTTCCGCTTTGCCGTCGTCACTATCTTCAGGTATTCCATACCCTATTACTGACTATGTTAATTGTGATAGATTTTCTGCTTTGCATGCTAGACTTTTGTGTGCCGTAACATCTAGTACAGATCCTACTACATATTCCGAGGCGTCTAAGCACGTTCACTGGCGAGCTGCTATGGGTGAGGAGCTTGGTGCTCTAGCCCGTAATGGCACTTGGACATTATCATCTCTCCCTCCGGGCAAGTCTGCTATTGGCTCTAAGTGGGTTTACAAGACTAAGTACAAATCGGATGGCTCTATTGAGCGACATAAAGCACGCCTGGTCGTTCTTGGAAATCGTCAAATTGAGGGGACAGATTTCACTGAGACTTTTTCTCCTGTTGCAAAGATGGGTTCTGTTCGCTTGTTTCTTTCTGTGGCTGTGATTAAGGGCTGGGAGGTTCATCAGATGGACGTTCATAACGCGTTTCTGCATGGTGATCTTGAGGAGGAGGTTTATATGCGGCCACCTCAGGGTTACACTGCCCCACCAGGGGTTGTCTGTAAACTCCAGAAGTCCTTGTATGGTCTGCGGCAGGCTCCTCGTAACTGGTTCGCAAAGCTGACTTCAGCCTTACGAGCTTTTGGCTTTGTTCAGAGTAAGGCTGACTATTCCCTCTTTACCTATGTTCGTGGTGCCCTTTCCCTACATGTTCTTGTTTATGTGGATGACTTGATTATTGCTGGTAGCTCCAAGACTTTGTTGACTGAGTTCAAGACGTATCTGAGTTCGTGCTTTCATATGAAGGATCTCGGTCCCTTGAAATACTTTCTTGGGATTGAGATTGCTAGGAGTACTGATGGCATGTTTTTATCTCAACGAAAATATGCCCTTGATATTCTTTCGGATACAGGCTTGTTGGCGTCCAAGCCTACAGATTTTCCTATGGAGCAACATCATGATTTGGCTCGTGTTGAAGGACCTTTGTACGACGATCCTGAGCAGTATAGGCGGCTGGTCGGTCGTCTCATCTACTTGACCATTACTCGTCCTGAGCTTTGTTATGCGGTTCATACTTTGGCTCAGTTTATGAAGGCGCCATGCGTTCCCCATTGGCATGCTGCTTTGCGAGTTCTTCATTACCTAAAGAGTCATCCTGGTCAGGGTTTGTTCTTGTCGGCTCGCAGCTCCTTGCAGTTGACGGCTTACTGTGACTCGGATTGGGCAGCTTGTCCTATTACACGCCGGTCTTTGTCAGGATATTTTGTGATGTTAGGAGACTCTCCAGTTTCATGGAAAACGAAGAAGCAACCGACTGTTTCTCGTTCGTCTGCTGAAGCTGAATACCGGGCTATGGCTGCGGTTTGTTGTGAGCTACTATGGCTTCGGTCATTCTTATCCTCATTGGGTATTGAGCACCGTCCTCCTATGCGGCTTTTCTGCGACAGTCAAGCTGCTAATCATATTGCGGCGAATCCAGTATTTCATGAGAGAACTAAGCATATTGAGGTGGACTGTCATTTTGTTCGTGATCTTGTTCAGTCAAGGGCAATTGCTACTTATCATATTCGTACACATGATCAACCTGCTGACATTTTTACTGAGGCTCTTGGCAGACATCAGTTTCAGACTTTACTTGGCAAGTTGGGCATTCTTGATCTTCATGCTCCAACTTGAGGAGGAGTGTTAGGATATTTTGTGAATATATTGTGTATATCTGATTGATTAAGATAGGTTAGGAGAGATACCGTTTCCTTTTGGGATTCTATTTGTAACTGGCTATAAAGCCTTGCTTTGTGTATCAATACAACATAACATTCTACGATATCTTTCTTTACACTAAATTCTCTATTGAAATATTAGAAAATTATGTATTTTCACAGAATTTTATGGCCATAGATACACGAGTTCCATGAATTTTAGAACTATAAATAACCATGCATTCCATCGTTCATATCCAATTGTTTGTGAACCAGAAAGCGGTTGAATTTTAAAACAAACATTATACAATTAAATTTCTCCTTCCGCCCCACCCTATTAGTATTCAATTTGCCTTCGTCAGATAACTTATAAAATATTTGGACAATTTAGTGAACAATGTGGACATAATGTGTTGATACAAGTTTTTTCAGGTGAATTTTTATTTTTTTTCACATAAAAGATGAAAAAAAGAGAGGTGAAAACCTATTAATTAATGTTACCGTCTTTCACTGTGAATATCCCTACGTACTCATAATTGTGTGTAAACATAAGTCATAAAAATTTAATAGTTGGTCATAACCTTCTTACGCCTTTAATAGCTAGAAAACAACTTATATATTTAGTTCCAACAACTTATATATTTAAAAAACAACTTATACATTGAAATCTCAAAAGCCATAATCGGATCGTAGTGTAAACCAAAGAAAAGTATTTATAGTTTCAGAAACGGTTGCTTTCTGGTTCTACAGTCCATGCTACAGACGGTACATACACCATACAAGATTCTCCACCAATCAATACCTCACCCAACTGATTATACTTAGCACATTTCACTAAACACCAAGAAAATAGCACACCAATACTCTTCATTTCCATACTTCATTTCCAATACTCTTCATTTCCATACTTCATTTCCAATACTCTTCATAGATCGTTTTTATTAGTACTATGTTTGTTTGATTTATACTAGGTTGTTTATTAGGTACCATTTTACGTCGGAAATGGAAAAATTAATTTAACAAAATTTGGGAAATGTAACTAATAATGTCATCGCTATGAAGTGTAAAATATTTGATGCGGTTTGATATGTACAAATTTTTTTTGTTTTATACTAGGTTGTTTGTCTGGTACCGTGTTATATCGAAAATAAAAATAACGTTTAACACAACTTAAATAATATTAATAATTGTATCAATGTCGCATATGAAGCAACGGTTGATATTTGATTTATACTAGGTTGTTTGATTGTAACTAGGTTATATGTGTGTTTGAACCCAATGGGTTGTTTGATCAAAATTATCCAATGGATAACCGTTATCCATATCCATTTAACCCGTTTATCTAATTATCCAATAAGTTAATTATCCAATAAGTCTTTATCCAATAAGTTAATTATCCATTTAATCCATTTATTTTTTTTATCCAATAAGTTCATCATCCAATAAGTCTTATCCAATGAGTTCAAATTGTAAATGGATATGGGTTATCTATTGGATAACTTATCCAGTTTGACAGGCCTACTTCCACTCATCCATTTAGCGAAAGTATTTTTTAGCATCTTTAATCTCAAAAATGCTATGAACATATTTACTTTCCTTAGCAGCAATACTATCATTTGAAAGGTTTTTGAACCTAAATTTATCATTAACATGAACCGAGAGCTCCAAAAAGTTATCAACATATATACAGCTGGGAGGTCGTCGCCGTACCTCTCAAATATACAATTTATAGATCACTTACTACCTTTCCACACTATTAAGTGTACAATGGCAAGTAAGGTTCGTTCCACAGGGAAAAGGTTATTCCTATGTATATCTTGTAGAATATATATACATATACATATATAAAAGCAATGTAAACAAGGGGGGGTTGAGTTGAGTTTTGTTTAAGAAACACTACTATGCAAAGTAACTAGGATTCTAGAATTACAACTACTTTAGCATAAGATTACTCTAACTAGAGATTTCACTAAGAGAAAAGGAAACTTGAGTACATGAGATTTGTATCTTCTTGTTATGGATTTTTCCTCAAACCTAATTATGATACTTTGAGAATGGTGATTGTTTGTAATGAGAAATTATCTCTATTCTAGTTGTGAATCATGAAAGCATTTTCACAACTCTTATTGGCAACTTATCTATATGATAGCAAATAGATAAATTAACCAATGTTGATTCAAATTAGATGTTTTCCCACCTTACCCATGCAATGTGATAACACAATTGACATAAATATAATGCTAATGAATGATCTCAAGAACAAATACAATTGATAACAACATATATTTGATTCCTAATTCACTACTTTTACATAGAAGAAATGATAGCATTTCAACCATGGAAAAGCAATGTCTAACACATATCCAACACATATCTATACTTAGGAAATCATTCCTAACCATTTCAAGCATCAAATACACATATAATTCATGATCATTCAATGACAAATCAACCATTCCTAAGCTTCATAATCCATGTTCTCAAATCATAACAATAGGTTTAATCTCACATACCCAAGATGGGGTTTAGCCTACAACCATAACTACACAATCATAACCATAATCCATACAATAATACATGGTGAATTCAAAGTGAAAATCCAAAGAGAAATGAAGAAAAGAGCTTTAGGCTCTGTAAAATTCGATCCCTCCAACAATGAGGATAAGTCCAATTTATACTCTAAAACAATTAAAATTAAAGTCAAACAAAATGCAAGTTGCAGGACCGTTCGCGGGTCGCGCGGGATCCTTCGCGGACCGCGAGCCTGGTTCTCGCGGTTCGCGGCCGAGGATTCGCGCCCCGCGCGCCCGTGTCTCGGTCTCGGCGTGGTGCGCGCGCCCGTGTCTCGGTCTCGGCGTGGTCCGCGACCGGAGTCTCGCGCCCGTGTCTCGGCGTGGTCCGCGACCGGAGTCTCGCGCCCGTGTCTCGGCATGGTCCGCGACCAGAGTCTCGCGCCCGTGTCTCGGCGTCTGGTTCTCGCGGCTCGCGTCTGGTCCTCGCGGCTCGCGAAACTCGGCATCTTCAAAACAGCAACACACACCCTCGCGGTTCGCGACCTAGGGTTCGCGGCCCGCGAGAGTGTGCCTTCACGCCACTTCTACGACCGGTTCTTCAATGTATCAAACGCGGTCAGGACGGTCATAGAAGGTCTTCAAATCATTCAAATCCATCGCAAGTGCAATTCAAGATCGAAATGCACGTCTTCAATTTCAAACCACTATGAATGATTTGGTCCAAAAGTCTAATATAAATATGCAAAATACTATCTAAAACAGCTCTCAAATGCTACAAAATAAGAGTATATCTAGGACCTATCAACAGCCAAACTCATCAACACTCCCATTGTTTCCCATAGCTTATCATTTGAAAATACCAAATCACTTCTGAACTTCCAAAAGTAGTCCTTAACGACTCTAGATTTTCCAGACATACCAATATTCCTAGCACACATTCAACCCATATTTACAGTTCAGAACTACACATGGTTTCCCAGATGTTAATTTTACCCAAGACACCTTCACACACGGTTCCGAACTACACACATGGTTTCCCAGATGCTAATCTTACTCAAAAATAGTCTCCAGCAGTTAAATTTATCCAAGAACTACTAAGCTGTCATCACTAACATTTAGACCATCACAAAACAATTCCAAACACTCCTTAGATCTATCAGCTTTAATCACAGATTTTTATCATCATTTGCATCCAAGATCTCAACCAGCTAAGCATAACATCCATCATTGACTAAAGCACAACCAGGTTCAATAAAATAGCATGAGTCGAAGAAGTTACTCGAATCTGAAGCAATTTCTTTTTGGAAAATTGTAACTGAAGCTCCTCGGCCTCACAGATTCCTTCACCTTCGTTCTCTGGCAAGAAACTGCCAATATCTTGTGTCAATCTCGTATTTGACTCATAACATTTCTCCAACTGAATTTGAGGCAATTCCTCACCGAAATTGACCTTTGTCTCACAATATTTCTCCACTCAGTCAACTAGACCTTTGACTCCTGATGTATATACCATAATGCCCCTTTGATATTTGAGAATCTCAACAATCTGCCATTACAACCCAGAATTTACCTTGGGCCCGACCGACAATACTTAGATTCTTGGTGGGATCTATAAATTCAAATTGGATGGCCATGCCAATTCCACGCGTCCAATTGCAGAGTTGTCTCTGTCATTATGTAGAACCGCTCCTCGAGTCTCTGAGTCCAATTCTGAGTCGTCCAATTCCGGCTCTGCAAGGAGCCAGTGCACCTCATCTTGTTACAGCCAGACGTCGGCGTAGAGAGATGGAGAAGATGGGAGAGGGATGGGGGGAGAGAGAAGATGGCACACAGAGAAGGGAGAAGAAGATGGGAGAGATGGATGGGGGAGAGAGAAGATGGAGGAGTGTCGGCTTGTTTGATGTGTTTTTTTGAGTTTTCAGTGTTCAACAGCCTAGAAGATTTCAAGGATTTGCTCCAAAATTGCATCAACAAAAAGAAGAAATTGATTGCCTACAGGTGTCTCAAAGAGAAGGTCAAGGTTGATGGGGACATGGCCAGATTTGCATTGGAAGAGCTGGACATCTGGACCAGGAAAGAAGGAGAAGATTGCTTTCAACAAGTTGAAATTGGGAGATATCGAAAAGTTTCCACAAACCCTGCATACACATCTTAAGGAAGATATTGAGTCAGCAAAGGAAAACACAAACTAGAGTTTTGTAAGAGATCAAGAAGGCCAGAAATGCATATATTCCTCAGTAAGTAACTACTAGTAGAGCTGTCAATCCTAACACGAACCCGACAAACCCGACACGACCGATCCACCGATTTGACACGTGACCCGATTGTAACCCGGAATTTTTTAGGTTGAACCTGACCCAGCATGACCCGACCTCAACCCGAAAAATAATTTTAACCCGATAAATTTTGACCTGAAGCTGACCCAATCTGAACCCGAAGATGACCCGAAGCTAAACCCAACTAAGATTTTATGTTTGATTATTAAAGGTTAGTTGTTAATTATAGGAAGTTAAGTAATTAAACTATATTTAGTTAGTATTTATAAAAGAAAATGTCTCCCGTGAGACTCGTCTCATTTGAAACTAGGACAAATTTTGATCTTCTCACTTTCAATCATGATCTTTTACGTATTAAGTGTGGCCATTTAGTGTATTATTGCTGATCTTCTCGCTTTCATGTATCAACATTGATCTTTTACATACTAAGCATTACTATTCTTTTGAGACTAGAACAAATGTTGATCTTTTTACTTTCAAACATTATCTTTTACATATTTAGTGTGATCATTTAGTGTATTATTGTTGATCTTCTCGCTTTCATATATCAACATTGATCTTTTACGTATTAAGCATTACTACTTAATGAGACCGATTGAGAATTTGTGTTCGTAAAAATTTAAGTAAAGTTTAAATTTTTATACTTATTTTAGTTAGTATATGTAAAAATCTGAGTTAGTGTCAACTTAGCAAGTTCAATCCTTAGTTTTATCATAAAGTTAACTCATTAGTAATTTATTATATATTTTTAACAATAAGATAATAGTGATAATAACTGAAATTTTTACCCGAACTAATCCGAACTAAAATTTTGAAATCAACTCGATCTGAATTAACACGACTAATAATAATAATCCAACATAAAAATTTTGTTCTTCCCATGTCAGTTTTGTGGATTATAGTTTTACTTAATCCGACTCAACCTGACAAACGAGTCTAACCCGACCCGACCTGACAATCATTGCTGACACGAATTTAACGCGACCCGAAGAAACCCGACCCATATCAACCCGAACCTATCTGGTCCGAACACGTAACCCGACACACCAAGCCGAATTGATAACACTAACTACTAGCGAACTATGCAGCATATGACATGAATTTGTAGATAAATAAGTGCCTAGCAGTTAATGATTCATGGTAGATTCCCTCCCCATTTGCACCGGGACGGGGCGGGAATGGGGAAAGATTGATGGGTAATGGGGCGGGGATGGGGATGAAATCACAACCCGTCATGGGTTATGGGGCGGGCGTGGATTTCATACATCACCCGCCCCAACAGCCCCATCCCCGTTATACTCGCCCCAATACAATAACTGAATTGCTAAATGTAGCCTAACATTTTACTCATGTAACCCTATAAATGACTATATTGCCTCCTGTAACTGTGCTAGTTTTTCAAAAAAAATTTAAAAACAAGGGATATTCTTATCTTTTCACCCAGTATTTTGGGCTACAAGAGCAAAATACTGGGGTACAAACAGCAACACCCTATAATTAATATTAAAAATTATATTATATATTGATTAAAAAATAATATTAATTAATTTCTTACTATAATATAATGATCAAAACCTATTAGGATTCTACTTTTACATCCACACGAGATTTTTGGACTATTCTTTGGCAATCGTTTTTATAATTACAAACTTTTGGTTTGCTTCAAATTTGAGTCAGATTTCATTTACATTGTTTTGTTTGAATGAGATTTTTTTTTCTACATAACTCATTGGGTTTGAGATTTTGTGTCTTGTTAAAGATTTGATGTTTATCAATATAATTATTATTTCGTTATAATAAAACTTATATAAACAAATATATATTAAGCTAATATAAAAGGTGGGGTGGGGATGGATCATGGTACATGGGGCGGAGATGGGTCATGGGACATGAGGAGGGGTGGATCATGGATCAGCGGGGATGGTTTTATAATAAAATCCGATGTGGCGGAGATGGTTTTTAATTTTGTACCGCCATGAATCATGGGGCGGAAATGTGTTTAAAAAGATTAGTGCTCCCGGCAGATGCAACAACCCTTGCACGGTGTACAAGACCGATCAGTACTGCTGCAACCCCGTCAGTTGTTCGGCCACTGATAAATCTAGGTTTTTCAAAACTCAATGCCCTGATGCGTATAGTTAAACAATTTCATGAGTCATGACTCATGACTGATAATTAAACAAATCAAAAGATCTGCGATCCGCTGTCTACAAATTTGGAATAGTAATATATACTCCTCCCTCCCCAAATAAATGTCCTACTAAAATAGTCAATTTTTTAATACCATGTTTGATCATTAATAAATTTCATTATACTTAATATTAGAATAAATAATTTTGATTTTTAAAAAGTACATCATACGTGGATTCTAACGATATCTCATGTGAAAATATATTATTTATATATTATAAGTTATTAATGGTTAAATATGGTGTGAAAAAACTTGACTATTTCAATAGGACATTTATAAGGGGACGGAGGGAGTAGCATTTAAGTATTAAATTTTATGTGAACTAATATAGGTATTTTAATTATTGATAGTCAACTTCTCTATATTAAAGACTGTGAAAAAATAATAACAAAAAAAAAAGAGTGTGAAAAAATAAGTGTGTGTAGTTTGTACAATGACATAGAGAAATCGAACTAAAACACTAATTGAAAATCAAAAGAAATTTTTTAAAAATTCAAATAAGAACAAACTAAATTGTAAAATATACATGTTGGCTGAAACAAACAAAGGGGGCTGGTCCTTCACGACTTCTTCGCAGCCTACTAATTAAAATTTTCAATTCATACTGATCATATTTTTGAAAACTACTTATGAAATTCAGTTCACCATTTTAGATATTTTTCAGCTCATTTCAACACTCTTTTAGTATACAGTGAAACCTCTATTAATACTCGATAAATTAATAATCTCGGTAAAATTAATAATTTGTCCGGTTCCAACTCGGGACCAGTATTAAATTGGACCTCACTCGATTAAATAATAAGATAATAATTTTTTTGAAACCCCAGTGTATATATATTGGTCCAAACAAAACTATAAATTAATAATTACTATAAATAAATTCCATATATGCTTCAAAATTCTAAGATTGTCTAGTGAAAAATGAAGCTATAGTAACTTATTTTTGTTGAACTTCATATCTATATTGAGTTCATTTTTAAATTTCCTCATTGCATTTAAGAGTTCGGGCACTGTCTTCTCGTATTGCAACAAAAAGTTATGAAGAGTTGTTGATACTTGCAATGCTTCTTTTCGAGTGATTGGTTCCAACGCTATTGAATCATCTTCAACTTCATCATCAACTTGATTTTTAATGGTATCCGCCACAATTTCTTCAATGCTTTGAACCTCGTAACATTCATTATAGTTATTGATTGGTCATGGTTGATTTTTGAATACTTTTTAGGTTAGGAGGAGCCATTGTTGATGTGATTTTAAAACAAATTCAATGTACATTTATAGTTATTCCCTAATCCTGTTCCGTATTGGTTACGTTAATCTTATTGTATTAGGATTATATTTGTTTCTCTTATCCTGGTTAGAAAGTTATTTCCTAATTTAAAAGTCACCCGTCAAACCTCTTTAAATTAATAAATTATTAATTTATCGATATAATAATATTTCGCTAAATTAATAAAATATCATGGTCCCAACATTATTAATTTATAGAGATTTCACTGTACTCTTTAACAAAACATTATATATTCAGCAATAATACTATTTCATTCCAATCAGATAAGTCCCAATACGTTTGGTTACAAATCCTCAACTAGTTTGCTTGACTGAGAAACGCTAAAGAAGGAGAGGGAGTGATTCAAATTTTTATTTTTTAAAAGAAAATATGTATCATCCTGGTTCTTAAAACTTATATTTGTTAGATTATATAATTAAACCAAATTAAATTTAATATATTAAAAAATAATCAGCATAATTAAATTAACATGATTTTACTACATAATACTTTCTCTTTATTTCACTTAATTAAATTGAATTAAACTGATTACATATTTTAGAGTACAATAGGTTGGTTCGCAATTTCTTCTTGGTTCCAAGTCCATTCGCACTAACTAGAAAAGAATACACTATGCAACTAAGATAAAGACTTTTCAAAATTCTACAATATTGCAACCAACTTTCCAATGATCGATTAACTTAACGTTGATTATTCAACTTTTTCCACAATATTTGTACATGCAAATTTCCTATAAAAACAGGCAGTAATTATAACACTCATCACCACATTCTAACAGATCACAATGAACTCCCTAAATTCTCTCTGCACATTCTCATTCCTCGTTTCAGTTTCCCTTTTCCTGGCTTTCGCCAATGCAGCCCAGTTCACCGTCAGAAACAACTGCCCCTACACCGTCTGGGCCGCGGCAGTTCCCGGCGGCGGGCAGCAGCTCAACAGCGGCGGAACTTGGACCTTCAACGTGAACGCCGGTACCACCGGCGGCCGCGTCTGGGGCAGAACCGGCTGCAGCTTCGACGGAAGCGGCCGTGGGAGATGCCAGACCGGCGACTGCGGCGGAAACCTCAGGTGCACAGGCTACGGCCAGCCTCCGAACACCCTGGCTGAGTTCGGGCTCAACCAGTTCAACGGCCTCGACTTTTACGACATCTCGCTTGTCGACGGTTTCAACGTGCCGATGGATTTCAGCTCAACTTGTCGTGCAATCCGGTGCACCGCTGACATTAACGGGCAGTGCCCGGCTGACCTCAGGGCTCCCGGCGGCTGCAACAACCCTTGCACGGTGTACAAGACCGATCAGTACTGCTGCAACTCCGGCAGCTGTTCGGCCACTGATAAATCTAGGTTTTTCAAAGCTCGGTGCCCCGATGCGTACAGTTATCCTAAAGATGACCAGACCAGCACCTTCACCTGCCAAGGCGGTGGTAACTACAGAGTTACCTTTTGCCCTTAAGTAACTAAATGTGTTTCTTGGTAAACAATAAACCATGAATAATGCCCCATATATATTTACATGGGTGGAAAAGCAATAATTGCAACGTTGTATTATCATCGTAATGATTAAGTGGAATTAATCAACAAGTTATTACATGATTTTTAGTTCCCTTATCATATATTTTAGGTGCTTTAAAACAATACTAATTCTCAATTGAGACCTGTCTCCATTGAGACCAAATATTATATGAGACTGTTATTGATTGAATTAAGCTCACCCACCGATTTCCTTGATTGAATTTGTCGTTGGTGAAATTGACCAAGGAAATGATCAAGGAAATTTGACCGAAAGATCAAGCAAATTGAACGAAAGATCAAATTAACTGAAAAATCAAGGCAAAACAAAAATACTCAAGCACATTGATTGAAAGATCAAACAAACTGACTAAAAGATCAAGCAGAAACAGTAAATGCTCATTCCCCTACTCTTGGTCTCCACAAGGACAGGTCTCACCCAAGACTTTCTCTTAAAACAATTGTTTCAATATATATGTTGTTATTTAAAAAAAACAAAATGCGGTATGCGATACAAACTAAAATTTCTATATGAAAAATATAAACTAAAATTCTCTATTAAAATATTAGAAAACATTTCACATAATTTTATGTAATATAGATGTAGGAGTTCTATGAATTTTAGAACTATAATTAAACCATGAATTCCATGGTTCATATCCAATTGTTTGTGAACCAGAAAGTGGTTGGATTTTAAAACAACAGTTTTTCTAATGTATGCCCATGTGCGTGCATATGATAAATCAATCCGACATCGTATACGTAGGTGTTGTAATTTTATTTAAATTTACGCAGTCGGATTGATTTATAATATGCACATGGGCATACATTAGAAAAACCGTTAAAACAAATACTATTATACAGTTTAATTTCTCCATCTGTCCCATCTATTTCTGTACACTTTATTTTCATTAGTTAACTTATAAAATATTTGGACAATTTAGCGAATGACGTGGATGTGTGGTTGTAATACAAATTGTTTCAAGTAAAATTTTAAATATGTAGTAAAAGATGAAAAAAGATAGGTTAAAACCTATTAATTATTGTTACCGTCTTTCACTACTCATAATTGTGTGTAAACATAAGTCATAAATTTTTTATAGTTGGTCATGAGCTAGAAAACCACTTAGATATTCGCCCATTGAAATCTCAAAAGCCAGAATATATAGTGTAAACCAAAGAAAAGTATTTAATAAATAAAGGTTGCTTTCAAGGGAGGCAGCGGCGTTGATACTTTGCAACCTTATCCAAAATCCACCCCCAAAATTCCACAAGCATCAAGATTTTCTGTCTTTTTCTCAAAGAAAATCTGTAGAGGAGATTTTCTTTCTTTTTATTTGGATAAAAAAAGTTTCAAATCACCAAATGTTTTCTGGTATAAAGAAAATAATTAATATTGAGATGCTAGCTCCCAATATTGATAATCCCATTTTTCTGGCATTGGTATCACTAGTCCATCTTAATTAATATATAGAATTTGCAGAGTGAAAATTGAGTTACGTTTATTCGGCAAAAAAAGAGTGTAACACCCTGTTTTTCTCCAGATCTTATATCTTGTAAACTAAATTAAATTAACTGAAATCAATTTAATTATATTTAATTTAGAAAAATGATTATAAAATAACTGAAAAACAAATAAATATTTTTCATAAAAGGAAAATTTATATATACACTTTATATGAACGAATAAAAAAAGTACAGTAACGAAGGGACGCAATATATCTTTTAAGCTTAAAGGCCTTATTGTCTAGTGCTCGTTTGTCGATAAGAACAAGTTGAATTGAAATATTAAAAAATGATACATGAAAAATATATTTTATATAAATTTATTTAAGTTGAATTTGATAAATTTAATTTTTTTATTGAAATAACATAATTGAAATAATATAGATCACAAAACAGACCTAAATATAGCTAGCTAAAAGAAACACAATTATATATAGATCATGATGTAGTACTCCCTCTCCATGTACCAGCTAGATTTGCACCTTTTAGTTAATGTTCTAAATTTTGACTGAATTTTTAATGTACAAATAAATAAAAATATTATCAAATTTAATATTATTAAAATTTTCATAACATGTAGTTTATTAATATTCAACTTTTATACCTTAATAATATACGTAGTTAATAATATTATCAGTGAAACACATGTTTAAAAGACCGTGAAAAGTCTTCTGTGCACGCAGATCTATCTGGTACGGAGGGAATATCACAATTCAGAGATCGACGATAATCGCTAACATTATTGCTACTTCAAAATTAGTTGATAAACATGACGAGTTCAGCTGAGAATACTTTTTTCAAACCGGCCGCACACAATATTGAAATCGAGAAATGTAGAATATTAGACTGTACATGTGCCTTTTGATTTGCCTGTCTACAAAGTTATAATTTAAGCTATGTTTGCGCCTCAAGTTTTGATTTCAATTCAATTCAATAAAAATATAATTTAATAAAATTCGAATTAATAGCTTATTATTTTTGAATAACGTGAATTTTAACTTCAATTCAATTCAATAAAAACACCTCAGGCAGTACTGGTTTAAACCATACCCATCCGTATCTAACAAAACAGGTTATATATAACCAAAATTAATTGATTCAATTAAGAAATAAACTTTCGTGGGCCCGTCTAAAAATTAGGCAATTGATATCATATGATTTTATGTGAATGTTCTTTAATAATTTTTTATGATGATTATCTATTGTAATTAAAGTTGTTAATTTTACGACATTATTTTCAATGGTTATTAATTTATGTTGTCTTTGTACATATGCATACAAGAAAATTCATTTTTGATGATATTTATGGTTAAATAGTTAATTTGCCTAAGTTTTAGAAACTGTTCACTAAAAATAAATAATTGTAAATGAAATAAAATAATAAACTAAATTAAATTGCAATGCAGATAAAATAGCTAGCTGGTCACTAAAAATAAACTAAGTTCATATTCTCAAACTGAACTAAAACTAAAAAAATTATAAATTCAAAAAAATCATAATTATTAGGCAGTTAAAGTTCTTTTAAGAGGTCGTGATATTCAATCCACACTATATATAATTATACTTTAGATTAGTTACATAAACTTTTCAAAATTCCACAATGTTGTACAACTTTTTCCACAATACTCTTCCCTATATATAACATGCAAGATATCAACATCAATAATATCCTCACAAATCTATTATCAACAAATTAAAGATGAAAACCCTTATAATCTCTCTTTGCATTATCACTTTCCTCTTCGTTTCAACCCATGCAGCCACATTCGAGATCCGCAACAACTGCCCCTACACCGTCTGGGCCGCAGCGGTTCCCGGCGGTGGCCGCCGGCTCGACCGCGGCCAGTCATGGAGGCTCAACGTGAACCCCGGCACGACCGGTGGACGGGTTTGGGGCAGAACCGGGTGCAACTTCGACGGCAACGGCCGCGGAAGATGCCAGACTGGCGACTGCGGCGGCGTCCTCCAGTGCACCGGCTACGGCCAGCCGCCGAACACGCTGGCTGAGTTCGCGTTGAACCAGTTCAGCAACCGTGACTTCATCGACATATCTTTGGTCGACGGTTTCAACGTGCCGATGGATTTCAGCCCTACGTCGGGATCCTGCCGCGGCATCCGCTGCACCGCCGGGATTAATGACCAGTGCCCCGGCCAGCTCAGGGCTCCCGGCGGCTGCCACAACCCTTGCACGGTGTTCAAGACCGATCAGTACTGCTGCAACTCCGGCAACTGTGGGCCCACTGAATTTTCGAGGTTTTTCAAGACCCGGTGCCCGGATGCGTACAGCTACCCGAAAGATGACCCGACAAGCACCTTCACTTGCCCGGAGGGAACCAATTACAGAGTTGTCTTCTGCCCTTAAAAATATTAGTGATATTATAATAATGAATAATGTTTACCGATGTGTAAACAAATTATATGCAAAGTAATACATCTCGGAACACCTCGAGATGGTAAAAGTTGAAACACACCTCCAAATTCATCTCGGAACAAATTAATATTCCTGCTATTTCTGGTTCAGCTGATTGAAAATAATATAATGTAGTGGGAGTAATAATCATTTACATAATATTTAAAGTTACAACGAATTATCCATAAAATTCAGGGCTGAATCAAGAAATCAAGTTCTTTAGCGTATGCATTGGACGTGTTTTACCTATTACGGTACGTATTTTACATAATAGCATCAACAGGTAAAATTAAAACATGGGGATTTATATCAAAACATGACAAACATACATTATTTCAAAAAACTGAACTTGTAACTTAGACGATGAGGATTATAACTTAAAGCATGGAAAATTTAAACCAAAACCTTGGCCGGTATTTATTATCTAATAAATTGAACTTGTAACTCAAAAGGTGGTCATTAATTAAAACATAAAACATGAGGAATTTAAACAAAAATGTGTAACTCAAAACATGAGGATTTTAAAACAAAACATAAAAGATATTTAATGATACAAATTTTGGATGAATATTAATCACTTAAAAATCTAAAGATGTAATTAAAAGATGAATTTTATAACTTAAAAGATGAATATTTTAAAACAAAACCTGAAATTTGTAAAAAAAAAAAAAAAAAGTATGTAGCAATACTGTTCACGGATTACTGTTCACGCACGAATTACTGTAGCGCGTGAATTTCCTAAATTTTTAAAAATTGCAAATTGGTCCCTCCTTGTTTTTGAAATATTAGACTGTTTACAATTTAATCCGGTCTACATATGTAGACGATCGCTTCCAAGACTTTGTCATAAAACTTTATTTGTTTTAAATAATATAAATTTGTTTTGTATGAGTAATTTTTATTATATTAGTAGTTTCGTACTTAAAGAGTGTATTTTTATTAAAAAATGTTACAATTTTATTAACTTTTTAGCCATCTATCTATGTTTTGTTAAAATATATAGAGTTTAGCAAGAAATCTTCTCATTTTTGTAGACCGCAAAAAAACTAATTCAAAAAAGATGATTTTACTTATTTGAGATTTTCTCTTTTACTTGTAAATTTCACATTAATTTGGCATATAATCTATTTTTCATATTGTGTGTGTGTAATTAAACACGCGCGGGATCAAACACGGAGAGCTAGGTTTAAGATCCAACACGAATCCACTATAGGTATAAGCAACACCTTGCGTTAAAATGCATTATAGGTACAAATATTTATTACGAAAACTTTTGAGTTCGGAATTAACCGACATCTAAAAGAGCTTTGTGATAAAATATTCTACCAAGTTCCATGTTAATTGTCTATTGTTTGCTTATAAAGAAATTAAATGAAACCAATTATCCTCTAACCACTAAATAATAAATATAACAAACATCTTCCCAACGACCTGGGGGCAGAAAATGTAAGGATAGATATACGCAACGAAAGCATGACGGAAATAAACGATGTTTGACTGGTGGAATTAATGTAGGATTGCACTGGGACAGGTTTAGGGTGAGGATTAGCTCTAAAATATATCCTATGGGTTAGTTGAGTAAGCTGGATTAGGGTTAGATTAGGATAGGGCACGAGTTAAAATATAAACTAATTGGTAGCTGGTGCCGCACGACTTATATATAATTAGTATGTGTGTGGCTGAGTTAAAATATATATGTTATATATATAACATTTCTAATTTGATGGTGACGCAGTGGAATATCGAAAGATTCGCCAACACGAATCTGTAAGAAACAATCAAGGATTCGCCAGCACAAATTCATGGGTTAGGGTCGAAAATTCATCTAAAATCTGTAATCCACCAGGAAGAACAGAAAAGTTCTTGAAATATAATAATTGATTGAATAATTTCGTGCCTGCTACAAGATGAGTATAAATAATACTCTTAAACCCTCACTAGTGCAAAACAGGTAAATTAAGGCGGTTCCAACGTACCAGAGAAGGCACAAAGGAACCGCCTTCTCTGTCCGTGCCTTAAAATTTTCGATTTTTTAAGGCGGTTCCCCCAACCGCCGTAAAATTTTGACAACTTTCGAATTCGAAAGTTTCACATTTCATTTTACGAATTCGAAAGTGTCATGTACTATAACCGCCTTAAACGTAAAAATCTTGCGAATTCGTAACCCAGCAGAAAGGTCTTTCTCATTCGAAAAACTTTATAACCCAACAGAAAGAGTTTTCTCATTCGAAAAACTTTGTAACCTAGCAGAAAGAGTTTTCTCATTCGAAAAAGGTTACGGATCCTCCAAAAAAAAACCCACTCGGCATAATGCTTACGAACTCGTAAGCACTATCGCGAGTGGGTGAAAACATTTATCGGAGAGCTCGAAATTAATCAATAAAAACCAATCATGTTAGCGTTATACATTATGGTTGTATCATACTAAAATACATCAATAGCTTCCTTTACACTGCCATATGCAGCAGTCATGGAGCTCAACAAAACAGCATCAACTCCACTCTATCATATAAACAGCATCAACTCCACTCTATCATATGAAGTCATTTGAGGCTCTTGATTCTGCAGGAACCGTTATTATTATTAGTACTTATCAACACTTCACCTGAAAAAATGTTCCAAGTAAATAAAATGAAACAGTTCAGATTCTGAATGCTCACCCGCCTTTTTCTGTTAATGTCCTTGCAAAAAAAATTGAAGTATGATTGAACTGATGTAAAATTAACCATAACCTGTAGAAATAGCAAAGGGGAGCTCAAGGAACAAAAAAGCATAAAACCTTAAACACACACTTATCACAGTCAGAATCATAGAGCAAGTAGTCATGTAGCAGCAAGCAATGTCATTCAATCAGTTTCACAAACTAGAGCATAGTTTTGCACTCACAATAAATAATTTAATGTTTTAGCCATCACAATGAGAGAGGCGCCTATTGAAAAGATATTGAAGGCATGATAAAACCCTCACATTTTCCTGACTTAACACCTAAGAGATTAGGTGAAACCTGCAATATATATTCTGTAGTAAAATATTATCACTTTTAATCTCAAGATACTGTCATGTGCTTACAGAAATTTCAGTTCAAAATATTTAACTGCTGTCACTTTGTAACCATCTTTTCTTACTTAATTCTTAACTAAATAGGTTCATTCTTTATATCAAATCGATGTTTAGAGTTCCAAGATTACAGTGGTACAAAAATCAGCTAAAACGGAGTTATGGTTATGAAGATATGAATTTTTAAAATAACAGTCAGCTGGCTGCCCAGAACAGGACCAGTCCAGTCACAGCAGACTTAAAACTCAATTATCTCTATAAATAACTATGAAAATTCGGAAATTCTAAGTTCTACACCCTTGAGAATGTTACAAGGATTTCACAGGTACAAGAATCAACAAAATCAGAGTTGGGGTTAAAAAGATATGGATTTTTAAACTCAGGGTTGTGCTGCAAACATGGATGAAAGAGGGCAGAGATTCAAAACTCCTTTTCTCCCTCATTTCTACACCAAATGGTACGATTCTTAATCTCAAATACAGATATAACCCCAAGGTTTTTGAATATATCACTATTATTCTAAATGGAGTTTTGGACTCTACGATACATGCTTTAAAACTTCAGTACTCTAGATTCTACAAGATTTCCAGATTTCAGGTTTTCTTACATCCCAACTTCCCCTCTTATATAGTTTTTTCTTATCACTCCAAACAAAAAAACTTTAAAACACAGGCATGTATATATTACCCTTTTCATCAGTTTATTTCAACCAAAATCAATCATATTTATAAATCCCAATCTAAAAGTAAGGTTTTACCTTTTCTCCTAAGCAAGATGGAAACTTTACGAATTGATAGGATTGCGATTGACTCCTTCCACTCCCTACTCCCTTGTTCCAGCGGCGGTGAAGCTTTTAGAGAAGAGGGGGCGGCGGCGGCGGCGGCGGCGGGCGAGGGCGGAGGGCGACGGGGCAGCGGGCGAGGGCGGAGGCGGCAGCGTGCGGCGGGCGGGCGAAGGCGAGGGCGAGGGCGAGGGCGGAGGGCGGAGGGCGACGGGGCAGCGTTTTGGGGGGAGATGGGAACTATTGAGATCTAATGAAGAGATAAGGGAAGAATTTGGTTTATATACCATTAAAATAAATTATTTTTCTTTTGTTTTTAAAAGCATTTAATTACTAATAAAATTGTGATGAGTCTCAAACAAGAATTTGTCTTGTGATAATAATAATGAAATTTCTTTAAATTCTTTGACAATTAAAAAACTAATTTGTTATAAAAAAAAATAACTTCTAGTGTTTAAGGACAGTCAAGTAAAAATTTAACTTTTCACTAGTTAAACTCAATTAAATATGTGTTTTCACTAATTAAATATGCAAGACACCCTAAACCCTAAGATGGTTGTATGAGGTGAAGTTTTAATGGCTGAGATAATTGATGAAAAATATTGACGGTTGAGTTCAAACTTAAATAAATACATTATAATTTGATATATTTATTGAATTTTAGAATAAATATCATTCTCTATATGGATTCGGATAAATTTAATTATTTTTCTTAATTTATTTGAACTTTATGACTCCAATCAGAATTAATTTTATTTTATATTTAAATTAATTTTATTGTACTTGTAACTGATATTTAAATAAGTTCAATTTCAATAATATTCATCAAATCCATTTGACGGCCTGAATCGAGTTAGTCATTGTAAATAGAATTTAAATAAGTCCGGTTAGTCATTAGTAGTGTTTCTATAAAGTCAAGTAAAATTTGACTAATTATTGGTTTAACTCATTTACTTAGTAAATATTTATAGTTAAGTGTCAATTTAGTTTGTGTCAAGAAAGTGTTAAGAGTTTGAGTGGTTTAAACTTAGTTTGTGTCTACATAAAATTATGTAAGATTTGCTTTTAACTAGTTAAACTCAATTTAGTTAAGGTGTATAAGAAGTCAAGTAAGATCAATTGAATCTCTAATATGAGTTATCAGGGATTATAGATAGTCAAGTAATATTTGACTTTTCATTAGCAAATATAATTCAATTTGGAGTAAAGAAAGTCAATTGTTTGTTTGTAAGGATTAATTACAAAATATATAGAAAGTCAATTAAAGTTTGACCAATCATTAGTCCAATTCGATTATGTCAATGTTTATAAGTGTCAACTTTGAATCAATACAGTTGTTGTTATTAGAAGGTCAAATGAAGTTTGACCTTTGAGTAGTTCAAATCAATTTAGTTAGTGTCTAAAGAAATTTGAGTAAGAGTTAACTTTTGATGACTGAAATTTGATTAGTTCTAATTTTTAGTGAATATAGAAAATTAATCAAGGGTTACCCTTGTTTTACTAAACTCAATATAGTTAGTGTTTATAGAAAGTGAAATAAGAGTTAATCTTTGATTAGTTAAACTCAATTTATTGATCTTATATTATCTAAACCCAACTTAATTAGTATATATAGAATGTCAAAACTTAGTTTAGTTAGGATTTGTAGAGAATCAAGTAATGTGTGATCTTTGATTAATTAATTCATCTTAATTTAATTAGTGTATATAGAAAATCAAATAAGAACTGATTTTTGATTAGTATAAACTCAATTTAGTGTGGGTTAGAGTTTTACTGGTTTAGAATTTAGATTTAGTGGGTTTATTATAGGGTTGAAGTCAAAATAAGTCAACAGAAAACTTCTTTCTCATTCTTAAGACAGGAGAACCATCTTTCTTATTCGAAAAATCAAATAAAGCAGCGGAAATACTTTTCTCATTCGAAACATAGTGTTTTTTACGGCACTTTTTTTAGAACCGCCTTAAAATCACCACGAACCGCCTTCTCTGGTCGCCCGCCATTACATACCTTACGAATTGGTTTTTCGAATTCGAAAAATGCTAAATTTTAAGGCGGTTCCGCGGATTTTGAAGAACCGCCTTATTTTTTGTGCCTTAATTTACCTGTTTTGCACTAGTGCCTATGCTAAAAATAAACTTATTCTAAAATAGAAAATAAATAATAAAAATATTAAAACATCTTTTTAAGGCTCTAAACAATCTCTGATGGTCTAATCAACATGGTGCTCACTACAAATTAGTGAGTTATTTTTATTGACTCGTTTACCTTTCCGAAAAGGTACAATACATGCCCATTCAATATCGAATTCCAAATCTGCCCAGAAAAGACCAAGTCTGTCCGACGATCGTTTTTATTCAATTCTTGGGCCCTGTCCAGTAGTGCTTATTTCCAGCACCTCCAGCACCTACCAGCACCCTCCAACACTTGTCACTATTCACATACATGAATGATTTTTTTAAAAAAAATAATAAAAATAATTTTTCTTTAGAATTAGTTTCAATATGTTGTGTACGAATTAATCATTCTTTAAATATATAGTTTCATAATTATGTACATCATAATTATACAATTTTAATTTAATTTCAACACCCTCCAGCACCCCTCCAGCACCATCCAGCACATTCCAACACCCTCCAGCACCTTCCAGCACCAGCTACCAATTCCAGCGCCCTATTGGACAGGGACTTGGATAACATCCTCCCTACATCAGTCTCCTTCACTTCAAAAAGAACTCGCCCCGAGTTCTCCCCTCCACCATCAAGAGCTTCAACCAGTGGCGGAACCAGCAATTGTAATTAAGAGGGGCCATAATTGGATATACAAGAAATTATATGTACCAAATGTAAATATATAATCTATTCTGATTTAGGGTTAAAGATAAATTATAATATTTATTGTCTAGTTAATATAAAATTAAAGGAAAATGTAATTTTTTAATGAAAATAGTAATTTTTTTGGAAAGGAATCTATTTGTCTAAGGAAACGATAAGTTAGTTATGATTATGATTCTAAGATACAATCTAACGTGGATACAAATTGGTTTTGGACCGTAATCTTACTAATTTGCACCCATTATTCATTAGAAGAAAACAAATCACCTCCAAAAGTGCCTACAAAATAGCAAAAATATGCCAAAATTACTACTTCATGGTAAATTCTTGGGGTGGGCCAGACACCCCTGGGCCCCTCCCTAGTTCCGCCACTAGCTTCAACCTCCATAGCAAATTCCTTTGAAGTATAAGAAACATGGAGAACTTTCTTGAACCCCCAAGAGATAATCATCGACATACTCATGAAATCCAATTCCGGAAAAATAGATTCTGAAATTTTCTCAAAGAAATCATCCATGTTAAACCAGTCTCCTTTGGGATAAAATTTTCATCCATCTCTATCGAGTCCAACTCCACCTTCCACCTGAATTATATCTCCTTCGTTGGACTTGATCTTCGTATCTTCATCGATGACCTTCAATGGAACCTTTTCTTTCAATGGAGTTTTCAAACACTAGAGATTCATCCAAAAATTCATCATATATATGAACCCCGAACTTCTCATCTTCAACTTTACTGTCATCTCCAACAACCAATGCAGATTCTTCACAAACAACTTCAGACAAATATCCACAAGAAATCGTGTCTTCACAAGCAGATTTTATAACAATATCATCACTAGAAACATCAAACAACTTTTCTTCCAATGCGGCAACATCACAAAAAAGAATCATGATCATGCATATGAAATACCTCATCTTCTTCTGTTCTTTTTTCTTCAACCTCTTCTAAAGTATCAGAAGCAACAATTCCAATCTTACCCGAGCCAATAGTGCTAAAATCTGCAATTAATTCCTTCAATCCATCATTTTCAATATAAGATTCAAGCTCTTTGTCTCTTTCCAGTTTCTTTCTCCTAAGAAGAATCTCCTCATAATCTTTAGGTAGAAATTGATCTCGCATCAGTTGTTTCATCTTCCTCCACGTTCTTATTGAGGCCTTGTTCTCTAGTCTCTGAACAACCAATCCATCCCACCACAAAGATGTTGTAAACTTTAGCCTATTCGCCACCTTCTTTGCTTGTTTGTCTTCGGGAACATAAGTTAAGCCAAAAAACCTATCAACTTTGATCTCCCAATCCATAAACTCTTCCCCTCCTCCATAGAACAAGGGAATGTCATTGATCATGGAAAAATCACAATTAACTCGTTGATTATTTTGGTTTGATCGAACACCTTTATCATCTAGACTTGACAATTTATCGAACACCTTCTTGGCCCAAGGAATTTTCCTGCCTAATCGATTGTCACGGCTCAGGTTATCCATCCGCGTTGTCAACGATTCTATCTGCCCACCAATCTGGCTCCCCAAAGCGGCGATCGATGCGATAAACGCATCCCAATCAGCCTTGGTGATAATTTGATCTCCCATTATGGATCAATCGAAAAAAGACAGGAAAAAGCCTGCTCTTGATACCAATTGACGCAGTGGAATATCGAAAGATTCGCCAGCACGAATCTGTAAGAAACAATCAAGGATTCGCCAGCACGAATCCAAGGGTCAGGGTCGGAAATCCATCTGAAATCTGTAATCCACCAGGAAGAACAGAAAAGTTCTTGAAATATAATAATTGATTGAATAATTTCGTGCCTGCTACAAGATGAGTATAAATAATACTCTTAAACCCTATGCTAAAAATAAACTTATTCTAAAATAGAAAATAAATAATAAAAATATTAAAACATCTTTTTAAGGCTCTAAACAATCTCTGATGGCCTAATTAACATGGTGCTCACTACTAATTAGTGAGTTGTGTTTATTGACTCATTTACCTTTCCGAAAAGGTACAATACATGCCCATTCAATATCGAATTCCAAATCTGCCTAGAAAAGACCAAGTCTGTCCGACGATCTTTTTATTCAATTTTTGGATAAAATCCTCCCTACATCAGATGGACTTGTAAAAAAGCCACGAAAAGTCAATTTAAGTTTACGGAGTTAGAAATGTTGTATTTTTTTCAGGACATAACTCTTCAAAATGGAAGTTTCAGGGGTTATACAAAACGTTCAGTTACCCTAAAGTTCTAATTGGAACGGTCATTCTTAAGACTTTATCCATTTTTATCATTAAAATAGATGCTAAACTTAATCAAAATTATATTTATTTAAATACTATTACATATATTGTAGATGCAATATCTATTTTTTATTTTTAATATTGAATAAAGTGGCATAAATCCATTTTCATAGACCAACCAACAAGTCAAGAACATCTGCTTATTAATTTTTCTGGTGAGTACTCGATCGAATTTATATTTGACTTTCATAACGTCAATTTTCACATTAATGTTTTTCCACATATATTGAAATAGAGATAATGTGATTTATTTTTATTCTTTAAGCCATTCAACAATATTTTATGCGGCCACTTCTTAATGCTCTATAAATAAAAGCATTACATCCATTCATAATTAATCATCATATCGATCCTTTGCACTTTAATTTCATCCATGATGAAAACCATAGGCATTCTTATCTTTTCTACTTTCTTCTTCATTTCACTTTTCTCGGCTTCCACTTACGCCGCCACCTTTGACATCCTCAATAACTGCCCATACACCGTCTGGGCCGCCGCCGTGCCCGGCGGCAGCCACCGCCTCGACCGCGGCCAGGTTTACACCGTCAACGTCTCCTCCGACACGACCGGCGGCCGTATCTGGGCCCGAACCAACTGCAGCTTCGACAGGAACGGCCGCGGAAGATGCCAAACCGGCGACTGCGGCGGCGTTTTCCAGTGCACCGGCAACGGACAGCCGCCGCACACCCGAGCCGAGTACGCGCTGAGGCTGGTCGGCGGCAGAAGGAACCTGGACTTCTTCTACATGACTCTGGTGGACGGGTTCAACGTGCCGATGGAATTCGGGCCGCAATCCGGGTCGTGCCACGTCATCCGGTGCACCGCGGACATCGTCGGGCAGTGTCCGAGCAACCTCAGGGTCCCCGGCGGCTGCAACAACCCTCAGGGCCCATGTACGATGAGGGACTGTGGGCCCACACCGTCGACTAGGTATTTCAAGGAAAGATGCCCTGAGGCTTATAGCTACCAAAGGGATGATCAGACGAGCAGATTCATCTGCGCGTGGGGAACCAACTACAGGGTTGTTTTCTGCCCCTAAAAATGCTTCTGTAATTACTTAACGCAATAATATGAAGCATATTATAAATGTTAAATAAGTAATTTGACTTAATAAAAATCAATGTCTAATTTTATTGTGTGCTAGCTATATATGTACGTAGTACTAGAAATTAAGAAGATGCGCTGAAAATAATACACGAAATTCACGATTATGTAATACAAATTTATATTTTATCTTTTAATTAAAAGACTAAAATTCATAACTAATCATCTAAACTTTTAAAATTAGACTTTTTGATCACTCAACTATTTTTTATCAATTATATATCATTGAATCTTATAAAGTGTTCAAAAATTGATCATGTAACACTGTACTTGGTGCACCTACGGTATATAATAATTTCTCTTATTATTCTCTTATTATTGAGTTTGTCATATATATTACGAAATACATAAATGTTTACATAGTACAAGATAGCTCGTACCAAGTAAGTTGTTCGTAAGTCCACTAAGGTATATAGACCCCAAGGAAGCAACCTTCAGTATAATTATAATTGTCCTTAACCAAAGTATTAATTGATCAATTTTGAATTAATTGAAGTTTCATGATTAATTAAAAGTGGTTAAAATATAAATTAAAGTATGAATTCAACGTTTTCTAATTAGATAGGCACAAGGTGTATATATATTTTTAATTGTAACAAGTAAAAGGAATCTATATTCAACCTTTTCTAATTTATTAACAACTACATTTAATAAGCCATGACTAGCTAAATGAATTTGTATATTTTTTTATTTGACATTCTTTTCCCTAATTTGCGAGCTGTTTATATTCTTCATTTTTTGTTACATGTTTGTGTTTTCAGCTTCAACATATTTTTGTCTATATATTTCCGTCTTATAATTTACATAGGAAGATTGTTTTGTTTTCTTATTAACTTAAAACAGTGTAAACTAGTCTTGTACTATATTAATATACTACTACACGGAAAATTTATAAATTTATTTTAAATATGCATGTTGTTCCATCAAACTAAACAATTAGTTTGATTTTTCAAAAAAAAAAACAATTAGTTTGATTAATATAAATGGTAAATGTTAAACAATTATTGTGAGACCCGTGGCTGATACAGAGTTAAAAGTTTCATATAATTGGTAAATGTGGGTCTATATAATCCTCGAGATAGGTGAATCCTTTGAAGGAGGTGTGGATGAGAAATCCCATACCATCCCTTGTCCAAAAGTTATTTAATGATTGATGTAAACTCATACGGATGACTTTAATTTATTCAATTATACTAAGATTGGAATAGTATATTATGATATTTATAATTAAATGAGGCGCGAATCACCGTAGAACCCATATAGTATTACTAAGGCCCTGTTTACTAGAGCTTATTTCCACCAACTGAACTGAACTAAACTGAACTAAACTGAACTGAACTAAAGTAAAAATGATGTATTGAAAAATGGAATCAGCATAACTGAATTAACCTGAATTTCATCAATTACATTTTCACTGAACTGAATTGAACTGAACTTAACTGAACTGAATTGAACTGAACTGAACTGATCTACAGATAAGCTCTGGTAAACAGGGCCTAATATGTAATCACATTTTTCTTTTTTTTAAAATATTTAATCGCATTTTGCCTCTCTTTTTAGAATCTAAGGTGTATTCTTGATTTTTTTTCTCCTTGCTATATATACACATCATTAAAATTTGATTTTATGGTTGTTCAATTGCTACAACTTTTTTGTTTTATATATACTATATGTATAGTAGAGAAATTGTTTTACATTTGTAAATGTTATATATTGTATACATAGTAGAGACAAACACACAACTACATATCATATCACTTTTCAATCATTTCTTCATGTCAGCATCATAATGTGCAAAAGCAGAATCCAGGGCCTGCAGCATTGGTTGTACAAGAACTGAAACTTGATGCCGCGAATCTGGCTGCACAGCTTGTTTCATCATGAGTAGATTCTGATACACTTCCGACATTTCATTTTTAACCTTGGTTGCCTCAGAGAAATTATTAGGATGCTTTGATGACCAAAAAATCTTCAGCAGTTTCTGCATTGATGTCCAATGTAGTTTTAACTCCTTCATGGTATTTTTCGGCACACTGTCCAAACCGCTTTTGCTTGGAGGGTTTGATGAAATACTGCTATTCAAACTCTCAAAAACCTTCAAAGGAACCTCTGAAGAAGTTAAGGATTCAGTCGGTTTCCGGGTTTTGACCTCAAAATGGTTCGTTTTCAGGCCATTTTCTTGTTCAGAATCAAAGTAGTCCCTAGGATCCTTGATGTTTAGTGGTACAAATGTAGGGTTTTGAGGTCCTTGAAGATCTTCAATCTCAGCCATACGAGGTAAATACAACCGATGATTATCGGTTTTCGCATCTCTTGCCCTAGCAAGTGCTTCAGCTATTGATCTTGCATCTCCTGACTCAACATCTGCAACCCTACCTTGAAGCACAACATCTGCATGCTGATTAAGGTATTGACCTAAAGTTCTTCGATATGGCGCATAATCATCGGAATCCAAACCGTCGCTACCGTTCTTGTAATAAGTATCTCCTTCATCGGCTTCCATGTCTAAGGTTGGATCAACCCGTCGGATTTTTCTCCGAGCTTCATTCGCCAAAATGTCATCCTTTCTTAAAAACACAGCAAGTGTCTCGTCTTCTGCAGCCTCTGCTGCAGCAATGGCGGCTCCGTTTTCCATACTGTGAAGGTGATTCGCCCTTGCATATTTAGTCCAAAACTCTGTTTCCGACAGCATGCTCGGAACACAACGTAGGTATTCCTTACAAACAGACGGTCTCTCGGAAAATATCTGGTGAACAATCTCCGGCGTAAGCTTAACTGTTACTCTGCTTGACGGCGAGAGGATATCGTTTTTCAGAGCCACTCTTTGTTTTCGTTTCCGGCATTCATTTGGATTTTCCGGCAAGGCTTTTCCGGCATCACGAGCTCTGGAAACAAAATCCTTGCACGAATCTCGCTGGGCGAAATCTTGAAATTGAAACATGTAATTTTCTCCATGATCAAGGGTAATGTGGAGTAAGGGCGGCGATTTTCCACCTTGTTTGGTACATTTGTGGGATGCTATACTTCGGAATTCAACGTTAATTTTCACGGACAATGTTGGATGAGTAGGTGTGAAAGTGAAACCTAGGTTCTGCAACTTCAAAATGCCGGCAACGCCCAAATCCTTAACGGAAGTCTTGTAGATGGCTGGCAACGTTAACGCTTCCATGTCTGAGATTTTAGGGGAAGGAAATCGTATACTATAAGAAGTGATGATGAAACTATTTATAACTACCTAAACCAAGTTGAAACCGAAAAAGTATATTCTAGTAAATACCCAAACCAAATATGGATTGGAAAAGTATATTTCTAGCTAGTTAATACACAAACCAAATATGAATCGGAAATGAAGTTCTTAATTTCCTAATTTTATCTGTTTCTCTATTTTACTATAATTGCTTTCGTAACCCTAAACCAAAATAATTTCATACAAGGGACAAGTTTATTTGATCCTCAGTTTTAAAATACCACACACACATATTATATATAGATAGTAAGCTTTATTTGAACCAGATTCCTAAACTAGTCAAGTTTAGGGAAATTTTGGAAATTTAAAATTTTAGAAATGAGGGGTAAATTTTGTATAAATTTTAATTAAACGGTAAATAATTAACTTTATTTTTTAGCTTAATTATTCATTTAATAGCATCCACAATGGTTAGAATATAAGGAGCACTAGTACTTCTTAAGTGACACATCATCTATTTTTATAAAAACTAGGTAAGAAGTAACAACAACAATGATAGTATACTTTTACTACTTTTTTAATTAAAATCAAACACAATAAAATAAAAAAGAAATATTAAATGGCAATAGTTGATTGGTTGGTCTTACACAACAAAAGAGACAACAACTTCTTATTTAGGGAGCAACTTCTTATTAAGAAGTGCTCCTTAAAAATCAACAATGGTCATGCTAATAAGGAGCACGCTTTATTAAGAAAAGTGCTCCTAACAAGAACCATTGTCCATTGTGGATGCATGCTCTAAATTACTGATATCCCATGTTTACTGTTTAATTTTGATCACTTATATATTTAAGTTTAGTTCATATTCAATGAGTTTATAAATTCAATTTATCGAAAATTTAATTTTAATCAAAGAGTTTGTCAACTATATGTCCCCACTATTAATAAAAACGGTAAATTAATAATTAACTTTTTTTGGTAAATAAAAACGGTAAATGAAGTTACTGATATCCCTTTTTAACTGTTTAATTTTGATCACTTATGTGTTAATTAGTTAAGTAAATTAGTTCATATTCATTGAGTTTATAATAAATTCAATTTATCGAAAATTTAAAATATATCACCACTATTGACGCCACCACTATTGATTAATGGATCGATATTTGAAGTCCGTCAACAAATATATCGTCACGTATGTGTTCTCCATTCTTCATATTACTAAATTAGGGTGTGATCAACTATTGACTAATCTTTTATTAGAAAAAAAACAAGTGGTACTTTGACTAATCTTCATTTTACTAAATTAGGGTGGGATCATTAATTTTTGACTAATCTTTTATTAGAAAAAGAAACGGTTTATGGTTTCTAGGTTGCAAATTAAATGTTGCTGCAATTAAATAAGATACTACCAGTGTATATAAATATAGCCATTAATTGTTGCTGCATCGGGATTGTTTTATATTCATAGTCCACCCAAACCTTAATTCCTAATTTCCTATCATTGTAATAACAATGAAAACCCTAATTCCTCTATCCATTTCCTCTCTCCTCATCTTCATCTCTCTCTTCTCGGCCTCCACCAACGCAGCCACTTTCACCATCCGCAACAACTGCCGCTACACCGTCTGGGCCGCCGCCCTCCCCGGTGGAGGCCAGCGTCTGGACCCGGGCCGAACCTGGGCCCTCAACGTGAACCGCGGCACAGGCTTGGGCCGCATCTGGGCCAGAACCAACTGCAGCTTCGACAACCACAACCACGGAACCTGCCTGACCGGCGACTGCAACAACCGTTTCACGTGCACCACCAACGGCGCGGCCCCGAGAACCACAGCGGAATTCTCGCTGGCAGCGAACCGCGACACCTACCGGATCTCGCTGATCGACGGCTTCAACGTGCCGATGGAGTTCAGGCCGGAAAACTCGTGCCCGAGCGTCCGGTGCAACCCGAGGAACCTATTGGGAGAGTGCCCTAATGATTTCAAGAGACCCGGCGGGTGTATCAACCCCTGTAGGGTAGGGAACTGTGGGTCAACTCAGATGACTAGGTTTTTCAAGCAGAGGTGCCCTAATGCTTATGCCTTTGACAGTGATTACGCAAGCTCATTTAGTTGTGCCGGACCAAATTACAGCGTTATCTTTTGCCCTTAAATAATGGGTCAATTAATCAGCCTGTTATTGAATAAATTGTCGTGAATGGCCCCATGATGTGTAACACAGTATTGCAAAGTATGCAAATCAAATAAGATAATATATATTATTTATTTAAATAATCTTGTGATTTACTTTTTGACATCATATTTGGATTGTCATGTTTTATCTTTTCCAATATACAAATGGCTAAACTGAGAGGTAAAACCTATGACGTCGTACCTCTACCGTCTGCTAGCTAGCAAGGTCGTCGACGGATATATCTTGCCCAGGCCATACAAATTTAAAATATATTTCGTTTTATTTTAAGTATGTATTTGTTTTCATTTGATTTCCAGAATTATATATGTACAAAAACTAGGAGAAAAGATTCAGAAATGTCAACGGTCAATCAGCAGTGCTTGATTTAATGTCTTGATACAAGAACTTTTTGGTCTACCAGATCTTTCCCTCAAAGCAAGTAAAACATTTTTAGAAATGTTTTCACATGACACTCTAATTATTAATCTAGTTATTGTATATTCAAAACATAACATAAGAATCTATAATTCATTGATGATTTGAAAAGTTATGATAAATTTGGGTTGTGCTACGATTGTTGATATATACATTGAAGAAGTGATTAAAAAGATTTGGTTATATAGTTTACTAATGTGAATAAGAAAGAAATCATTATTTAGTATTAAAACTGGATTGTTGTGGGTAAGGTCTTTGGGTTTTTGAATCCGAGTTTTCAGAATGGGTGAGGGACGTTCGGGTTTTATTATGAACAATTGGATTATGTAAGTTTTTGCAACTTGTTTTAATTTGTTGCTCTTTGAAATTAGATACTCCCTCTATATATACTAGGTAAATCTACACACTTTTAGTCACGACATATTTGATCGTAAATTTTAATTGGTATATATATAATATCACACGAGATATTGTTAGATTCACAGTACGCTTTATTTCTAATTAAACTCTTTAAAATAAGTTATTGACAATCAAAGATAATCTAAAAAAGTTGACTAAAAAATATGCACATCTAATTCAGTGAACTTGTGCCTCTGTTTGTTTGTGTACGTGGTCTTTTAGTTTAGAGAAGATCTCCTGTAATTCAAACCAAAGACAAATGTTGATTTCTCATTTTTCAATCCAACCTCTTGCATATTAATTATGATTATACTTTGTACTATTGTTGATCTTTTCACTTCTATATTTAATTTTCTCACTTTTAAAACTGATATCTTGTATATTAAGCATGCTCATTCAATGATCTCAACTAAGACAGGTCGATAACTTGTTTTTAGTTTTTTTTTTTTGAAAGATAGTTTATTTCAGACTTAATCATTACATTTCTAGAGTTAAGATCTTACATGCTTTTAGTAAATTCGGCAGTATATATCCTGTTTCATCAGCTACATCAAAATGTTGTCTGCCGGCCCATTATTCAGCTATAAGTAACAGCGTGTTAGGCACGTATTAATTCGTCATCCTTTTAAGTAGAAGAACAATGTCAAATTTCCTAGTTAGTGAATGGTAATGTGGGTGATCATCGTTAATTAAATTTTATGGAAAATGGCTATTTGTTCTCAAATAATTTTAATAAATAGGTGATTCTAGCTAGTAGTCATAATATAATATCCATAAGAATTACATACAGCCATGAAAACTCCAAATTCTCTACTCATTTCTTCTTTCTGCATTTTCGTTTCTCTTTTCTCGGCTTCAGCCCATGCAGCCACGTTCACCGTCCTCAACAACTGCTCCTACACCATCTGGGCCGCAGCCCTTCCTGGCGGCGGTCAGCGGTTGGACGGCGGACAAACATGGAACCTTAACGTGAGCCCCAACACAAGTTTAGGCCGTATTTGGGGCAGAACCAACTGCTCCTTCGACAGCGACGGCACCGGAAAATGCCTAACCGGCGACTGTGCCGGAAATTTAGAGTGCACCAGTGACGGCACTCCACCGAAAACCACTGCAGAGTACATCCTGAATCAGAGAACTGATCGAGACTCGTATTACATCTCTCTGGTCGACGGATTCAACGTGCCGATGCAGTTTGGGCCTAGCTCCGCCGGCTCCAGGTGCCGCCGCATCCGGTGCACGGCAAACATCGTCGGAGAGTGCCCGGAGATGTTCAAGACACCCGGCGGCTGCACCAACCCGTCTTGTTCACGAGGGGAATGCGGAAGAACTGAGTCGACTGAGTTTTTCAAACAGAAGTGCCCTGATGCACATACCTATTCTACGGACATCTCGTTTACTTGTAAGGCGGGAACCGACTATAAGGTTGTTTTCTGCCCTTAAATAATGAGTCGAAGTACTTACGAACACTTGATTCACAATAATAAGGCTGTTTCGCCAAATTAAAGTTTATAGTGAACGAGTCACGGTTTATGTTTATCACAATAAGATGTTTTTTCCACCACAAATCAGTTGGAAATCGGATATCAGGTCTCACTTGAAACTGGGACAAATGTTGATCTCAATTTCAACCTTGATCAATATGATCATTCAGTGTATTATATTCAATATGATCATTCAGTTTAGTGTATTATATTGCTGATAATCTCACTTTCATTTATGATCATTTTACTTTTAAATCTGATCTTTTACATATTAAACATTATTATTTAGTGAGACCATGTCTCAATGAGAATATGTCTAGAGATCATGTGCTCCATGAGGTACCAAAGTAGTGCTGACATTGTTCGCCACTCCCCCTCCCTCAGATACTCCTCCAGCACCACCCAAGGTGGCCCGAAGCTTGTTCGCCACTCCCCCTCCCTCGTATACTCCTCCAACACCACCAAAGGTGATCCGAAGGAGCGCTGCTAGCTGCCTAGAGTTACCGGCACTAGCTGGCCTTTGGAATATAATTAAAAGTGTCATGTAAATACTATGGATCACGAAAATGCATAATCATTCTTGCATGTTATGGAATATTCCAAGAATGGACACCTAGACGAGACCTAATTGATTTGGGGTTTGGGTTTGATTAATAATTTCCATGTTTTTTTTATTCCAATTAGATTTAGGAGTTATTTTATCTTATTTATCTTTAGATTTTGGCTATAAATATTAGCCCTCCTTTATTGTAATAGATAGTTTATTGAGTTTTGAGTTTTTGATATTGAGAGTTTTATGAGATGTTTGTTTTAATAAAATTCATGCATTGAGTTTTATTTATTCTTTAATTTCCGGGTATTCCAAAAATCAACGGAGTTTGAATACTAATCAAGATTGAATCCAATTTCCGGGTATTCCATGAATCAGTGGAGTTTGTAGGTTAATCTAGATATATCGAAGAAACCATTGTCTACTTACACCTTCCTCTAAGTCAATTATTTATGTAAATATTTTAGATTTTATTATGGTATCAAGAGCAAATTGTTTCTGAGATTAGAAAATCGGAATTTCGAACCCTAATTTTCTAGGATTTTCGAACCCTAACCCTAATCCCCTTGCGCCGGTTCATCTTCCTCTGAGCTGCCGCCCCTGAAATAACCATCTTCACGTTCTTACATATTTTATTTTTATCCAGTGGAACGATCCAATAAGTAATTTTTCTTTTGTATTATACTTTATTAATTTCTAGTATTTTCATATAGAATATTTTATAAAGTAATTTTATATGATACAAGGCACTAGCTACCATCATATATGTGTAAGGAAATTATTTCTTATCCTTGGATACGAGATTGCACCATATCCAGTATCAGTATAACTGTAGGAATTAATTTATAATAATTTTATAAATTTTTGAGTGAGACCTGTCCTTGTGGAGATCAATGGCCAAGGAAACGATCATTTACTATTTTTGCTTGATCTTTTAGTTAGTCTGATTGATCTTTTAGTTAGTTCCCTTGAGCATTCCTTTTTTACCTTGATCTTTCAGTTAATTTGATCTTTCATTCATTTTACTTGATCTTTCAGTCAATTTCCTTGATCATTCCTAGTCCTTGGTACACTACTGTTATTTAGTGAAAATTCACACTGAAACTCAGTCTCAAGTTGATCCATGTGAGACGACCCTAAAATCTAACAACGGCGTAAGGGTTGAAGCTCACCAACAACAATTTTAACCGATAAAGGTCTCTTCTAGTACTTGGTCTCTGTAGAGACAAGTGTCAAATGAAAATTTGTAACAATAATTATATGTAATTAGTTAATAAAAATATGTGCAACGAGATATAGCTTACGAATTGTGCAGTTAATTAGTAGTTATCTAACCGACCAACGGGTTCATTGAGTTATTGGTCCCGTTTGGTGACGAGAGTTTTGAGTAGCGTTTAGGTTTTTGGGTTAAATATGGACAGTTGACTGGTCAATCAGCTCTTCTTAGTGTTTGGTGAATATCTTTTTCTGATTAGCTGTTTTGGTGAAACCTCTCGTTTCTGAAACGCTAGAAAGAGCAGCGTTTACAAAGAATTAATTAAAACAATATTACAAAATATCTTTTTTATCCTTATTCTTACAAAATTTCCTTTTAAAAAAAATCAAATTACTAAACCAAATTTTAATCATGTTAGTGTGCGTACAAATTCATATAATATTAATCAAATTTTAATAGTACAATTCATATATTCATATGCGTGCGTGCACAAAATGTGTACGTATATATTTATTCTAAAATATTATTGTATTTCATATCTTAATATTAAAATGTCCAGCTAAACATATATTACTATGAAATGTTAATCATTTTAATTTTTTTAAAGAAAATGGGTATATTAATAAAGAATAAAATAACAAATAGCATAAAAATAAATAAATATAGGTGATAAAAATACCTTTCGATACTTCAAAACAAATAATACACTCCATAAAAGAAATTAATAATAAATTATATTAATGTCTATTTCGGTCTTTTAACGTAACAAAACAGCTATCAGCTAATTGTCATTTGCCAAACACTCAAATACAAACAGCTAATCAAACCGCTAGTCAAAACAGCTAATAGAATCAGCTAACCGCTAACAGCTAATAAAATCCGCTAACAGCTAACAGCTAAACGCTGATAGCCAAACGAGGCCATTGTAATTTACCTCTAAACCACGCGTATAGAGTGTCGGGCTGGTGAATTGTATTTTGGTCCAAAGTACACATATGCCTGAATCATGGAAAATGACATTTAATATGTCCATGGATAGAAATCCTTATCATAAATGTCACTATGCACCAAATTTGTTATAACTTTATAATAGTACCAGACCGTTTTATTAATATCATTTCTTCATTATACAAAAGTACAATAATTAAGACTTCTTCATTGAGAAATCTAAATATAAGATAATGGGTAATAATTTTTAAGCCAAAATGGAATAGCCTTTAGTCCAAGGAGTATTAAAATGACATTCGTATATGTTTTGACCGTTATCAGGTTAGGTTCCTTCTCAATAGTCTAAAATAATCCAGATTCTAGTGATTCAAAAAACCAAACAAAACCAAAATTCTAGATGCGCGCACTAGACTTTTGAAACATCTACAATGGACGAGGTTAATGATAAGGCCATTCTATTGTGTGTATAAATACAACCATAAGTACCAATTCATAATCCACACAAATCTTAATCATCTTAATCCCTAGTTTCTTATCATACCAACAACCATGAAAGCCCTAAATCTATCCATTTTCTCTTTCATGATCTTCATTTCTCTCCTCTCGGCCTCCACACACGCAGCCACTTTCACCGTCCTCAACAACTGCCCCTACACAGTATGGGCCGCAGCCCTTCCCGGCGGCGGTTCGCGGATGGACAGGGGCCAAACCTGGCGGGTGGTAGTGAACCGCGGCACGAGCTTAGGCCGCATATGGGGCAGAACCAACTGCGTATTCGACAACCACGACCACGGAACATGCATGACCGGAAACTGCGCCAACCGTTTCACGTGCACCACCAACGGCACCGCCCCGAAAACCACGGCGGAGTTTTCACTGGTTCAGAACAACCGTGACATGTACCGGATCTCGCTGGTCGACGGCTACAACGTACCGATGGAGTTCCGGCCAGAATCCGGCGCGTGCCGGAGCGTCCGGTGCAGCAGCGCAAACATATTGGGAGAGTGCCCTAACGACCTCAAGGCACCCGGTGGGTGCACCAACCCCTGCACATTAACTAACTGTGGTCCAACTGGGCTGACTAGGTTTTTCAAGCAGAGGTGCCCTAATACTTATACTTTTCCCGGAGATAACGGAAGCTCGTTCACTTGTAGGGCAGGAACCAACTACAGAGTTACCTTTTGCCCTTAAAAAATTGGTCAAAAAATTAATCAGTTCGTTGATTAATGAATAAAATAGTCATGAATTGCCCGCGTGATGACAGAACAATTTGCAAAGTATTTATGTACATGTAACTACTTTTGCAAATCAAATAATAATATTTGTTTAAGTAATCTTTAATTAGAGTGAATTGATTTCTTTTAGTTTTTATTTCGTCGTGAATGGTTTTATTTTTTTTTCCAAATTAGAAAGGAAGTGTTATTCAGGACTCTTCCACAAGAAAAAACAAAAGCAATACAATTTTGGTAACCTTTACCTAACGAGGGGGTTAAAATGCAAGTTTATAGAGACTTCTAATATATGTATGAAGTTACAAGTCATTCTATGTATATAATCCAGCATGGTGTACAAAAAAAAAAGAGAAAATATTTTAGAAAGGTCAACAGCCAATCAACGACATTTCCAAATGATTTAACACAATCTCTCCCTCAAAGTTAGTAAAAGATTTTTCGGAATACATAATATAAGTGTAAGCACCTGCATTTGATTGGCAGTTTTGTGGAGAGATCATGTTATAACATCGAAATGTTGACTTTGCAGTTTGACTGAAAGTCCTGTTATAACATCATCATACAGGAAAGTTAGAGCTGCGGCATTTCAGGAAAGTTTGACTTTGTCTATTTCAAGAGTTATTATTTCGGCAAAGTCTTCCTTATTTATGCAGTCATGCAGTCATACAGTCATAGGTGTTGCGTCCGACAAGGATTCGTTTGAATGAAGATTCCAAACGATCCGAAGTTTAAATCAGATTGTAGAAGATTTGAGAGTTTGTTACAGAGATATTTCTGCATGATTTGAGGAGATTGGACTGTGTGTTTTGGACTCTTATACTCTGTGCATTTCGTGCCAGATACAACAGTAGAGTTTGAGTCAAAGTGGCGAGCGAGAAATTGATGGAGTCTCACCAACCAGAGCTATAAATTGGGACATATCTGTTGCAAAGTTTCTTAACGCAATTACAAGAATTTAATTACCTGCAACCAGGTTAACTATACTCTAAGCAGCACGCAGACCAACAACAAAGTTTTTCTATCTTTTGGGTTAGACGCCAGACCAGAGCTACCGGCCTTAATATCTCAGGTGGAGATGATCAGACAAAGTTGATAGGGGGATCCTAGTCAAGTCGATCGGCAACAAAGGGTTGCAATGTCACAGATATAAGTAGACGATAAGTTGACTAGTTGTAATATAGACTTGATCTTGACTACTTAGTGAAAGGTTTAAGGTCTGGGTGTGGCCCTGCTGACGTGGGTTTAAGATATGGTGTAATGACCATAGAAAGGCCACTTCTAAAACACTGGATAGAATCTTAGCTAATAATTTATTCATTCAGTATTTTAGAAAATCTACTGTCCAAGTTATGAGTAGAACTAACTTTGACCATGCCCCCTTATTGCTAGAAATTAGAGCAGACAGTGACACCAAACCTAAGCCTATTAGGTTTCAAGAAATGTGGCTTCTTAGGAAAGACTTTATGGATATAATAAAGCTTAGTTGGTCCCAACCCCTAACAAAACAGGGGCAAATAGGCTTTGCTCTCAAACTGAAAAGACTTAAAACAACCATAAAAAGCTGGAATAAGGACAAGTCTGGGAATTTTAATGACAATATCCAAAAAGCAGAAATTTTGGTTCAAAATTTTGAGGCAAAATATGACATGACCCATGATCCACAAGACAGAACTCTCCTGCATAAAGCCTCAGCTGTTTTGAAAACCTTTCTATTAGAGGAACACACTTTCTGGAAACAGAAATCCAGATCAAGGTGGTTGAAGGATGGTGATTGTAATACTGAGTATTTTCATAAGAGTGTCAAAGAGAAACACAGTAGGCTTGGCATACACAAATTCAGAAATCAATCATCCCAATGGTTGGAAGATGATGATAGTATTGCAAATGAAGCTGTTAATTTGTTTCATACACTCTTGACTGATGAGAATACAGACAATACAGGTCAAAGTATGAGCTTTTTGCTCCAATCCATTCCTAGAGAGGTAACAGATGAAGACAATCAGAAATCGTTAGCTCAAATCTCAATGAAGGAGACTGAGGCTGCAGTTTTTAGTCTTGGAGCATTCAGTGCTCCAGGACCTGATGGTTTCACAGGCTCATTTTTTAGACATGCATAGGCAGTGATCAAAGATGATCTACTGCAAGCAGTACAAGAATACCATTGTGGTGTTGGAATTCCAAAATCCATTGGTAGTACCTTTATAACTTTAATACCTAAAAATCCCAGTCATTCATCCTTTTCTGAGTTCAGACCTATCAGTCTTTCCAACTTTACCAATAAAGTCATGTCAAAGATAATGGTTGATCGAATTAAGCCATTAATGCCTAAGATTATCTCGGAGGAACAACCATCTTTCATATCTGGAAGAGATATTGCTGAGAATACTTTGCTAATGAAATAAGCTGTGAGGCTAATGGATAAGCAAGAGGATTCTCTCAATTTAATCTTCAAGTTGGACATGTTGAAGGCCTTTGATAGAGTGTCCTGGACCACCCTGAATACTCTACTTCTTAGACTCGGTTTTCATGATCATATAGTGAGAATCATCATGAATAACATAAATGCAGCCTGGTTCTCTATTATTATCAATGGCAGTGCATATGGTTTCTTCAAACCTACAAGGGGACTGAAACAAGGTTATCCAATGTCCCCTTTCCTGTTTAACATGCTAACAGAGCTGCTCACAAGGAATTTAAAGCTGCAATTTGCAGCAGGAAACCTTTCATCTTTCAGAACTCCACCTGGCTCACTTAAGCTCACTCAATTGTCCTTTGCTGATGACATTGCCATCTTTCTAAACTCCACCTGGCTCACTTCAGCTCACTCAATTGTCCTTTGCTGATGACATTGCCATCTTTCCAAAGGGAAAAAAAATCCCTCACAAATATTATGTCCTTATATATATCAGCAAGCTACAGGGCAAAAGATCAACTTCAGCAAGAGCTCTTTCTTTGCTGGACATAAATTGAGCTCATCTAAAAAGAGGGAGATAGAAAATATTACTAGCATGGTACAAGGGAATTTCCCTTTTCAATACCTAGGGGTCAATATTTTCAAAGGGAAAAAGATGAATATCTATTTCCATGGAATTCTTGATAAAATTTCTCATAGGTTAGAAAACTGGAAGAATCAATGGCTTTCAAATGGGGGAAAGTTGGTCTTAATCAACCATGTACTGGCAGCCATACCTCAGCACATATGGGTTGTATACTCTCCAACTGCTCATATCATAGGGGTGATTGAGTCAATGTTCAGTAACTTCTTTTGGGGGCAGAAGGACACAGGTCAAAATAAGAAACATTGGGCTTCATGGCAGAAGATAACCAGACCTAAACATGCAAATGGCTTGGGGGTAAGATCAGTACTGTCCACTGTAGAGGCTTCTTCATTGAAAATCTAGTGGAATCTACAACAAGTCAAATCACCTTGGGCAAAATTCATGTTGTCACTTCCTAATCATGCAAAATCCTCTGAGTCATAGACCAGGTTCAAAGCTGTGAACAACTATGCCATAGCCAACTCAAAGGTTCTGCTGGGAGATGGTTTATATAGCTTCTGGGAGGCAAATTGGACTGGTAAGGGATCTCTGATTGATAAATGGCCAAATGCTACTCCACCAATGCCTTTTTGCATGTTAAGGAACTGGAAAGTGCAAGGAATTCTCTTATACCACTGCTCACTCCTCATATGGATCCCCAAATCATTCACATAATTGAAAGGGGGACTCAGCTGTGGGAGAATCATAAGGACACTTTGGTCTGGAAACCTCAAATTTCTGGTCAATTCAGCACCAGATCAGCTTTCAAATCCTTGCAACCACATCTCAGTCCACTCAGATGTCACTCCAAGCTGTGGAGTAACCAGGTTCCATTCAAAATTTCTATTTTCATATGGAAATTGCTCAATACTTGGTTGCCTTTTGCAAATGTTTTGAGAAAAAGTGGCTTCAATACTGTCTCTAAATGTCCAGCATGCAACCATGTTGATAATATGTCACATTTTTTCAATTCATGCCTCTTGAGCTTAAATCTATGGAATAAGATGCATGTTCATCTAGGACTGCCCAAGTTGACCTTTGCAACAATCCAATTTGATAGGATAGCATATTATTGGTCCTGCAAATCCAAATCATCTGTCACTCCGTCTCTTCTAGTCAATTTTCCAATGATTATCTGTTGGGAACTTTGGAAGGGTAAGAATAAATTCTTATATGAAAATGAGAGTTTCCAGCCCCACAGTATTTGGAAAAAGATTTTGAATCTCTCTTTTTTGATTTACACTGCCAAACCACTTTGTTTGTCTCTTCAATCTGATAAATATTACATTGTACAAGGGCTAATCCCCTTCCTTCAGAAAAAAAAGAACAAAAATTATCATAGTCATTAAATGGAACCCTCCTGACAGAGGCTATAAGCCTAACTGTGATGCCTCATTCAATGACTCTGATAAGGCTGGTTTAGGTTGCATTATTAGAGATAAACTGGTACATTCATCATTGGAATGCAGGACTATGATAGGACTGCTATCTCACCATTGCATGCAGAATTTCTTGCAGTTAGTGCAGGCCTATCCTTAGCAGTTCAAAAACGAAGTGATGAATTTAATCAATGCAATGGAGACAAAAAAGATCAGCATTTCCCATGTCTACAGGGAGATCAACTCAGCAGCAGACTTTTTAGCACGAAAAGGTAGAGAGTCTCACCAGAGAAGGATTTTATCTCAATCTGCAGTTCCTCAAGAACTGAGAGCCATTCTACTTACTGAGCAATTAGTACTTCACTTTAGGAGGTTCAATGCCTAGGATGCTCCTTCTTCTTTTGTACAGGAAGCATTCTTTTGTATAGGCAATTCTTTTGATCAATAGAATGACAATCTTCTCTCTTTCTGATTGATTTTGGAATACCCGACCTACGATTATTTCACCACAAGGGTGCAGGACACCGAGGGGTATGGTGATCCAGGGATGGTGATGATGAGGGTCTAGGAAAGTTTTCCAATAATCAATCTCACGGATTGAAAAGTGTTTTCACTAGCTTTCTCATTAGCTGTATAACATTTGGTTCGTAAAAGTCTATCCTAATTTTAATAATTCTTGGGGAAGCTATAAACACCCCACCTTTGGTGGACTTTGAATTTTTTTAAAAAAATTTCTACCCCAAAAGAAATATCGGAAAAGCCTTTCAGGGCCACCACGTATGATTCCTACGACCAGTGGCGGAGATACTCACGTACATGGTAGGTCCTAGGATTTGCCACTTTTGAAAAATAAAATAAAAAATAGACCTAATTTTAAAATGATTTTATTCTAAAAATGTTTTTATAAACAATTTGCATTTAAATTAAAGTTTGACCTACCAAAATATTGCTTCTATATCCGCCCCTGCCTACAACAGATGGTGTTTCTCTTCCTATAGATTGATAGAAACCGCTTGAGATTCATAAACTCAGATCACGTTTTTACGAATCCTTCAACAGGAAGCTGATACCGAAACACACCAGAATAGTAGTCAAAATCCAGCATCTGCTGGATCGGAATTAAACTGCTTGAAATTATAAAACAAAAGCTTGTGTGGTCTTGGAGAAAAGATGGCTCAAATAATTGTTCTGTTCATTTTCACGAGCTGAAGCTAAAAATCAAAGTTTGTATTTCAATCTCTTCGAAAAAACAAAACAAACAAAAAAGAAAAAAAAAAGGGTTTTTTCTATCAAACCATACTGTAAAAAAGGTTTTTCTATCAAATACGCCAAGAGAGACAATTTCAACATGGTAATACAGGCGCAAACTCTTCCTTAAAATCATGAGTAAAACAAACACTTCAATAAAACAATGAGGTTGTTACACTTACATAATGTGTTTCAAATAAAGTATTGATTATTTAATTAAAATAATTGGTTAGTTAGTATTGTTGTCTGTTGATATGCAAACAAAAATACTATCATAGGATATGACTTTAGACTTTTACTAATATCTTCGTAATATCTTTTTTACAATCAAATGTATTCAAATATTTTAAAATAAATTATTCAAAAATAAAATGTACATTTTACATTAGAATGGATAAACTATATCTAAACAAAAGTTTGCATTTAGTAAAATTGATTCAATTTTTGGGAAAGAATACGGCATGGAAAGTAATTCATAATAGTTGGTTCAAATATTGAGATGAATTCTAATTAAAATTTAAATTTTCTAAAAGTAGATAAATCCGTGATTGAATGTTTAGCCAACGTAACGGTAGAATTTTCCTCAATTTTGAATAGTTGTTTTTCTGTTTTCTTTGAATTATATGTTACTCTTTTCTTTGAGCTATAAATTATACCGACGTTTTTGAGACATTTTTTTCTCATAAAACTTAAGTACTAATAAATTCCGCCGACGTTTACGCGCCCGGTTAATTAACCGCCTTCATTGTTGTGATGATAAGCCGGACGTTTTCAGCAAAAACATCGAACCCGGTCCAGATGCTATTCGAACCGGTCAACTCGCATTCTTGTATTGGCGCGTATAAATAATTCCAAGATTCACTCTCCAGCAATTCTCCCCCAGAATATAGCAGAAAGTTTATTTTCTGTAAGAAATCATTTCAATTTTGAAAAAATGGCACGAGGAAAGCTTGAAGTTCTTCTTGTTGGAGCTAAAGGCCTTGAGAACACTGATTTTCTCAGTAAGTTTGCTATGATCAAGATCGCTTGTTTCCCAATTTGATCATCTTAAATTCCAAATTTATATGTTAGATTCGGTTGAATATGATATTAATGATCAAGTACACTGATTTTCTAAGTATGTTTTTGCGATGATCAAGATTTGATCCTCTTGATTTGTAACTTTTTCTTTGATATTTGGGTTTTCGTGGCGATTGAGATTGTCTCTGTGAATCAGTTGTGCTGTCGGGAATTGCTGCTTGCTAATTTGGACTAAAATGTTTGAATTCTTGTTTCATATTGAGCAGATGATATGGATACATATGTGATCGTCACTTATCGATCCAATGAGCAGAAAAGCAGTGTTACATCAGGTATATGATGAAGTTTATTGTTGTTGTTGATAGCTGTTCAAATCTGATGAGAAATTGTGTAACGAATCTGGGAATTTTTCTGGCAGATCAAAGACTATTTACTTTGTTGTTTTGATGGTTTTCAGGATCAGGATCCGAGCCCGAATGGAACGAGACGTTTCTGTTTTCCATTTCTGGTGATGATACTGAACTGGTGCTCAAGATCATGGACAGTGATGCTGGAACTGAAGATGATTTTGTTGGAGAGGCCAAGTGAGTGATTCAGTTTTAAGTTTTGGTTCTTGGCTTTCGCGGATTTGGTTTATTAGTCGAAATTCATCATGTTCTGAGTACTTAGGTTATGTTCTGCATTTGAATCATTAGATTTTTCTGACAGGATTCCGATTGAGCCTGTGTTCATAGAAGGAAGTGTTCCGGTGACTACATACCCTGTTGTCAAAGATGAGGAGTTTAAAGGAGAGATTCGTGTAGGACTCACTTTTAGTCCTGAAGAAGTAAGTTCATTAGGCTTTTTTTTTCCACTTTTGAAGTTCTAACATATAAATTGCTGCAGAAAAGAAAAGTTTGTGCATTGATTTGCTTCGTCGTTTCACTGTTATGCGTCGTGTAGGAAAATTTTGAGGGCGATTCGGGTGCACGGGAGGAGAGTTATGGGGGCTGGAATGAATCTGAATCTGTCTAGATGAAATGAAAAACTAATCCTGCATATGATGAAATATTATTCAGTGTTGATTGTGTTTCTGAAAGAATGTACAATTTGTTTCTCAAAAGATTTTGTGTTGATTTTATAAGAATGTAATCATTTTGTACAAAAATGGAAGAACCAAACCAGCAGAAATGGGAAGAAAGTCTGCAACTGGTAAAACCCTTTCTGATATTCTTGTGAAGCTAGCTCGGTATTTGTAATATCAAACTATCCTATGTGGTTTGCTTGGTTTTGGTTTTTGAAATTGAATTTTGACTTGCAAAAAACATTGGATCTATGATATTTAGCGAAAATTCAAACTAGTAAAATCTTGTGCGACCGATAATGTCTAATGGAAAATGAGAGAACATTTGAATCGCCAAAAAGATCGATAGAAAAAATAAAAGATAAGGGATATTCAAATCGCATGGATTAGATTCCCAAATATCTCCATTGTTAGAAAAAGAAATTACATAGAAAATGGCGTCTTTAAATACAGACTCCTAAGAACAAGAAAATATTACGGAAAATTTCTTCAAAAAATAAATTTAAAAAAATATTATGGAAAATAATCATCATCTAAATACTATGGAAGTATATAATCATCATATCACATAAAGGGGGTATTCAAACGCTGATTTACCCAAAAAAAAAAAAGAGTACCACTTATTCAAAATTCACCATTACAGCGCCTGTTTTCTGTTTTCTATTCTAAACTCAGCTGTTTATGTTGACAGTTTTTTTTACTATGTTCTATGTACCATGCACAAAAACTTACTGCACAATATAACCGCGGTACAAACAGGTAAGGCATTAAACAGCTAGTCTGCTTCAAGAAAAAGGAAAAAAAAAAAACTCTAACAAAGTTCCATTTACTCTAACAAGAGTGATCAAGGACTGACCCTGGTGTCACTGTCCTCAGCTGCTTCCGAGCCTGACTCCGGCTCTGCTGGTGCGTTCTCGGGGACCGAATCCAGCTGGAATGGCACGTCGGTCTGAAACGAGCCAGGAGTGCCTATCGCTGGTAGCCCCGTGCTGGTCGATGCTGCCTCAGCAGGCTGCCTGAAGATGCTTTGAAACTCGAGAGTATCCTCAAATGGTATTTCCCCGGTGAGGGTCTTAAACGCAAATTCATAGCATGGATCAGCCAGTGAGTCGCCGCCAAACGCTAACCAGGGACTCTCATTTTGCACCTGCTCGGCTGCTTGCTCGGGTTTATCTTGTACAGCTTCTATAAGGCCATCAGGCTGGTCGGTGGATCCCAGCTGGTGCGGGAACCCGTCTTCCATCATCGAGGATACCTTCCCGTGAATGGCCTTGTAGACCGCTGCGCGAATGGCACGTTCGCTGGAAACGGGAAGCACCTCGGGTTCTGCCTCCAACTGCCTCTTTGAAGGCCGAACAGGGGAGCTCAGAGGTTTCCTCTTCGGGGCTTTTTTCTGCTCGTTCTGTAGCTCTTCTTGAACACACTGACTTCTTGTCCTTGTTCTAATCTCCGGATTAACGTATAACTTCTTTCCGGAAGTTCTTGCTGGAGCCTATTCAAAAGTCAAAAAGAAATGTAAGGAAAATCATAATGTAGAAAACCATAGTAAGGAAAGAAATGTAGAAAACCATAATGGCACAAACACTTACAGGTATGGAATGTTCAGACTTGTCTACATTTCTCCCAGGCTGAGGCTTCATTGCGCATGTAGACATGTCTCCAGTGCTAAGATAGCGTAGAACATCCCTTTTTGAACGAAACTCATATCCACTCTCAGGATCGATGTAGTACTGCAAAACAAGAGTATACAAATATTATAAAGCTAATTCACACTTTTGAAGATCATCATACAAGCATCATATGCAGGACAAACAATTTAGCATATGCAGATGTAAGCTTTACTAACATTAGTAAAACATTCAGATAGAGAATGGCACTTACCGGGTCCTTTTTGTTGGGATCCCCTTTTCTGGCCCTAAGTTCTTTCACCCATCCTGGAGGAAGCTCATCTAACCCGGTGCTTCTGCTCACAACCTAAAGTTCACATTTCACAAGTCAGATTTTGAATAAAGTTGACGGAATTCATCATAATCAAGAGTGACAGATGACACACCTTTGGCATTTTGCCCGCCTGACTGTCATCCTTTACACATGTGGCAGTCTTTTCCTTAACTGGAATAGCATGAGGTGCTTCTTGCTGACAAAGGAAACATATTATCAGTAGAGCAGATACTGATGAGTACATTCTTCTCAATATCATTTTATCTAAAATTGACATGTCACATGAGTTAAAATAATGGAGTTCAACATAACACTCACCGATGACATCTTGCCAGCTTGACTGTCATCATTTACGCGTGAGGCAGTTGGAATATTTCGAGGTGCTTCTTGCTCGTAAGATTTGTCAACACTAACTTCCTGGAAAAGAGAATAAATAATATCAGAAAAGCGGATATTTTACAACTTCTCTAAGTCGTTTCAGCATGCAGCAAGCACACACAGCAAGACTGCAAATCAAAATAAATCTTTCAAGGCAGGAACCAAAAATTTTTACACTGAAGATGCCCATGACCTAACTATGGTGACCAATTTAAGAAACTTGACAATCCAAGTAAAATGAATTGGTGGACACAAACAGATAAAAAAGGCAGGGTCTGTAAAGCAGTAAAAGAAAGATGCTAACAAATAGAGTCATATCATCATGATCACAGTACAACTTTTTTATGCCTGCTAAATAGATGGAAAACAAACATTGAAAGAGCTGGGAAAGGAGGAGCAAGACCAAATACGAGAGACTCACTTGATTTACCCTCCGCTTTTCTGGTACGTATTTGCCACATTCCAGATACCTCATTACCTTAGGCTTGGAATTGAATTTGTGCCCAGTAGATGGGTCAACATAGATCTGAAAATCGACAAACAAGGAAATGCAAGACAACATTCAGCATCAAAAAATACTCTCCATTCAACTAAAGAAAAATGCAGTTACATAATTAATAGAAAATAGACCGCAATATTATGTTTTGCAATTTTACCTTGTAAGTAGATCCAGCACTTAAGCCACCTTTTCTAACTTTGGACTCCACAAACCATCCATGAGGCAACCAGTCCAGAGAAGCATCTGTTTCCACAACCTGTTCAACCAAACATCAGCAACTCTCATTTAACAAGTCTGCAGAAAAATAATGATTCAAAGAAGTTTAAAACAAAACCCACTGGATCAACTTCACTCGACGACTGCGATGTGCCTTGAAAAGCCTGCACTTTGTCTTTACTTCTGGTGGTAATTCTACTCTGATCTTGTTCACTCAATGAATGCAAAGTTCCTTGGCAAGCCATCATATCGTCTTCATTCTTGGAGGGGATGCTCTTCTGATCTTGTTCGCTCAAAGGCCTCGAAGTTCCTTCAAAAGTATGGTCAAAGGACCAAACACGTTTCTTGGAGTAGAGCTTCATTCCAGTCACTTCATGAGTATAAATCTGCAAGATACAGATGCATTTGAAAGAAGTCCAGAATGAGTTTAAATAGAGTAAAATCAGAAAGTTCACTTCCATTCTCCATTAAATCTACCCATAATCAGGAAATCCAAAAACTACAACAGAGAGAGCAGAAGTAGCATTTCACATATATTGGACAGAAGCAGAAGGAACAAAATTCTTAATCCTCGATTTCGTAGCACAGGAAATCGAAGTGCTCTTACATTCCAATTAATAACCAAACAGCATTAGCAAAAAAAGATCAACAACAAAACCAATTAGCAAAAATCAATCCTAACATCAATGCATCTCATCTACAAATTTACAATCAACAACTGAACCACAGCAGCAACTTTATCCAATCAATCTGAACATGCAAACACCAAACAAACTCAAATTCAAACAACAAAACCCCAAAACACAGAGAATCCATTAAACCTCTAATCAAGAATGAGAAAAGCTCAAAGAAGCTCCATGATTACCTTAACCTTTCTGCCATTGGTGACCTTAACGTGCTCCTTCCAGTCAGGTGGAAGCTCTTCACCAGAAGAACCCCGGGACACCATTTTTCCAACTGCCTGCACTGAAAAAAGATGCAGAATCAACACTTGCAGCACTAAAAAAACACCAAGAAACACGTAAAATGAACTCAATTCAACCTCTCTACGAGCCTTGACTCTCTGATTTTCACTCCCAGTCGCCTGGTTTTCTTGTGTTTGGGTCTGAATTCCAACACACTTGATTCAGCAGAATTGAGACTCTTTATGTATATTCTCGTAATATGGTATATATTATTATTATAATATTTTTGGATTGAAAATATGTAGGAAATGATTTATTGTGCCAAACACGTGTTCCGTTTGTGAGTCAGTCAACAGATACGTATAGAAATACAGTACAGAGACCTGTAGAAATACGTTCAGGCGGATTTACTGACGGTTATGGATAAGTGTGAACTTTGTTTGCTTCTGATAAAATCTATACTTTTACAGTAAAAAGTGGGCTGTCAGGGGGGAATAAGATTCTTGTAACCTCGTTTTGAGGTTATTTGAATTTTGAAATTATATGATGGGTTTGGATTTTTTGGTTGGGTTATTTAATTTATATTTTGTAAATAGAAAAAGATAACTATTTGGGCTGATTGTTCAAATCTCATATTAATTATTAAGTTATTATTTTTGACTAGGAGAAAAGAAATAACTGAGTGAAATTTATTATCCTGGATTATAATTAAGATTTTCAATATTACTCCACCATTAGTGTAAAGGTATCTCAACGCTCAACTTTGACCACTAAATTCTTTATATTTCCACCGTCCCAACTGAACATGTAATTTAATTACTTATTTAGTCAATTTTTACTAACTTTACATTCATATTGATTTAATAAATGAGTTAGAATTAGATTCGTAATATTACGTATTTTTCAATTTTTATAAATTATATTGACATACACTTAAATAATAATGATCAATATTTTCTGATTAAACTGAAATAGTCAAAGTGTACCGTTAAAATTAGGCCGGATGGAGTAACTATTATTAATATGTATTTATTAAATATATTAGAAATCAAACACATGTGTTTTCAACTCCAAAAATCAAATGTAAATAGAAGAAGTATAATGCGTAGATTATGAAAATTTGAAAACACATTATTAATAAATACCCAACCAAAACTTCTTACTTTCCTTTTTGGTCCGTCCCAACCAAAACGTCTTACTTTCATTCTTTCCTCTTTTGGCAAAAAATTAACTACAAAAAGACAAGCATACCCTTAATAAATTCTTACAAACAACTATAACCATAAGTGATATTCCATTTATACCCCTTAAAACTCTACTTATAAGATATAAAATGCATTTTTCTTAAAATCCGAGATGAAGTCAACTAAGAAGTTTTGGTTGGGACAGAGGGAGTAGAATGTAAATAGAAGAAGTATAATGTGTAGATTATGTATTTAGGATTTTCACTATTATAAAGGTATCTCAACGTTCAAATTTGACCATTAAATTCTTTATATTCCACCGTCCCAACTAAGCTTGTAATTTGTTTACTTATTCAGTCAATTTTTACTAATTAACTTCAACATTCTTAAGTTAGAATTAGATTAGTAATATCTCGTATTTTTCAATTTTTATAACTTCTATTTACATATACTAATAATAATCAATATTTTCTAACCAAACTGAAATAGTCAAAGTGTACCGTTAAAACTGGGACGGATGAAGTAACTATTATTAATATGTATTTATTAAATATGGTATTATTAGAAGTCAGACACATGTGTTTTCAATTCAAAAAAAAAACAAATGTAAAATAGAAGAAATATCATATGTAGATTATGAAAAATTGAAAACACATTATTTCAAATAGTTTTAAATTATTACATCATCCATTAATCAAATAAATATAAAATATGTTATCTACTTAGTCACTATAAAATAGTGGAAATAAATATCATGACAGAAAATTGTAGGTTGTCAAGATATGGATTTTGATATATTTTCATTCAGAGTACATTTATTTAAATTATTTACTATTTACTATTTAATGTACTAGCGTGGTCTCTCCACGTAACGTGTGGAGGGCTTGATAGTAAATTTGACATCAATCAATTGATCCTGATAATTAAATGGATAATGAGGATGTTAGCTTTTAAATGTCATAATGAGGATGCTAGCATTTAAGTAAAACCTCAAGGCTAAGAATATCATTTTCCAAGTACCCTCATGCATCACTAGCGTCAAATATTTGAGCTTGCAAAATGCAAACGTATTCGAGAAGTCTCTCTCCGAACTTGAGCAAAAGAATCAGACCATAAAAACATATACAAGTGACTAAGTGAGTATGTCATCAATTATCATCCATAATACATATCTGATGATAAAAGAGCATTCAAGAAGAAAAACTCTCGTTCTATCAAAGTGAAAAATACCGACTTCCAGTTTCGAACACATCAAACTCTCTCTAAAAACTCTAGAGAGCACTTTCCAGAGTTTTCTGGCTTTTCATCTCGGATCTCAGATCTAAGGTTTGAATCATGTTTTTTGCTTTTCAATTTGCACGGATCTATCACTAGGGATTCAACTTGGATCTTTGGTTAGATTTAGTATAGGATAAGCAACAAGTTTGCATGTGAAAGGAAGAATCTATACTGTTGAAGCCATAATATACAGTGTTGGAAGGTTTTAACAGTACTAAGTCATAGGAAAGATTAGTGGAGGTTGAGAATCAGAGATATCATCGGGTCCATTTAGAGGATCTAGGCCTCTTTTTTTTTTATATTATGGAAAGCTAAGGATTGTTTGGAGACTAGGTGGTGTCTAGATTCCATTAGGAACCAAACAAATCAAAGTTTAAAGTGGCGGTGATAGTGCTTTTAATGCTACTTCATGCGTAATCAAAAGGTTGCTGATTTCAGTTTCTCATGGGAAAGGCGTCAAAATGAATTTGGAAACATGGGGAATTTAGAAAGACTGCGTGGGGAAGGTGTAGACGAGGACCACTTTACAGAAATTGTCCCTTTCCAATATCTGGTATAAATAGCAAAGTACAGGGCCATGGGTTTTCTCAGAAGAAGGAAAAATCTGAACTTCAGAATCATTTTCAAAATAACAAAAACATGCAGTCTAATCTCACAGGTAGAATCTCGGATGGGGATTCTATGACGATGTACTCCATTGATGGATCTGAGTTTTCGGAAGAACGCAGAGAACCAGATGCCAGTGAAGGTTTTTTTAACACAATGTTCAGACATCAGAGACTGGGAGGAGTGGTGAATCTTACGATGGAGGATTTGAATGAAGCTATTCAAGAGGATGAAAATTGTGTTTTGGGTTATTGGATGGATGATAGGAATTTCCGTAAAGAAAGGATGCAAGCATATCTTACAGCACACTGGGGATCGGAAGTCACAGTTCATAGATGGCATGGCAAGTTTTTTGTTATCAAACTACAGTCAAAACAGGCGCAGTTGGCAGCAATCCATAATTCCCCATATGCAGTTCAGGGCGGTTTCTTTGCAGTAACAAGGTATGATCCATTGATCCCACTGAGTAGAGTTAGGATCTCTAAAGTCTTAATTATGGTTAGATTGCATGGATTGTCCTCTGCATGCTTCACTACTGCGGCGGGGGAAAAGTTAGCTAAGTATGTGGGGGAGGTGGAGCAAGTTCACATTCATGATCATCCTGTAGTTGATATAAGATATGCTAGAGCTAAGATTTGGGTGAATCCAGATAGTCCTTTGATACCAGGGTATTATGTTAATATGCCAGATGGAAACATGTATTGGATCACATGTAGGTATGAGAAAATTCATAAGTTCTGTAAAAGGTGTGGTAGAATAGGTCACCCTATTACCAGATGTCCTTTTCAGAATAATGGGGAGTTGGTGCAGTTTCTACAGCAGAAATTCACTGAGCATAATGATAGATTTGGAACCAATATTGTCTATGATCCTACCAAGGAGTTGTATCCTGCTTCCATAAGAGCTCATGGGCATAGACCTTATAGAAGGAATACTACATTTCCAGCTGATTTCATGGAGGATCAGGGGCCTTTTTATCAGCACGTAAATGAGGAATCTATTAAGAATGGGTTTATGTATGATGTGGATACTGACAATCATGTTGCTATTCCTATGTCTCATGATTTAGACATGGGAGAAGGTCAAGGGGATAATGATCCTGGCAATCAGGGGCCTCAAGGTGGTAATGGTAATGAGGACTTCTATGAGGGACAAGCACCTGAGAATCCAATAGTTCCAGAGGTGGTTCCTCCACCACATGTTCCTGAGTTCCCTGATGGTGTTTTGGAAAATGGCTTTCATAACCCTCAAGATCATAATAGTTTGCAGAAGGTGTGTACTGTGCTTAAGCTAGGTCAGCCAGTGGATTCAGAGGCCAATCTGATTCAGGAGGGGCAAATGAGGGTTACAGCAGTTCAAAGAGAGAGCAATACTTTGATGGAGTTGGATAAGGTGGAGACCATACCTGAGATATTAAGAGGGAAGGTGGTGCTAGAGGGTCAAGTGGATATAGTGGAACATGAAACAGAGAAGGATCTGGCTGTATTGACATTGGATATTAGAGGACAAGCAAATGCTGAGGTATATGGTATGGCAGAAGTTGAACTTAATCAGGTTTTGAATGATAAAAATATGGGTGGAGCTCAGTCACAGGGTTCTCCGGAGACTTTGGTGTAGCCGATTCAGTTGAAGGAAGAAGGGGGAAAGGTGGAGATGAAGGATGCTGATATTAAGAAGTTCTCATCTGTTACAGCTACTTCAAAGCATGGGAAGATGTTGAGGGCAAAAAAGACTGTTGCTACGAAGGTGTCAAAAGTTAGGAAACCAAAGACAGAAAAGCAGTTATTGGCATTAAGCAAGGCAAGAGAAGTTAGGGCAAAGCAGAGAGAAGAGCAGAGACTTCTCAAGCTGGAACAACAGAGACTAGGAGGTGTTTCCCAGCAGAAGGCTGATACAAAAGGAAAGGCTAAGTTCAGGTCTGTGGGGGATATAGAGAATAGTGCTGAAAGGAAAGGTTTAAAGAGGTCAAGGGAGGAGGAAGAAGATTCTGAGTTTGAGGCTGTAAACACTTTACTGGCAATGAAGGTGATTACAGAGGAGCCAGTCTGTAAGAAGCTGAAGATGATGCAGGGGTCTGGGAAAATAGACTTCAAGAGGTATGCAAGGAGAGATAAGGTTGTAAAGGAAGATGGAAATAAGATAGCTGAGGGTTTCCAGGCAGTTGTCCCAAAACAACTGCAGCCAGCGCCATGACGACACTAGTGTGGAATTGTAGGGGCATTAAAAATGCCTCTACAAAGCAAATGCTAGGTAAGCTGCTAAGGGAAGTCAGACCACAGATCTTGTGTTTGCTGGAAACTAAGGCCACAGAAGGTGATATGATTAAGTGGCAGCAATCATCAACGTTCTGGAATGCCTGGCATCAGGAAGCAGCTGGCTTAGCAGGGGGTATGTCTTTATTTTGGACTTCTGCTATAGTTTTAGAAGTTGTGACTAGTAGTAGGAACTTTGTATTAGCTAAATGTATGGGTAGTTTGAGCTTGATTTGGTATCAGCTTTTTGTTTATGGAAGCCCTGTAATAGAAGGTAGGATAAATGTTTGGAATCAGATCAGGGCTGTCATGCCACCTTTGCAGTATCCTGTGGTGTTAGTAGGGGATTTTAATCAGGTGCTATCTAGTGAGGACAAATTTGGAGGAAATGCTTTTAAACTAAATCCACAGAATGACTGTCTCATTAGGTTGTTAGAAGATGGTGGCTTCAAAGAATTAAGAAATACAGGTTTGTGGTTTACTTGGACTAATAAAAGATCTATGGGAGAGCTAATACTGGAGAGATTAGATAGAGCATTTGGGAATAGTCAATGGTTTCATAAATTCCCAGATTCAAAAGTGCATAATTTGCCAATCATCCAGTCAGATCATAGTCCTTTAGTCCTTGAATTACAACCACAAATTGTCAAGAGAATACATTGGAATAAGTATGAATCCTTCTGGAGAGGAAGTCCAGTACCTAGCCAAATAATACAGAAGGTCTGGCATCAACAGTTATTGCATCTCAGGGTTGGGAGTTTGGAATCTTTGTCTAATAAATTAGACTGTGTCCTGAGACACCTTATGAACTGGAGTAGGAACAGTTATGGGCATCTGGATAAACAGATAAAGGTTCTTTATCATCAGTTGGAGATTTTACAATCAAAGGAGAAAACAAGGTTGATTCAGGAGAAAGAACAGAATTGTCTGGTAGCTATACAACAACTGCTGGATTATCAGGCAGATTATTGGAAGCAAAGAGTAAAAGCAAACTGGGGAAAGTTTGGGGATAGAAATACTGAGTTTTTCCACAGGTGAGCAACTAGGAGACAAGCTGTTAATCAGATCAATGAATTGCAAGATAATAATGGGGACATTAAGAGATCAAGGGAAGCTATCAGGGACATTCTGTTGTGGCATTTCAAGCAGTTGTATGTTCAGCCAGCTCATTATCCTGTTCAACCTACTCCTGAGTTGGGTATGAGGGAGTTTATGGAGCTAAATGACAAGGTTTTATCCATGGATCAATTAATGATATTGAATGCATCATTTCAAAAGGAGGAGGTTAAAATGGCACTGCAGAATATGAAATCATGGAAAGCACCAGGGCTGGATGGTCTTCCTGCAGGATTTTATAAAACTCACTGGGATCAAGTAGGTGAGGAGGTAAGTAATAGTATTCTGCAGATTCTTAATGGTGCCAAGATGCCACAGGATTGGAATCAAACAGTGATAATCCTGGTTCCCAAGAAGAAATTGGCAAATAAGCCTGAGGATTTCAGACCTATATCACTATGTAATGTCAAGTATAAAATCATAGCTAAAATCTTGGCTATGAGATTAGCAAGGATCATGAATCAAGTGATTGATAAGGCTCAGTCTGGGTTTGTAAGGGATAGGAATATAGGGGAAAATGTAATTCTGGCACAGGAAATGTTGTATGCTTTGAAAAGGAAGAAAGGAAGGCAAGGAGTGGCAGCAGTGAAGCTGGACATGAGTAAGGCATATGATAGAGTTTCATGGCCTTTTTTATTTAGTGCATTAAGCTCTCTTGGATTTCCCCAACACTGGATAAAGCTTATACATCAGTGTGTCACAACAGTTTCTATGACTCTGAGAGTGAATGGGGAAAATTCTGATTTCTTTCAGCCAGTAAGAGGTTTGAGGCAAGGATGTCCACTGTCACCATTGCTTTTTATTATATCTCAACAATATTTGTCTGCAGTTATTGAACACTCAGTGGGTACTAATAGAAGTTGTGGTTTTAGTCCTGGTAGAGGAGTTCAAAAAGTGACACATTTGATGTATGCTGATGATTGCATGATCTTTTTGGAATGTAGACTTCAGTCAATACATCAGTTGGCAAGATGTATTGATTTGTTTGCAAGATATTCAGGGCAAAGGATAAATTTTTCAAAGTCAGGAGTTTTAGTCAGTCCAAATACAACAGCAGAGATGGAATCTTACCTTAGGGCTACACTCAATATTCATAATCAGGGAATAGGTGACCAGTATCTGGGCATGAATATGAACTTCACTACTTCTAAGTGTGACATGTACAAGGAGATTATTGCAAAAATAAGGAATAAGTTTGACACTTGGAAGAACAGGTTTTTATCTCTGACTGGAAGGATTACCATGGCAAAACATGTATTTTCTTCCCTGCCAATATATCCAATGGGAATTTTTAAGATTCCAAAGAAGGTGTTAGATCAGATTGACAGAATTACTGCAAGGTTCATTTGGAAGGGTGACTTAGAAGGAAGAAGTTTACATTGGATGTCATGGAAAAAAATGTGTTTGCCTAAGAATAGGGGAGGGCTAGGTTTGAGGTCAGCATGTCAGATGAATCAGGCTTTGGTAGCTAAGCATGCATGGAATATAATGCAAGGAAAGGATACTTTGCTTACAAGAGTGTTGAAGCAGAAATATTGTAAGAACCAGGAGTTTATGAATGTGAACCAAAAGACTTCTGACTCATGGGGCTGGAAAAGTATATTGTGGGGGAGAGAGCTACTGAGGAAAAAGGTTAGATGGCAGGTGGGAAATGGTAGTAGGATTGGACTCACTGATAATTGGTTTCAGGAGGAGGGGGCTCAAGAGTACTTACAGAATGATTCACAGGTGCACACTCTGAAAGTGGCTGATCTTATAGATGTTAACAGAAAGTGGGATGTGCAAAGGTTAAGGAGTATCTTTTCTGAGTCAGATTGCCAGAAGATCTTTAGGATTCACATTCCAGAATTTGGAGATGTGGAGGATAGAGTTATCTGGCCATTCACAAATGATGGTCAGTACACGGTTAAGACTGGATATAGATGCCAGGATATGAGAATGGAGGATGTTCCATCATCCTCTACAACAGAATCCCCATGCTGGAAGCAGTTTTGGAAACTAAAAATCCCAGAGAAGATATTGATTTTCATTTGGAGAGTATTGCATAATGCATTACCAACGCAGCAGAATTTACAGCAGAGGGGAGTTCAGTTGGATCAAGGTTGTTTAAGATGTGGTCATCAACAAGAGGAGGATCTGGAACATCTAATGCTTTCATGTGAGCATTCTAAGAGAGTGTGGAGAGCTTCAATGTTGGGTTTAGATTTCAACATTGGTTTAAGTTGTAGCATTAGGGATTGGTTTTGGAAGTGGTGGAAAACAGCTCCAGATGATCAAATAAGAGAGCTGACATGCCACTTAATGTGGGAAGTATGGAAGGCCAGGAATGAAAAAGTATTTCAACAGAGACTGCTGGATCCTATGGCAGTAGCACAACAAGCTCAGTCTGAGTGGATTTATCATTCTTCAAAGCCACAACTGCTAGATGAAGAAGTGGTTAGGCCACAGTCAGACTTACAACTGCATAATCAACAATGTCTGCATCAACATTATCAGATGGAGGGTTTACACATCTTGATTATTGATGGGGCATTTTGGGCAAGGAGCATGCATGCATCAGCTGCTTGGACTATTCAAGAGCATGGTACAGATCTGATTAAAGCAAGATCAGTAGTGCATTTCCAAACTTCATCACCACTCCATGCAGAGGCAATGGCTTGTCTCAAGGGGTTGCAGCAAGTAATGAGTCTGGGAATAAGAAGTATTTGTGTCAGAACTGATTCCAAGATCCTACAGCAGCAGATAATGGATGAAGCTCCAAGATCCTGGACAGTGTATCCTTTAATCCAGGATATCAGATGTTTAGTTACTTCGTTTCAATTGTTTTGCTGTGTAAAAGTTCCAAGAGATGTTGTGCAGGCTGAACATCAAGCTGCAAACTCTTGGAAATGTACTTTGTGTGGTTAGCTTGTTTTAATATAAGTTGCAGGTTCTTTTTCAAAAAAAAAAGAGCATTCAAGAATACTGTTTTTTTTTCTCAAGTTCTCTACAAATTTGAAAAAAAAAAAAACCTAAAACCTATTTAGAGTATTAAGTCAACATTTTGAATATGAGCACTTTAACCAAAACAAAAACAAACATAATTGAGAGTAGAAATACAATCAAAACCCTTACAACAAAAACAGTACAATACAAATTAATCTTATATCCCACAATTAGCATAAAACACAAGAGTCAAGAGAAGATTTCAGCTAAATACTGTAGTTAATATCGTAACATTGAGCTCTATGATGCGCCTTTAAAAAGTTAAATGTAAAAATATAAAGTTTCAATAATAAATTCATAAAAATCCAATGATTATTAGCCAAGGTGCCATATTCCAAGGTAGTATATGTTATTAGCCTTTTCAATTGTTTGTTTGGAATTTTAAAGGTCGATTTGTTGCTGTTTGGCTGATTGTATAGTGACTTTTTTAACTACAGGTTTTTTAAAATTATGATATGTATATAATAATTTTTGAGGCATGTATATTTGCATTTGAGTGAAAACATGTTGTTATAGGTTGAAAGCGTTAAATTGAAAGCACTTTTATCGATCTCCAAGGCTTATGATATAAATTTAACATATAGTTTTCACTGACATGTACAACTTAATTAAGGACGTTTGGATTGATCAAGAAAGAAAAGGGCATTTGGATATGCTAATTTTAAATGTCAAAGACACCACATTTTTATTTTACCATTAGAAACATTGAACTACAATCTACTGGAATACTTTCATTCAATGATGAAAACCCAGTGCAGATTTCCACACGAGATTATGGGTGAGATTTCCACACAAGATACTTTCTCAAATCAAATAGATTTAATAATACTTTTAATTTTCATTTTGAAATTTAAGAGGAAAATTGTGAAAGAATGAAGTTTTTGTTGTCACGTGGTAAAATTTGTGAAATTGTGAAAAAGAGGAAAATTGCGAAAATTTTCCACACAAGAAAGAGACGTGACAAAACTAATGTGGCAGCGCCACGTGGTAAAAACTTCATTCTTTTATATATATAGTATAGTGTGAAGAAGGCAAACTAAGTTTCTGCTTTATTAGGCCGCCTAATTATTAGGCTGGTGACTAGAATTGAGAGGTAATTTGATTCAGCAGATCAATTGTACCTGGGGTAGAAGTTTTTTTTTTTTTTTTCGCCAAATGAAACTTTTATTAATATTACACATAACGATTAATACATCTTGCCAACGCGTGTGCTTCAGCCACTAAGTTTCTTTCCACTTTGATTACATTTATTCGCAAGAACAAAAGCTTTAAACATATAAAATCTCCAAACATGGTGGATATGCATGGGTCTGGTGAACGATTACCCATTAAAACCTTCTGCAGTATTGTTGAATCCGTCCAAACAGTGATTGCCTTGTAACCTTTCTCCACGGCTTTTTTAAGCCCTTGGATAATCGCTGCTAACTCCACTTCCAGAGCTGAAAAAGCCTGCAAAATCACATAGCTGTGATCTTCTGCTTCCCCGTGACAGAAGGAAAAACACCATGCCGCTACTCCCGAGCTTGTTGCCTTATCAAAGGACCCATCCGTGATTAACACCGCTTCCATCTGAGGTCCCCAATCAACTTCCTGAATGGAAGTTCTGTTGTGACCTGGATCATCCACATCCGTTGGTTCCAATATATCATTGATTCCATCAACACCGTGTAAGCGTTCCTGTGCCCTCATGAAACACTTCGAAGCAGACCAGATTTGTAATGGATCTTCATGTAGCTCCACTTCCCTGCTTTTCCATACAATATCATTACGATATAACCATATCTGCCAAATAATGCAAAAAGACAGCCATAAAACTTGCGAGTCCGGAGCATCCTCAATCCACTTCGTAAGCCAATTTGTAAAGGATCCATGTGCTGTATTAAAATCAAAGCCCAGAGAACTTATTCTCCACACCCGTTTTGCTATCTCACATTCTGCAAATATGTGATCTGTCGTTTCAATTCCATTGTTGCAGATTCTACACAAAGGATCAGTTATCACCCCTCTTTTAAACAAACCAGCTGCAGATGGCACTGCTCGTACCATTATCCCTCTGCGGGGCGATATATGGTTTCAGAAATCACTAAAGGAGAAAGATAACACTTTCTTCTAACAAGCTATTAGGTTTTGTGATGGTATTTGGTTTTAACGCAACCACCAGATTTTTGAGCAGGCACACTTGAATGCAAATGTTATGGTGGCTCCAGTGATCAAGCCATAGGAAGCTTGTGGAAGCTCAAGGTTGTCGCATGAACATATCTCGGGAGGCTTTGTTGCCAAAAGCCCTTCTTAAGCCTCTTTGTGGAGGTTATGGTGCTTTCTTCGATGCCATTATTGAGCGGACACGGGTGTCACTATCTTCGATTCAGATAAAGTATTATTCTACGTTCAACTAGGAGATTTTCGTATGTGTATGATTAGAGCATCCACAACGGTTGTATTTTGGTGTCGTTGTGCAATTTAGTATAATTTGAAGCGATGTAGCTGGCCGTTGTTGCAGAATCCACGTATGTAGCTTTGAGACATTAAATGTCAGCTAGTCGCTCGGGTGACCGACATCGCTTGCCGTTTGAAGCATTAAATACTTGTTTAAATTGTGTTTTTCATGTTCAGATTTGGTGTGTATATATTCTTTTACCTCTTTGTATCATGTATAAGTTGTGTATATATTGTGTGTTTTTCAGATCCAAATGCGACATATATATACTGCATTATATATGTTCTATGTATTTTGCATCTCTGCGTACGTATATATTCCACATGCAAATATATTGCATTTGATTCACTTTTTACCATAAGAAATTAATTTTACGTTTAATTCAAATATTTTTATTATAAATTATTATTAAAAATAGAGTTCAACTCGAAAGTTAAATTAAATTACAAATACCAATTTTGAAGCATATATGGCTCGGGATGCAACAATTCGAGATAAACAAATGCATCATCAACTTAAGTCAGACTTGGTGGAGCATATATGTAAACGTTTTGAGGTCAACACTAGAAGTGAAATTTCTTAAATTTATTTAATTACTTCTTTTTTTTATTAAAATTAATTTATTTAATGAAATAAAAGTGATTTTTCATTAATTATTGGTAGATCTTCAGTTATTTATTTATTTTTATAGTTGAATAAATGTATTTGCATTCTAGAAAAAAATAAAAAAATAAATTCAAGTGTGACCTATCAAGCTATACAAGAATGTAGCTTACCATTAATGGGGTATGTAGCTTGCCAACTCATTGGTTTGAAAAATTAACATGGCAAGTGAACCTACATGCACTTGTAGCTTACCATTGTGGATGCTCTCATGTCCTCACAAAAACGCTTGCGCCGTAGGAGGCTACCGCTTGCATGAGTCGTGTGTCATAGGTGATCCACTACATGTGGTGCAAATAGTCAGGAATGATATATATTGCCTGGTATTTTGTGAATCATTAATTGGACAAACATTGTTTATTCTAGTTAAGAGCGGCATAGAAGCACCTCGTGGGTGCCGCTGACCAATTTCTTATAGTTCATACTTTAAAAAATAATTACAAAGTCGAATCCTATATACGCTTATGAGTTTCTTGTCATTCATTTTTAAACGTTTTTCCAGAATCCTAAAATTTAATATAATTATTTTTGCTTAAAAAAAACTAAATTAGGTAGATTGACACAAGAGAAAGTCTCATATAAGGGACCTTACGGTAAGAGCAAGCCAAAAATAGAACACTTTCTATAATATTAGGGTTATTATACAATTATTTTAATTATTTAAGTTATTATTGTTTGAGCTTGATGTTTTTATACTTGAGTTTTATCTTTTATTTGATTTGACCTTTTAGTCTTTTATTTGGTTTGACCTTTTAGTTTTCGGGTCTGATGTTTTAATATGTTTTGATCTTTTAGGTAATGGGCATATCTTTTCACTTTATTTCCTTGATCTCTTATGGTTTATGATCCAAATACCTAATAAAAATGACGTTGTATATAATAGTCTCATTTTAGTCTACCCGTTCCGTACCGTAAATGGACGTTAAAAGAGATACTCTCTTGAAACAAAAGTAGATTAGCGGCATGAAGGAAAATTTTCAATTCCTTTCATAATTATTTAGGCCCTGTTTACTAGAGCTTATTTCTTGATGTACTGAACTGAACTGAACTGAATTGAACTGAACTGAACTGAACTGAAAATTAATGTATTGAAAAATGGAATCAGCATGACTGAATTAACCTAAATTTCATCAAATTGCATTTTCACTGAACTGAACTGAACTGAACTGAACTGAATTGAACTGAACTGAACTGAACTGAACTGAACTGAACTGAACTGAACTGAACTGAACTGATCTACAGATAAGCTCTGGTAAATAGGGCCTTACTTATTTTACCTTTTCTTTTTCCTTTAGTGATAAGGAAGTATAAAATCTAGGACCATAACTGTTATAATTTAAAATATTTGGGCTTTTATGTAAATAAAAGATATTTACAAGAGTCTCCAGGAGTCGGTCTATAAATACTAACCTATTGTACAAATTCACCACATTCCTCACCGCCTGACTCTTCCTTCTCCGAAGAATCTGGTAGGACTCTCAGCAGCCGGCTAACCTGATTACCGAGTCTCAGGCGATCGGAATCTCGAATTTTCGGTCGATCGCCGCCGCGGATCTCGAATTGCACCTGTCTTTAATCGCCGATAATTTCGCCGGGAGCATCTATACACAGTATAACCCTAATTCGCAATGCCAAATTTATGTTTCAATAAGTTTGGTCAATGTCAAAGTGGTGTTCACAGTTCATTAATCTTAGTATCGATTGTTATAGATTTGTAGGGGGACTTTGTGGTGATCACCTTGTAGTTATGTTGGTTGGGATTTTGATTTCTTAGTTGCATGATTAAATTAGCAACTTGAATGTCATTCTACTTAAAATTCACTCCATTTAAGAGGTATATAGATATTTGCAATCTCTGGCAATGCTCTGATAAAGTCTTACTTTTTTATGTATAGAAACTCCAAGCTGTTATGTTTGTTGCCATATTCTATGCTGAGGCCTTATGTTTGTGTAAATCTTGCTAATGGTTGATTCATCTTGCTTGCATTTAAGAAGTGGGATGTTTGAAAGAAGCAATTTCAGACTTCCAGTAGTATCTCAGTTTTGTGACGTTTCGTATTTTTGGTTTCCTTTTGGTAGGTAGTATGTGAATGATTAGGTAGTTCTTCGTTTATGACTAGAGGAAGAACTCTCAGCTAATAGACAGTTTCTCTGCAATTTGATTGTGTCTGCAGATTGTGTAAAGGTGCCAACCTTAAAAGATTTTACTGCAATTTTTTAAGAAGGGTGCATTTTTTACTCATAATCATGTTCTCTAAACAAATAAGATACTGCTGAATCACCTCACATAATAGTTTAAACCGATTTGGGGCCTGATTATCAACTCATCAATGAGTAGTTTGCATTGTAGTCATGAAATATATAAACCTTTGTAAAAATTCACCTATTCTCTGTCGCTAATGCTTGCTATTGTCTTTTCAGATGTCATCGGCATTACAAGAAAGATTGAATAAGTTCAATAAACAACAAGAGAAATGTCAGTCCACCCTCACGGCCATTGCAAGACAAAATACTAAAATATCACCTCAAAATACCAAGCCTTCAACTAGCAGCGAGGCTGGAGGTCAGATAAAACTAGCACCAAGTCCTTCCCCTCCTATCAAATTTTCAAATGATACAGAGAGGCTCCAGCACATCAATAGCATAAGGAAGTCTCCTGTTGGAGCTCAGATGAAACGTGTGATAGACTTGCTGCTTAAGGTAGAATTTATGGTTTACTTATTGTAGTATTTTAACTGTAGTTTATTATGTGGTTCTGCTTTTATCTTCTTTTTTTTAACTCAATGGCATCATAGCTACCAACTAGACTTCACTTATTTTCTTACTAACCTACTCAGATTCTTTTTTGCTATGCTAAAAGCCTATATTTCCAGAGGACTTGTCCTAAAAATGACCAAAATGGACTTGTCCTGATTCATCTTATTGTTTCTGCAGAGGAGACAAGCTCTAGATGCAGATGAAATAAATCGAGAATGTTATGTTGACGTGAGGGCAAATAAGGCTGTGTTTGATAGTTTGAAGAAGAACCTGAAGGTGAAATTTGATGGACGAAAATTCTCTTACAAGGTAATTCCACCTCACTTCAAGTTCATTTTCTTTTTTATGAACTTTGATGAAAATTACTTCATTTTTTTCTTCTGAATTTTGATGAAAATTACTTGGTGTTTTTATGTTGTAGTCCAAGCACGAAGTAAACAGTAAGGACCAAGTCCTTGATTTGATACGCAAATTCCAGGAGGGAATTGCCGTAATTGATCTGAAAGATTCGTATCCAAATGTTATGCAAGACTTGCAGGTATGTTAAAGCTGGAACTTGAAAAGATGCTTGCCTTGCTTGGTACTTATCTGATAAATGAGGTGCTTGAGTCCTACATGTGTGCAGTTATGAGATAAGGTGCTTGGTTCCTATTTGATTAATGAGCTGTTCTATTGAATGAGGTGCTTGAGTTCTGTGAATAGAATTATGCATTGCCTTGACTCTTCAGTATTGTACTGAATGAATGTTGAGTTTTATATGTATATTGACTCGAATTTACAATCTGAGTCAAAATGGAGCACCTTTTTGGTAGGCATTGAAAGCTGAGGGTAAGATTTGGCTGCTGGCCAACTTTGACTCTCAAGAGGATATTGCTTTCCCAAATGACCCAAAGGTATCAATCAAGGTAGATGATGATCTGAAAAAGATGTTCCGAGAGATCAGTTTACCCCGTGACATGATTGACATTGAGAAGGATCTTCAGAAGAATGGGATGAAACCTTCGACGAATACAGCCAAGAGGAGGGCATTGGCTCAAGTTCATGGAGTCCAGAACAAGCCCAAGACTAAGAAGAAGAAGCATGAAATCAGCAAGAGGACCAAGCTGACCAACTCTCACCTTATGCATCTCTTCAAGTGAACACATTTGTTTAGCATTCTTTGGCAGACATGTTTTATAATTATTTTTTTGTCTATTGGGGCGAACTTTATATATACGTTCACCATTTGGGTTGTCATTACTTACATAATTTGGCCCCATTCGACACGTGGGTTCCTTTTGATATTGTATAATGAAATAATGATATTTTCTAATGTATAAACATTGCTTATATAATACTACATGCGATTGAATATTTAGACAGTTTCAAAAGTGTTTGGAACCTCTGAAAATTCAAGGAAATAGTTGGGATAAGGAAAAACCTCATATTCCATCTCAGCCCATCAGCCACAGAATTCCAGTATTTATTTAAGATGAAAAATATTAATAGAAAATGTTGCAATCCACACGTTTACTGAACTGAAAGATTTAAGCTTGTTTGCCAGAGTTTTATCTGTAGATCAGTTCAATTCAATTCAGTTTATGAAAATGCAATTTGATGAAATTCAAGTTAATTCATTCATGCTGATTCAATTTTCTAATACATTAATTTTTATTTCAGTTTAATTAAATTCAGTTCGGTACAGGTAGAAATAAGCTATATCCAACAACAACTGTACAATATTGGCCAAATAATGATGCATCAAATTAACATTTAGTCATTTACCCTTGGGCCTTGGATCAGAATCACAACTTTTTAACATTTTCAATGCAACAAAACATCAGAGGTGGAAATCGAGAAATGGCGGCATGGTGTTTCAATTTCGTGACAATGACAAACATGGCAGTAAAGTACAAAAATGGACAAGTCGGCAAATCCCACTTTTTGCTAAGTTTTTTTTTTTAAACTTATTTTACTTTTTTTTTTTTTTTTGTGTATTAATAATTAATGAGACGGTCTTGGGTGAGACCGTCCTATCATAAGTTTATGGTAGGACGAAAGATAATTCATGTGTTTGTTACCTTTGTTAGTGTGTTTGTAAGTTTTGTTTGCCTTTAACACATAAACACAATTTTTGGCAAAAGTTAAAAACACAAACAAATGCATTAAACACATGAACAAAAATTATGTCAAACAAAGTTTAGAAACATACAAACGAATTTATTAAACACATGAACTATGATAAGTCATACCTCACCCAAGATTTTGTAATAATTTAATATGCGTGTTAGAGTTTAAGAAATTCACATGCTCTCCTATCATTTAATTACATGGTGCCATTTTAAAGTTACTATATTATGATTATTATCGTAGATTTATGACACTTGAGTTTTTTTTTTTTAAAGAATATGACACTTGCTCATATATATTAGTACATTCTTGAAAACCATTTACTAAACTTATATAATAAATAAATTATTTGAAAAAAAAAGTCGATTTATGTATCCCAATCATCATTACAATGAACGTAACAAATCACGTATGAAAGTCGATTTATGCTTTCCTATCATATAACTTAGAATTATGTGTCCACTACCTAATCATTTTATAACAATCATTATATTCCCAACCATTATTACAATGAACGTAACGAGATCACGTATGAAAGTTAGTTATATATTTTTTATATATAAAATAATCATATGTTACAAAATAGGGGAGCAATTGGAGTTGATAGAATTGAAAAAAATAAAAATTAGAGATTCTAAGTTTGCTCCCTATCATGTAGCAAAGTTTATGAGTTTTCATTGAAAAAGTTTCTCCTCTCTTTCATAATCAAACCCCAGCAGGGATAGATTTGTAATTTTAGCACCCCTCGGCTGCGTAAATACCGTCGTTTTGTCTCTAATTTTCTCACTGAATTCTAATTTACACCCAAACAGCTATGCCCGACAACCTAGCCCCGGCGCGTCCTTGTTCACTGACATCCTCAAACCCTTCAAATTGCCGCCCCCCCCTTTTCCCCGGCCGCTGCCAAGTTCACCCGCAGACCAACTACGAACTGCGGATCCCTCAGCCTCCTAAGGAAGAGGTTCAGGAGCTCTTCCACCTTTTGGCAGGTTTTCTCGAATCATCCACAATCTCTGTATTTTTAACCATGTCCATTATAAATGCTTGAGCCATGCCTATAGTTATGACTAGATGATTGGAATAATGTTATGTTAGAAATTTGCGTTTTATCGAGAGTACCAGTGCCATGTATGATTTACCTGTAAGCTAAGTGAAGAAGTTGGTCCCTTAGTTTCACTTGTCAAAATTTTCCCTAGTAAAGTATAAATGTTTCTTGAGCGATGCATTTAGTTGAGATTTGATGTTTATGAGCCGTGCTGTGTATCTAAAAGATAAGTGAAGAAGATGGTCCCTTTCCCTCTTTCACTTGTCAATTGCTTGGTGCACGCCAATATTTAGCTACTCATAGCACCAATTTACTTAAAAGAGTCATCCTCTTATATACTATTTTGAATTATAAGTTCTTTTCGCGTCCAGTTAATGTTATTCGTACTTGTCTGGCATCTAGATGAAATTTCTTAGAGTTATGATTGGTCAATCAACTGTTTTATGTTTGCTCAAGTGTGCTACTTAATTTTTATTTTTACAATATTACTTCTCATAAACCTATACAAAATGTTATTTACATTCATCATATTAGAGACAAACTAAGATGGTTAATAAAAAGTCCGATTCAAAAACCATGGTTTAAGCTGAAGTTTTAGTGTTCAATTTTTAGTAGTGTCGATTTTTCTCGCAATTGTACTGATTTTTGTTGCTTGGATATATTAGATTTTGGAGTACAAGATAGCTTCTCTCTTAAAGCTGTAAGTACACGGATTGATGATACCGCCAGTGAAGATGTAGTCTGTATATGATATGGAGGAAAGTGATGATTTGAGACCGTGGTGCAGAAGTCTGAACATTCCATACCTAGTAAGTGTGTGTGATAGACAATGACTAGAGAACATGGCCAAAGAAGCACATATTTTTTTAGTTCCCTTGAATTTTTTATTCTTGTTAGTTGGTATTTTGTCATATGTAGTGGTAGATATTTTTCATGTTTTGCTCACCAAGAAAAGGCTAAATATAGCATCTGGGTGATTACTTTTATTATGATATATTCCATCTTTCTCTATCTCTAGATTCTTGCACCCGAAGATGCATGTTTATTTACAGTTTCTATTTTTTATTTAGATGGACATTATTCTATATTTGCCCATTATGTGGAACACGCAAAATCGGATCCTCAGAACTGGCTTGATTATCTATACTCTGAATCTCCTGAGGTGGTATGTCTAGAAGAGAGCTATTCACTTATTTTTAAACACTTTTTATAGCCATGGATTAAATTAACTAAATTAAGAGTGCTATGCTGGTTTTCTGAGACATGTGGTCAATTTGGCCTTCTTGTGTCAAACAATGTTCTGGTACCTCACTCCTGATGGGGTATATATAAAGTGTGAATTAGCTTATAATATTTATTTACTCTTGTTTCACAGTACTACATTGATCCGGATAGTGGATATGAGTTTCGTTCAAAAAGGGATGTTCTACGCTATCTGAAGATTGGAGTATGTCTACATGCGCAATGAAGCCTCAGCCTGGGAAACATGTAGAGAAGTCTGAACATTCCATATATGTAAGTGTGTGTGATATACTCTTTTTGTCGAAATACCGTGCTTAAGATTGAAAAAGCCGTTATGGTTTTCTACATTTCTTTCCTTACCATGGGATGAGATTTCTAATAGAAGTAGAAAAGGATTCTTCCATTGATGATTGCATGCTAATTTTACGGCCTTTAAGTTGTCTTCTTTGATTATGTTGGTGTTGGGATATTCTGCTATTTATCACTTTGGCATTGAATAACAAATCTCAATTCCCTTTTTGACTTTTAAATAGACTCCAACAAGAACTGCCGGCATAAAGTTAGACTTGAATGAGGTCGATGGCGATAGAGCTAAAGCCAGTTCTGCAAGTGCTACTCTGCTTAACAGGAAGCAGTTGGAGGCAGAAAAATCCAAGAAAACAAAAATTCGTTTTATTTTTGCTGATGACAAAAAATAACATTCAGATGAAGGCAGTGAAACAACAGAAAAGGAGCTACGTCAAGAACTAGAATCAGGAGCAGAAGTCAGCATGAGCAGAAGCTTCAAGAAGAGCTGTTGGAGGCAGAACACAGGTTGAGCTGAAAAAAAACTTTGAAGAGGAAACTACCTCTGATCAGAACCCCTGCTCGGTCTTCAAAGAGGCTGTCTAGAGTAGAACCTGAGGTGCTGCCAGTTTTAAGTGAAAGTGCCATCCGTGCTGCAGTTTACAAGGCCATTCATGGGCAGGCACACATATCATCAATTATGGAAAATGGATTTCCACACCAGCTAGGAACCACCAACCAGGCAGATAGTCTTGGGAACAAGATAAACCTGAGCAAGCAGCCGAGCAGGTGCAAATTTTTCAAGAGAGACATGAAGTAGAGAATGCCTGGTACGCGTTTGGGGACTCACTGGCCTATCCATGCTATGAATTTGCATTCAAAACCTTACTGGGGAAATGCCATTTGAGGATTCTCTAGCATTTCAAAACATCTTCGGGCAACCTGCTGAGGCATCATCTACTCAGAGCATAGTTAGCATGGGGCTACCACCAATAGGCACACCTGCCTTGTTTCAGAACGACACACCTTTCCAACTGGATTCGGTTTACAAGAACCCCCCAACAGAGCAGCTACTGAACAACCCACAATCAACAGCCTTCAAGCTTAGATCTAGCTAGCTTCGCTGGATTCAACCGACAGCAACCGAGCTTGTAAACAGTTAAGGACCCTGAAACAAGGGTCAGTTCCTGATTTACTCTTATTAGAGTAAATGGCTCTTGTTATTTGAATCATGGCTTAGGCCTCTTGAAGCAGACTCTTTGTGCATGGTGTACATAGTAAACAACTATCAACATAAACAGTTGAGTTTAGAATAGAAAACAGGAGTTTGTAATGGTGATTTTTTATGGGCTGGTGCCCTCTTTTTGATAAATCAGCGTTTGAATCCCCCCTTTACTCCTCTCTACATCATCTTTGTTTTACATTTTCCAGATTAGATTCTTGTTCTAATTCAGTACAAAAAATTTCAACAGGTACCAAATTTGAATCTATACAAATGAATCAATTGTAGCTAAGCTAGAGTATCAATCAATACAATACAATCAAGGTGCAACTAAGCTAAGAATAGCATCATGAAGCTGAGTAGTTTTACAGCAAATTGAACCAAACAGAAATAGCAGCTTGAAATGTTACATCATGAACTGACGGTTCCGCGTTGCTCAAGCGTCGGCGTTTCTTTCTGGTACCCTGGCACCGCTCCTCAGCAGTTGTGGGAGCTGTGGGATTGGGGTTCATAACATTTTCGGTTCTTGTTTCTGGGTCTTCCTCGGCGCTCAGAGTGGAGCTCTCTCCGATGGCAGCTGGACCGGACTGACCGGTCGGAGTGGAGCTCTCTCCGCCGGCAGCTGGACCGGACTGACCGGCCGGAGAGCAATCGTAACAAGGACAGTCGCCCAGCAACAAAAAAGATTCCAGCTGCTCAGTACAAATCGTCACCCTAGCCTATAAACAGAAACCCAGTAGGAATTAAAATGGCTATTCTTGAATCATTCAACACATTCACAAGAAAAAGGAATTAAAGATTACCTTATCCAAGGGAGCGTAAAACGCATCGGGTAGTTCAAAATTGCATTGCCGCCCGCGAGCAGCAAGTACGACGGCGGCGGCGGCGATCTCAGCCGGCAGATATCTACCGTTATCACCGGCTGCGCACCAGTACAGACACAGAATTAAGACTTCATTTTATAACTAATGAACAAATTGAAATACAAAAATGTCAATCCATATACCTATAATCTGGTGGAAAACCAATAGATCAAAATTGAAGCGAATGTGGTTTGCCTTATTTGGAACCGGCAGCTTTCCGATGAAAAACTCCCGAAAGTCCACCGCAGTTACACATCCCAAAGAGATTCGCAGTTGACCGATTCCAATTGTGAGTCTGTTCACGGCTGTTGCGGTGGTTAACGGCGGGGCCGCAGGGGCGATCTTGGAGCAGGGAAGGCCTCTGGACATCTTCTTGGATAGCATAAAGTAAACAACCTGCCGTTGGTTCTACCGTCAAAACGCCACCATTAATCAGCGCTAAGATCAAAGAAATCAAGAAACTAATAAAATTATCGAAGGTAATCATACCAGAAGGTGCGGGCCAGAAGTGCACCAGTCATAATAACCAACAGCTTTCGACGCTGTGGAGACGCTGAGACCGGCGTGGTTAACATTCCGTAGAAGGAAGCGCAGGGTGTCCTGAGCCAGGGGATTGGGGTCTACAAAACTTCTAAAGCTGTTTGGTAGGCGTCGCTGGGAGCTGAACAGCAGCCGGGTGTTGAAACTGAAATCAGAGCCTCCGGCGGAAGAGGAACCAGGCATCTTGAGCGTGGGGCGGAAAGAAGAACTGAACAGGCCGATGAAACTCAGAGAAAAACAGATTATGATTTTGTGAAATAAACTGAATTGTACAATTCGATCTGCTACTACATGCAGGATTTATAACTCTCCCTTTTATATTGACAATGATTTCATCATTTTATATTTTCACCATTCAAATCTATGGTAAATTCTTAGTTACTCGCTACCTTTTTTTTTTTTTAAGTGGTGATTCCTAAATCTATTGTGAAAATATAAAACCCCCTTCAATTACCAAATTACATCCACATTCCAATATCCTAAATACACATCCCTTATTAAATTTTAGTTTTAATTGAGCTAGAATTCTAAATTTTAGTCCTAATCAAACTCTAATTCATGAAATGCACCCCACTCTTTATAACTTGTATAAACTAATCTTATCAATATTGCTTACAAGCCCGTGGTAAAACACTTGTAGAATTGCCCAGAGGTCCCGAGTTCGATTCCTGCTGGGGGGTAATGGGGGGTGGGATTTTATTGGGGGTCCATTTGGATTATTACCCAATTTTTTAAAAAAACAAAAACAAAAAACAAGCCCGTATTATCTTAGTTCATTTCAGTTTAGTTTAGTTCAATTAAGTAGATTTATATTTTCTTTCAGTTCAATTCAGTTTATTTTACTTTTTTAAAAAAACTTTAGATTACAATGATATATAACATATTTAAAATTATTCATTTCAGTCAAATATATTTGATTTATTTCAGTTCGATTAAATATGTTTAATTTTATTTCAGTTCAGTTAAACACATTTAAATTTATTTTAGTTCAGTTCAGCGTAAATAAGCCCAGACAAACAAGGTCTTAGGCCCTTTTTGCCAGAGCTTATCAGTAGATCAGTTCAGTTCAATTTAGTTCAATTCAGTGAAAATGTATTTTGTTGAAATTCAGGTTATTTCAGTCAGGTAAATTTTTTTTCACTACATTAATTTTTAGTTCAATCCAATTTAGTCCAGTTCAGTTCAGTTCAGCAAGACACAAGCTCTAGCAATCGTGGCCTTAATCAAGAGAAGCATATCATGGGGCTGATAATCATATATAACAAAAACTTGAACCCGGAATTTATTATTCAAACTTTAAGGGATTCTTATGAAATAATAAATGTTGATTGAATCCAAAATTTAATGAGGGATGATGTAGTACATTTAGCACAAAATGGGATGTGTACTTAGAATATTGGGATGTGAATTTAGATCTTGTGTTACATATTTATAAAATAAAATATTACTTCCTTGCATGAGATGTTTTAGTCCCTAATTACTAGAGCTTATTTCTTGATGTACTGAACTGAACTGGATTGAATTGAACTGAACTGAACTGAATTGAAATTGGTGTATTGAAAAATGGAATCAGCATGACTGAATTAACCCGAATTTCATGAAATTGTATTTTCACTGAACTGAACTGAACTGAATTGAAAATTAGTGTATTGAAAAATGGAATCAGCATGACTGAATTAACCTGAATTTCATGAAATTGCATTTTCACTGAACTGAACTGAAAATTGATTTATTGAAAAATGGAATCAGCATGACTGAATTAACCTGAATTTCATCAAATTGCATTTTCACTGAACTGAACTGAAAATTGATGTATTGAAAAATGGAATCAGCATGACTGAATTAAACTGAATGTCATCAAATTGCATTTTCACTGAACTGAACTGAACTGAAAATTGATGTATTGAAAAATGGAATCAGCATGACTGAATTAAACTGAATGTCATCAAATTGCATTTTCACTGAACTGAACTGAAAATTGATGTATTGAAAAATGGAATCAGCATGACTGAATTAAACTGAATTTCATCAAATTGCATTTTCACTGAACTGAAATGAATTGAACTGAACTGAACTGAAATGAACTGAACTACAGATAAGCTCTGATAAACAGGGCCTTTTATTTTATTTAACGTACACAATTACATATTAGTACTAGTGCAAGCTATCAATTATTTTCGTGGTTTAGCTAAAAATATTAATAGTCATCCACTAATGTAACAAACTCAAGTCTTAATCAAAAGACTAAGAGCAACCGCTGGCAATCTCCGAGCTTCAAAAAGTCTTCTGTTGCGTTCCCTCCATAGATGATATAGCGCTGAACCAAGCAAGAAGAAACAAGAATTTTTCCTTCCACTCCAGATGCACAAGAATCTCCTCAGCGCACTAAAAGTTGCAAACTCAGGCAATTGGAGCAAAACATATAAGCTCCCAGAGATCCATAGGCTGTCTTCTTTCTATTGTATTTCCCAGAGATGTTTGCAAAAGAGTGCTTCTCCCCAGAGTCTAGGATCCCTCACACTTGCACCATGCACCCACAAATGTGCTAAAACATAAAGTGTGCCAACTCACTGGTACTAGATGTCGTTCCCCAAATTTACCGGATTTATGGCCCCATAGAAAATTTCTGCACAATTTCTCAACATCCTTACTGGCAGCTGGATGGCATTCCATTGTATATATATATATGCATTTCTCCATACTGTATTTGAAGAATATCCACAAGACACTGTGTAGAGGTTCTATTAATCTTAGAGAAAAAAGCTTTTGATTTAGATGAGTTGATGGATAAACCAGTAGCCTGCTTGAAGATATTTAGTACCTCTAGCAGCCCTTCCATAGATTCTCTTGTAGCTTTACCGAACACCAATAAATCATCTGCAAACATTAGACATTGAACCCCCCAACTCTAGCACATCTCATATGGTACTCTATCTTTTTCCGATCCTTTTAAACTGTAAGGACAAAAGCCTAGAGAAATATTCCATGGATTTGTACAAACAGCAACGGGGAGAGTGTCATCCACTAATGTATCTATCAATGTGGGATTCATTTTCGAAATAAAATCAGCAAAATCACTCACTCCGAGTTCTTTATCATAAGGGGTTTAATTAGCACCTTTCAATACTCGAAATCTCATTGCTGCTACCCTCTGTAGTTCCGGGGCTTTGTTTTGCATGCCCAGACAAACAGGTTTAGCCTCAGCAAGGCCTCGGCCAAGTCTAGACACCCCTCGGATAGCTAGCATAGTCTGAGAACAAGATACTGATAAATCTACACAACATCAATAACCTAGCCCTTCGAACAAGCTGTTAGTGATTCGTTTTCAGGTGAGCCACAAGTTTGTCAAAAGGAGCAGGTTAAAACAGAACAAAATAATGAGTCTATATTAGTGCTGCAAGTACATACATAGAATGAGGAAGGACTGCCTCAAAATGACCTAATAATCATCAGTTCCATTTCCAAGCATGGGATAGTCTTGTTACTTCAAAAAAGAGCTATTCAGACGACTCAGACCTTGATATTGTTAGACCTATATATTATTTCGGGCAGAAATGTAAATATAAAAATTACAGGGACTAAATTGCAAAATAAATAAATACTGTAAATAATATATATTTATTCAAAACTGAATATATTACATGAAATTTAAACATAGATTCGAAAATATCAACATATTCAACATGGACGGAGTAGTGCGTGCACTGCCCTTGAAACGAATAGGCCCCGCTATACGAGTCTTTCGCCCCCTAGGATAAAACCATCGGGACTAAAGTCAACTTGTGACTGAAGTCCGTACTGGCGCACAGCCCGAAGGCATCTATCACATAATCAACGATTGACCTGAGATTTTTGACAAACTCGATGAACGAACTTAGAGCCGACAGAGACAGATTTAGGAGAGAGATTATGAGTGGTGCTTAAGGCTTTGAATGAGATTGTTTTCGAGATGGTTTTTCTAACTGACTCTATGGCTCTATTTATAATAGTTCTACTCAGGTTTACTTTGGCAGAATGAAAGTTCTGATTGATTTCATAATCAGAGAAAATATTCATCTGATTTGATTTGATGATTCAACTTAACAAAAATAGCTGATTCATACAGTTGGAAATATTTGATTTCATCTTTTCACAAGCTTAAAATATTTGATCTTATCTTTTCATGCATGTCAGCTGATCCTACGAATTTGGACAGCTTTCTGGGCCTTCTGGAAGCTTCAGAAAATACAGTCGGGCCCGGTGCAAAATTGGACGCTAATCCGGCCACCGGAGGCATAACAAGCCCAAGCCCATCAAGTGATTGATCACTTGAACTCTTAAGAAATATTGACACTTATAAAGTGAACAATTTCTCTCCACGTTTCCAATGTGGGATTTGTACAAAATTCCCATTTCAAGAGACCATCTTTGAGTATCCATAACTCGGTCATTCTTGATCCAATTTGAGTGTTCGAATAGCCGATTTTGTAGGTCTCACGGAGGAGAATCCAACAGTACCAAATTCTCGAGCTAATTCAATTTTTTAACTATCTCAAATTCTTGCCCAAAGTTTCGGGTAATTACAATATTTCCCTCAAATTTCCAACAGATATAACCATCGATATAGCAAAAGCATGGTGGCATTCATGTTACCGACAACATCCACTATGAGCAGTGGTGAACACGAGGGAATGCCTCGTCAGGAAACCGGAATCGCTGCTTCAGATGCTCATAAGAAATCTAGTAGAAATCAGGAGGTGTAGATGAAGATCACAATACGATGTTGGTTATCCGGAATCGAACATGATACAATGCCAGGAAGAAAACAAGTAGAAAACAAACATAGTTCATTAAAACGGAAGGAAAACAAAGTATTATAAAAGGAATTGAAAATGTAGAATAACTGAATATATAGGTTTTTAACTGTTTAATTTTCACGCTAGTATAAAAAGTTACCGTTATTTGAGATTTTGTCAACCGTAAAACCGGTGATTGTGGAGGTCACCGGCATTTGAATATATAGGTTCTTTTCGGCTCTGCAAATTCCATGTCGGCGAGAAAGTGTTGTGTCTCCATCCTCCTTGCTGTCTGTTCGGACAAGGGACGCTGTTGCTCAACAATTTTCTCGGTACAGTTTATAGATTTTATTTTATTTGTGGGTGTAATCAAAATTTATGGATTTTAATGCTAATTAAATTTTAGTTTCAAGACTATATAGTTTTGAAAGAGCGTAATTCTAGAAATTAGTTTCAAAAATAAAGTTAGTTAGGAAAAAAACTCCATGAGGAAGAATTAAATACGGAAATAATACTATAATAGTCACAGCGCCCTTAAAGTTATCCGGTTGTACTTGGTCTTACTGATTAAGGGGATTAATCAAGTATATATGTACACTTCAAAAAAAAAATCAAGTATATATATGTACGTAAGACAATATAAAACATAGACTTGTATTCTAATCAGACTTGTATTCGATATGCTTCAAAAAATAAAAGTATAAATACAAGTTTGGGTTACAATTAAAGACCAATCGATTCGTGGTTATTGTTTTAGATCGATACTCAAAAATTAGTATTGGAAAATCATGAGAATGACAAAGTTTGTGGATCACTACGAGATCTTAGGTCTCCCCACCGGAGAAGAAGGAATGCGGTTGACGGAGACGGATATCAGAAAAGGATTCAAGACTAAAGCACTATTACTCCATCCCGACAAACGCCCGGTAGATGAAGCCGCAGCTGCAAAAATTGATTTTCAGAGGCTTCAAGATTCTTTCCAAGTTCTGATGGACGCCCAGGAGCGCCGCCGTTTTCACGCCGTGATGCTGGCACCGCCGGGGGCCGTCGTAGACTTCGAGAGCGAATTAGGGTTTCAAGAAAGCTGTATGAAGATATTGGTAATTGTTTTTGAGATTTGGAATCACGTCGATATTATTAAGGAATCGGAATCCGAATTAGATAACATGTCCAAAAAAGACCCAGAGAAGGTACATGATGAAGCTATTAAAGCCGAATTAGATAAGATTTCGATGCATCGGAGCGCAATAATGCAGAATTTTCGTGACTTACATCAGACTTCGAAAATCATTTATGGCCATAGTGTCAGATATTTTTCAGATAAGTCAATGATGCAGGATTTGCATAAGAACTCAAAAAAAAAGATTAATAAATTTTTAGATAAGGCTTCTGCCCTCAAGTCCAGATTGTGCAATGTTGCGGGAGAGAACAAGTGTATGATTGCTGGCGCGAGCATTGTTATTACCATGTGGGCTCTCTCTCGCCGTTAATATTTATTTCTAAATTGTAAATATATGTTGACAAATTCTTGGGTGAGGCAGCCTCACCCAAGAGGCAGGGATCATAATGTAATTACTGGAAACTTTATTTGGGATGGCGCCTTATTTTATATTTTCATAAACTTTAGGGACCTCAATTGTTATTACAAATTAATTTCCTTCAAATCCCCAAACGCCTTTATTTTGTAACCCAGCAGAGACGGTGATTCGAGGTCACGACAGGTGGAGGCGTCTGTTTTTCGTTTGATTTCAGCCCCAAGGATTCGCGCTATGGTGATGGTAGAGACGGCGCCGCGGTGGTGGTGGCATGGGCGGTTTCCGGCGGCGACGAGGAAGCTTTTCACCGGCACAGACATCCTCTTGTCCGCCGCGTCGTCGCGGCTATTTTCAGACGAGCTCGAGCTCTGCCTGTGACTCAACGATCCGATACACCGAGCAATCGATCGAAACTATGTCGATCCATCCCGCCGATTGGAGGACGGGAAGTGGCGGCGAAGAAATTGCCGATCTGATAATCGATCACGCGTCGGCGACGCCTGGTGGCTGATGAATCAATTTCCTGCAAGTTTAAACATTGTGTACTGGACGCTAAGTTTAGCCGTGCGCTGTTGTGAACAACGGTCATCAGCGGCGTCAACCGTGGTGACGGGCGGTGGTGATGTGGCAGTGACTCATTGTTGACGTGGCAGCTACGTAACATTGAGGTTTATGTCCTCGGGGGTTGAGGTTTGTACTATCGGACTGCGATTTGTGTGGTAAAAATGAGGTATAATTCATTTATGTTGAGGTTTGCGATTTTCAAAATGAGGTCTTAGTTGTTGATGTTGAGGCTTTTGTGTCGAGGATTAAATCGTCGACGTCGAGGTTTGTTTCAATGAGTTTTATATTGTCGACGTTGAGGCATGATTAGATTGCGTCGAGGTTTGATGGGGGTGACAGTGAGGTATGATGACGTTGCGTCGAGATTTGATGGGGGTGACAGTGAGGTATGATGACGTTGCGTCGAGATTTGATGATGTGACATTGATGTACGGTGATGTGGTGACGAGGTAATATGAGGTGACATCAATGTATGATGAGGTGGCGACGAAGTTTCATGAGGTGGCATCGATGTATGATGACATGACATCGAGGTATGATAACATGACATCGAGATGTGATGAGGTGACATCGATATTTGGTGAGGTGGCATTGAGGTATGATGAAGTGGCGTTGATGTATCGACGAGGTTTCATGAGGTGGCGACGAAGTTTCATGAGGTGGCATCGATGTTTGATGACATGACATCGAGGTATGATAACATGACATCGAGGTGTGATGAGGTGGCATCGAGGTATGATTAGTTGGCGTTGAGGTATGATGAGGTGACGTCGAGATTTGATGAGGTGGCGTCAATGTTTGGTGAGGTGGCGTTGAGGTATGATGAGGTGGCGTTGAGGTATGATGAAGTGGCGTTGAGGTATGATGAGGTGGCGACGAGGTTTCATGAGGTGGTGTTGAGGTATGATGAGATGGCGATGAAGTTTCATGAGGTGGCATGTATGATGACATGACATCGAGGTATGATTAGTTGGCGTTGAGGTCTGATGAGGTGACGTCGAGATTTGATGAGGTGACAGCAAGGTAAAATAATGAGGTGGCGAAGAAAGAATGAAAAATTAGTGATATTTATAAATTAACCCCTGAATTTTTTAATAATTAGTGTTTTTTTATATTTACTTATAATAAGGGCCTTATTGGGCCCTGCCTCATAGGTGAGGCTGCCTCACAAGAGAATTACTCATATATGTTTCCTGATTAATATTTATATGTATCGTAACATTTACAAGTTAACGGATTTTGAATTTGAACAAACATTTATAAATTACTTGATTCGATTGCACCTTAAAATCTACGAAGGAGCTTAATTAGTACTCATCAGAATTCTTTCCAAACTTTTTAACGACGGGAAAAGCCATAAAAATGGTTTCTGTAAGGAAGTTCAATGCCTCAGAAGAAAAAGAAAGTCAATAATTTTTCAAAAAGGCAAAAACCAAATTAAAATTTAGTAAACCTGGCTACATGAACAATCACTATATATAAGAGTATTAAATCGGTGATACCCAACCGACGCCGGATTTTGGTGACGTTTTATAAGGTGATCTGAACTATGAAGTGTATGATTGATGGCGCAAGGTATTGTTATTATCACGTGGACTTTCTCTCGTCGTTAATATTTGTTTGTAAATATGTGTTCCCTGATAACACTATTAAAGTTATTTATACTAGTTTTTTTTTTTTTTTTTAAGTTATTAATATATTTTAGGGGATCAAGTTAGGATTAACATTGATGCATTTTTTATTTCTATCTTCATCATAAATTACACCATTCATCACTTTTGTTTAGGACTTTAATATTCCCGATTTTGATAGGCGGTGGAACTCAAAGAGTAAAATTATACCAATTCCATTCCAAACCATTCATGACATAATCTTAGTTTAGTCATGATTATAGGGGTGGGCAAAAAAACCGAAAAACCGAATTACAATTAATTAAATTAATTATTAATAAATATATAAATTAAATAAATATTTATGAATATAAAAATAACAAATTAGGGGACCATCTATAGGTTTTATTATCTATGAATAATAAAATAACCGAATTATGTTTATTTATTAGATTTTTGGCTTGAACCGTGATTGGATTTTTTTTAGATTTAAAATTTTATTTAAATGAAATTCGGGTTATTTGATTTGTTCGGGTTAAACCGAAAACCGAATTCTGAATTCGGTTCGCTTTTTTCGGTTTGTTCGGTTCGGTTTCGGTTTTGAATGTTTTTTGAAAAAACCGAACAAATCGAACCAAATAACCCGAAACCGAATAAACCGAACCGACGCCCACCCTAGTCATGAACCCATTTCAAGTAGTTTTAAATTTAATAAATACATCATCCACTAATAAAATTAATGTAAGATATATTATCCAATTATCACTACAAATTAAAGTAGTAGTAAAAGAAAATGGTTAAATTTCAAGATATGGATTTTGATCGGTTTTCATTATAGTATAGTATATTTACTTAAATGCAGGGCCCGTCCTGGAATTTTGGGGGCCTCAAGTAAAAATAATTTTTCGTAGGGTTTTAAATGTAAATTTTAATATTTTTAGGGTTGTAGCAAAATATTATAAATTATACATAAAAATGCCTATAAATATCAAATTTTATTATTTATATTTAGTCTAATAATGTATAAGAACTCTATGTTGAAAAAATTAATATACTTTATTTATATAAACATATTCAAATTAATAAAAATACTACATATATTTTTTTAAATGGGGCCCTTTTTTCCAAATATATTTGGGGGCCTAATGAGCTAGAAATCAAAGGAAACAATCATCGATTTCGCAATATAGAAAACCAACACTATATATAGTTGGCTCCAATGCAACCTGTTTTCCTCCATACGGAATATTTACCGAACTGAAAGATGCACACTATTTGTGAAATATGCTAGAAGACAATATGATCACATGCTATGGAGGTTGCAGGGCCGGTCCAAACATTTCCGAGGCCCGAAGCAAATATAAAAAAGAGGCCCTCAAATATTAAAAAAAAAAAAATTCTAAATAGTAAGATTATTATGAGGCCTGGAAGTTTGAGGCCCGTATATATATACTATATAATAAAGTGAGAAAAAGTAATTATGAGGTCTGTAAAGTTTGGCAAAATTTTGAGGTCTGAGGCTTGGGCTTTACATGCCTCATGGTATGGGCCGGCCCTGGGAGGTTGGAGCATCTAGAGCTGTGTTTGAAGAAAAGAGCTGGTGCGTGGTTTTGAATTTGAAATAAGCAGGATGCCGCAAAACACCATAGAGGCAGTCGTTTTGTTTTTTTGACTCATTTGTTTTGGAATTTCTACTTTACCGTTCAGTTTAAACTTGCTTTCACTTTGTACTGAAACAAGTTGTATATATTGCTTGGACCACATCGTTTGTAACTTGGATTTTTCCCAAGATAATATATCTAAATCATTTCTTCCCTATCTCTTCTTATTCTCTCTCCTCTGCTTCATATACTACTTTACTGAATTGACCAGATTAAGGTTGGTTTTATGGTATCAGAGCAGGTTATTCAACGATCTACTCACCCTGTTGAATTTTGAGTTGAATTATGGTGGTTCTAACCGGTGAAGGAAGCGTTCTGCCTCGAGATCCACTTCCACCGCAAGGTCATAACAGAGATGAAGATGTGCACGCGATTACCCCCGATCATCCCCTATACCTGAACGGATCAGATCACTCAGCTATGGTTCCAGTTGCAGGTCTGCTCGATGAGAAAAACTTCGTAACCTGGAGCAGGAGCATGGTGATTGCTCTAGGAACACGAGATAAGCTTGGATTCGTAACTGGATTGGTGGAGAAGCCTGCAGCAACGGATCCAGTCTTCAAACAATGGGAGAAGGTAAACTCTATGCTTTTGTCCTGGATCTTGAATTCTATGACTAAGAAGACATCTAGAGGTTTTTTTGTTTATTAAGGATGCTAGAACTCTGTGGAAAACTGTGAAAACTAGATTTGGACAGAGCAATGGTCCCATGCTTAATCAACTGAAGAGAGAGATCATTAATATGAAACAAGGAAATAACTCAATATCAGTGTATTTTAATGAATTGTCTGGTTTAAGGGATGAGGATGAAAAAATTTGCCCTAGGAATTTCTGTGATTGCTGCACTTGTGGTAGAATTAATGAGATAGCCGGACTGATTGCTAATGATAAGGTTCACCAGTTTATCATTGGCCTCAATAGCAATTACTCAGCTGTTGCTGGTCAGATTTTGGTAAGAGATACATTGACTTCACTTGAGCAAACTTACTCTATAATGAGTAATGTAGAGTCTCAGAACATTGTGCAAGATGAAAACCAGGAAGTACAGAGGAATTCTGCTATGGCTGTGGGTCACAACAAGTTTCAGAAACTTACTTATGGTGCTGCTCCCACTTAACAGAAACCTAGTTATGGTGGTACCTCTCCTGCATATGGTGGCTCTTCATCCACCTATAGTAGCTTTCCTAGCTATGGGCTGTCTTCTTACAGTGGCTCTCCTAGCTATGGACAGCCTTCTTATAGATCAAATGATGGAATTCTGAGGAAACCAGTCAAGAGACCTGAGCTAAAGTGTGATCACTGTGGAGCTTCAGGGCACTTGAAGGAGACATGTTTTAAGATCTATGGATTCTCTGACTGGTAAAGGCAGTGGGGATCCAACTGTAAGGAACAAATTGCTTGGCACTCAGCTGGCTCACATGACAGTGCCTTATCAGAACATGCAAGATCATCCTCTAGATTCCACTGAAAGTATACAAAATATGGTAGCTCAGCTGCAGTTGCAAGTTGAACAGCTTCTGGAGGGAAAAGGGAAGATGGATGCTGGACCCTCTCATTCAGCACCAGAGAACATCAACTTTGCACACTACCATGATTTTGCAAGTAGTGTTATGTTTCATTGTTGCGGTGATAACTTTTTGACTGATAATGATTCATGGATATTAGATAGTGGTGCTACTAGTCCTATGTGTAATTCTTCTACTCTTTTTGATACTTCTGTCCCAGTTACCTCAATTGCCCCAATTTATATGCCTGATCATTCTGTTATGCTAGTCCAATCTAATGGTTCTATCCATTTGAACTCTTCACTCACTCTGTCAAATACTCTTTGCATTCCTGAGTTCAAATGCAATCTCATTTATGTCAGCAAGCTAGCAAATATATCTCATGTATATTCAAAGTTCTTACCCACTTGTTGCTTACTACAGGACCTCAAGACTGATGTTATCCTTGCAGTAGCACAAGAAGTCAAGGGATTATACTTATTAAATAAAAGTTCCTTCAATCTAGATGTCATTTCACAAAGGATTCAAGCCAGTTACACCTCTTTTCTACCTCAACATATCCAGATAGCCATGACATCCAAAGATGAATCTAGTTTTTGGCATTCTAGATTAGGACATCCTTTTCATGATGTATTGCATCATTTAAATCTTGGTTGTAATAACATTTCAAAGTGTTTCGTATGTCCCTTGGCTAAACAACAAAAATTATCATTTCCTTTGAGTACAACTATTTCTGAATCTATCTTTTCTCTTATTCATGTTGATCTCTGGGGTCCCTATAATACTAGTTCATTGAATGGTTCAAAATATTTTCTCACTATAGTTGATGACTTCAGTAGAAATACATGGACTTATGTTTTGAAATCCAAAGATCAAACTCCTTTCCTTCTTAAAACTTTCTTTTACATGGGGAAAAATCACTTCTCCACTACTGTAAAAATTGTCAGATCAGATAATGGAACTGAGTTCCTAAACTCTTCTTGTTTTGAACTTTTTTCTGTTCTTAGCATATTGTCCATCATAAAACCTGTCCCTACACTCCTCGGCAAAATGGGATTATTGAAAGGAAACATCAACATCTTCTTCAAGTGGCTAGAGCCTTACTGTTTCAGTCAAAATTACCCAAACACTTCTGGGATGATGTTATCCTGAAAGCCACTTATTTAATCGATAGACTTCCCACACCTATGCTGAAATGGAAATCCCCCTATGAATGCTTGTTTTCAAAGAGGCCTGATTATTCCACTTTAAAGGTGTTTGGTTGTCTTGCTTTTGCCACCAACACCACTCCCCATAAAGACAAACCCAGTGAAAGAGCATTTCCATGTGTGTTCATTGGATATCCTCCGGGGCAAAAGGCACATAAACTGTATGACCTTACCAACAAGAAAGTGGTCATTTCTAGAGATGATATTTCATGAAACTCATTTTCCTTACACTACTACCTCTACTGATTCTACTACTTCTCCTACTATATTTCATTCCTCAGTTTCTGATCATCCTTCAGTTCCTTCATCTCCTTACTCAATCATTCCTTCTAATCCTCTTCCTATTCAAGAGAGGTCTACTCCTTCAAGCGTCTAGTTCTGATATTGCTCAAATGTCTCATGTTCATACTCATTCTTCCTCTCTTACTTCTGTCTCTCGTGTCAGTTCATCATCATCCTCTTCTTCTTCTCCAAATGTATTATCCACTTTACCTCCCAGACAAAGAACTTAGAACAAAATCCTTTGTCAAGAGTTCTCTTCATGCAACATTTACCATCAAGGATCTTCAGGAGGCTAAGTTTTTCTTAGGTATTGAACTTTCCAGATCTTCAACTGGCTTGTATTTGAGTCAAACTAAATACATCATGGACATCATTCATGATTGTAATCTTTCAGAGGAAAAGGTTGTTGCTACTCCTCTCCCTCTTGCATGGGCTCATGATGACACCTCTCCTTTCTTATCTGAGCCAGGTTTTTTCAGAAGACTCATTGGCAGGCTCCTTTACTTGAACATCATAAGGCCTGATCTCACCTTTGCAGTGCAGCAACTGAGCAATATATCCAGAATCCTAGAGAGCAACATCTTATTGCTTCTCTTCATATGTGAAGTATCTTAAGGGATGTCCTTCACATAGATTGCTTTATAGTGTTCAGTCATCTTTTCCACTTGTGGCCTACTATGATGCAGACTGGAATACTTGTAAAGAATCTAGAAGATCTGTTACTGGCTATGCCATTCTCCTTGCCTCTTTCATAATCTCATGGAAATCAAAGAAGCAGACCACTACATTTCAATCCTTTTGTGAATCTGAATATAGAAGTATGTCCATGACTTCTAGAGAGATTAAGTGGATCATTTTTCTAGCTGCAGATATGCATTTGCTAGTTCACTTTCTCATTTCTTTATACTGTGACAATCAGGCGGCTCTATACATCAGTGCCAATTATGTGTTCCATGAGCGAACAAAGCATCTTGAGACTGATTGTCATCTGGTCAGACAATATTATTTGGATGGTTTTCTCATTCCCACCAAAGTTTCTACCACTGTGCAGCTAGCTAATGTGTTCACCAAGGTGCTTCCTTCTCCTGCCTTTCGCAATATTTTGTTCAAGCTTGGATTTCGGTTCTTTACCTCCTTCCAGCTTGAGGGGGGATGAAGACAGTATGATCACAGGTCAAGGTGGCAATTGGGCGGGAATGGGATCAATTGGCATGGGAAGATTTGGGTTGGGAAATAAATAGGATGGGTATTATATTTCCCAATAAATTTTGGGATGGGACGGGTATCATATTTTTCAACTTAAATGAACCTGAAATTACTATTATACCCCTGATATTTAACGGGTTTTAAAAGTTAACGGCCAAGTTAGCTATAGGGGGCTTCAGTGAAGCAAAAACTGAAGGTTAGGGGGCATTTTGACACTAAAATTCGATAGGGGCTAAAGTGGTACTTTGGAAAACGTTAGGGGTCTCTATAAAACTCTTTCAATAAGAAATGATATTATTATATATTTTTAAATTTTTTTCCTAAAATTAAATTTCGCACGGGTTTCAAAATACCTTGGACCGGCCCGAGTAACAGTAAGAAATATGTTTTCCAATATCTATAGAAAAAGGTGTTTTAGTGTTCTTCCAAACCCTTGATCTTATATTTATATTATATTTTGCCAGGTCTCACTATATTTATACGAGACTTTATAATCAATCAACATTTAAATTTTAATCCGATTCTATATTAGTTTTGATTAATATTTTAAAATGTTAAGTATATAAAGGCAACGTCTCTCGCCATAGAAAGTCTTTAATAAAAAAAATGTAAAAGATTTTATTTATATAAACTTATTGTGAAATTAACTTAATTTCACTTCTTGAATCTTTAAACTAATTACAGTTAAACTGATCACATGACACATTCAAATACTCATTGCCTAGAACAATTATTTGTTTTGAAAAAAAGCATTAAAATTTATTATTAATGGAATCCTAATAGTTTATGGATTTTCAATTTTATTTACTATGATACATTATCTTTAGGAATGAAATAACTATCAATGATATAATATAATGATAATATTATAATAATAAGATGAAGAAGAAGAAGAACAACAACAATACAAATTGCACCGACATAATTAAAACTTTTAATCTTCTTTTCCTGAAATGACATGTATCTAACCGACGAATCCTTTCTTATTAATCTCTTTCTCTTTACGGAATTTGACGATCCGTTCAAATTAATGCGTGCGTTGAACGAGGCTGTATAAATCAGCACCCAAAAAACACATTTTCATCAAGAACAATTAAAAAGCTGCTTATTGTTGAAATCTTTTTCTGTTTTCCAGGTAAACTTTTCGTTGTTTCTAGCTACTTCGTTTGTTGATTCTAGCTTCTTCCTTGACGATTTGAATTTATCTCTATAGGAGAAACGCGATATCACCGTCTAGGGTTGAATTGAATATATATATATATATATATATATATATATATATATATATATATATATATATAATTCAGGTAATTAGTCACTCCGTCTTATATTTCGACAATTAAAAATAACAAATAATCATAAGTTAGCGCGTGTTTTGATTTTGTTTGGCATGGAAATTAAAGTGATCAGAAGTTAAATTGAAAGTAATTCAAATGAATATTTGAGTGTTCTTGTCATGTTGCTTTTGAGTGTTGAGTTTATAAGGTATATTGTGTCTAGTTTAATCCTATGGACAAATACTCAATTGAGATCTATTACTAAATAATCAAATTTGTGAGTGAATTTTCACATTTTCTATCACTTCTGTAGCATTGATTGCTGAAAATCTATATTTTGATTAATAATCTTGCAGCCCACCCCACATAAACTACTTAGATCATAAGTATCTTCAGTTATTTGTACTGTGTTAGATTGTAACTGTAATTTGGTAAGTTACGGTTTTTTCAAATAAAATTTTAATTTGACCAAACATTGTCCCATTGATGATGTTGATCGCAGTGGCTTGTTTTGAGGATTGAAAACAAAAATCGTCAATCGATCTTAATTTACTCAATATTGTTCTGTTTATCTTTAATAGGCTAAAGTATTTTACTATTTAACTACTCTATTATTATTGATTCTATGATACGTATTATTTGTTTCAATGTAAAATTTAATGGAAGAACCTTTATTCAAATTTTTTTTCTTTATGAATTTAGCTTTGACATGGAAAAGATAGAAGGCCATCGTGGAAGCAGCGGCGTGCAAGCTCAGCATCAGGCATCCAATTTTAGCAAGCTCGACGGAGTATTACTACACATTTTGTCCTTGGTGAGCTTGGTCGATCGTTTGGCTAACGTTTCCGGCGTGTGTAGCTCGTGGCGAGCTGCCGTTTCCGATCCCACAATGTCATTCGAGAAATTAGACCTATCCCAATGGAAACGTCAGCCGAATCATCTCTCTCGGTCTAGGATAGCTCGTGATAGAGCTATCCTAAACCGAGCATTTATCCGAGGAATAAATCTGTCACTTGGAACCCTCAAAGCCCTAGATTTTGGTCCTTACTTCCAACTAAAGGCCAAGCATTTACTCTATGCATCTTCAAGGTATTTTTTATCTAAAATGGAATATAGTGATCATTATGAATAAGATATACAAATGCTAGTATATACATATACATGTATATATATATATATATATATATATATATGCATTTAATTAATATTGTGGAATTTTTTAGTATGCTTTTATTATTATCCTTACAAAATTCATACATAGAATTAATACTTGACTGTGATATAGGTGCCCTAATTTGCAAGAGCTGGTTTTGCCCGGCTTATACAGGAATTCAACAGAAGAAGAGCTGACAAACATTTTCAGGCAATGGCCGCAACTAGAGTCTGTAACCCTAGGGCAGAATCACGAACGACACGACATTTTCGGAATCATCGGTAAAAACTGCCCCAGCTTGAAGTTTCTGGATGTTTGTTGCCATTCGTTTTACCAGACGATGGCGGTGGATGTACTGTCATGCATGCCCAAATTGAAGGTTTTGACAGTGCACTGCAAATTCGACAACGATAACTTGGAGTTTTCAACGTATAAGTTGTTTGGCTTGCTAGAGCTGGAGAAAATTACCATGGCCGTTGATAACCAGCCGATGAAGTACTATACCCGAACTTCTACTTCCGAGCCTTGGGACACAAACATTGAAGGATCTTAGATTCTAGCTATTCCATAATGTGTGTTAACACCAAAAATTGGTCACCCGTATTCCCTTGAAGATTGCTTTCCTAAACATTCTAACTAAATCAGTTATATTAATATATCCCTTAAGTTCATTTTAAGTTCATTTGTGATTATAGTTATTTTTATCTCGTTTCACTTATTTAGCTTTGCCAATTCCAGTTTTACCTCATTTTATAAATTTGTTTGAGTTTAATTTAGTTTAGTTCAGGCCCATTAAGTTTAATTGAATTTGTATTTGATTCAGTTTAATCGGTTTCAATTTAGTTCAGTTCAACCCAATTCCAAAATAACACATGTCATAAGTCATTGATATGTTAGAGGATAAGGATAGTGTGTTGATTATTAAAATATTTTAATAAAATATAACTTGTTTGGTACCAAAATAAGTTAGGGATATCACAAAACACTGTAGCAATTGATTTGTGCTTGGTGCAAGATTAGCAAAGGAGAAACATGAAGGTAAGCAGGAAGGAGGTGGAGATCAAGCACCAGGAAAGATAGAGGCCTTTAGAAGATAAGGGTATTCGGATTAGTGGATCAAAGGTAGTCCAGATTAAAGCATCCTAGGAAAATGTACCTCGGATCGACAAACATCGGACGGTCAACAAGAAGAGGCTTTCAAGAACGCATGGTAGCTAGGGAAGAGGATTCCAGGCAACTTGGACTCCACAATGACATTAATATTAAAAAAAATTAATATTATCCATTATGGAATAATGTAGAAAATGTTACCTCGAAATAAGACCAATATCACTTCAAGGTCTGGAAGAAAACTGCACGGGGCAGAAGTGTTCCAGAGTCACTTCAAGGTAGAAGAAAAATTAGTGAAAAATGTGGGTTTAGACTTTATAATGGTTCATTTTCAAGTGGATGATGAGGGGACTACAAGCGGGAAAGGGGCTAATCAGAAGACCAGCATCTTGAGAAGATCAAAAAGGCTGCTGAAGCAATATTATTTGGTGCTTCTTCTTCAGCATGGAAAATTGAAAGAGGTAAGTAAACTGATCGAATTCTCCTTTTTTCCCTAGCCTTTCAATCTGTTTTTCATTAGTATGCATGTAAACGTGTGTATTCTTTGTTTGATCCAAAACTGCAATCAAGAAGTACGTATCTGGGTACTCATGGTTTGGATTACCTTGAAATTGTGAAGTTCAATTGGTCAAGTTCATGGACGATAGGAATTAGGTCGTCTAAGAGTACTCATATGGCTTTTCTATTTCATTGCTCAAGTTCTGCTCATATGTGAGTGTGTGTGTGTGTGTGTGTGTGTATATCTTGACTTCTTCAAATTGTGTTTTCAATTTTGTCTTTCTCTTCCGAACATTCATAGCACATATGGATCATGGTTTATGTAACTCGATCGTCATCAGTTTGGGATAACATTTAGATTGAGTGTGGGATGAATATTAATGAGATATATGGAATCTCCAAGTTTCAAGCTAGAGATTAGTGTTATCGGATTGGCTAGATTGACAAGGGTTTTTAAATTTTCAATTAATTAAACCATAAAAAGTCGGGTCACCCACTATGGAAATTTACTCTAGTTTTCTAAAATGTTTGGATGGTTTGATTGAATTTAACTCTATTTTCAATTCTGAAAACAATATGTTCTTTCAATCTTAATCATTCTCAAATTCATACTTCTAAAAGGGATACCGGTCGGTTTTAAATTAGTACTATTTAAAACAAACGATTATGAATGATATTTGTACGTTGAAATTCCTTACACCACATATCCCGAGAACAAAAATAAAGTAATCATTTGTATATTTTAAAGATACATGTCACATCATCAAGTTATATATATCACAATTTTACACAAGTTATTTGAGACCAACGAAAATCTCAATAGGAAGCATAGCAAACATTTTGATCATATAATATGAATGATCCAGAGTATACAAGTAGCCTAATAACAGACATGCACATGCATCATGGTAATTATATATAAATTTATAATAAATCTCACACACAATAACACACACCATAACACAAGGAGGTCATATATCAGCTAATAAAAATATATAATAGAATATCATATAACCACATAAATCACATATCGGTATATAACTTGATGATAAGCCCACATTAGCTCGGAATAATCTATGAAGTAAAAACACATTAGTACAACCATTATCCACTAACTAAATCACTATAAATCAGTGTATAGGCAAGACATCAAGTAACTATCCAGATTCCAACAGTATATACAAATCTATTCTTACAAGCCAAACCAAGTAGTTACACCTCAGATGGCAGGACAATCTCATATACCACATATCTTGAAAATAAACATAATTACCACCAGTATATTCTAAAACAATATTCTTGAATGTATCACACTCTGTATCTTTATATATACTTTTGAAAATATAGATTATACACATAATACATATAGGCATGATAGGTTAAAACTATAATTAGGTTTTGAAAAGTGAGTTAAAACCTCCCGGATTTATTTCAAAGTCTACAGGTTAAACGAGTCAAGATTTGAATATCCCATAGCTTCCAATTTCAAACCAGTGAAGGGAAATAGGTAAACATGCAAGGTCAGCCAAATCAAGACAACGGTTAATCTTAGTGCGGTTAAATTCAGCATTTCCCAAAGGAGCCCATGTCTTAGACGTATCGTCATCGTCGGATAGCCCGAGCCCGGGCCCGGGTCCATCCCTTCACAATCACGAATCCAGCATCCAAATCCACTGCGAGGACACGCGGGACTCCGTCGGCATGTGGAATCCCGGACACCTTCCTCGACGGCAGCGAGCCCACTTCTTCCACCTCGATCAGAACCCCGACTCCTCCAGAACCACCGCATGGAAAGGCGGCGGGACTGCAATTGTAGGATCGATTTCACCTTGTTGAACTCGGAGACTAGGAGCGGTTCCAGCGAGTGGTGGGGCACAGCGGTGGCAAGGCGGCGGAGCTTGTGAACGGATTCCGTGGCGAACAACTTATACGTAACATGTAAACTAAGGTAAGTAAACAAAAGTTTTAACAAATTTAAATTTTAATAATGTAAATTAAATATTGTGTATAACTATACCATAGTTTAAAATTAGTAAATATTGTGCAAACTAAAATATTTTGTATAATTTTACAAAATTAATTGAATGTGTAATTTCTAAAATACCATATTTTGTATAATTATACCAAATTAGTTTGTTTTACAATTTCTAAAATACCCTTTTATAAGTAGATTTGTATTGTACTTATTTGGAAAATTTAATTGTATTCAACAAACAATTAAGCGTAAAAATTTACTTATTTTACACACGAAAAATGATAATTTATCATTTTATATATGTACTATTAATATGATAATTTATCTTATTATTTTAATGTGATAGAGCTTTTAAGAAAATGAATAATCTCTGCTAGTCCACGGTCAAGGTTAATGTCAACCCAACCAATTAGAACCTTGCAAAGAATGTTTAAAAAAAAAACAATTCTTGCAAAGAATATTTGTTCCCTCTGTGATCCCTTTTCTCCAAAAGACGCGTGTCTCGCATTTTCAAAATGCTCCCCAAACAGTAAAAGCCTCGTCTTTCTCTTCACTAGAGTTTCTTAAGACGCAGCTCAAATTTGTAAAAGATGAGCACTGGAACCAGCACCTTTGTCATCAGATGGATCAATTTTCTCACAATGGTACTTCCTTTGCTTATCCTTTTCTACAGCCTCTTTTTTTTCTTGAAGAAAATCTTCTTGAATTTGTTGGCATTATTCTGGTGAATATGTCTTGTTTTTGGCTTCTCTATTCTATTATTAGAAATGGGTTCTGCCCTTTGAGTTCAATGCCTTAGCTGAAATGTGAATGGGAATAAAGGGGCAATTTGTTAGATTTTGGTGGTTTTTGAGTTGGCAAACGTTAATTAATGCTAGCCATGTAAATTTTGTCAAGCAGTTATTAGCTGTGGCTGTAGTAGGATTTGGAATATGGATGAGCGCTCACCATGACAGTTGCAGAAAGTCCCTCACTTTACCTGTTATAGCCCTTGGTGGAGTGATTTTTGTCATGTAAGCTTATGGAGTTTGTTAACTTTTCGTACTTCTTTCTGCTGGGAATGACTTCGTGCTCCTTTGAAGCTCATATTGTTTCGTTTACAGATCGATTGTAGGCTTCTTGGGTGCTTTGAAGAACAACAACATACTGCTTTGGATTGTATCCTACTTGGAAACAAGTTTTGTTCGGTTTTGTGAACTGCTTGTTTCTTTCCCAACTTATTTTTTCTGCATTCAATGAGTTTCCCTTGACTGTAAGATATCAGTATCTAATTTTGCTATGCATTGTTTTGGTGGCGATATTGGTCTTCACTGTATTGGCGTAAGTTACTTTTGTTAATCAATTGGTGATCTAGATTATGTTTTAGATATTCTTTCCCCTTTACTATGCCAATTTTTTTGCATTGCTTACCTTCATTGTCGAGGCACAGAATTGTCTTGTCTTGTGTTTCTTACTTGTACTTTTCGTTTTCCTTGTTCTTGAGGCATTACGTCTTATTTCTCTATGGCCGGGTACATTTTTGTCTGACAAAAATGCTAAATTTTTGACATTCAAATCGATAAGTTTCATTTCACTGTTCATATCAGTTCTGTACCTGGTTAGTATATTACACGTACTGCATTAATTGATTGGGGTGGTGTGAATTCGTCCACTCCATCCACATTGCCAACCCTGTGACTTAACTCTCAGTCATTAATTGATTTGACAAATTGAATTCTGCAACTCTGAAGGAAAACCATGTCAAATTTCTGCTTCTTTTGGTAGGTTTATTGTGACAAACACTGGCTCTGGACATAGCACATCTGGTTTGAGGTGAGATTTCCCTCTTGACTATATTTGAGGCTGTATGATATCATGGAAGAAACTGGCTCCAGCCTTCTAAAGCTCTCATTTTTCGCTTTCGCCAGGTACAAAGAGTATCATCTTCAGGATTATAGTTCATGGTTCTTGAAAGAGGTTACTACTACCTAATGGTTTTTTTCCTATTCTGATACATGAAGTTAGAAGTGGAAATTTTGGCTTTACTTTGATTGTATTTGGGTTTCAGCTTAATAATTCCCACAACTGGGTGCAGCTAAGGAATTGTCTTGTCAAATCTAATGACTGCCACAACTTGGCAAGAAAATACAAGGTATATGATTTATTCCCTCAGAAGCTATAAACTTTTCATCTGAAATCTTATTTATATTTTCATTTCGGTTCATTTGTAGACTTTGAAACAATATAAGTTAGCAAAACTTACTCCAATAGAAGCTGGTTGTTGCCGACCACCGTCCGAGTAAGTGCCTTGCTGAAGAATATGCGCGTGTGGTCCAATTTATTTCAGATTTAATTCGGACAAACTACTCAACTTTCTTACCTCAACTTATTTTTATTGCTTCAGGTGTGGATATCCTGCCGTGAACGCCTCGGATTATGACTTGAGCTTTCAACCAATCAGCACAAATAGTGATTGCAAACTGTACAAAAACTCGGGAACCATCAAGTGCTACAGTTGTGATTCTTGCAAGTAATACCAAGACCTTAAGTGTTGTCTCTCTGCCATTTTTCTGTCATTAAGATTTATGGTCTCAAAATTCTTTCTGCATTTGTTTCAGAGCTGGAGTTGCTCAGTATATGAAGACAGAATGGAGGGTGGTTGCCATCTTTAATGTTTTTCTCTTCGTTGTCTTGGTAAGTTCAGTAATTTGCTTATAGAATCTGTTACCTAATATTTGGGCAAAAATTTTAACATTTATCTTTTGTGTATCTTTTCCAGTCAATGATATACTTTGTAGGATGCTGTGCAAGGCGAAATGCTGCCAAGAGTCGCGGAAAAGTGTGACAAAGGATCATTTACAATGACAGATTTTACCCAAACAAATGTGATCCTTGTTTCTCTTGAGAAATTTGTCAGTGGAGAAAAGTGCAGAATCCGGGATGAGCTATCGATTCTACTGACTACCCATTGGTGTGTAATGTTTGTAATTGACAGATGTATAAATCGAAGATTATGTTCTTAATGACTTGGCTATGGTTGTTTTGGCACCATCTGAACTACACATTTAGTTGAATTGACATAGAAACAATTAAATGTTTTGAACTTGCTGATGCAACACCTCTGCTGCTCAACTAATGTTTGTACAACCCTGAAAAAACTATTTCTTATGTAAATGGCTGTGTATTCTGTTCATCCTCTTCCCGGCTAGAGATCAAATCGACACAGGGGATCGAGGTTGATAAGTAACAGAAATGCAGTTTTTCTCATCTTTCCTCAAAAAAAATGCATTATTTCTTATCTGTCCTTAACTTTTTGGGTCAAGGACCCAATATATTCCCCATCTAAGGGTGGTTTGATCCACACACAAAAAAAATGTAAACAATGTGAATTTGAACTATATTTAAAGAACATAGATATACCGAATTGAACTGGTCTACGTCATAGATTAAAATTTACTGAATTGAGATTCAATCAATGAGTTTTTATTCTACTCAAACAAATCTTATTCATTCAAAACAAAAGTGAACTAGCCTCATGCCTCAGATTGCAGTCATGCCTGCAGGTGCAAATCTGTAAAGGAACTCCGGGGATTTCCTTACAGTTCGCCACTGGATTCATGCCGGAATAGTAATTTCTACACATCCTTGTACAACAGTCGATATCGCAACTCCAAGTGCAGAACCCTAATCCCTCAACACATCTTTGCTGAGGGATTAAGGGCGTCAACGGCGGATTTAGCATTCCTTTCCCATTTGCAACTGCACATCACATCAAGATGTCAAAATATATTTACAGGCTCAAAATAAGTTACAAACAAACATAACATTGAAACTAATGTGTAAGAAACATTATTATTAGCCTACCAAATGCTAATAGAAGGATGGTGATGAAGGAGTGGATTGTAGAGTGGCTATCCATGTAATTTATTGAGAGTAAAACACTAAATAACTTGCTAGATACTGTGAGACCATAAATTAATGTCCATTATATAATTGGCCATATGATTCTTGAATCATATAGAGTTATTATGAATTCATCAACGTAAATGATTACAAATGGTAATAACAATTAAAACTGGTGATTACAATTTTGTGAGTTTCTATCACGTGCTTTATGCTCTCCTTTCATTTCAGTAACGTTACACTTCGAAAGAAATTCCATTTGCATCCAAAAAAAAACTTATAAATATGGACATCTTACTTTTAATAAATAAGGTAACGTATTTTTTGACCAAAAGTTTATCGGTTTTCGAACATTTCAGGAGAAATGTATCTGGTGGTGCAATGGGTCTTGCTGGCTTTTGTAATGGATTTAAAAATAAATCATATTCAGTTATGATAAAGTGAATTGCTAAGTCATGTCATGCATTTTACTATTACACTCTGATCCGCAAAATATATGTTATCAGAGAGAATGACAGATAAATAGGGCCCTAAGATTAATCTAAAGCACACATTTACAATGTATATGAATCAAAAATATAAATATTTTACTTTTTAGTCACTCATCTAAAGTGCATATTTTTAGTCACTCCGTTAAATTCTTCCGTTCAAATCTTTAACGTTTGACCTTTTTTCCACTTTCAAAGGATATTGTTCGTATTTATATTATTTCAATGACTAAAGATATGCATTTTAAAGATAAATGACTAAAAGTATTATTTATTAAAAGATAAGTGACTAAAAATCAAAATCACTCTTCTTCTCCTATCTTATTTCATTATAATGTCACCTCACTGGCCACCACTATGTCACCGTCATTCCCAAATCTCATCAAGGGTGATCCAAATTTCACTGTCGCCGACCTAAATCTCACCTCAGGCAGCCGAAATCTCGTCATTGGTGCCACCAGCAAATCACAACCTCACTGTCGCACCACTGTTGGACCTTAGGTTGTTTTTTAGGCTTTCTTTGTTCATTTTGAACTTTGATCGATCTGAATTAGAAGAGAAGCTATGGTTTATTACTACTTTACTACGGCATTTGTTAAGTGTTGGCATATGTAGTTTTTCCAAAAATATACTTCGTTGTGTAGGTACATGCAACAAATTTAGCATTATTAAGTAATTTATAATTTATCAAAAGTAATTTATATAACATGTTATGATGCATCAGTGGGAATATCTTTGGCTTGCAAGAGTCACGTGCATAACTGATCTGATGATAATGTATATAAGATCGATCTTTCTTTTTTCCATGGTATATACAATCGATCTTTCTTTTTTCCATGGTATATACAATCGATCTAGACGAGAACGCAAAGTGATAATCGCCTAAAAGGTTAAAACCTATGTAAAGTGATAATCTTAAAATAAAAGGATCACTAGTGACAACATTAAAAATCGTCAATGTCATTAACAGAAATCAAATTGAATCAATAAAAGAGTATTGAAGCTTATTGATCTAAATCTTGTAAAAGAGGAAGAAAGACAACAATAACATGAACATTTGACCACTGAGATCAAGCAGGCAACCCACATCAACCAAGCTCTTCTCATCTCCAGCTGGCTCCGCGCGAACCTGGCCAAGAAAACAAAGAACCATTTCAGGTACCAAAGGCAAGAGGCAAAGACTATAAGTCTAGAACATAAACCAAAAGTTTTAGAATGAAATTTCACACAAGCGATAATGGGGCATTTCAAAATGGAAAAGTACCAAAAACTGGGGAACTATTCACATGCACATTATAAAAAACACCATGAAATAGAATGACTCAAACTCCCAAACACTCGTAATAACCCTTAAAGTTAAGCACACAGGTTTATGGTACAAGGGAGAGTAGACAAGTGAAGAATACAATCTCCAGATTTATGCAAATTTACTTGAAATTTGCAGGGTGAGAAAACATATCCAAAACCATTTCCAACACAAAATTGCACTACTATACAAACAACATATATACATCTTTTGCCTGACAGTAACTAACACAGCTAATATACATAGGAATACCTCCTATTTCTGACCAAGTGCCTTTACCATTCATTGTACATTCATAATAATTATATTTAAACGACAGCCTCAAGTTCCTACTTAACGTGATACACCAAAAGGACGGTAAAGAAGAATAAGAATGAAGAAAGGTCCAATTAGGATTCTTATGTTAATGCCCATTAAGCATTTATCACACTGCACCATCACAAGCACAACTGCACATACTATGTAGTCATAGAAATTAAATAATTTCAATACCAGACAGTTTCAAGACAACAAGATGATTACCCTAAAATACTTGCACTTCTGTTTAAAAAGAAAATTAGAAGCAAGGAACAAATAAAATTAGAGGCACGCATGAAGCTACAATAATCATTTAAGCCTGTATCCACTATGTCGGCTTATGAAAAGAACACAGCCACAAGGTTCCTCTGTCATGTATTTAAGGAACATACTTTTTTAATTTCTATGACTACAGAGTATGGTTGACGAAAAGGTGTGCAAATTGTGATGAGATTGTATACTACCCAATATACTCCTGTTCTTCATTGTTTCCCATTTTACAACTCTCTTCGTCTTTTTCTATAAGTGAATAGTACACTTTGTTTACATAAGATCTTATGACAAAATGTCAATATATGAAGTGAGTATTCTAACGTTATAAACTTGGCAGGTTTCATTATTATTGTAAAGGTATCTTGGTCTATAGGAAAACTAATTTGGGTAGTATACAAGCAAATAATATCGAAAATCAATAGAAAGCCACCTATTGAGAATATCTATAAAATCTACACTCGCCTTCTACAATGAAGGTTATTAAAAAAAAAGGATCAACCACAGTTCCTTTACATCAGCTAAGCAGTAGTATTTTTGAAAATAAATCCAACATTACGGACATAATTACCTTCTTACTCCTTAGATCTGAATTAGTTCTACACCAAGAGATCACACCGAGTATAAAATCAAGAATTCTTTTCCCACGCTCAAAAAAACTAAACTTAATGGAAATTTCAAAAATCATTAAATGTTCATAATTAATAAAAAGCTGCACCCAGGTTCCAGGATTTGAAATCCAGTCAAAAAAGCTGCGAAGCATTTACATGCATTAAGAATGCAACTTGTCCAGACCAATTTCGGCAGATCAAAGCGGTAAATCTACAAAAGTACGAGCCATCTGAACTATCATTAGCTACATGAAAACATGTTGAGGGAAAAAAATTCTAGGCCATCCTCATTTACATTTAAGTATATGCAAAATGACTGAGTTGTGTCAAAAATTAGTTTCATTTATATCAGATTTGTTATTCTGTAGTGCATGTTTATGATTGCAGGATTCACTTGCTACCTAAGCAAATCTCAAACTATCTGTTACTGTTGGAAGACCTATTCCTTGTTACCATGAGAATTCAGAAGTTACAGTAATAATTACAGAAGTGAGGCATTTGTGGCATGTGACTCTTCTACTAAATCATAACAGGTTATATGAATTACTTAATAATGCTAAATTTGTTCATAACATACTTAATAATTCAGAAGTTATATGAATTACTAATAACAAGTTATAACATACTCTTGGGAAAAAATATTCATATACCAACACTAACAAAAGTCACCACAAGTTCAGGCATATTTTTCTCCTCTTCTAATTCAGGTTGGGCAAATTATAGACCGGAAAATAAGCAGCAAAACAAAAGGAGAAGCCCTATTACTTTGTTCACTGCAGTGGATATAGAGAGATGTTGTATATGTGGGTGATGTATAGAATAATACTTCTCAGCAATTAAAGCTTATTGATGGTTTCTGCAAAGAAAAGTGGAAAGGCAAGAGCATTGGGAGTTCAGAACAGTTCAACTCACCACAAAAGTGAGGGCTTTAAAGACAGAGCACAGTTTATTCTAATTTATCAAATAAGGATTAAGCAATGTAGCTCTTCCACAACAAACAAGAGAGATGGTTTGAACTAATACCTGATATACTATTGTGCCACTTTTCAGAAATCATTCGTTGAAGAATATTGGTGTGGGGTGCCCAGGAGAGGGTGGATTCTGAATCAGAAGTGGAGCGTAAGGACCAGCTCTTTGAACCGCCTCGGAATCACGTGCAGACAAGATCTCCAATCTTTCAAGACCTAACTGCCTTCGAATCAAATCTGAATTGGTATGAAAGACTTCCATCTCCCCAAATGGCAGCTTCAGGTCCAAGGCTTGAATACCAACAGTCATAACTTCCACCTTTTTGGACTTCAAGAAGGGCATACAAAGTTTCTGTAGTTCCTTGACGTTCCTACCCTGCCCAATAGCACTTTTCTGCAATTCAGAAAGTATTTCCAGATCAGGTGCAAACTGGCGGCTAGCCTGGTCAAATTTGTTTTGTAAGATCATCAAGCACTCCTTTTTCCAGTCATCATACAGCTCATTTACAAATATCAAGCCAACCGTTGGTTTGTTCTGTATGGCCGACAAGTTAACACTGCCTTTCTTTGAACCAGAAACCTGCTTCTGCAGAAGCTTCCTCATGGAGACTATTGACTCTTGCAGGTACTTGTTTGCCTGTTGAAGTGTGAGATCTGGTAAATCAGCTTCAGGCCATCCAGCTTTCACTGCAAAGCCCTCCTTATTGAGAAGCTTCCTCCATACATATTCAGAATAGTGAGGACAGATCGGGGCTATAAGCCGTGTTTGAACATCCATGAATCGCAGTAGAAGATCCCCGTTCATGCCTCCAGACCCACAGGAGAGCCTGTATTCATCTCTGGCAGCCTGGAGATCATAAAACCCAGTTTTCAAAGCATCACGAAACATAAATTCATTATAATTTTTTTCAGTCGTCTTTACAGCAATATTTATCTCATTTTCAAACACATTATCTGCGTAAGTGGATGGCGGACCACTTCTCAAGGAGTCCATGGCTGCTAGAACCTCTTCTATCCAAGATGCTTCCTTGGTCAGCCGTAGGATTGCTGAATTAGCTGTTTCAAAGACAAAATTAGCATCATCCATCCCATCACCTGCATCTGCAAGTGAAAATCTAGTAGCATCTGCTGAAAATTCTTCTATTGCTTGACGAAGGGTCCTAAAGTTTCCAGTGGACTTTGACATCTTTTCAGCATTCAGCATTATATGGCCATTGCATCTGAATCCCCGAGGCCAATGTTTATTGGGAAATATAGCTGTGTGGTTATAGATGCAGAAGGTGAGATGATTCTGAATTAGATCCTTGCCAGAAACCCTCAGATCAAATGGATACCAATACTCAAACTCTTGCTTCATCTTGTAAAGCAAATCAGAAGATATACTAGAAGAATTGGGGAATGGACCATCACAAAACAGATAATCCCACACCTCATTAGTCAGCTGATGTGGTCTAATCACAGAGGTATCAGTACCATACATATCTCCTCTTTGAAACAAATGACACACTGTGTAATATGCCATATAGATTGTGGAATCTGACAAAGACTCAACAAGAAACTGATCATCCCAAGGAATACGTGTCCCCAGTCCAAAATTACGAGAACATGCCCATCTGTCCAACCAACTCAGAGTGTGCTCAAAGCCATGTCGAGTTTCTTCTGAATACAGATTCATTCCAGACAAGCAATCTTCAGCTAAGTTCCTCCACTCTTGTTCTCCATAAGTGACATACCACTGATCCGTCAAAGCAACCACACACTCATCCCCAGACCTTGACATAACCTTTTTTTCAGGCTCACTATACACAACTGCTTGTTCACTCTCAAGAAGCTTACCTCGGATCAAATTTTTCGCTTCTTGGACCTTCATGCCAGCATACTCCCCTGCAGTCATGCTCCCCTCATAAAAGCCTCCCTTGTAGATTATTTTCTTAGCCTCATCAAGTTTATCTCTCTCATTTTGGCTCTTAATCTTCATCTTAATACAAATTTTCTCGGCCGACTTATCTCCAAAATCTGGATGGTTGATAATAGGAATGATTTCAAAAGGCAAAACCCACTCATCTTTCACCCCATACTTAGCTCTAAAAGCTGCTTTTGATTTCAAATCCTGAAGAGCCATATAATCATCAGGTGAATCACTAGGGACACTGGTAACTATACCAGTTCCCTTTTCAGTGAGTACTGATAGCATAGGCAAAGTATATATGATGTCATTAAAAGCCAGTGGGGATTTCAACGGTAGCCCTATGAGATCTTGACCTGTCAACTCAACTAAACAAGTTGGCTTCTCTGGAACACGAGACAGCTGCTGATATGCCAAATTAAGTGCTGCCTTCTTTGTCAGGATGAAAACCTCAGTATCATTAATTTCAAAGGCCCCGTACTTCCCGGTTGGCAGAACCCACGCATTTGTTTGCCCATACATTGTTTCTGGTCTTAAGGTAGCAGCTGCAAGGAAGACTTTTTTACCCTCCAAGCTACTCATCGATGGTGGAAAAGGTGAAACAACCTCCATTTTGATCAGGGTGTACTCCTGCGGAACAACACCTTCTCCAGATGCACGATCGTGATCAGCACATGGCTGTCCATCCAATGGGGAGTAAATCGTGTATCTTTTATCTTTTACAATTTTCCCCATATCTTTCAATTTCTTCATTTGCCATCTCACAAAGGCATCAAAATATGGGTTCATGTCAGTTGTTATGAATGTTCTTCTCCAATCACAACCCAACCCAAAAGCCTTCAAATCCTCTACTGCAAGAGGTGGGAAAAAAGTGAGCCAATGGTAAGGATCTGTAAATCTTGCAATTTCCTCATCAGTCAGACCATAACTCTTCATTATCTCCCACTGAAACTTGATTCCACCAGTCTTTGCAACTGCTTTCGATTTCTTCCCTTTGAACTTTGCACCATCATTCCCCTGGCTGCTTTCACCTTCTGATTTCAATTCTAACTCAGCACTCTCTACCTCTTCATCCACAGTAGGAAACACTGGAGGATTCCCATAAGTCTCAATTTCTCTCCGCAGCTTATCTGCCGAGGCCTTGATGGGCATTCCTGTGCAGTGAAACGCAAAAGGCAGCAGCACATTCGCACCCCTCAACCTATGATACGCAGCTGCAAACTCAAGCTTCGACAGAGAAAAGGCATGGCCCAGATGCAGATAACCATTCATATATGGGAAAGGGAAGTTTCCAAAAAACTTCTCCCCGGGTTTGGGCGCAGAATCCTTTGCCTCAGCCTTGAATACATCACCCTCTGCCCACCACTTCTGGGCCTGAGCTTCATAGCTCAAAAGATCATCTCGCCTTTTCCGGCTCTCCTTATGCTCTCCATCCGCCATACCAGTAGAAATTGAACACAAACTGGACAAGACAATTTAACAATTCAGTGTAAAAACATTGCAAAAATTTAACCTTTATCATGAATCTCATTATAAACCAGCAGGCTTCAATCACAATTACATGAACTCTACCATCACATCCAAGTCAAAAAAAAAATGTCATCAATGCTACATTAAACAATCAAAACTCCATAACCCAAGACAATTAGCTAATTTTTCCCCTTCTTTTGTGCAAACAAGTAGCTAGATAACTTTGTTGAAAAGAAAACATCAAAAGAGATGAATCAATCCACACCATTCATGCTCAACTCGTAAACCAAACCCAAATTAACTCACAAAGCAAATACATAGCATCTGAGTCTCTAAAATGCAGTAGAAATGATTAATCTTAGAATAAAGAAACCAGACCTTACTCTTCTGACGGTGCTGACCAGTGACAGGGGTTTAGAAAGACGACAACGCTGACAAGTCCTCAAGATTTGAGACGCCACAGTTTAAAACAGTGGCAGAACCGGGAGGAAATATAAGGGAGTGCGAGATTTGACTGTTAAACATCAAAATATTCAAACATTCAGTTATACTTTTACAAGTGCTCAAACCTTTAAGAAAAACTAATTTCTGCGCTTGAAACACACTTGAAGTAAGACTAGAAACAAGTGGAGAAAGCTGAATTATACTAGTATCCAAACTTTGATGATGCTGCATAATAGGTTCATTATGGATCCTAAAAAAAATATCTTTCGCAATGTATACCGTCATAACATCATTTTTCATGGCATAAAATTTAAAATTTCAAACACTTATACACTAACCAACAAAAATCACAACCATACAATCAAGATCCCTAAAAGCATTATGAGGCAATAGTGAAAAAATAGCAGATTCATTACTTGATTTCTTGTGTTGGTATGGTGTATGTCCTCAGTCCAACACAGCGGCCGTGCCGAGTGTCCCGAAGAACGGCGGCGGCGGCAGCGGCAGCGGCAGTTAGTTTCGGGTACGAACAGCGGAGTGGAACAGAGGGGTTTCGGATATTATTACCAAAATACGCTAAAATAAGGTTCTGAGTTGTAGGGTTTAACCATAAAATCAAGATCCCTATAGTATTCAGGGAAATATCAAGTTGGTCAATTTATTTGGTACTACCTCTGACTTTTTTTATTAAAAAAAAAAAAATCATTCTACTACTCATAAGTTTTTCTTGTTGCAATTTGAATAATAATATTGTTATATGATATACTTTTGAATTATTTTTTAAAACTATTTTTTAAACATCAAAATTTTAGATTTATGTATCTAAGGTTGTTGATAGTTAAATTTACCGTTAAATTGTGTTTTGGTCAAACATGGTTGATATAACAAAAGCATAGGAAGTATTTGGTATTGTATAGTAACCAAATGACAATGTGATATTTTGTTAACTAATTAGAGACTGAAAATTGTTAAATTGAATAATTGACCAAATGTATTTAGTAATAAAGTTTCGATAGTGTATATCAAAAAAAAATCTCGATTGGAAAAATGGAAGGAATTCGATTTTAAATACTCCCTATGTCCCAATCCATTTTGCACATAGGCCTCGTTTGGCTATCAGCTGTTACCTGTTAGCGGATTCTATCAGCTGTTACCTGTTAGCGGTATCTATCAACTGTTAGCTGTTAGCGGATTCTATTAGCTGTTTTGACTAGCGGTTTGACTAGCTGTTTGTATTTAAGTGTTTGGTGAATAACAATTAGTTGTTAGCTGTTTTGTTTTGTTAAATGACTGAAATAGACATTAGTATAAGTTATTTTTATTTAGTGTGTATTACTTGTTTTAAAATATCAAAAAGTATTTTTATTACTAATATGTTTATCTATTTTAATTTTATTTGAAATATTATTCATTATTAATATACTTACATTTATTTTTTAAAATAAATGTTTAGATTAAAATGGTTGAAATTTTCCCAATGACATATGTTTAGAATATATATTTCGGTTATAATTTGAATTATTATTCTTTATTAATATATCTACATTTATTTATTTTTAAAAATTTAGAATTAAAATACTTGAACTTTTTATTTTGGTGTCATTTTAATATATGTAATACTTTAAAAATAAATTGAAAATATTATTTTTTTAAATCTCAAATGCACGTACGTACGCAAAAATGCGTACTTTTTTTAAAGAAAGCAAATATACGTACTTTAATTTTACAAATTGTGTACGTATATAAATTATTTTTTAAAGAAATTCGATTAATTAAGAAAGGAAATTTGTGAGGGATAAGGATAAAAAATATTTCTTTGATTAACTTTTTACAAACGCTGCTCTTTCTAGCGTTTCAGAAATCAGAGGTTTCACCAAAAAAACTAATTTGAAAACTCTCATCACCAAACACTTGAAAGAGCTGATTGACCAGTCAACTATCCATATTTAACCAAAAAAGCTAAACGTTCTCCAAAACTCTTGTCACCAAACGGGGTCATAATCTTTGATCCAATCAAAGATGCTAAAATTGAATGGACTTCTTTCATGCATAAATAAATAAAAATATTATCCTATCTAATATTGTTAAATTCGTTATAATACGTAATTTATTAATATCAAAATTACACATAATATATGTAGTTAAAAATATTAGCAGTTAAACGCATGTTAAGGTCTCATGTAAGGTCCCTTACGGTAAGGGCAGACCACATTCTGCAAGATTGGGGTTTACTATACACATATATTTTTACTATTTGAGCCATAAAACGGAAAGGCAAATTCTCATTTGAGACCTGTCTCAAATGTGACCAAAGATTATATGAGACTGCTATTGATTGAATTTGTCGTTGGTGAGCTTTAAACTCGCCGATTTCCTTGATTGAATTTGTCGTTGGTGAAATTGACCAAGGAAATGATCAAGAAAATTGACCGAAAGTCAAGCAAATTGAACGAAAGATCAAATTAACTGAAAAATCAAGGCAAATCAAAAATACTCAAGAGCATTGATTGAAAGATCAAACAAACTGACTAAAAGATCAAGCAGAAACAGTAAATACTCATTCCCCTGCTCTTGGTCTCCACAAGGACAGGTCTCACCCAAGACTTTCTCAAACGGAAAACATCAGGCTATTTTAGAGATTTTGGAGAGAAAATGGAATATTTTTTCAAAAATTTACTAAAAATAGGAATTTTAATTCAATTCCCATAAATTTCGTTCTCCAAATTTACTCTCTCCTTTTGCATTTTCTGTCATCATTTTTCTATAATAAAGATTGAGATAGCAAATCTGTTGGAGACATAAAACTCCAAAAATCTAGAAAATCTCTATTATAGAGATCATGTTGGACTTGCTCTTAGCCTTAGGGATTTGTTAAATTATTACGGGGTCTAATTAACCTTTAAAAATAGCTGTAATTATTTTATTTCCCCACATAATTTGATTCCATATTGGTCCCGTTTGGTGACTGAGAGTTTTGAGTAGCGTTTAGCTTTTTGTGTTAAATATGGACAGTTGACTGGTCAATCAGCTCTTCTTAGTGTTTGGTGAATAGCTTTTTCTGATTAGCTGTTTTGGTGAAACCTCTCGTTTCTGAAACGCTAGAAAGAGCAGCGTTTACAAAGAATTAATTAAAACAATATTACAAAATATCTTTTTTATCCTTATTCTTACGAAATTTCCTTTTAAAAAAAATCAAATTACTAAACCAAATTTTAATCATGTTAGCGTGCGTACAAATTCATATAATATTAATCAAATTTTAATAGTACAATTCATATATTCATATGCGTGCGTACACAAAATCTGTACGTATATAATTATTCTAAAATATTATTTTTAATTTATATTTTAAGTATTTCATATCTTAATATTAAAATGTCCAGCTAAACATATATTACTATGAAATGTTAATCATTTTAATTTTTTTAAAGAAAATGGGTATATTAATAAAGAATAAAATAACAAATAGCATAAAAATAAATAAATATAGGTAATAAAAATACCTTTCGATACTTCAAAACAAATAATACACTCCATAAAAGAAATTAATAATAAATTATATTAATGTCTATTTCGGTCTTTTAACGTAACAAAACAGCTATCAGCTAATTGTCATTTGCCAAACACTCAAATACAAACAACTAATCAAACCGCTAGTCAAAACAGCTAATAGAATCAGCTAACAGCTAATAAAATCCGCTAACAGCTAACAGCTAACAGCTAAACGCTGATAGCCAAACGAGGCCATTATATTTTACATAGTCATCATTGTGTATTCTTACTTTTACATTACAATTCAGAAAAATAACTATGTGTGAATGTGTGATGATCGATAACACATAGATGATAATCAGACGCTAGTGGATGATTATTTTACAATAGATTCATCGAAACTGAGGATGGATGCCAGCCAGCATTGAAAATAAAACGTATTTTTTAATTCATTTTATATTTCTGCATTTCCTTTAAAATATTGATGGACATGCACAAGTGTAAAATAAACTATGTGATCAGGAAATTTAATCTCTCTGTGTTAATACATCTAACATTCATAATGGCAAAGACACAATCTTTCACGAACTCCAAGAATATCTTCACAGCTTCCATACGCATTCTTTTTAGGGAATGTATTCTGGCAATTTGTAGTGCAACAGCTGTCACCGCAAGGTCCGCATATACCACCGTTAAACTGGCACTGTCGTTTTTGCGGTATTACAGCTGCATCTTCCTGCTCCGGTCTCGATTCTCCGCCAATGACAGCTGTAAAACCACACAGATATAATATTCGTCATCACGACATGAATCGTGTCAATTCAAACACGACATGAATTGCAAATAGCCTGACCAATGACAGTTATAAAACCAAATTGACATTTCAAAAAATCGCCATACATGTATAATAGATATAACTAAATATGTCAATTCAAACACGACACGAATCAAAAATGGAGAAAAACTTGAATGGCTACCTGATACCAAGATAACCAGGATGAAGAAGCTTGTTGTGAATGAAGAAGCCATCTTATTGTTTGAGAAAGAAATTAGTTTGATATGATGTATATGCTAAATGGTTGGATTGAGTTGGTTTTGGATGACCTTACGAACGAGCTATATAGTGGGAAGCTCCTTCATATTAAAGGAATCGATTCACAATTTAAATGCAAATATTGTATGTGATTAAATGGAATGGGATGATTTAAGATAATGGTGATTTGAATATTTTGATTTGGCGCATTTATGTACCATAAATTAATGGATATGTGTCCTTTTTTAACGAGGAAAATTATTGATTTGTTTCTATCTTTTTTGGAAAAAAAAGTTTAAACCATTATGGTAGAATGACTGATTTCTTTTAGAATGACTGATTACTCATTAACCCAAATAAAATACAAATATAAAAGTTGTTCTAAAGTTGGTGGGCGTGAGTAAATAGAATAAATATTTTAATGAATACTCCTTCCGTCCCAGACAAAATTGCTTAGTTGACTTTTCAAAGTCAAACTAAGCTGACTTTGACCATTAATATTTATTAATAAATATATAGAATTGATATAGTATGTATATTTTTAGATTCATCATATCATATATTTTTAAATGAATATTTTTCTAGAAAAATTTAAAACATAAAAATGAAAATATTCATGGTCAAAGTCGACTTAGTTTGACTTTGAAAAGTCAACTAAGCAGTTTTAGTTGGGACAAAGTGAGTATTAGTTAGGCCTTGTTTGCTAGAGATTATTTCTTGCTGCGCTGAACTAAACTGAAGTGGAGTAAAAATTAATGTATTGAAAAATGGAATCAGTATGACTGAATTAGCCTGAATTTAAAGCTAAATACATAGAATTTTCTATGAAATACATTCTAAATACATTCTATGAAACGCTGACTGCTAAACACCAAATTCTATGAATTTAATCAAATTAAAGCTAAATACATAGAATATAAATATATATATATATATATATACTATACTCGTATTTACTGAAATACATACTCCCTCCGTCCCCAAATAAATGTCCTACTGAAATAGTCAATTTTTTCACACCATGTTTGACCATTAATAACTTTTATTATACTTAATATTAGAGTCACTAATTTTGATTTTTAAAAAGTACGTCATACGAGGATTCTAGCGATATCTCATGTGAAAATATATTATTTATATATTATAAGTTATTAATGGTCAAACATAGTGTGAAAAAAATTGACTATTTCTGTAGGACATTTATAAGGGGACGGAGGGAGTACTGCTTAATTTTTATTTTTTTATATAAATTTACACTTTTACTATCTATGGAGTATTACAATAATTTATGATAAGTTTCAAAATTCTTTCAGTGTTGATTAAATACATTTAAATTTATTTCAGTTTAATTAATTTAGCAAGAAATAAACTCAAGCAAACATGGACGCAAAATATGACATCACGTTTATATAGAAACTAAATAAATTTTGCAAATAATCATATGATAAATTACTAATTTTAAACTAACTAAATCTATTTAAATAATAAAATTATAAATAGCATATAAATATTTAGAGTACTGTTTTGACACCGTTTATTCCACACACTTTTTGAAGTATATAACTATTATAGTTCCATTTAGAAATAACTAATCTAAAATAGATGAAAGGGATGAAAAAATGGTGGTCGCGATCATCCACACTTTTAACTAATTTGGGTCGAACTAGCCGACTAGATTCTAGTTGTAATAGCAATACACTTTCAATAAGGTCATTTACAATCTTTAAATAAATAAGAAATTAGTAAAAGAAGGAAAGTACAATAATATGGACTAATCACTAATGAGTAATGACATAAACACTTGAACTAACTATATACACATATACACATATTCACAATATTTAAATATATTTTTTATTAGAATAAATAGTTAAAATTAAATAATAATGGCTAATAAAACAAACATATAAATATCCCTTATAAAAGCGTGAAGTAAAGAGTGATTTTATTTCATGATAGGATAGTTTTATAAGAGACTATTTTAAAGGGTATCCGTTAATTAAACATACTCTATTTTAAAAAGTATGCAAACCTAATGAAAGATTTGAAAAATTGGGCTTTTAGGAACCACCCTGAGCTTTATCGTTTTATTTGATAATTGTTTTCTCGTTAAACTAAATTAAAAAGAAAAAAATGTTTAATTTTAAAATATCTTTCTAATGATAAAATTTCAAAACATTGAATGCTACATGAGTTTCAAAATACTTTGCGTGCAAAAACAGGAAGATCAACGGAGTCGGAGTGCTCTTCCCGCCCAAATCCTGAATTAGACTTAAGAAAGGAACGGAACACTATTCCTCTTGAAATTAAAACCACACTTTCCAGACACCATCAGACGCCACTCTGCGTGTAATCTGTAGAAAAAATCATTAGGTAATAAGAAATTTTTGTTTTGTTTTTATATTGTGTATGTAAACTGTTTGATGAAATGCCTAAAAGAAGTTTACTTGCAGGAATTTAGCTGGGGTGGTTCTTGGACACGAACATGAGGCTCTATGTTGGCTGTAAGGAGATTATCAAAATCCAGAAGCTGAGGAGAATTGTGTCTTATGCTGGATTTTATGCTTTTACTGCCCTCATCAGCTATGCCTATACCAGCAACACGTTAGTTCATCTTTTTCATTTTCCTGAAATTCAATCACTCAAAGAGTCTTTTAATGAAGGGTTTTGATTGTGATAGGATAGTGCCCTTTTCTGCCATATTCTCGAACATGATAGAGCTGGGAATTTTTAGCTTTTTGATGCATTGTTCTACTGGTAGTACGTATAAAATTTTGGTGTAATAACTGATAACTCCAATTTGTGATAGGATTAGTACCTTTTTCTGCTATGTTATCCAACTGATAACTCTGCTAGTATCTTATGGTCGGAAGCCTGAATAAAGAACGTAGATTGTGTTGATAACCAGAATAAAAACTATTGGCCAAATATCAGGGCATGGACTGAACAAATCAGATCTTACAACTTTGTGAAGAATTTTAATAAATTGCTCCATTAGAAATGGATATGCAACCTTAGATGAAGAAGAGGATTGTGTTAGAGGGCGGCGGCGGACCCAGAAAAATATTAAGTTAGGGACTATTAATAAAGAGTTCATTTATAATAGATTCTTGGGGACATATCAAATAAGTTTATAACATATATAAGATTTATAAGCAGTTCCTTCATAGATAATCAGATAGCAATATTTGTTCTCATTATTTGGAAATTTGGATACTGGAATAGTAGATTTTGCTATTGCTATTTAACACATGAAGTTTGTTGAACTTCCGAGTCCCCACACACTTAAAAAATGTGAACTTGATGAAGTGCCTTTAAGCTTGTATGAGGTGAAGCATTTGTCTAACCTCTCCTACCTTCTGTTAATATGATATTGCAGAACAAGAGCAGGGTACTCTAGGGGTGACCAATTTTATGCGTCTTACCCAGCTGGGACTGAGCTCTTGACTGACACTACAAAGGTCTGGTCACGTACTTCTGTCTTAATACATCGATTGCTTGTCCCATCTTTAGTAATGATGTAATTTGTTAATGAAATTTACGTATGTCTATAGCTATACAAAGCCGCACTTGGAAACTGTTTTGAAGAGGAAGAATGGGGACCTATTGAATGGTTGGTTATGGCTAAACATTTCGAGCGTCAGGGAAAGGGTCCATACGCATACCATGCAGTAAGTCTGATTATTACTTCACAATCTGTACATAGTAAATCAACTTTATTTTTCTTCATCTTTCGGAAAAGATCACATGTTGAGTTAGAACTATTGGTAGATAACTCTTGAACTGTTCTTTTCTTACCAATCAGGCTTGAAATTGGGATGGTAGTGTTTATGAAGATAAGACAGCCATAGTGCCAACATATGTACTGTTGAGACCTCCTGGTTAGAATCACAAAGTTCATTGAAACTAAATTCTCTCCCTTTTAAGAAAAACCCGTGCTGTTGAGACCTTCTGTAATATTTTCTATTGTCCGGGTCCCTGCTTGAGCTCGCTAATGTGCTAGTAAACCATCAATGTTTTAGTTTTCTATAAGTTGGACCGAGCTCATGTAGTTTGGTACACTCTGATCCTTTTATGATAATAGTTGTGTTTTATGCTGCAGCAATACATGGCACACCTTGCCTCCCATGGAAGTGTCGATGGAAGCGGCTAGTCTGTTACCAGAGCCAGGCATGGACAAAGTTGGTTCTTTTGGCTGTTTCATAGTAGTACTCTAGCATTCATGTGCTTATTTATTTCTGATTCTGGTCTCTCATAGATGAATCACTTGGAGAAAGTATTTCCATTCATAAAATCTTATGCTTTTATGTAATATACTCAGTAAACAATATTATATGTTTATCCACTCTTAATTATAATATGTTTGGACAGTCAAAACGGCAAAGACAGAAACTCTCAGAAACTCCAGGAATTTCTTCACAGTTTGCAACTGGATGAGAACCAGGATAATCTTTGTTGCACGTTTTACTACAACATTCAAAATTGCATTCTTCATTGCATGGACCCAAACCAGATGTGCACCTTGCTACTGAATTTTCATGAGCCACGGTTTCATTTGCAGCTGCAAAATCAAATCATCAGAAAAAAGATGTTTTCTTTTTTTGCTGCAATAATTCTATTTCCGTATCTCGAATTTCATGCAAATAAACAGTCAATTTTTTTTACCAAATGTCAAAAGGAGAACAAGGATAGCACAGTGGGTTGTGAATGAAGCAGCCATCTTCTATAATATGTTGCCAGAACTTTAAAAATTTGGAGGATTGATGAGATATGCTTCAGCTTATTCAACATGAGAAGATATGCTCTTTTGTGGTTAATTGATATTTATAGGGTGATGATGTCAAAAAATATGAGTTTGTATGCAAACCAGATTAACAGAACTACATTTAATACATTTGTCACGTCTAGCACATAATTTATGACTGAAGATGATAGTAATCAAAACAATAAATAGCAGAATCGTATTATAAGGATATAAAAAGAATCGGCTTTTCTAATGAGTGCCCTAGGGCACTCGATAACAATGGAATATTTTGTGTGAATTCGTGTATTACATTAGTATTTGTGCATGATTAATGACTGCATCTGCATTGGTATTAATTCTCCCTCGATCATCGAAAGAGTTTCATCAATGCTCAATTAATTCCTTTCCCTCTATTACCATTTAACATTTAACAAATTTCCTTCCAAAATTCTAAACACATCACTGACTTACCACTACATATTCTGGTACATATCATACATATAAATACAACTATGTATTTATTAACAACGAAACGATTGAGTATCCAAAATTAGAATTGATGTTGGTGACCTCTTCATCAAATCTACAAATGTCTGTAAATTTTTAAAAAGAAAAATCATATATATATAAACACAATTTTAAACCTATAAAATATATATAAACACATTTTTGATGAAATGGTAAATGGATGGAATTCTAATTTTGGATACTCAATCGTTTCGTTGTTAATAAATACAAAGTTGTATTTGTATATACGTACCACAATATGCAGTATTACGTCGTGATGTGTTTAGAATTTTGGAGGGAAATTTGTAAAATGTAAAAGGGTAATAGAGGGAAAGGAATTATATGAGCATTGATGGAACCATTTCGATGATCGAGGGAGAATTAATACCAATGCAGTCGTAGTCATTAACCATGCACAAATACTCATATAATACACGAATTCACACAAATATTCCATTGTTATCGAGTGCCCTAGGGCACTCGTTAGAAAAACCGAAAAAGATATACTACGATTGCTATGAAGGATATAATAATAAGATGTGATACGATTAAGATAACTAATAAGAGGTGGGTTACTTATTTACTCCATTGAAGAATTATAAAAAGATTTTCGAATTAAATATACAAAAAACAACGATAATATTGAACTTATGACACAAATGAACTAACTAAATTAAAATAGATAGGTTTATGAATTATGATAGGAATGTCTTCAAAAGACTCTCTTTTTTTCAACTTAAATCCTGTTCTCTAGAGATTATTTGAATATTTTTTAGTTCAGATAAAAAAATTTTAGTTCAGATAAAGTTTTTTTAGTTCAGATAAGTGATTTTTAGTTCAGATGAGTTCAGATAATTTTTTTTCAGTTCAGATGAGTTCAGTTCAGTAAACTTTTTTAATATAATTTGATGAAATTTAGATCAATTTAGTCATACCGATTTTATTTTTTTTCAATACATTAATTTCACTTCAGTTCAGTTCAGTAAGTTTAGCGCAACAACAATATTATTTGGTGCATTTAATTAAGGTTAATTTATTCATTTCATTTATTTTCATCACACTTATTTATTTTCAATTCAATTCAGTTCAGTTTTGTATATATATATATATATATATATATATATATATGCTTCAACTCAACTCAAATCAATATGTTTAGCTAGCAAACATGATCATATTTTATAACATTAAGGCCCTGTGTGCCAGAACTTTTATATATCAGTTCAGTTCAATTCAATTCAGTTCAGTAAATTGAAGTGAAATGTAATTTGATGAAATTCGGGTTAATTCATTCATGTTGATTCTTTTTTTACATTAATTTTCACTTCAGTTCAATTCAATCCAGTTCAGTTGAACAAGAAATAAACTCTATCAAACTCTAAGTTATACTCAAATTATTAAATTTTAAATTTTTTGAAGATGTCATATTTATTTCATTTCAGTTCAGTTGATCTATATACTCCAGTTCAACTTTGTTATACATATTTTCATATTAAATGTATTATGCTAAGATTAATAAATTTCAAATATATTGAAATTGATCATATTTTTTTTAATTCAATTCAATTCAGTTTATCAACATTAGTGCAACTCAGTTCAGTATATTCTAATATTAAATATATTATGTTATATTTAGATTAATGAATTTCAAATATATTGGAAATGATCATATTCAATTTAGTCAATTCAATTTATCTATATATTTCAATTCAGCTCAAGTTTGAAGTTCAAATAAGTCCAGCTAAAATTTTTAAGTACAAATGAGTTCAGTTCAGATGAGTTCAGATAAAGTTTTTTAAGTTCAGATAAACTTTTTTTAGTTCAGATAAACTTTTTTAAGTTCAAATGGGTTCAGATAAAGTTTTTTAAGTTCAGATAAACTTTTTTTAGTTCAGATAAACTTTTTTAAGTTCAGATGAGTTCAGATAAGTTTAAATACCGTGAAGAGAACATGACCTTACTATTTCAATATGGTTTATGATAGTTTAGTTTAATTTAATTTAGTTTGGTTTATATGGACACCAATATTTAATTTATGTAAACACAGTGGAACCTTATGCTACAACAACTAGCTTTGGACACCAATGAGCCACACAGTTGCTTAAATTGTTCCATCAACTAAATTAATTTTAGTGCAAATTACAAATTGTTCATAAATTTGGATTAGTTTGTTAATGCTTGTAAAAGCTAATGTGAATGTAACTGATGCTTTCCAGGGTAATAAATTAGTGTGTGGTACTACTATGCTTTCAAATTGCAGAAAAAAAGATCTGGATTGCTAAAACACGCCATGTATTTTTCTTACTAACGCCCTAATACATATAAATACTTATAACTTTTAACCTGTAGGTAAAATTAGTGTAATAATTACTATAGACTAATTTAATTACTGAATGAACAGTAATCTAAACCGGATTCATGACTTCTTGCCGGAGTTACTACCGGAAAATGATTTTGGCCGGAATATTTTTTCCCCACATTTTACTCACGGAATCAAAAGTGCCCAAGAAGATTTGCAAACTTTATATCCACTTTTTAGAAGGGTGGAGGAATCTATAAAAGTTCAGAGATTTCCCGAGAAAAGTTCAGAGATTTCCTGACAAATTTGGGGAACTTGAAAGGGAGAGGGATTCTCTAGTATGTAGAGAAATATCCAAAAATTAATCTCTCGGTTCCGGAGAAAATGAGCAAGGTTTTCTCAGACACAAAGAGGAAACACTAAACGATTTCTTTGATTGCTAGAGAAAACATTAGAAAAAACATGAAAATTTGGGGATGGAGATGAGTTAAGGAAATATTTTCTACTTGTTAGAGAATATTATCGGATATTTTTACTAGAATAGCGAGAAATTGGGGGAACTTGAATGGAAGAGGGATTCTCCCAACCCTTGAGAAAACACATTTTACTACTTTGTCGGTGCCGGAGAAAGCAAGTGAGGTTTTCTCAATGTGCGAGAAAACATGTTTGAAAGTTTCTCTAATTTATAGAGAAAGCTATGTTATGTTTCTCTATTGTGTAGAGATAAATTAAGTTTCTAATAAAACTAGAAGTAGTACTTTTTTCTTGGCTTTCTCTAATAAGTAAAGATAAGATATTTAAGTTTCTCTCGTAAATGGAGAATCAAGCTTGTGGATTTCTTTTATAGGGGAGAAGGTTTTAATTATGATTCTCTAACTACTGGAGAATTCAGACTTTCAAGATGAAAATATCTATATTCTCTATATTCTGGAGATAACTTACAAACCATTCTTTAACTACTGGAGAGAACAACAAGTAGATTCTCTAACTTATACACAAAAGTTTTTAGTTTCTTCTCCCGTTAATAAAGAATAAAACGATTTTCTCTAACATGTCAAGGAAATAAAGTTTAGTTTCACTAAATGAGGAAGATGTTCCAACTAGCCTTCTCTATGTTCTAGAGAAAGACTCTTCTAACAAGAATCAACAACCGGCAATCGTCCTACAGCTCCGGCATGAAGAACACATACAAGGGGCATGGGGAAAATGTCAGATTTTAGCATGGGGTAGATAAAAACTTGGGATTCGAATTTGTTTACCGCTTCTTCTTCCATGACGGCGGGAGAAGGAGCGGTGACGTTGGAATCGCGGTCGGAGAAGGATTAGTGATGCTGAAACCGAAGCCGGAGTCGCTAAAATGTGCGGAGGAGAGGAGTCGGAGTCGCTGAAACTTGAGACGTAATGTGGGTCGGAGGAGAGGAGTCGGAGGCGCGGTCTGAAGATATTTTAATTATACGGAGTGAGCCGGTGGGCATTGGCCTGATTTTGTGGAGTTTTATGCCTAAATAATCTTATTGCTGAAACTAATTCCCAAAATAACATTCTATTGAAACTAATTTCATAACTAATCTCTTGTACTAAAGTTTAATTAGTAATAAAATTAAACAAATTTCTAATTAACCCACAAATTTGCTGTTGTACAAAAAAAACCACACAAAAAAGTTGCGCCGTTGCTTTCAGAATCCTCAGACACCATCATTCACCAATGGCGGTCATCCGATCGGAGCAGTAGCGGGAAGAGATTATATGTTGATCACTGCTTCTAGAACTAGTTTCAGAAGAGTGCTATTTTGGGAATTAGTTTCAAAAATAATGTTATTTAGACAAAAAACTCAATTTTGTGAATATTCATCAACTAAATTAGAAATAGTAATTACAAATTAGAATAATTATAACAGGAAGATTAGAATTAAAAGTGGTAATAATTATAACTAATTAGTAACTAGTAAAGCACTACCGCACGTTGTGCGGTATAATTTATCACTTATTAATATCTTGTTCAGTGGAGGAAAAGAATAATGAAAAAAATACCATTCAAATTTAAATCAACAAAATTTTCAAAAACAATCACTCCGCATTCTGTGGGCTAGTGTTAAAAACAACCCCATCAATTGTTATTTGTAATCTATCTGGTCTTAAAAAGAATATTTTCCTATATTTTGAATCAATAATTTTTTAATAATTTATAATAAGTAAATTTTTTTTAAAAATAATATATCTCTGCAACTGATTTTCAAACATGTAATAATGAATTTGATGTTAGTATTACACGAAAATATAACATGATCATTCGATGGAAATTTAATAATAAATTTCTAAAGATAATTGGAATCAATAAGAATCAATAATGAATTTTACATATTTACTGAAATCTTTCACCACATAAATTATAAATTTTAAGGCAAAGAAATATTTGATTTCACCTATCTTTGTACTCTTAATAAAAGGAATAACCCAAATTGCCTAAATTGAGTATAACATTTAATATTCTGATAATCATATATTTGCATGTTTTACCTAGATTACAATTGATCACACCATACATATACACGACATCAAACAACTTGATGTACAATTTTAATCAATCTTCACCATCAATACAAAATATAATTAGATGCACAATATTTTCCTGCAAAATCTAACTAAATCAATCAATTTCATCATCAAAATAAAATAGAGTTGGATGAACATACCATCATACAAGAGTTTGAGGAATATAAATGAAAGTAATAATTATTAAGACTGCATGAGAATGAAGAGTTGGAGTATCAACTGGCGAATTGAGAATGAAGCTAAATAGAAGCATCTAGCTTGATTTTTTTTTTTTTTTTACCTTTCTCAGCTTCACCAATGAATCGGTTTGGACAAATTAAAAAAAACTTGAACATAACAAAACATTAGGTAAAAATAGACTACACATACTTGAGAGATCGTCGATAAAATCACAAAAATCGTACCCTCATAATAATCATGAAATGAATCACCTCGATATTCATCAAAAAATTCCTATCAATAATGAGAGTGGGGTTATCCGCAAATCTATAATCACATCAAATAAGAAAATAGTTCATCGTAATGGATGAAATAACGTAAATGAAAATATATGTTAAAGGAAAAAAATCAGAAGTAAATAATTTGTATATTCATCAAAACGTACCTCATAAATCATCCATACTCGCCACCAATGGGATGTTAATCTAAAAACTCCTCACAACTACTAATACAATTCATTTTTTGAGAACGGAAGTAGATTGTAATGATTTGTTGGAATTTATTTAAGATATAATGCATTAGCTAAATAATTATAGCAATAATCACAATGAATAAGAACAATATCTTGTTATCTTGTGTGGTGGAATATATACAATATCGTATGCTTGACATAGCCAAAAATAATCACATTAGCTAAGTAATTATAGCAATATATAATCACGGCAAATCACAGCAATATCTTGTGATTGAACTAATTCCAAACAATAACAATAACTTGCCGATTTGCCTAAATAACAATAACAAAACTACATCGTTATTCCACACATTTTTTGAAGCGAATAACTATTCTAGTTCCCTTTAGAGATAATGAACTAATTAATTGTATAAGGTAAATTAGTATATTTTCGTATAAATACATGGTGTTAGTAAGTAAAATACCGTGATTTAACAATGTCCAAGAAGATTGTAGTACTACTGGAAATGGACGATGCTTAATCCACGCGGACGGTCAATGATCGTGAAGACTAAAATCCCAGCCGTGAAAAATAGCGGGAAAATGTACTCCCATTGGCCCCACAAAATGTGGGACTACTCCGTAAACTCATCGAAAGCTGAGTTGTTTTATCACTTTTCACACCACTTCCCTTTTGCACCGCCCTTTTATTTTCTCATTTACTCTGCAACTCTCTTGAAGCTTTCCCCTTCAACAATGGCGCCCAGAAAGCCAACCACCGTTGAGCCCTCAACCCGGGTCACCCGCAGCTCCACCCGCCGCCCCCTGAACCCCGTTGCCGCCGCAGCCCCACCAAAAAAGAAGGCCAAGAAAGCCGCCGGCGCCGCCAAGAAGAAGAACCCCAGCCCCAGCCCCGCCGCAGAGAAGACACTGGCGTTGATTGATGAGCCGGGGTCGAAGAAGAAGATTGTTGTGGAGTACTGCAAGCAGTGCAGCCAGTTCAAGACGAGGGCTCTGAAAGTGAAGGAGGGGCTGGAGGAGGAGCTCGCCGGGACTGTGGAGGTGGTGCTGAACCCGGAGAAACCGAGGCGGGGCTGCTTCGAGATCAGGGAGGACGGCGAAGATGGGGAGAAGTTCATCACTCTGCTGGATATGAAGAGGCCCTTTGCTCCCATGAAGGCGCTGGACATGGACGAGGTGATTTCTGACATTGTTGCTAAGGTTAATGCATGAAAGATGTAGTCTTTCTTCGATTTAGGGCTTTCTAGGGCTTATATGGTATGCCTGCTAGGGTTTTAGTTGCTAGAGTATGTTGAAGATACTCTTTTTTTGCTGGACATTATCTAGCCTAGTCGTTTATGGGAAGGTTTAATTTGTACTACTAGTTGATTGCGGATATTTGCTCTTTTGGTGCTTGTGAATCAATCAGTTGGCTTTTCTTTCGATTATCTTGTTGGGATTTTTGTGGTGTTTGTGAAGATGGAGTAGTGGAGTAGTTTTTTATGTGTTTGAAATGATTTAAAGACTCCATTTTGTGGAAGCAAGGCCATTGTGATAATTCTGATTCTTTATGTGATCATCTAATGTGCGTAAATATAACGTGGTTCGATGATCTTGTTGGGAATAGTTTTCGATGTGTTTGTAATGATTTAGAGTATCCATTTTGTGGATGCTAGCCAATGAGATTAACTGATTATTCTGTTTTCTTGTATGAGATTATGTAGTGTGCTTGATTTTGCTCTATGAAGGAGGGCTTTAAGAACTCATTAGCTACTTTAGCTGTATTCTATAGTTGAGTCTATTTCAAGAGAAGTCTGGATTATGTTGGCATTGATGCGCAAATTCCAGTAAAATGTTGTAGACCTAATCTGGTAGTATATGTTAACTTTGATCCTCAAACTTGTTTTATGTTAAAATTGATAAGTGGCTGTCAATGGCTTTGCCTCTTGACATCGGGTTCTTTTCGCCATGATTTGTGGGGTTCATAGGAGCTCTTCTCATTGCTGCAGTATTTTAGCCTTTCTATCTCAATTTGTTGAAGGAATGCATGAAAGATGATTGTGGTGTTCTCTTCGTTTTTCTGCATTTCATCCCCCGTTACAAGAATCGTCATTTCCATCTTCAAACCGAATGGAAAATGGTTGATTTGCTGGAGATGCAACATCTGGATTCAGTGTAGCTGAACTAGTGATCTTCAGAAATGCAGTGTTTAGACTTTAGAGGATGGTACCAAGTATCAAAGGGCAGGATGTAAAACAGAAGACTTTTCTATTGCATATGATGCATATCATCAATCACTCCAATACACAGACTTCATTTTATCACAGATCATCCAATTTAATTGGATTTCAAACTCAATCTAAATGTTATCACAACTTCACAGCCAACGTATAAACCTTACTATCATAGTTTTCATTTTCACACGCTATATACGTTATAGTGTTATACTAACATTACCAACCATATCCAAAATTTTACTAATAATTGACATTATCAAGTAGTTTGAGTATTGATTTTACTAACAATTGTATTTCACTTATGTCAACATTCTAACATGAGTAATTCTTCTGTGAGGTAGCCTCACCCATGAGGCAAGGCCAAATTTCCTTATTTCATTGCTGCCACTTTATCATACTACCACCTCATCAAAACTCGACGCCACCTCATCAAACATCGATGTCAGTTCATCAAAATGTCACATCATCAAAACCCCGCTACTAGTTCATCAAAACTCACTAAAAAGAGGGTTTATTTGGTCATGCCTCTTGGGTGAGGCAGCCTCACCCAAGAATTTGTCTTCTAACAATCACTTATTCTAATTAAAGTTCAAAAATTTACCATAAATTGAAATTAAATACATTCAAAGACATTACTTTCAATTAAAAAAACATTGCTTTCGGAAGTTTATCACATAAATCCTCGATAATTTATTCTGTAATTTCTGTTGATAGATGACGAGCATGATTTTCTTATCAATTGATGATAAAAAAAATAAAATTAAAACAACTAGATTCACACAGCAAATGTTACATAGGTTCTAAATAAATAAATAAGTAGTTGCTTGTTTCAAAATAAAAATAAAAAATAGTTGCTAAAACCCTAAACCCCTGCCACTCCCTGCAATTCTCTCCGAACCTCAGAAAATGCACTCGTCCGCCATTACCAGCATCCTCCAAAGGCGCACGAACCTCTCGTGCCTATCCTTCCTCCGCCACATGGGCGGCGGCGCCCGCACTTTTCCGGGAGGACTGAACAAATGGCAGTGGAAGCGTCTCCACGAGAAGAAAGCCCGAGAGAAGGAGAAACGGCTGCTCGATCAAGAAAAGCAAGTCTACCAGGCCCGAGTTAGGTCCGAAATCAGGGCGAAAATCTCCCCTGCTTCCGATCAGCAGCCCGAACCCGGTAATTTCAGCCCATTATCGCCCCAAGAACACATCAAAGCCCTCGCCGATCGGTTCATGAAGGAAGGAGCTGAGGACCTGTGGAATGAGGACGATGGCCCCCTCAAATCCACGCCGAAAAAGCCGAAAAGGATAATTTCCGGTGAGCCTGTTGATTTAAGGAAGTTATTTTCTGAAAATAGTTTGGATCATAATTTTCTGGGAGCTAGGAAGTACTCAACTTGGTTGGGATATGGTAATGTGAAGGGTCACTGCATGAATTCTGATAGGTACGTGGCAGTGAGATGTTATTCGGCAGTTGCGAGTGGTAGTACCAAGAGGCCTAAAAAGTTTCATTTCAGTAAAAATGAGAGTGATTCTAGTGAGGATGATACAGATTCTGAGGTTAGGGAGGTGGGGTCGATGAAATACGGGAAAGTGAGGTGGCCGAGGTTAACTGATTACAGTAAGGATGGCGATGATAAGGGTAGTGAGGAGAAGGGGAGCAGAGGGAAAACAAAGAGGATGGCAAGCAGTGCTGCTTTAGGGAAGCATGATGTGACAATAAAGAAGAAAGTGCCCTTGCAGGTTCTTGAGGAGGAGGGTGATTTGTCAGAACAAGTTGAAATGATTCGCCACGAGCTCAAGAATAGGCATCTTGGGGAAACCGAAGTGGGCAAAATGGAGGAGGGGACTATCTATAGTTCGAAAAGGTACCCGAGAACAAGAATGTATCCATTATTCTTTATATTGTTTGACATTTGATTGGTAATGTATGGAATTTGTTGGCAGCAGTTTTGTAATTATCTTGGTTTCTGGTTTTTGTTAGGTTTGAAGAGTATGGCATCTCTCCTTTGACTGTTAGAGCTCTTAACGAAGCTGGTTATGTGCAAATGACTAGGGTTCAAGAGGCCACACTTTCAACTTGCCTACAGGGTATGTCAACGCACACAAATAACAAATTTGCTGCAAATATTTTGCTTAAATTTGTGTTAAATACTACTAGGATCCATGTTTTCAAGAATGAATTCAGATTTCATTTTTAATCATAATGAGTAAGAGTTATATGTTGAGACTTCAATGATTATGCAACAGATGTTGCAGTAGTGGTCAACCATTTGTTGGTATAAGAGTTCATTCTTAATTTTTTGCTGTAATCAAGCTTTGAAGTGAGTATTTGCATATTTGAAGTTTTTGATGTATTCTTGATGGCATAATTTTGGTGCATCCGTGCGTACAGGGACAGATTCTTTAGTTAAAGCTAGAACTGGAACCGGCAAGACTGCAGCTTTTCTGGTACTTTTATATCTTCTCTTGATATTGGTCTGGCATACTATGCTTCTATATTTCATAGCTATATAACAAAAACAGCTTCCTGCTATTGAAACAGTTTTAAAGGCATCACTCAGTAGCTCCAACCAACGGGTTCCTCCCATATATGTTCTTATTCTGTGTCCAACTCGAGAACTTGCAAGTCAAATAGCCGCAGAAGCTACTGTATTACTGAAGTATCATGATGGCATTGGCGTGCAAACACTAGTTGGAGGAACACGTTTTAAAGTTGATCAGCAACGCCTGGAATCAGAACCTTGCCAGGTATACACTTGTCAAAACATGTGAACTTTCTAATTTTTAGGCCTTGAAAAAGGGGTGTAAGCTTTGGGACATCATTCTACCCAGTACTCACTGTGCAGATTATAGTTGCAACTCCTGGTAGATTGTTGGATCATGTGGAGAACAAGTCTGGAATATCTCTACGTTTAATGGGACTGAAAATGCTTATACTTGATGAAGCCGACCGATTATTAGACCTTGGTTTCAGGAAGGACATGGAGAAAATTGTTGATTGCTTACCTCGACAGAGACAGTCCTTACTATTTTCAGCCACAATTCCAAAAGAGGTTACTTATCTACTTTGTTTTTTGTTTAAAACTTGAGAGGAAGAGAACATGCTGTGTAATGTGTAAATATTTTTGCATTCGTCACAGTTGATCCAAACATCTGAATATCTGAATTTAAAATGAATCTTTTTGAATTACAGGTTCGTCGAATATCACAACTTATATTAAAAAGAGAACATGCTCATGTGGATGTTGTTGGATATGGCTTGGAAACACATCCTAAGGTATAAAGTCTGTTCCGGTGTTCCCAATATCAATAGTTTTGGGATTTGTACTGGCTTATATTTATCAACGTATTTTCTTACAAGGAATGAGTCAGTTATATACATCCCATACAAGGAATTCATTTATTGCCTCACATGCTCTGGATAGATCTTCTAGTATACTATGCAGCTAACTTTTCATGCTTGTGTAGAATGTAAGATATAAACTTTCATATTGGTTTGTCATGCAGGTACAACAGTCTTTTCTTGTCGCACCACATGAACAGCATTTCCAGGTTGTTTATCATCTTTTAAAGGGTCATATCTCTCAAGTCTCTGACTTTAAGGTAATAATGGGGCCAATTCTTTAATTTCACTTGGCTATGACCATTTGTGCTCACCATTTTTTGAACTTGTCAGGTAGTTGTTTTCTGTACCACAGCAATGGTAACATCCCTCATGTACGCTCTTCTACGTGAGATGAAAGTGGATGTGAGGGAGATACACTCCAGAAAACCTCAGATCTATAGAACTCGAATATCCGAAGAATTTAAGGGAGCAAAGCGACTAGTTCTAGTAACCTCAGATGTTTCATCTCGGGGAATGAACTATCCTGATGTTACACTGGTTATTCAGGTAGAGAGAAATCATCTTGTTGAATACAGTCTCCTCTATAACTACTTATCCATTTTTATTATATGATTCGAATATTAGGCATCAACAACTCAGATCGGAAACAAAAAGTTCTTAAAAGCTCATTGAAATATAGCATAAAGAAGCCTTCTGTGAATATACTGTATAAGATAAGGAAGGCTTGCAATTTACAATTCTTGCCAGTATTTTTCTGTAGAAACTTCCTGTAAATTTGATTTTGGATGATGTCAAAGGCTAAAGTGCTTTCTGTGTTGATGTAAATGATGTGATGTTTACTAGACATAGTGAAAAGAGTTCATTCGGTAGTTTTAGATGAGTGTAGTTTTGTTTCCCCAAGCTTGATTTTTCATCATCTTTGTTCTGTTCTGTTACAAAGAATTAGTTTTAAAGCACAACATGTTGCAAGTTTTCTTATCATACTCAAAAAGGGCGTTGCTCAAGTATTCTGACTTCTGTACTTATAATCAGGTCGGTGTTCCTATAGACCGTGAACAGTATATTCATCGTCTTGGAAGAACAGGACGTGAAGGCAAAGAAGGGGAAGGTATACTCTTACTTGCACCTTGGGAGGATTACTTCTTGGAGGATGTGAAAGACCTCCCTTTAAAGAAATGCGCTTCACCAAATTTAGGCAGGGACGAAAATGCAAAGGTTTGTACTTAATTTCTGAAAACACAACTGATTCCAGAGTGTATCCTCTCCATAATGTGCTCATTTTCGGGTAATTTTGGATTACTGCAGATTGAAGCTTGTCTGGCTAGGATCGACAAAGGCGCAAAAGAAGCAGCTTATCATTCATGGCTTGGTTACTACAACTCCATCAGGGAAATAAGCAGGGACAAAACAACGCTTGTCGAGCTGGCCAACCAATTCTGCAAGTCGATTGGTTTAGCAAAGGCACCTGCACTTTTCAGGAAAACGGCCTTGAAGATGGGTTTGAAAGATATTCCTGGCATTAAATTACAAAATTGAGGCATTGTTTTGCCATCTGCAAAGCAGGTTTACTCTACTGTAGGTATGGGCTTAGCATTCTGGTATTTTGTGATCAGACAAACTTCTAGCTTATGGAGGTTCAAGAATGGCCTATTTGTATATTATTATTCTGTAAATTGTTTTACTCCCTCTGGTTTTTCTTAATTGGCCTCTTACTATTCATCATAAAAATTGTTGCAACTTTGACCATAGATTTGGAGTAGTATATGAGTAATAATATTCATGTATAATATAGTTTTGGATTCTCCTCAACACATATTTTCTAAAAATAAAAAATTTATATCTACTTAATAAATGTATATAAAGTTATTGATGGTCAAACTTGCCGTCAAATAGTGTTTTTTGGTCAAGGGGACATTTAAAAGAAACCAGAGGGAGTACAATTTGTCCACTAGAATCAGTCACTGATTAACCTATATTCTAGTCCCTTAGAATTCTCCTCTTGAAATATGTTACTTTTCTTCAGTGAAGTTTTTGGTTTTTTATTAAGATGTAAATATATTATACTAATGAAATTTTGAGAGTCAAATGAGAACCTTTTGGATAGAGTATCAGTTTTCATGGTTATTTTAATTTGACATATTCCTATATTGATGATGATGATATAATATGTGATGTCTGTTATTATGCGCTTATCCACGTTTTTTAAACTTTATCATTACATTTTCTAACTAAAACGACATTTCACAAATCACAAGATTCACAACATGGATCCATTAACTGAACATTTAATCCCATTAATTTTGTAAGAGCACAGAATAAAAAGTTAAGAGCAGAAATAAGTACATACAAATACAAGTATACAACGTAATTTGACACATTGATACAGGCAATATTTTAATTTAGATTTAAAACAGATAAATTGTGCCTTTTCTAGTCCACCCGTTTGAACCAGTTCCCGCACTATAGAGTAGAGTGACCCAGTGTGTGTATGACAACCAAGAACAGGTGGGTGAAACAGAAAATGGGGCTTCAAGCTCAACCCCTAAATTCTTCTCCAGTTCTGATTTCAAGAAAGTTCTTGATTCCACGCTCCTTTTCATCTGCTAAGCTTCTCTGCAATTCGGATGGTGAGTTTACTATCGATTCATTTCTTGTTAAAGGGTTCGCTCTCTTTCTCGTTTTAACATCGCCTGCTCGGAGTAGCTTTCCATTTCAGGAAGGATTTTCTTTCGTGTGGAATGAGGAAGAAAGGCATTGCCATTTCTGCTGCTCATGAGTCCAATGGGAATGCTGGTATCAGCAGGAAAAGGTTTTAACTTTCACCTCAATCTCTTCTTCTTGTGTTGGTCCATATAATAGACCCCAGATAGTGAAATTGAAGGGTTAGTTGTTTTTATTGAGTTTGCTTGGCCCCAAGACATGCAGATGGTAATCCTCATTTGTGTAACTTGTTTTATTTTTATTGACTGCATGAAAATGAAGGCATGTGCTGAACATATGTTGTCTTTTGCCAGATTAGTCGTTACTTTGTCGATTAATGTTAAATATACGCATAAGAGTTTTCTTATGTTGTGTTTATGTACAGTCTTTTTTACTTGGTTTGTGCATAGTATTGTTATCTACTTAGTGCCTTATAGTGATGAAGTGAATAAATCTAAGAGCATCTCTCCCCATTGAGAACCTGGTGTATTACACTTAACACCAGTGGCTAACTCTTTTGGTGGTAGTTTCAGATCAGAGCTAGCATGTAGTTAGTTCTGTTCGTGTTCTGTGCAAGATGGCATTTTTTTCAATCAATCTAATCCACACCGAGTTAAAACATTGATCACTTTTGTTTAAACTGAAAATCAAGTGATCATAGAATATCATTATGTGATACTGTTATACAACTATAACCAAGTCTGTCTTCTGCCTAATCTTACCACAATCATGTTTAATCAAATTTAAGACATGATCCGGTGATCTCGTACATTGAAGTATGATGCATTTTTATGGTTTACTTCAGAATCATTATGGATCTTCCTCCTCCCCTTTTGACATAAATAAATGTTACCCTATATTATATCTGCCACAGCGAGGCATCTATGTGTCTTCTACGTACATGTCCTACCATTTTATGTTTTACCCCCTACTCTATTCATTTCTTACCATGGCAAATGATGGTGTAACTCGTCAATTTTTTGGTTATTGATAAATGTTGATCTATAAAGGGAATGCTGCTGCCAATCCTGGATTCTGTTCCTAGGTTTAATGTTTCCCTGTTCTTTGTTCTTGCAGAAAAATAGTTGAACACATATGCCTTCTTAAAGCAAACGATGATCTTTCTGATCAGCTTGAGAAAGACATGCTCGATTATCTATATACCACGCAATATCAAATGCGTGGCATTGTTGCAATATCTTTAGGTGATCCTTCTACTGTTCAAGCTTTGTTGTTTCACCTTCAAATTAGTCGTTCTTATCTAGCCTGAATTTCTAATTTTGATTGCTTGTGAATATCACAAATAGAGCTTTGATAATATTCATTTTTACGTTGGACTATACATAATAAATCTAATTCCAGTATACTCCTGTTTTAGTTTTTCTCTAGTGGTACATGAGAAATTGTGATTGACAGATTTTATTGAGCAACTGTCATCTGGAATCAAAGATTTTTATATAAAGAATGCCTGTAGCCTGTAGTCTCTGTTTATCATCAATAACAAGTTGTTTCTGGGACTTGCTTGCGCTAAAGTATCATTTTCTCCAGTTTGTTCTCAGTATATTTGTTTGGCATGCATGCTGATGTTAATTTACAGTCAATTCCATGTGTTTCTTTTAATACATTTCTATACATGTTAAAAAAAATTTATACATCTTTGAGTTATCTTCTTTATATATATAGGCCGTGTCTCTGATCAGCAGAATGCAAACTATACCCACGCAATCTTCATGCGGTTTCAGAAAAAGGAGGACCTGGTTCGGTTCTACGATAACCCATTCTATGCCAAGGTTCTTACAGAGAACGTGTTACCTAACTGCCATGTATGCCCTATCATGTAATTACCAACACCTCTCTTTGTCTCTTCATGTATCCCACTATTAATCATGCTCAACAACTCAGAGATCAGTATATGCTCCAAATTTCTGATTGTTTTGTGTAGCTGCTTTGACAGGACATTGTAAATGTGGATTATGAATCGGAGGTAGAAGATGACATCCTGCCGATATTCAGGAAAGGAGAGGTAAAAAACAGAAAAAATTATTTGCATAATTATGTCGTGAAACGTATGATATATATAATTTCTTTTGGGCATTCTTTAATGACCAAATTAATCTCATTGCTGTTTCCTAATCATCTTTTACCCGTTTCTTTTTTGCAGGAGTTCAACTTTGGCGTGGAGTTCGTACTTCTAATAGCATTTGACAAACAATCACTGGAGAGACCAGCAGAAGAGGCAATGACTGCTCTGGCAAATTTGACAACGGAGTTGCCCTCACTTATTGTTCAAGCTACAAAAGGTTATGCTTCTTACCCATGCTAAAAATCCTGGCATCTTGAAATCTTAATGTATCCAATAGTATATAAAAAATTACTAAAATCGGTAGCTTGTCATTTGCTGTTTCCAGTTCCTATATATGGCATGGTACATTACTGAAACTGTTGTAATTTCGTGTTTCCCAGGCGCAATTTTTAATCCTAATGATGCTGAATACACTCATGCAATTGTGATACGATTTCGATCATGTAAGGTTTGCTCTTTTTTGTTCTAGACCTCTTAATTAAGCCTTCTCGTCTTGCTTATTAACCAGCTGTTTGGGTGTTTATCAGCCGAGGCTTTCAAGATGTTCATCAAATCTTCAGAGTACAACAACGTAAGGGCGATGCTTTAATTCAGGTTCTTTCCATTATGGGATATTCTTTTCCCTTTAGTATACTGACTGAAAGCTTACTTTTCATTTGGAAAATGCAGATTTGGGGATCCAAAATACAGCCTATCATGGAAAAGGCCATGTCGGTGCATTTTTCCGTGGATCCTGTTGGCACAGAGCTCATGTAGCAGCTAAATCCCAAGGTTGAATTCATTCGACAACCACCTTTATTTCTTATTCTACGATTGAAACAGTACTCTGAAACTTATAGGTTTCTGAGTTAGGAGTATTGGTAGAAGTGTGATCATTCATACCTTATGGTTATATTGCAATGTTACAATCAACTTTGAGGAAACTGTAAACAAAAGGGCAACTTTGCTCGAAAATATAGAAATGAGATACAAGAATGCTGGTTTTTTCTGCTCAAATTATTTCCTTTCTTCCTTAAACTTGCATGTTCCATGTTTAATATCATCAACTACTCTGAATGAGCAAGCAATAAGATTGAATCAAACTTAGACAATCTGTTAGAACCATGTTGGGAGTGTTGAAAAGCTGTCCTAACTGAAAAGGTTTCCTTGTTTGAAGTCAATAGCATGCTTGCTCCCTAAATCCTTGCAGGGTTTGGTTAATGAACTTGTTTGAAAGCAACATGCTTTTTGTTCGAACTAATCTTCTGCACCTAATCTCTTACCAGTTTGACCAATGACTCTTTGGTCATTATCTGGTCAATAAATTTTAGCCATTTTCGATCAGTTATGTTTTCACAGGTTACAGTATATTAATCATTGATGTTGGATTGATAGTGTATTTGGTGAAATTGTGCCTATAATTTCTAAAAAAGGAAACCCCACCGCTGATGCGAATATATTGTATCAAATGTAATGAATTAATAATGTGAATTTATTATTATTGGCATCCCACCGCTGATGCATCAATTATTGGAATTTAATTCTTTAAAATTTAAAATCTCCTGTATTCCAATCATTTAATTACATTCGAAATTAAACGTTTCTTCCCTGGCTTCCTTGCAATAGGCTCTCAGGAAATTGTACAGTTCCTTTCAGCTGATGCCAACGAGGAAAATATCTATCTGCGTAAGAACCAATTTGAGTTTACATCCTCTATGTTTTACTAATGTGTGACTTCTGTTGTTTCGGAAAACAGACTTGGTACTGGAGCTTCAAACCGGAACTGTCATCACCTTAATGAACTGTCAAATAAGTTTATGCATGGCTAATATTTTACTTATGCTATAAAATGAACTTGCTATTCATACTTATTCTGAGGTTATTCGATATGAGCAACATAAACCTGGATATTAGAGCAGTCAAATTTCACTCAAAGATAATAAATGAAAGACATACAAATATATCAGACAAATGCCTATGAAAAACTTTAACGTAAGTGCAAAAATATCAGGGACACAAGTCTGAAATAGTAACAGCTACAACGAAAAACCTGTTCAAGCATTATTGTCAACAAGATGGGTGAAAATCTTAACGCTTTCCACCGCCTCCACCAATCTTAGGACCTTTGCCAGCAGCCCTGGGCACATTTCCTTTGCCACCACCCTTCTGAGTCTTGGAGATCAACTCTGCCTTCTTTGCTTTCTTCTCATCCTTGGTCTTCTTGATCCTTTCCTTGACCTCACTGCCAAAACATCGATAAGATAATTATTAGAAGGTTCAGAACATCTCAGACACTTTTGATAAGATAATTTATGTAATATAAGAAAAGGTTCAGACACTTTTGAGAACACTGATGTTTAGCCAAAGATCCAACACAAGAACCGAAAATCTCATGATACTTGCACCTAGTACCGACATCTCAGAACATTTCTTCATTAAAGCATTTTAGATAACTATTTCAAATCCCAACCACAAAAACTAACTTTAACTCATCAACGAGCAAAACACAACTATAGTCATATACTTACCGAAGAGCAGCCTCATTGGCAGCATCACGAACTTCTCGTTTCTCAGTTCTCCTCTTCTGGATAACTTCCAAAGTGGCACCGACAATAGACCTTGAGTAAGGCTTCTTGGTGGTGCGTCTCCTCTTCCTCACAGATTCTTGAGCAACATCCTACAGATTCATAGAATAAACTTTATTCAAGAGCTGTAACAGCTAACTAATCAATCAATATGTTTCAAGCAAGGTGGTACCTTCTTGTGCTGCTTCCTGTACATAGCTGTCCAGGTGAGCTTCGAAGGCTTCAGGCGGTTGTGAAAGTACCTCTTGCATTTCGAGTTGGCAAATAGGAACACCTGTTGCAAAACCACAGTCCACCTTCTTCTTAGAACTCTGAGATACTAGCCATATACTTTAAGAGCAATATAAAACACAAGCATACCTGAGAATCAGAACGAATGAATCTGATTCCTCTGCCAGGGTAAATCTTCTGCCCACTGAAACGGCACAGCTCCGTCCTAAAAAAGTCACCAAGAGTCACACACATATTTTACAGTGGATCAGAATTTATTCTACAAGTTCAAAGCTCAACACAAATTCGATTTAAGACAAGAATACGTCAAAAGAGAGCATATGAGCTTATGAATCTGCATTTTTGTTGAAAATGATTTAGGTTTTAGCGCTCGAACTCAAAATGCATGAATCCATACAAATAACCTGCATAAACCCTATATTTCCACCAAATTAAGCCATGACAAATCGAAGCTAACTAATCTCAGAGGAAAATTCAACACGCGAAAGCCTACAACATACAGAATACATGGGAATCGACGAAAAACGGGTGAGGATCTTACTTGAGAACCATGGCTGCCTGCTGGTCAAACGCCTCCTCCAAATGCTTAAACCCTAGGCGGGTATAACCTTTTATATATAATGGACTTCAACCTATGTCACTAAATTAAAGGCCTTCACTTATAACTGTAGCAAATAAGCCCAAATTTGATGCCCCGTTAGCCCGTTAGTGGTCAACATTTTTTTAATATTTCTGGCTTTTCTTTTTTCATTAAACTGTTTTTATTTCAAATTTTTGTGTTGAAGTACTCGACTTTTTTTCAGTAGATATTAATAAATGATATTTAATTCAATATTTAAATAGTTGGACGTGTTATGATCTACTCATGATTCAAATTATATTGATTTTTTTTCATATGCCTTGTGACCAGGGTCGGCCCTGAAATTTTGGAGGTAATGTGCAAAAATAAAATTATGGCCTAATATATTATGGCCTAATAGGCCCTGTTTACTAGAGCTTATTTCTTGATGGTACTGAACTGAACTGAACTGAATTGAACTGAACTGAATTGAACTGAACTGAATTGAACTGAACTGAACTGAACTGAAGTAAATTGATGTATTGAAAAATGGAATCAGCATGACTGAACCATGAACATTGTGGTGCTTGTACAGGAAGATTTCTCATCTTCTAGTTTTCTCACCTGGACAGCTATGTACAGGAAGATTTCTTGGTTAATTTCAAAATCTGAATTCCCCTTTGGAATAGAAGCCCGCAATCTCCATGAACATTGTGGTGCTTGTTTACATTTAAGAACCCATAAAGATCGCGTAGAATAAACAACTTCAAACTCTTGGTGCACCTTAATAGAAAATGCTTTCACCACATTCTGTAACTGCTTTTTAGTTGAAAACCTCTGACCAACATACAAATCATCACCATCAGTTTTACTGCTAGTTTGACCTCTAGAATTTGATGAATCTGCGACTGCTTTATCAATCCATTCAGCGTTCGTAAACTCTACACTTGGAACCTCTTTATTTATGTCATCTTCATCTTCACCTTCTTCATATCCCATCTCATCCATATCCTCATCTTCTACAAATTCTCTTTTTTCGTCGGAATTCAATAGATCATTATTCACATCAACGTCATCTACAAGCATATTGTGGGCCCCAGACATAAAAATTTCTTCAACACCAGTATTATTGAAAATATTTGAAAATAAAAAGGTTAGACACCGATAAGAACTTTAAGAGTACAATTTTACAAGATAAACGTTAGTTACCTTAACATATTTCAAAAAGTCAAAATACATCAACACGTAATATATAATTCAGGAGTATCATTTTCGTATGTTATAAATATCAGCAAAATTAAACTTTTCCACCAAAACCAACATCAGGTGATGTCTTGATAGTAAAAGAGTTAAAATAAAACCCAGTGAAGGATGACGTAGCTAAAAGATGGTTCTATAATTCTATTGAAATCAAGCTAGGTCCAGAGGGAAAACTAGAAGATGAGAAATGGAATATTTGTAGTCATGCCTAGATCCATCTTTTATGAGAATTTGTAAAAATGAATATGCAGGATGCAGTATTTTTCACAGACACGTAGCCATCAGACCAGAGGCGGATCCAACTTATAACTTGGGTAACCCCTAGGGTAAAAAAAATGACCTGAACTAAACTAAATTGAAAATTAATTTATTGAAAAAAATCAGCATGACTAAATTTACCTGAATTTCATTAAATTACATTTTCGTTGAACTAAACTGAATTGAATTGATCTACAGACTACAAATAAAATTCTGCAAACAAGGCCTAATTAAACTTTTACTATTAATATAAAAAGAGGGTTATACTACAATTACTGAACTTTCAGTCAATTTAAAAATAAAAATAAAAATAAAATGAATTCAAAATTTTAAAATAAATTTTACTTTTACTTTTACTTTTACTTTTACTAAAATGACTGATAATTCAGTCAACACAAGATCTATTTCCACAACCCAATATCCTAAATTTACAGCCCATTTAGTGATAAATTTACTTAATCACCCCTCATTAAATTTAGGATATAATTAACATTTATTATATCATTTAAATCCCTTAAGTTTTGAATAATTAGTTTTGGATTCAAGTTTTTGTCAAATGTAATTGTAAGCCCAAGAAATCCTCAAAACCTTCAACATTCATTCAACACCTTCAAATTTAGTCCCTATTTGCTATAACTTATTTCTTGGTGTACTGAACTGAACTGAATTGAACTGAATTGAAGTGTATGTATTGAAAATGGAATCAACATGACTGAATTAATATGAATTTCATATAATTACACTTTCACTTTCACTGAACTGAACTGAACTGAAGTGTAAATTAATGTATTGAAAAATAGAATCAACATGACTGAATTAATATGAATTTCATCAAATTACACTTTCACTGAACTGAACTGTACTGATAAGCTCTGTCAATCAGGATGTGAATTTACTCATTAATCTGAATAGCTACGTGAAATTTGTAGACAAAGTTAATAAGAATATTTATACTATTTATTATTAATGTGGGGTAAATTTCATGAATTAGAGTTTAATTAGGACTAATTTTCATAATAATAGCTAACTAAAATTAAGATTTAATAAGGGATATTTTAGTACAATTTACCTTAAGTGGGTTGTGGAAATAGGATATTGGGTTGTGGAAATAGATTACCCATCAGTCAAATGTTAAGATTTGAATAGTAGAATTTTAAACTTAAAACCTTTCAATCGCTCTTCTTCTCTACTCCATCGCCTCGCCGCCAGCCCGCCACCCACCATCCTTCCCCATCGCCGCGGCCGCCGTCCGCCGTCTTTCCTCATTGCCGCCGGCCGCCTTTCTTCGCCGACCTTCGTTTTCCTATAATTGTTGAAGGTGAGTTCTTAATTCTTATTATTGGTTTTGGACTCTATAATTGTTTGGGCTTCAAATTGAATTGGGAATTTGTTGTTTAATTTGCAAGATAAAGACTTGTTCAGTGTATTAAGTTTCTCTACTTAACATGTTCTGGAATGATTAAAGAGCTGGGAATGTACTTCTTTGGAATTGGTTATTGAATTAGTGATGTGAATTTAGTGCTGGATTTGACTGAGTTTGAGCCACTGATTGGACTCTGTATAAATATGGAACTGTTAAGTTTGAGCTGAGTTTATACACCTGCCTCCTTTTTTAATGTTTCTTGGTGCATTTTGTAACTTGGATTTCAGTGCTGAGTTTGGAATTTCTTCTCTGGGATCATGTTTTTAGTGATGTGTTTTTTCTTGTTTTATTTTGAACATTATGTAGATAAAAATATTTTCTTGGTTATCAAGAAGCTATTTTAAATCAAGCGAGCCTTTCTATTTTTTGTATGAAGTGGTTATTTCGGTTTCGGGTTTAGTTTGAGTTAGGAATTCAGTTCAATGTTTGTTTCATCTAGATTTTGACGATGCCTAGATTTTGATACAACTTTAATTTTTTATAATTTATATAATTTTTCACAATATTTTTTATATAATTTTTATTATATTTTTTTCTCTTGTAAATTAAGAGGTTACCCCTTATAATTTTTTTCTGGATTTGCCTCTGCATCAGACACATAACATCAGGCACACATCAAGGTTAGAAAGATGCAGAAGTGGACACTTTTGAAACCATTAGGCAGAGCTTTGCGCAGAAATGTCTGTTTTGTTAATCAAACTAGAACCGCGTACGCCCTTCCTAGCTATACTCTTTTGGACCATCTTCAAGAACAGGTTAAATCCAGACGCCTTTTTCTTTTATTCAAATTTGTGTCTCTTTGATTTGGTACACTGCATTTGTGCGATGAAGTGTCAATTTTTATGAGAAATATCAAATATATAGGTTTTAGTGGAAGGAAGAGCCAAGTCTAGAGCTGCTATACTCAATAGGCCACATTCACTCAATGCTATTACTACTGACATGGTAAGGTGCCCATTTTGTTGCTTTAGGGAGATTGTAAGGTCCTGTTTTATTCATTATTGTTTGAGTTGGTTGATGAATTGTGTCGCAGGCTGCACGGTTGAATAAGTTGTATGAGTCATGGGAAGAAAACACTGATATTGGGTTCGTCCTAATGAAGGTAAAACATTGCTGCACATTGTTTTCTAACTGATATTAGCGTCATATTCCTTTATTTGGCTCTTGAGTTTTTGTGTTGAAAGTGACATAATATTTGAACATGTTGAAGGGTAGTGGCAAGGCATTCTGTTCTGGAACTGATGTGGTTATGCTCCATCAGTTGATTAAAGAAGGTCAGTTACCATGTTTTTGTTTTATGGATAGTACTTGAGATCTTAGATTGTGGTACTTATATTGACTATTAAGAAAGGAGACTTTATTAGCAACAATTGGGGATTTTAGTTTTATTGGCTCTGCTCTTTGCACACGTCATAGATACTTTGATAATATGTTGTTTTTGCTAGTTTTAGTGCAGGGACTTCAACACTCTTAGTGTGACAACTCTCTTATGTTATGTTTCAATGTCAATGTATAATTTAAGTTGCAATGACATGTGCCCTGTACCTAGATAGTTGCAAATGTTTTTAAAAGTTTTCCTTCAAATTAAGCCATATTATTTAGATATTCCTTGCTTATACACAATTGCCCTCAAGTTTCAAACTTACAATGGAGTGGTTCCTATGGGGGTTCAATGTCTGTTATAAATGGTAGACACTGTCAATGACATGAATATATTACAAAAAATTTCTATTGTCCATGCTTAATTTGCTTATATCAAGGACTACATGAACTTTATGCTTTACATTTTTCGAATACTTGATTCCGATCGCATATATGACCATTAAAGTCTATCCTATTTGATGTTTGTAGGGAAGATTGAAGAGTGTAAGGTTTTCTTTGACACTCTGTATAAGTTTGTCTATCTCTTGGGGACATATCTCAAGCCTCATGTGAGTATTAAGTTCAATGTTTAGTAATTTCCTCTACATTCTGATTTTAAAGACTAACTTCTGTAAGTTTTTTGTAGACGAGTCCATTAATATTAACTTATGTAGTTGCTGTGTCTTAGCCATTTCCTTGAGGCTTAGTATGAATTATCTTGTTTGTATCATGTCCACATGTTCTGACGGCTAGTCAGCGATATTATTTTTTTATTTTTCTTTGATGTCCTGGAATTTTTATTTTTTTCTTTCTCATTTGGTTTATTCATTATGTCATTTTTTTTAAGCACATTAAGTCTTAAGCCTAGTGATTTTCAAGTATTTGTTTTCATTCAAGTAAGTCTACAGTTGTGTTTAATTTGAGACTGGGTATAGGTGGCTATTTTGGACGGCATCACTATGGGAGGAGGGGCAGGTATTTCGCTTCCCGGAATGTTTCGTGTTGTGACTGATAGAACGGTATGCAAATGTTTACAAAGTTTCTTTCTTGGGATTGTGCTAATTTCATTTGATGTTTCAAATAATCAAAATTTTATAGTGTACTGTATCATTCTTTATGGAATTTCATGGAGTATCATATGACATGTAGATTTGTACTATGTGGTTTATGCCTAGCTGATTGCTTTATATGCAATAGTTCGCATTCACATCATGTCATTGGATCTATAATGCCTTTTGGCTTATAATAGTGTTCACAGTTATTGTGCATGTTGTGCGAGACAAATTACAACTTTTTGATGTTTGCGATGTGCTTACTCATTGCATGAAACATTATGAGTGAAAAGTATTACAGAATCAAAGAAGAAAATGCAGTGGGCCACTTTCCGAGTTATTGTAGTTACTCAATAAGTGATCACAATTTGCAACTTGCTACCATCTGCCATTATTGCAGTAGTAATTACCCATGTTATAATAAATATGTGAGCCAATTTTCACATCCTCTTATAATGCAACTAAAATTTTGGCAGGTGATGTAATTTATATAATTTGGTTTATCATTAGTAATCGTGGTTCTGCTGAAATGCATTAATCATTCCTCCGAGGACATTTTTTCATCTACCACCTGTCTTCAATGGATGCAATGATTCTGATTTGATTTTCTTGTGAAAAAACCCTCTAAAAATAGTATAACATGGCTTAGATAGCGTATTTTGGCATCGTGTTTTAAGGGGACACAGAAGAGTAGAATGTGACTTAGATTGCATCAAACTCTTATAAAATTATTTATCTCCTTGCTTGCAGAGTTTTTCCACACCAGAGGCTCAGATTGGTTTCCATCCTGATGCAGGGGCTTCCTATTATCTTTCTCGTCTCCCTGGTTATTTGGGTTAGTACCAGAAACAATTTGAAATCACCAAGGGCATGTATACGTGATTAATGAACCAGACACTATATTTAACGGGGGTGGGGGTGGGGTTGGGCTACACAATAACTGACTAACTAAAACCTATTGCAATATCCAAACTTACATTTTTGATTGACGCATGCATTTTTTATGCTTCAAAATCACTGAGTTAGATTATGGTAAGTTGTATATTCCCTCCATCTCAAGTCAGTGTCTCTTTTGTTTGGGCAATAATAATACATCTCAGTTCAAGGTTTTTGATGATTTTTCTTTGAAATTTTTACTATTCAGTTCAATAATCTAAAGTGTTATTATTAGTTACTATACAGCATACAATAATCTCGTACAAATCAGCCATACAGTATACAGTATTCAACCCCTACTGTTTTTGGTCTGTTAAAAGCATTGAACAAAATAGGCACGTGTGCCACAGAGTAACTCTGTGCACATTAGAGGATGAGTTAAGGATTGGTGTTTTGTTGGAACTATTTGATTGGCACGAGCACTTCTCAAGATATATATATCCCTTGGTTTGCAGGAGAATATCTGGCACTCACTGGAGAAAAGCTTCAGGGTGTAGAAATGGTTGCTTGTGGGCTTGCTACACATTTTTCTCTAAAAGAAGTAATTTTCAAGATCTGAATATAGAATTGGATACATAAGTATAAATTCCATCATAAAATTTTGAAATTGTATCTCCCTTACAGAGGCTTCCTTGGATTGAAGAGCGCCTCGGTAAATTGATCACAGATGATCGTTCTGTTGTTGAAAGTTCTCTTGCACAATACGGCGATCTTGTTTTCCCAGATCGGAGTAGTGTTCTTCATAAGTAATTCTCTTTACATTCCCAGATGTTTTTAAAAAATTTAATTCCATTACTACTCCTTTTCCATCTTCTCGGTGGCCGCTGAGATTTTGAACTTTGGTGTTACTTGTATGGATGAATGCTTTTATTTTTTACCTTCTGTCATCAAATGCTTGAGACCACGCAGTTTTCAAAAAGCCCTTTTCACCTCTCACAACACTTAATTTCAACATTTAATTCCTTGCTTTACTTATTGGTTGAATCCCAAAATCTTTGTAATTATTATGAGGTATGGAAGAGTGGAAACTATATCCCGGAAGTACTGAAGATAGTTCTCTAAATTTATTTTTGGAAAAGACGGTAAACATATATATATAGAAGAGTACCTAAAACATTACTTGGATAGGTAACCTTCACTCTTGCTGTTGTGAATAGAGAGGTGTAGTTTACTGTTGGGTCAATGAGTGTCGTTTGTGATTTTTCCTTTATTGGATAGATTTTTTATGGACCTTGTGTTGTCTCAAATATCTAGTTAGAATACATATATTTTACTGGCTTGTTGTCCTAGACAATATACTGTTTTTTGTGTGTGGTTATAAGAGCAGTAAAACTTGGTTTATATCAGAATGTGCAATTTTGGCAACGTTGACATCCTTTTCTGTAGAAGGTTTGAATGCTGTCCATTTTATAGTACTTCATTTGTTGCTTATCACTTTTCTCATTTTGCAGGTTAGATAAAATTGATAAATGCTTTGGCCGGGATTCTGTTGAGGAAATTGTAGATGCTCTGGTAAGCTCTCTTGTTCATATGTTCAGGTTTTGCGCCTAATTATATCTCAGTTTTGGTGCGAGCTAGAATGTTTGAATTTTAACTTAAGAGCTTAGAACTGCAGGGGGAACTTGATGAATGTTTCTTAGTTACGAACTAGTGCATCAAAATCAAAAAATCAAGTAAATTATGAACTAGTGCATCAAAATCTATATCTTACATTTAGTGTTTTTTTAAATGTTTTGGGTCATCAATCCTTATTCCCTTTCAATTGCTTTGCCATCAATTCTCCTCTTTTCACCATCTCAAGTTAGCTCAAAACCTTTGGTCGGTAAAAAGCACTTGAAGGGCTCATGCTGAAGCTGTAAGTAATATGTTTGGAGCTTTTGGTAATCAAGCCTTGACCCTGGTATTACAGAACCATCAGTTAATATCCATTAACCATTTAAAAAAATGCTTGAAATCCTTTTAGCCGGTAAAAAGAACTTGGAGTGTTGGTATTGATTATTTAAGGGGGTGCTTGGTTGGAGGTATTGGAGGAGAGCAATGACTTTGATTATAGTAGAAGTTTTCATGTGATCTTACTTGGGCACAAAAACTTTCTAAGTACTTTTTCACTTGGGTGCTTTGAGTTCTTGAGAAATCTATATTCAACTTCATTTAGTTTTGATTTTCGGCATTTGTTTGATCATGCTTAAGCAGAAAGAGGAAGCAGTGCAATCTTCAGATGATTGGAGTATGGCAACACTTAAAAAACTGAAGGAAGCTTCTCCCACAAGCCTTAAAGTTACATTACAATCTGTAAGCTGTTGAAACCTGTGCTATTGTCTCATTGGAAACTTCCGTCCACATCATTGAAATCTGAAACACCCATTTCTGTTGCTTATTATAGATTCGAGAAGGTAGATTTCAACCTCTTGATCAGTGCCTGGCGCGTGAATATAGAATATCCTTAAATTGCCTTTCAAAAACTGTTTCTAGTGACTTTTGTGAGGTATGGTTTCTGTTACACAAATTTCTTGCTGATTTTTTGTATATATCGCCAAATTTGTCTGCTCCTGCACACAATCATGTTGCCTCTTCCTGCAGGGTGTTCGTGCAAGATTGGTTGACAAGGACTTTACCCCAAAGGTATGTATAAGCATTAGTCATGATACTAGGGGGTCAATTTAAATGATTACATGTCTCGGCTTGCTAGCCAAAGAGCAAAGCATGTAGAGTAAAACTACTAATGATGACTCTCTTTTGATTGATTGCAGTGGGATCCTCCATCCCTGGAAGATGTGACTCAAGATATGGTCGATGCCCATTTACAACCCTTGAGTGAATTCGAACCTGGTCTGAACTTGCCTACATCAGTTCGGGAACCTTCTGCATAACGTGTAATCCTGCAGATATTTACGAGTATGGAGCACTGGTTTATGTATGGCTTTTTAGCTGATCTCATGGGTAGTATTGCCCACCATTTAGGAGTTTTGACTAGAAGAAACAGCAACTGCTCATTCTACTGTAGCACTTGGGTGAATGCAATAGAGTGCATATCTTGCATTTCAAGGATTAATTAAATATGTATGACCATTACTAATCACTGGTCAATAAAATTTAGTCATTTTCGATCAGTTATGTTTTCACACGGTACAATCCTTGGTGTTGGATTAGATTGATAGTGTATTGTTTTGGAAATGTTGGGAAAAAATCCAAATACATCCAATCAAACTGCATGTTATATGCAGAATTTAGTCTGTCTTTGTTTTCGTATATTAAAACCGCCCATTTTTACACAAACCTTATTTTGACCATTTGTCATTTGCACATGTCAGCTTCACAGACTTTCTTCCACTACAGCTTTCCATCTTCTTCTTCTTTTTTTTTTTTGACAGTTCCATCTTCTTCTTCTTGAAAAACTGTTTTTTATATAATCTGATCCTATTTTAATTACCTATATAATTCAATGTTTGACCAACAAATTAATACTAAATTATCATGTACGAATCATAGCAAACTTTGTACTGTGCTTTTCTTGATAGATTATTGGGGGTTTTCAAAGTTGGGATAGGCTTACTGTGTGAAAAAAGACCCACCCTTAAGGGTGAGACAAAATTGGAGAATATATTAAAATGGCGTTTACATAATTGCATGGATTAAAATAATGAGATGTGATTGATGGTTTCCTTTGACTTATTGATAGTTTTACTAATCTTGGTTTTTATACTATTAATTTGCAGCCATTATAAGTCTTGTTGATTAAGCTAGTGTAAGATTACCAATACTAGGTTGTATCAATTTCAAACTTAAATTGTTCATCTCTTTTGCAAATAGTATAGATTTCGTCATATCATAATCCAACAACGACCAATAGTTTGGGCCGACAAACGATAACTGATTATCGCAATTCCTAATTGTCATCCATCTAATTAAGAAATAGTCGTAAAACACAATGTTGTCTATGATATGTACATTTAGGCCCTGTTTGCAAGAGTTTATTTCTTGCTGTACTGAACTGAAATGAACTAAACAGGACTAAATTGAACTGAAGTGAAAATTGATGTATTGAAAAATGAAATCAGCATGACTGAATTAACCTGAATTCCATCAAATTACATTTTCACTGAACTGAACTAAATTAAACAGAACTGATCTATAGATAAGCTCGGGCAAACAGTGCCTTGTTAGTAATATTCTTTTAATTTAATTGATCTGATTTTGTACGGAGAGTGCTCCATTTAATTGTTCGCGCAAGTTATTACTATTGATATTATTGTACATATATAGATATATCATATTTTGATATGATTGTACATATTGTGTTTACGTCCATGATTATGTATTTAATATGCGTAAAGTTTGGAGAATATAGCACCATGTATCGTTGTATTAGATCCTCATTGGTGTAATGGATCTATAGTTAGTCTGAATATTGATGCATTCTTTTCAATACAATAAAAAAGGTGTTGCTAAACGTAATTCAGGGTTTTAATTGTATAGTCTAAAATACTATATGAATATATAAAAATGTGCTTACTTATATAAGTTTAGAATCTTTTATCATCTTATAGGGATAATAACGTCATTTCATTTTTATTTTGCAGTATGATAAATAAAATATCAAACTACATGATGATATATGGCCCAACCCATCCGGCCTCGGGTTGACCCGACTCGGATGGTTGGTTGCCTGAATGGGAATAACGCGCCAGCACCGTTTGGCACCTCAAGCACTTGCTGGCGTGTCCGATCTACGGAGCCGTCGGGTGTAGTTTCACGTGTCATGTTTCCTCGAAGATACATATTCATGACTCATTTTAGATGAGTCATCCCCTTGGTCTCTTGGCCATGACATCACTATAAATACACACCACCTAAAGTATTAGTATATTCTCTCTACTTTACTCTCTATAATTTGGTTATGATACAGACTCCCTGGATATGCATTTCATCATCACACCGGAGATGCTACCATCGAGTAACTCCGAGACTCATTTCTGCAGGATATAACCGAAGTCATGAACAGTCCAATGACGGTTTTAGTTTGACCCGCATAACTATATTTAGTCCTCCAGAAAAAAAAATTATTTATAATAATATACAAAATCCATTGCATTACAAGTTGATCACACATAATAGTGAAAGCCAACTTGGTATGATCAACATCAACAAAAAGTTTGCAATTTGATCCGAGACGCGGGAGCAACTAAAATTCACAACTCATTGGTTACTATGGTACGGATGCAAATACATTAAAAAGTGGACCAAACGATCATCAATGTTCATACATTCTCCACCGTGACCACATAAATGTTAATACATCGCATACCAAAACTGGTTCAATTCTGTACATCATCAAACGATTTCACGCATTCTATCAAATCTGCACTCCAATGAATCGAATCAAAGTTTACGGTACATTATTCTCCCATTCTTGCACCAAAAAACAAAACAAATTATTAACCAATGAATATTTTCATAGTATATAAATTTCACCTCACCAGCTAAAATATCCCAAGTATACAAAGATACTAATAATACAAGCAACAATACTTTATCTCTATACTCACACTACCCATTTACATTCCAAAACTAGAATTAATCAGCCCAAAAAATAAAATAAAAAAACTTAAAATTTTCACTAAGAAACTGCAAAACTTGATATTCAACTTCTGGGATCAATTGTGGAGAGGATTCGGCCCACCGGGGACTACCCGAACCGACACCCCGTAGCTCCGGCGATAGCCTCCCGCTCGAGGCTCTCGTCGAGCCGGGCCGGCGGGCACATTGAAGGAATTCGAGGAGGGAGCTTCTGCATCTGTTGAACTGAATTCTGCCGGAATCTTTCGGCAGTCGGAGGAATGGACGAGGTTGAACACCACCATCATGATTATCAGCGAAGAGGCTACCGGAGACGGTACCGTCATGATCGGAAATATGTTCTATGATGATGAAGAAGATGATCGGAGATTTTTCTTGGAAGAGAGAAAAACAGAAACAGAGGTTTTGATTAATGCGGGCAGAGAAATGAGGCAACAGATATCTGAGGTGTGTATTATATAAGAAGAGCCAAAATTAAAATTGTGAAATGACTTGTTTGCCCAATTCTTGGCATCCACTTTAAAACACTGTTTTTGACCATGTCATGGAATTGTCAAGCTACAGGCATGGGCTGTTCACAAATTCATTTCCATGGCTCCAATAAAATAAATACATATAGCGACACAAACATTTATGGAATTTGGATAGTAACAAAACATTTGTGTTTTATGTGTTCATTATAAAGATTTTAAGAGCCAAAAGTTAAGTTGTTAGGTGATTTTATAACAAAATTTTAGAGTAAATATGAATATATTTTTCAACGAATCAGTAGTATGCGATTTGTCCTTCAAATTAGAATAATGAAAGTGTTTCTCTTAATTTAGTACTCCATCTGTCCCATCTTTATATGTCATTAGTATTCATTTTAACATTTAAATTGAACTAGAATTAGTAATCAAATATGATCTTATAAGATTTTGTTGGATTTCATAATATCAAAATCTTATCTAATAGTTACGCATGCATAATGGTTAAAACATTATCCAGTCTGAAAAAGTTCAATTTATGCAGTTTAAGGTGGGGATAGACAAAGTAGATGAAATTTTATAGTATACATTTTTTTTCACTTAAAACTCTATAAATTGTTTTTGTAAATAAGAATTAAAGTGTTTCTATAAATTTAGTCTATGAAATACTATAAAAAAATCAAGTATAATTACAAGCATTAAGTACAATTACAACCTTGAAATGGTGATATATTGAGTACATGATATGATCAAGAAGAAGTTTGAAAAGGGGATTAGTGAGTTGTTTGACCAGGGATTAATTAAGTAGTATTATTGACTTGCATGCCTGTTTTGTTTGGCCGCCAAAGAAAATGAAAGGAGTAGAACACGCTGAAAGGCAAAATAGTCAATTGGCATATTATGTGATGGGATTTGTTTCTTTATTTCTTGCTGGACTAATTAATATTTATTTGTCTGATTTTGGGTGTGGAGTTGACTTTACATGCTCGTTAGGAATCCTATGGCCATGGGAAGCACGAATTTAACTTGCATTAGATTAATAATACAATTAAGATATTATCAAAATATATATATATATATATATATATATATATATATATATATCATGTGAGAAAGTCTCCTTTAAAGCAATATAAAAGTGAGGTAGATGATGTTTTGATTTTATGTTGATGTTCCTTAATAATCATTTGAAGTTGATTATGTACAGTAATTGATGTTGTGTTTGAATTTCACTTATTTTCAATGGTTATCAAGTGATATTGTGCACAAGTTCATTTTTATGATTTTTTTTGTTGTATTTATGATAATCACGATATGAGTGAGGCAGTATATAATTTGTTTATACATTTATTTTTCGTGTTAGTTATACCAATTCTATTTTTTAATACATTAATTTTAATTTTACTTCAGTTGATCTGGAATACAGAACATTAGTTCTAATGAAATTAGTTAAACTTTAAAAGTTTTCATAACATACAACATTGTACCAAACCCATAAACTAAGTAAATGAATATATGTGTAATGGGCCTGGTTCAGTGGTAATCCACCCTCTCTATAACTGAGAGGTCCAAGGTTCAAAACACACCCCTGACAAAAATTGCGAATATTTGAGCAATTATTGTCAGGGTCTACCCAGCGTAGAGGGGCCGATGGTGGTTTCCCAGGGGCCGTGTTGGTGGCCCCCGCTGTGGTCTCCCATGCTGCAGGTGGTGACTCATGATGGTGCGATCGGTGGTTCCGGCTTCGGTGGTTCGGTGGCTCGTTGGTGCAAGCAGCTGGGTCCTTCAGGAGGACGTCTCAGAGCTACGTGGATGGAGCGTGTATAGCTTCACTGTGCTACATGGATCTAATGTGGTGTCTCCTAGTTAGTCCTAGATTAGGACGTGTATATGTAATAGGTAGGTTGTAATCTATCTTGAATTCAAAAAAAAAAAAAAAAAAAGTAAATGAATATATAAATAATTCAATCAAAATATAAAGTAGAAAAGAAGTGGCATATTGGAGTTTATAGTTAATCCAATTGATGTTATTAATGGCTTAATGGAAATGCACACACAAACACGTGCCGACGGTGTCATAAGGCCAGCAATGTATGCCACAGTTTCACATGGAGCCATCTTTTATTTCATTTAATTAATTTCAAAGTTATGGGATCACTCTGACCATCTTTTTCTAATATGCGTTTTTTAGATTACAGAAGTAGAAAGATGGAGAGAAACTCTCGTACAGTCAAATATTGAGACATGAATCTTAATTAGTTTTTTTTTTTTTTTTTTTTAAAACCAACCAATGGTGGGAGGACTTATATTGGCTTTCCCGTGCCGTAAATAACAAAAAAGAAAAATACAATTTCTCTACCAGATATAACCCTAAAGTAAGGGAAAATAGGGATGAGATCACCACCCAAGGCAAGGGAAACAGTTGCCCCGAAGGCTGTGTTGCCCGAAGTCAATTTCCTAGGCTTTCGCCCGGAACCAAAGTGTCGCCCGAAGGCTGTGATGCTCGAAGGCTACATGCTGTGATGCCTGAAAGCTTACATCAAAGGGAATACATCGTAAAAAATCTACGGTTTAAACTACCTGGCAAGCGTAGCACCTTAACTCGCATTCTAATCTATCCAATCGAAGTCTACGTAATCAAGACCAGAAGCCCATGGGGTTTACCCTCTTGCCATAAAGGGTTAGGAGGGATGTAACAAACAAATGGGCAATGATACTCACCAAGTCTGTCAGGATTGTTCCACAAAAAAAGACCAGTTCTAAATCATATTCCCTACAACTACAGTAAACAACAATTAGATTTCGCCCAGATATTGCCTTTCTCTTTCCGGTAAGTATCATGGTAAAAGAAACACCCGGTCCGTTCAGACTCTATCAACTCAAACCCTCGCTAACTTTTCACCTCAGGGTTGTAAAGATTCCAAGAAAGCAAATTGAGAGGTTGAATGCGTATGAAAAACCATCTAACACATATGGAACTGTTAAACATCTCCAATGGTCTAAAAGATCTAAAGCAACATCGCCAAAAAGTAAGTTTACAAACTACTTATGACTTGGATTTCTTCTAATTTCTTATAAAAAAGATCTTCAAGCCAAGAACAATTTACCAAACCATAGTCTGAAAAACCATGATTTGGCAGATAACATTCATCTAATTGCAACAAAATAGACACGCAAAACTAACAAACAAAAAACAGGAAAAAAACAGGAAAAGAGGAAAAAAGAGAAAAAGAAAAAGAAAATAAACCCCTCTGGCGGTGATGGTGAAGCTGGGTGCCTGGACATGGTTGCGCGTCGCCATCGCGTAGAAGCCTGTCCTAAGGCGCGTTACGGAGGCGGTGGCGACGCGGCTTACACCCCTCCCATCTCGACGGCTGTGCTCTGACCATCGTCCTTCTCCTAGTGGTCCCGGCGGCTCCTATCGGAAACCCCTCTACTGCAGATTTCCCCGGATGTGGATCTCGGCGTCGGCAGCGTCGGACGGGCCAGATCTCGTCGGAAAAGTTGCAGATCGGGGCGGGAGTGGGTCTACTGTGTACTTGAGCCGTTGATAAATGGACGCCACAGATCGATGCCGATCTGTTCCACCGGCGACCTCACCTGCAAATTTGAAAGGAGCAGCGCCGTTGCTTGGCGGAGGTTAGGTGAGTCTCGGTTAGGGGTCTAAGAAAGGGGTGTTAAGAAGACTATCTAGGGTTTATGGGTGGGGAGGTCACCACCAGACCGGTATCTGATTAATTGAGCTGATTAATTGAGCCAAGATCCCTTTAGTTTTATAATGTGCTTAACATTTGTCGCTTTGGATGTTCTTTTCGCTTATTGTAGGATTTGTAAATGATGGTCAAGAATAATAAAGAAAGAAGAATGATAAATGATGACAAAGTAGTACGCAATCAACAAACTGGTGAAGAATCCTTTTATGCCATTCATTTCAGGATCATCATTATGTCCTTATTCTAGTTGAATTTTGGAGTGGCTGATTAATTAAAGATTGGTTCTTCTTTTGACCCTTTGCAAATAAGTTTATGAATTTGACAGGAACAGTTTATTTAATTTGTTTTGGCTATTGTGAATAAAGAAATCAGCTACACCATGAGAAAAAGAAAATCAGAAATAATTACAATGTATGCCAAAGTAAACAGCAGAAACGGAGTCCAAGGACCAGAACCAATCCTTCCTTTTCCGACTAGCCGCTTCCATCAACATTTCCATGGGAGGCGAGGTGTGCCATATATTGCTGCAGTGTAAAACACGAGTATTAGCGCGATATATCATTGAGCACTGTTTAGATACTTACTACTTATCATATATAAGAAAAGGTAAAAAAGTTTCACATGTTCGGGATCAATAGGGTAGAGAATAAACAGAAACATCTAATCTATTTTGCTTCAAAGTACCAAATTCCACCTGATAAATTAGGGTTGTTTCTGAGAAGGGAGAGAATTCAGCTTTAGTGAACTATGTGACTGTAACCAACAGGATAAACACATAGAGTACATTTGTTGGGACAATTACAATCTTCTTTTTATAAACACTACCATCCCGACTTCAAGACTGATTAGTAAGACATAAAGGCCAACAAAGGCACAGTTCATAACTAGTGGTAAAAACTGAGCATGCAATTTTTAGTGAAAGCTGAAAAAGGACAACGTGATTTACTGAAAAAGTTGTAATGATGCTGACTTACTGCATGGTATGCGTATGGACCTTTTCCTTGGCGCTCGAAATGTTTAGCCATAATCAACCATTCAATAGGTCCCCATTCCTCCTCTTCAAAACAGTTTCCAAGTGCAGCCTTGTATAGCTGTCAGACATAATTTTAATCGTTAAATTCATTACATTACCTTTCTCAAGGATAGAAGAAGCAGTAAGTGTATTGGGATAGAAGTATGTGAACAGACCTTTGTAGTGTCAGTCAAGAGCTCAGTCCCAGCTGGGTAGGACGCATAAAATTGGTCACCCCTAGAGTAACCTGCTCTTGTTCTGCAATATCAAAACAATAGAAACCAGGTACGATTAAGCATCATAAAAGGCAGAGGCACTTCATATATTTCAAATGCACTTAACAAAATTTCTTTCCAGATGATGTAAAAAATATATTCATGGAGAAACAACAACTTTTCCCACCCTCCATATAATGAGATTTAACAAATTTTGTTATGCTGGTAATCAACCTTACCAGAGGCAATACGATCAAGAATCTATTCACAGCTCCAAAATTACTATTTTTCTGGGTTTTCTCCTGAACCTAACACAATCCTTCTCTTCATTCAGATTTGCGACTGGAAATGCGTAACACACAAACAGATATATCCACTACAAAAGCATAAAGTTATTAGAAAGCTTCAAAGACTAAGGTTTGATTCATTGAGTTTTTGCCCCGAGAATTGGACCAACAGCTTACACCTTTTTACCCTAATTATCAACCTAACATAACATCCTTCTTTACTCGGGCTACTGAAAAGTAATGGATAACAAACACACAAAATTTTATACTACTACAAATGGAGCATTGCATAAAAAAGCTACAAATTGCAGAAAATAGCGGCATCATATCACAAACTCAATGACATTATCACATTATCTCATCAAAACCCTTCATTTAGTATTTATACTAAAAAAACTCGCATTTTATAAAATTTGTGATGAACTCACGTGTTGCTGGTATAGGCATAGCTAATGAGGGCAGTAAAAGCATAAAATCCAGCGTATGACACAATTCTCCTGAACTTCTGGATTTTGAGAATCTCCTTGCAGCCGTCATAGAATCTCATATCCGCGTCCAAGAACCACCCTATCTGGATTCCTGCAGGTAAACTTCGTTCAGGAATTTCATCAAACAGACTATTCACACACATTCTTAAAAAGCAACTAACTGTTCATAATGGGCACTATACTTGACCACTAGCATCATGTTTACTTTCTTTCTGCTTTTGATTTAATATAACTGTAATTTTTATGAAATATATAAAAAAGAAAAGATAAATTAAGCAAATTCCGTGGGCATTGAACTAGTAATTTTCATCAGCCTTTATATTGTCGGTTACCAAACAAACACGTATATGGATAATTAAAACTGATCAAACAAATGTTAATCAAACATTATTTGCCAATGAATCTTTGTATAATTGAAGGAAACTAAATGGTACATTTAATTTCATCAAAAAAAGCCAGATTCGAGAATCTTCGACATTCAAGGCAAAAAAAACTTGAGGAGATTCACTTTCTTGATCCACAAAGCTGTTACATCTGTAAACCATAAACTGTTGTACATCTGTGAAAATTATTAAAGGAAAATAGACGGACAATTTTGTTCTAACCTCAAATACGCAGCTGAAAATAAAGAAGCAACTAGAGCAGTGCTTTGGTTTAGCAGAAAAATATCTGCAGTTGAAATTTATTTTCATCCCCAAAACATTTCTATATAAAGCAATACAACCATAGCCGGACTCTATATAAGCAGCAAAACAGGTTAACATTTAGCAACAAAATAGCTTCAATGATATTTGTAGGAAACTATTATGTACATTCGGGGCAGAAATTAAGTGAAGAAATCCTAATTATAGAGGAAATGTGCTTAAAATTGAGTGGAAAGTCCGGGTGTTGTAGAGTGGTTCGGTGACATTTTATTCTCTGCATAAGATCAGTATGCAATTAAGCAAAGCACACAATTGATAGAACACTACATTACAAAAAAACACATCAAAGAACAGACGTTTCTGGATTAGATTAGTACAATCCCACAGGCTACAGCCAAATAGATGAACAGAAGTATAAAAAATTTGCTAAAGCTTAACATTTTCTTGGAATAACAACAAAGTTCAAGAATGTGAAACTAAATTTGACCACTTCAATGACTATAAGGTTAAAATACATAAGCTAGAACCTAGTCATAAAAATTAAAATTATGAAACAACAGATGTACTGAACAAATGACACCAGGAAATGTTCCGTACCAGAATCATATACCAGGAAATGGAATTAAAACTGAACAGACACACAAACAAACTAAATGGATGCATCATAGCAGTTTCGATATAGAAACAGAAAACATTACACTACAAGAGGTGAACCGAAAATAACAATTAGAAGAGGGAAAAAAACGAACCTTTAGAGAAATCATAGAGAACCCAACCTGCAGAGCAAAAAAAAAAAAAAAAATTTGCTAAAGCTTAACATTTTCTTGGAATAACAACAAAGTTCAAGAATGTGAAACTAAATTTGACCACTTCAATGACTATAAGGTTAAAATACATAAGCTAGAACCTAGTCATTAAAATTAAAATTATGAAACAACAGATGTACTGAACAAATGACACCAGGAAATGTTCCGTACCAGAATCATATACCAGGAAATAGAATTAAAACTGAACAGACACACAAACAAACTAAATGGATGCATCATAGCAGTTTCGATATAGAAACAGAAAACATTACACTACAAGAGGTGAACCGAAAATCACAATTAGAAGAGGGAAAAAAACGAACCTTTAGAGAAATCATAGAGAACCCAACCTGCAGAGCAAAAAAAAAAATCTAACACAACCTGCAACATTTAATCAAATTATAGAAAGCTATATTAGACATTGTGGCATTTTATCAAACACATCATCTACTATCTTCTACTATCTTGTCACATACAGAAAAAAAAAAGAGAAATGGAAATTAGCACTTGAAATACAAATCACTAAGATTAGAAGATTAACAATAATTACTCAGTTTTTTTGTATAGAACTGAACGATCTTCCCAGCCGTTGCTTGCCGTAAATAATTAGCCCAAAAGCACTGGATTTCTAAACCTTCTCTTATGAATTGATGGCGGAGAGATTTTCATTCCAAAAAGATTATAAAAGGTTTAAAATTTTATTTAAAACTAGGTGGGGAGCTGCACTTCGTGCAGCGTTAGCCCATGGAAAGAATTTTCCATCAATTTATTCGAAGAGACGTATAACGTATTCCCTGTTTCACTTTGTTGTTCAAAGTTGTACTCTTTAAGGTAAGAATTCTCCTGATAAAAAAACAAACATGGGAATTCTCACTTATTATGTACAAAACCCTATTTTATCTAAAATTTTGGGTTTATTTTGCCATAGACTACAATATCTTGCAGTACCCCAAGATTGGAACTCACGCAGCCCACAGGAAGACACAACATAAGACTAACGAAATCGTAATTAGCTACAAAGGCAACTGAAACAAGAATCTGAAAAATCTCAGGTTGTAACGAAACAAAACCTTGAGTAAAAGACAATAAGCATAAGCAAACATTTTGGAAGGGATTACAAAAGCAAGACTTTGTAGACAAAGATTGTCCCACAAGAAGTGCACATAAAGATATTACATCATTACATGCTTCTTCCAGGTCTCATTGGCATGCCAAATTTACAAATATCAACCATATGATTCAATTGAGATGTATAGTCGTACTTGAGGCTCAAAATAGGAATCAACAAATCAATAATAATAATAATAAAAAGTAAGGATGTTTTGGTTAGGTAATTAACTTGACCTAAAAATTGCAGCAAAACTTGTATTCAGCCCCCAAGCTTGAAAGGTCCAGTTCAAGCTTCTGACTTTCAGGTTCAACAGCCTCTCCAAATATCAATTTTCCCAAGTTATCTAGTATGACTGATATAGTTTAGTGTATGTCTTCATAGAAAATTGAGGAAATTAAGTAAATGAAGGGAACTTTAGTATAAAATAAACACAACAATGGTTTTTGATTATTTTGAAACTCTACTCAAGACGACATATTAAATTGGTAGCACAGAAAGCACACATACTGGTGTCCCCGACAACAAATTTGACACCAGAAAATTCATATTCCAATATCAGTCACTGGAAAAAACTAATGGTTTGCATTTCAAGATTGCAGTATATGCATTTCAGCTATTAGAACCTGTTTATTGAACTCGTTTGTAAATGAAAAACTTGATTCTCAATGAATGCATATGCTTCTATTAAGGGGAGCTGGTATCTCAAACAATTTGGATATACAGGACTAAAAGATTATAATGCCAAGTGTCAGAGCAAATTTTTTTGATAACACGAGTAAGCACAACCTACACCTCAGCTATAGAAGAGTAAACATATAGAGCTAAAATATAAATTGAAACTACGATTAGGCAAGACAAGATCCCGGATGAGTTTAAACTACGAATAGCTAAAAAGATGAAGAACATTGTTGTAGAAAAATTCAATCTCAATGATGACAAGCTTAACTTTAATTACATTATACAAAAATAAAGTAAATGCTATAACCCAAATAGCATATTCAAACTATGTGCATACTGCCTCTAAAACCAGAACAAGCCCTCCAAGATATTATGAAGTCACACAAAATATATATTAAAAAAACCCAATTTGAATATCACCTGGAAAAGCAATTCCGAATAAAATTGGCTCTTTATATGTAGTGATGCATCTTAATCATCTCCAACAAACAGAATTAGGAGATGGTTGTTACAGGCTAGGTATACATTTGTTTTCTTAAAAAAAACCCTGTAACATAGATTCACTGTACCTCATGCCCTCATCGAAATCAGAACTGTAAATTCACTTACAAGACTTTTTTGGTTATAGCAGCAGTGTTTTCATTTTTTCTTGCATATTGCACCGAGGAACTTAAAGCAAAATGTGTTTGAGAAACATCACATAAAAAACTACATTAACCATAAAGATGTCCTCCAAAACATGAAAAATATTAACGCACACGAGTTTGCCTCAATTATCATCCAGATTATCAATCGGCCTAAAACAGGAACTGCATATAATGCATATGAAGTTGTTCAATCAGAAAACCAGAATGCTCCACTATGCTTTTAGATGGAACACTTCACCATGTTATTTCCATGCTTAATTCAATACAAGTTTGTACTGTTGGCTAAGGGGAAAATCAAATCTAATATTAAATTAAAGGGCAGGGTTCATGTACGTACCCACAAAACATTGAAATCATATCTCTAGAGAAGTAGTTCTAACAAGCATTTCATCAAACACCTGGTACTCTTAATATAGTTGTTAAAACATAATACCCAAAATTTCAAAAATAAAAATGTTCTTTGCGGAACATATTGTCAAACACATACAAAAAGCTCCAACAATATCAGTAAATCAGAATTTCAAATAACAACAAAGCAACTCGCGGAACCTAAATAAAATGATAACCTGCAAAGCTGCATCAGGAAAAAGAAACAGAAAGACAGGTTTCAGTTGAAAGAGAGACCGGGGCAAAATGGTAAAGAGACCTGGTACGTGGCGGGTTACCGGAAGAAGAAGCCAACAGAGAAGAGCGTGACCGGTGAAGCAGGCATGAAGAAAAGGCGGGTGTAAACGAAAAAGGAAAAGGGGTTGACCGAATAAATGGCCTAAATTTATTTTATTTCAATACAGTTTAGTAAGAAACTAGCTAACAGCAAATTAGTAGTAATGTTGGATTAACATTTCAGACCCGTGATCCTTTTTCCTTCGCTCTTATTATTACTTCTGCTCCACTCGATCTCATAAGTCCCACAAATAATCAACTTCGAAAACACACATATACTAATCCTCCTCCCGAAATGTGTAGAGTTAATCCAAACTTTGAATAAGATAAAAGCCTCTCAGAAACATTACTTCAGTCTTTGATACTCTAACTAAATCGGAGAGGTTTATCGAAATAGGGTGATTAATTGAGACACATGTGAAATTAGAGTGATTTTGATAAAAACATGTATATTATGCGACTTTGATTGAATAATTAATTTTTAATTCTTAATCGTTGAAATACAATCATATGAGATAGCGTGCACGTGGCCAAAGTCACATTTGGCAAATGCATTTGCTGGATAACTATTTTTTTAAAATTACCTTATCAGATGTGGTTTAGATTATTTTTACTTTAAAAAACATAAATTCACATTTCATTCAATAATTAATTTCCCATATCAGATGTTGCCACCTATTTCAAAACTATTATTGTGGTTAGCTAGGAAGTTCATTATCAGCCACGATTTAATAAGTTTATGATGTGTATTTTTTTTTGTTGATCACCCACGATTGAATTAAATTTATACTAAAATATTCATTAAATAAGAGTAAATAGATATTATTTTAAAAACATTAACTAGCAAAATATTTATTCTCAAAAACACACTCAAGTACGTATACGGATTATAGATAGAGAGACCAAGTAGACCGTCTATATTCTAACCATGACTAAGTTACAAATAAAAACAAATGTCAAAAATACGGAGGGACTAAATAGCAAATAAGACAAAATATATAATTTCAGCGCGACCACTTTGTTTCTCCATTTCCCTGAAGCTCATTATCAAACTTGCCTGAATTTATTTCCCTCTCCCACCCACCTAGGGCTGTTCAACGGTTGGTTAATAGGTTTACAGGTTAAACAGTTCGGTTTCTACCGGTTTATTAAATTAGAAAGAAAACCTTTTAACCAACCAATAATATTATCGGTTATATCGGTTCGGTTATTATCGGTTTCGGTTTATTTTTTCGGTTCCACGGTTATAGTCGGTTTACACATTTATCGATCACTTTGAAAATAAATTAAAAAATGAAATACAATACAAGAGAAAAGAGAAAATGAACAAATTCACTCTAGAGAGGAGACTACCACAAATATCAAAATGTCACCACTAAAATACTGCCGACGTGGTAGAAAGTTTTACAAAAGTCTATGATTCAAGTTCAACTACGAAAATTTATTTGTCAATTCAACTGCCATACAAAATGATCAAACATCAAATTCTTGAATCATCTAAATACTACTCCAAGTGGACGCAAAACCTTCGAGCTCCAAAATCCTTTAATCCAAAATCTGCACAATTTGACATGAATCAAAGAGATTTAAAAAACTATTTTTTAAACTTAGTATTTCAGTTTTACATTTTAGTCTCTCAGGATACAGAAGAACAGACAAAGTTGCAGCTTGTTAAACAAATAAAATCTACAAGCTCAATAAAATCTTGTCTGTTTCAAATTGATCTCTAAACCGAACAAACTAAAAGGAACAAACCTTTCCATCACATGAAACCTACAATCACACTTAAAAATACTAAAGAGGGCTCCATATTTTTTAAAATATACCTAACATAAGAAAATGAAGACAAAAGCAGCTACTTCTAAGAAATCTCTACATAAAGAAATGACAAGACTTTCCGAATAAAAGATACCTGTATTTTGATCAAAGAGTTGCTCGGTTTACAGGACCACATTCTATTAAATGTTATCAAAATAGGCGCAGTCCTTTTTCGATACTCCCAACTCTGTAACTCAATAATTACAAGTCAAAAAATAAAATATTAAATTTGAAACTTGGGAAGTATTGTAATAATTTAGAAAAGTTACTTAGAAATTTAATAAATGGAAAAGCAGTACCTTGTTCCACTTTATGAAGTTCAGTCACATCTTCTTTGACATTAAGTGGTGATCCAGCAGCTCGCAACCAGTCTTGAGCACAGATCAGTGCTTGCACAATTCGAGGGGTCAAAGAGCTCCTAAAAGAATCCAATACTCTACCTCCTGTGCTAAAAGTTGATTCTGAAGCCACCTTGGACACGGGTACATCAAGAAGATCACGGGCCATCTCAGAAAGAACAGGATATCTTGATTTGTTGTTCTTCCACCAGTCGAGGAGATCAAATCCAGGTTTTTTCATAGGTACCACTTCTTCAGCAAAATATTTCTCCAACTCTGTACTAACATCATCCGAACTACTTGCACTCATTCTTGCATACTGTTCTTCTAATTTGAATTTTATCTTACCTCAGTTTTTCGAAGTGATAGAGGTCGGTGTATCTAGATGCATATCAGAAGAAATACCAGAAATTACAGTGCCATCCCTTTCATATAGCCTCTTGTAGTCATCAAACATCTCCACCATTGCATTTCTGGTATCATTCACCAAGACTTGAGAAACATCTTTCGTATACACATTCTGAAGCATGAAAGAAAGATATGCCAACTTGCGCCGTGGATCCATCACTGAACACATGTATACAATTTTGTTCATTTTCTGGACATCTCCCCAATACTTCTTATATTTCTCATGCATAAGTTTTCCCATCTTGCTCGTATTCTGATCCTCATCAACAATTAACAATTTCACCATACCATCAATTTCAGCCAAATGAGAAACAAATTCACTTGAAGTAACATATTTAGTTCCAGAAACTTGAACTGTAACATTGTAGAAACAGTCTAGATACTCACACAATCTCCTTACATTTTCCCAATCCTCATTTGTGGGTACTCCAGGACCATCATCAACACTAAGAGCCTCTTTTATTTCAGGTTGTTTCACAACAAATGCATCAAAAACGGCTTGATATTCAATGGCAGTGCTAGCATCAAGTAGGTTGAATTCCATCTAGTTGCAACATCTAAACAAAGGTGCTTTTTATACTCCCCATCCATCTCAGCGATATCTTTAAACAACTTCAACCGAGTAGGAGACATTTTAACGTACTTCACAGCTAACCTTACTGATGAAACAGACTTACCAGCTGTCTTCAATCCATCTTGAGATATCAAGTTTAGTATGTGAGCCATGCACCTTATGTGAGCATACTTACCCCCTAAAATACATTTCTGCCAATTCTGAAATTTCTTTTTCAGGTACCCTACAGCAGTGTCATTAGAGCTTGCATTATCCACAATCACAGTGAATACACTACTAATACCCCAGTCAAGCAAACATTTGTAAATATATTCACCGATATCATTACCTTTATGACTAGAATAGGGCAAAAATTCAGAACACGTTTGTGCAGCTTCCAATCAAGATCAATAAAATGTGCAGTAAGACACATATAAGATTCCTTTTGCTTTGAAGTCCATGTATCGGTGGTTAAACAAACTCGACCACTGCAACTTTTTATAAACGACTTCAATCTGCACTTTTCTTCCATATATAATTCAAAGACATCTCTTGTCACTGAAGATCGAGAAGGAACCACAAAAGAAGGACAACATACACTCATTAAATATATAAATCCCTTTCCCTCAACAAATCTAAAAGGAAGTTCATCGACTATGATCATGTAACATACTGCCTGTCTAGCAGATTGTTGATCAAATTTCCAAGCAACCAGTATAGCTTTTCCTTTTCCAGTCACCTCATCAACCTGTCTATTGCCAAAAGCCAACTGACTTTGTACAAATTTAACATCTTTCTTATTCCCAGGTAATTCCTCACATCTAGTAAGATGATTTTTCAAGGCTGTAGTTCCATTTGCTGAAGTATAACAATAGGTAGTCCCACAATGAACACACTTTGCTTTTTGAACATTTTTCTCATCAATTAAAGTTTCAAAATGATCCCATGCCTCTGAAGTTTTCCTACGAACCTTTCTCTTACCTTTAGACACATCACTTACCCCATTAGTCGTACTACCATCAACCTCAACTTGTGACTCTTGAACATCATCATTTGGTGTCGAATCCATCTACGATTGATACAAAGAGATAACCATGAATAAAACGGGGCATATAACAACATTGAATCAAAACAAGGAATACAACAATGTTGAATAAAACAGGACTTTTAGAAATAGGCACGACCAACTTAAAACACCATAATAGGCACCATAATTAAACACCATAGTTGATGTGAAACAGGACCATGAAAACGAGTTAAGAACGGACCTTGGTGAGGACCCAGTGGGTGTGGGCGTAGCCCGTAGGTGCGGTGCGGCGGAGGAGCTCTCAGTGTACGATTCAGAGGTCGGCGGGCATACAATTACAAAGGGGTCGGCGGGCGTACAATTACTGAATTACAAAGGGAAGAGAATCGTGAATGGTTTCCTAAACCCTTTTATATTAGGGTTTAGGAATTTTGAAAGATAAAGGCTCAAAGCCCATTAAACTCTATGGACTTGGACTTTAGAAAGTCTAAATATTATATATAAATATATAATAATTAATATATTAAATATTAAACGGTTAAACGGTTAAACGGTGACCCACCTACACCCCTTCTTTCCACGTGCGTGCCTGTATTTCTCCCTTTCCCCTTTTCCCCCATTAGCCTAAAAGTCGAATTTCACCTTAAACATAAACACATGAAATAGGAATTGTTATAATTTAAAACATTAACGTTATAAGTTAAAACATAAACATTAAGGTTATAAGTTAAAACATGAACATTTTAAATTTAAACATAAAGGTTATAAGTTAAAACATGAATATAAAAGTTATAACTTAAAAAATGAACATTTTAGAGTTAAACATAAACAGTTATAAGTTAAAATATAAATATAAAGATTATAAGTTAAAACATAAACTTAAAGACTATAAGTTAAAACATAAATTAAACTTAAAGGCAGTAAGTTAAAACATGAACATTTTAAACTTAAACATAAAAGTTATTGATAATACCGGCCCAGTACTAAGCTGGGCCGAAAGGATTGGTTCCGGCCCAACCCGGAAGATGATGGATCCCCCGCCAAGCGGGTACGTTCGTCCAAGGGATGAGACAGAGAAAGCGACAAGCAGGAAGTGGTCATGAACGTTATCCTGTGCAGGGAGCCTTTACTATAAATACTACTACAAATAGTGAATCAGGGATGTGAAGGCCACGAAAGAACACCATACCCCTGGGAAATAATCTCCCCCTCCCCCGGAAGACGATATGACCCTCAGGGCCTCAGGCAACTGCAAGCTGAGGCGAGGCGTCAGCGTGAGTGCCACAGGACTGCCATGTGGAGACCGCCTCTGAGGGGGCGGAGTCAGAGGAAGAAGACCAGGGAGAACAGAAGGAACTTGAACCCTCGGGAGGGGACAACCCACCCGCACGGGGGCTGGAGCCCCGGGCGAGGGAGCAACCATTGGTCAACAACCCACATGTCCGGGGACTAGAGCCCCGGGCGAGGAAGCAGCCAATTGTCAACACATAGGAGTTGGCCACGTTGGACTTCATGAGGGCCAACAAGGAGCTATATCATCAGTGGATACTCACCAACTAGGGCCCCGGAAGGGGTGAACTGGCGAGTTAGGGACCTGGCCCCTCTCAGGAGCCGCGTAGGGAAGTGATTGATTTGGACGGAGCAGCGGGGCCATAAAGAGTACCGGGGTATGTGAGTTCCTCTACACTGCCACCCTTCTTTCCTCCAAGCTTTGGGACGGGGGAAGGAACCATGGCAAGGCAACAATCCAGCTTCGCTCCACAGGCGCTCCCTTACCACCCGGTCTCCAACTGGGCGTTGGGACAGATGGGACACGTTGGTCCAGGGCCCTTCCCAGTATATGCGCCAAGTGGAATGTCTGATCCACAGGCCCTGGGGATGTATGGGGCCCAAGCCCATTACCCCCGCCAACGTACGGAGCGACATGATTGAACTATGGGTACCTGGAGAGATATTACCAGGAGGACGACCGGATGAGAGGTTACCAAGTGGTACAGCAAGATCCGAACTCTTTAGAGGAACAGTTGGATAAGCTTGTAGGGAGAAATGGGGCGAGGCCTACCTCCCTATGGGTACCCAGGGTCTTGGCATACCCATGGTCGCCGGGACTTTGCGTCCCGGAAGGCATTCTCACGTACAACGGAGAGACGGACCCGGAGGAGTTTGTCAGGACCTAACTTAATGGTGTCAAGGGATATGCCGAAGGAGTTGAGATGCAAGCTGGTGGGTTGTTACCTAAGGGGAAATTGCCTCTTATGGCTTGACTCCCTACCCCGGGAGAGCCTTAAAGATTATTACGATTTTTCAAAGGCATTGCTGTTCAGGTACGCCGGGTTAAAGAAAGAAGGGAAACAATTGACTGAGCTCCTCGCCACCCGACAGAAGCGTGATGAGGGACCTATGGAGTATTACCGGAGGTACATGGATGATAGCATGAATGTTATTGACAGACAGCAGCAGGAGAAAGCGTGATAAGTGGGTTCATAAACGGTTTGAGGGATGTGGTGTTGTTCCAGAAGTTGATGGAGAACATCCTATAAACCTTTCACACCTTGCAGATGGCAGTGCAACTGTACTGTGCCGTCAATGATGCCACCTGAAAAAGGAAGGAGGAGTCTGAGGGATTCCTCACAGAGAAAACGGAAAGAAGAAGGGTGTCAGAACCAAGCAGGAGGGACCCGGGCCTAGCGCCAGTAAATCGAGCTAGGGCGGACAGCTTCACCCCGCTGAGCAAATCTCGAACAGAGATACACGCCATCCACAAGGATCTGTTCCCTGACCCGCCGCTTATCCAAGGAACCCCGTCCAAAGAAAATTCGGATAAGTGGCGGGCTTATCACAAGTCGTACGGGAAAACAGCTGAAGGATGCAGGGGACTAAGGAACGAGATCAAGAAGTTGATAGAAAGGGGGGACTGTGTGGCGGTAGAAGCAAAGAGTACCCGGCACGGGACCAAGCTCGAGAGCAACCCCGAAGGAGATGGAGACCCAACCCCGGGAGAGGAAATGGAAGGCCCCCGGAAAATCGGGCCCCCGAACGGCCTGCCATAGCTGCTGTTCCAGTTTAGGCAGTTGAGCCAGCCCCGACGCCCAACAGGATGATTAATGTAATAAGTGAGGGGATAGGAGAGGCATGCCAGTCAGTCTCAGCCATCCGGGACAGGACACGATATGTCCCCCCGGAGAGACTCAAGGGAAAAGGTTTCGCCCCAGTGAGACTATCACCTTCTCCGAGGCAGATGCGGCACCGCCTCAAGTACCCCACTCAGACCCGATGGTGGTAACAACAGAAATTGAAGGTTTTACGATTAAGAGGGTGTTTATGGATGATGGCAGCAGTGTGGAGATTATGTTTGCCTCCTGCTTCGATCAATTGGGGATAGGGAGGCAGAATCTGAGGCCTTCCTTATCTCCCCTGTCAGGGTTTCGGGTAAGCCAGAGACCCCCCTTGGGGTCATTCCCTTAACGGTGTGCATGTTAGATAAAAAGGATCAGAGCAAGAGAGTCTCAGTGTTGTGTAACTTCGCGGTGATTGATGCTCCCTCCCTCACCCCAGCGGAAGAGATGAATTTATACTTAGGAAATGATTCGGCTACACCCTTGCCTTTCTCTTCTCGACTGATACGAGCGCCCTCTGCAGTCTTCATCCCTTTGGTAGTAACCCCAGAAGCAGCGATATCTCGGACATGCTTGATCCTACTTGCTAACTCGTCCGGGTCAAGGGACACAGACATATCTTCATATCGCTCATAGGCCACATCCACTTCCACCCGGGCGGGAACTCGACGGAGACTCAGAGGATAAGGTTCATCTTTCCCCGCGACTATCTTATGATGCCACTCTATGGCATCCAGGTATGCCCCATGACAAGGAGCTCTTTCCTTGAATCTCTCCGAGACGGCTTCCATATGTCTGATTACCATACTAACCCCGACAGGGATGTCTGTAAGGGGGGATACTCCAACCAACCCCTTCTTGAGCCCAAAAAAGTGGAAGGAAAGTCGAACAACTAATAAAGCATCTTGGAGAACCCTGTTACGGTGGGTAAAAGATCGATTCTCCGTTTCCAGATCATAGATCAACTTAATCTGTGCGGTCCGAGTCTCAAGATTCCTAAACTTCTCCTGCGCCCCAATTCCTTAGCGGTCCGATGCAGAGAATCATCATGAAGGGCCTGGAGCTTAACCATAGTTTGATGAGAATTCAAAGCCTCTCACATATGGTCCGAGGCTAAGTTGAAACAATGATTCAGAGACCCAAACTTATTCTTGACGGCCTTCAGGAAAGACACCAAAGCTTAGATAGACCCAAACTCATCAACAAAATATCCTAGCCACGCTTCGAATATAGCCCGACCAGCCTGTTGACCCCCCGAATCTCCAATGCGCCAACTTCTTTTGTAGGAAAGAACATTGGAGACATCCAGGGTGGGGGAGGGAGAAGTAAGTACCTGCAGGGGAATTAGGATGCAGAAATACATATGGAACTGGCCCCTGCGGGAGAATTCCCCTTAGATCATGCCTAGACTACAAAAGGAGGAAAAGATGGATTTCAATAGAAGTAGAACCTTATATTATAATCAAAATGGGCACTAAGGCCAAGTTCTACATATGCCCCTCTGGGAGGCAAATTACAAGAATATAATAAAACCTAAGTAAATTTTCTAAATAGAAACAAGAAGGACTAGGGTTGTACATTGTCCTCAGCGACCACTTCTCCCTCCGAGATAGCATGGGCTGCCTCCAACCTCAACTCCAACTCTAAGATAGTCGCAGGGGACCAGTAGGGACTAGCCTAAATGGGGGCATCCATGGTGGGTTCATCCTCAGACCGCTTGGGAAATCCTGCCCTCCAGGTAGACTTTTGAGATTGATACAGCAGGTCCTCATGGTCATCACCAAGGCCCACGCAGTAGCCATGCTCGGCGGACTTGACAGCTTCATACCTGAAATTCTCAGGCACTACACAAAACTCCTTATACTCATCGTCCCAGTGGGGAGTCTCGGGGACCACCCCGTAGATGTTAAAGTCCTCCAGATAGGGATGGCACCCGACGGGTATTTGGTGGATACCCGCCCGCCAACCGCCCAACGGGGCGAGTATGAATATGAGTTTTTTATACCCGCCATGGGTATGGATGTTGGATTCAAACCCGTCATGGGTAAATGGGTGGGTATGGATATTGATTTTATACCCGCCCGCCCCACCCGTCCCATACCCGCCCGTATAATACTTGTATAATATCCGTTATATATAATATTAATAGTATTACTTGTATTTATATTAATAATATTATTAATTTTAGCATTTTTAAGCATGTTTGGTCTATTTTGAAACATAAAAGAATTTTATAAGTTAATGATTAGCATATTATAAATTATTTTGTTCTATTAATATAATATATTTGAATTATTAGTGTTTTTATTTAAATTTTTATGATAATTAATAGATTTTAGGTTAATTTTTTATAAATATGGATTAATAAGTCGGATGGGGAATGTGGGTATAACATGGGCATGGATATCCACGGATACCCAGACGAGATGGATATCCAGCTGGATGGACATGGATATTAAATTTGTACCCGTCATGGGTAAATGAGCGGGGATGGATAGTAAAATTTTAGATGGGGATGGGCATGGATAGTCTACTATCCACGCCCAGTTCGCCCAATGCCATCCCTACCTCCAGACCCGGGTTAGGATAAGAGGCCTCGCCGATTTCAGGAAAAGTAACCTTGTTGATATCTGAAGTGGAAGGTGGCCGTGACGACATCTCAAGCGACTCCCACAGTCGAGGCACGATGCTCTTTAAGTACGCCTCTTGGAGTGCAGGCGTGCGAGGTTGGCTGCGAATGCATGTGATAGAGTTTTCACAATACTTGAAATTGTAGCCCATGTCCAACATTTGGTGAGTGGTAGCGAAACGTGCATGTTTTGACTAAATTCTCCAATGTCTGTCTGCTCTAAATCAGTATATGCAATGGAAAAATAGGTACCCTCTGACGCGATATGTTCAACACTGGATTGTTGCAGTTTTTGTATTGACGACGATGATTGTTGTAATGGCGGTTGTTGTGGAGCAGAAGGTGCCATGGCTTGTTCAAGAGAATCCAAATGAACAAGAACTAGAGATAATTGTGGTGGTGGCGGAGGTACACTCGCGGAAGGGGAGTTCGACTTGCTTAAGAGAATCCAACATTGACATAAGCTTGCCTAATTTCTTTAGAATAACAGTCAGTACATCTCGTGGCAGGTATCAGCATTCGCCGCAGCGGCGATACCATCCACCACCATTCTCAAACTCCAACGAGCGGAGGAGCCCCTTAGTCGCAGCATTCATCGCCTCAAGCTGGGAGTTTTTCTTCTCATTCTTAAGGGAGTTGTACTTCTTCTTCATCTCAGCAAGTTTTTTCTAAGAAGTCTCCAGCTGGGCCTTCAGAGCGTCATACCCAGTTAGCTTTTCCTCGGCCTTGCGGAGATCCTTCTCCACCTGAGTGAATACCCCAGCGCTGTACTTCGAATAAGATTGGTTCAGCGCCTCTACAAAGTGGGGGTTCCCGTGATGAAAAGATACGGGTCAGGTACATGTACACAAAGAAAAGGAGCAAACAACACAAAGACAAAGTAAGAAAAAATTTACCGCGTCCTTCTCCTCAGGAGGAGTAGTTTGAGGAGGAGGATCCACGGATCGTTGTCGGGAGCGTGGGAAGAATCTTCAAGGTCATCCGAAGAGGGTCGCTTAAACTGAGTGTTGGCCCCGACGCTATAGTCCGGATGGTTGATGAAAGATATACGCCCTGGGGCGGGAGAAGACCCAGAAGGCTTCTGTCGGTGAAGTCTTTGCTGTTGACGAGGATTTTGCTGGATGGCTGGTTGGATTTAAGTAGAAGACTGCCCGGGGATAGGCCTCACTTGTTGTTCAGGCGAGATCGTTTGTCCCGTGCGGGAAACCTCCCGCCGGTTGCCTCCTCCAGAAGACCTATCCCCATGAGTCATGGCGTCTGCTTACTGGGAAGGCTGAACTGAAACCAAGAAATAAGAGCAGGTAGACAGTTATAATTCAGAACTGCGAGAGACATAAGGAAAAGGATAAAGAATAAAAGCTCGTAAATAGGCACCTCCAGCTGGCCATACAGCCAAGACCCGGGGGAGGGAGAAGAGGTCGGTAGGGTATATCCCACGAGGCCAGTAGTAGCCCGCATTTCCGCAAATAAAAAGTCATCTATGTTGAGGAGGGTTAAGCGGAGTAGCCCGTGATCATTGATTATGACCGCCGGGAGAGAAGACAGTTGCTTCTTATCCTCCAGGGAGAGGCGTTGTTCCAAGAGGACATGGGATACAAGATAGAGTTACAACTAAAGAAACCCTTTTGAGGATATCCCTTTGCGAAACCGGGACTTACCCACGAGGAAATCCTTGACCTGGTCTGAACGGAAAAGGAAAATACCCCCGGGGAAGGAAGAGTGAGAACGTTGTAAAGCATAAAAGGACTGAAAAAGAGGAAGACAAGGGGGGATAGCGCAGCGAGCGCAATTAAGCAGGAAAGCCATAATTAGTACTACACCGTTGGGATGTAGCTGAGCCGGGGGCATTTTATAAAAATTAAAGGTTTCTGTGAATAGAGGGGGAAAAGGAAGACTAAGCCCATACTGAAAATGGACTTTGGGAATACAGGCGACCTCCCTCTCAGAGACCCCCGGAGCGATTTTGGCAAGAGAAGCGTCCAGAGGAAACGGAATGAAGGAACGCTTAACTAGGTCTAGGACGGTCTTATCTAAAGAAGGAGGACCCCCGGAGACGCCCAAGAACCGGATGCCCTAGGGCTTCACCCCATGGTTAGGACCCCGGGGAGCCTCCTCGCTGTCATACTCCTCGGAAACTTCTTCAAGGGTCTCCTCCCGAGCGGGACTCGAATACCCGGCCGGAGGTAAACCCGCTCTTTCAGAGACGTCCGGGCCCGGAAAATTAAATTCCTGGGATGTACTTAGGGCCTCTGAATCAGAACCCGGAAAAGAGCTTGGAGTAGAGCGGACCAAGTCCGAAGGAGTCATATATCGAATCTCATACTGATTCAGGACCTCCTCGGTGTCTAATGAGGAGTTGGTGAGACGCTGTGAGCTCATAGTGGAAAAGGAAGGGAGCGACGGAGGATAAGAAGAGAAAGAGAGGCTAAAACTTACTTGGAGAGGGGATAGAGCGTATGGAAATTGCGAAAGATTATGAGAGGGTATTCATTCGCTTATATAGGCACCAAGAAGGGGAAAGGACATCTCAAAAGACGGAAAAGTAACTGATGGAAGGGAAACGAAGTAATAATTGAATAAGAGCAGGAAAGGGCGCCACCAAAATTGGGGAACTGCGCACCTAGGCCCTACCTGTCATTTAAAGAATTTAAAAACCAATCCCCCGCATCACAGAAGCCCAGGTCATTGGTTTGGGGGGCTAGTGATAATACCGGCCTAGTACTAAGCTGGGCCGAAAGGATTGCTTCCGGCCCAACCCGGAAAACGATGGATCCCCGCTAGGTGGGTACGTCCGTCCAAGGGATGAGACAGAGAAAGCGACAAGCAAGAAGTGGTCCTGAACAGTGTCCTATGCAGGGAGCCTCTACTATAAATACTACTACAAATAGTGAATCAGGGATGTGACTTTGATCTCTCTATTTCTTATTGAGAGTATTTCCGTACGGTTTTCCACTTCCGCTATCCTCATCTCATCATCACACCAGAGGGTAGCCCCGGGGGTTTGTAGGTCCTCCGAAGACTTCCCCCAGAGAGCCCTGGATCGCCTAGAGGACCTGCGGAGTTGAGTAACATCAGTTATAAGTTAAAACATTAGCATAAAGGTTATAAGTTGAAACATTAACATTTTAAACTTAAGACATTAATTATGAACTTAAAGGTTATAATTTAAAACATGAACACAAAGTTTATAAGCTAAAACATGAACATTTTAAACTTAAACATAAAGGTTATAAGTTAAAACATGAACATTTTAAACTTAAACATAAAGGTTATAAGTTAAAACATGAACATATATATTCGTGAATCAATCACATCTATATTTCATCCACAATATAGAAGGTCTATTCCAAGACTTATTCTAATCTTAAACATAACTGTTATAGGTTAAAACATAAACATTTTAAATTGAGATTTTAAATTAAAGGGAAAATGGAATTAAAAATAAGATGACACGTGTTGCATGCCAAGAAGACAAAGGCAAACGCGTACATTGTATGTTATAGTAGCTGACGAAATGGGGTTCATGTATTTTAGAAAGCTTGGAAAGAAAAAAAGAAACGCGTGTGCGAGTGATTTTCCTATATTTTTAGAAATTGCAAATTGAAGACCTCCTTATTTCTATGTTTATGAAACAGACCTTAGTCTATATTCTACATAATATAGACAGTCTATTCCAAGACTTATTCTTATAGGTATGGTGGCGGCAAGATTTTCATCCGATCAAAGCTTTCCCTAACGGCGGTAGAAGAGGAGGAGCCGGAGTTAGGCGATCCGGTGGAAAACGAAGAAGACATGAAACAGATTCTTTTGGGCTAACTGATTTCCCCACGTATTATTCTGCGGGAGGGTATTCAAAATCTTTTTTCGAAGATTTGGAGTTTGCGAGGGGGTTTCACTTGTAAAACCCTAGGAAACAATATATACCAGCTTGAGTTTCAAAACCCAAACGATCGGGCTAGGGTTTTCGGAGGACAACCATGGATTTTTGATCGGAATTTGTTGGTTTTGAGGAAGCCGGTAGCAGGCATGGTGGCGGAGGATATTGACTTTAATTTGGCTATGTTTTGGGTACATGTCAAGAGGGTACCGAGCTGAAACGATCGGTAATTCCATAGGGAGATTTGTTTCCGTGGAAAAAGATGTGGATGGCCGAGTTGTCGGAGAGTTCTTGAGGATTCGAGTTGAGATAGACATTCGCAGTCCTCTGAAGCGAGTTCAGAAACTTAAAGGAGTGCCGCACGAGATGCCATTGGTGTACGAAAAACTCTCGGCGTTATGTGTGTTTTGCGGGATCATTGGGCATGGGCAAAATTGTTGCGCAGTTAGATTTTTTGCTCTGCCGGAAGAACAGGAGGAGATGCATTATGATCCAAATATGAGTGTCGAGCCGAATCAGTCACCGTTTCGTCGCAGATGGAATGGGAGCCGAGGATCGTCTCTAAATGTAACCACACGACCTCAAGGAGCAGCTCCAGTGACACGGAAGGAAATTCGTGGCAGCAAGTGATCCCTAATAGCATGGAAATCGTGCCTGGAAACCCTAGCCAAGGCAAAAAGGAAACTTATCCCAATGTGGTGCAATATGACAATGCAGTCTAGTTCATGAAGACCATAAGGAAATTAGGGAGACCCTTAAAGGAGACGAATATGATTGAACTAATCATTAAAGCTAAGTTAGATGGTCGTTCGATAAAAGACGAAATCTGAGTGAAAGAGATGATTGTTAGTATTCAGAAAGAGCTTGAAGCTTGATGGAGAAGGAGGGAAGCGATGATAACATGATGCCAATGGATACGGGAACGAATCGAAACAATGAGCAGCTCAGACTAGAAGGAGGAGATTCCAGGGAATTAATAATGCAGACTTGTCAAAGGAGAAAGAAAATTCTATCTATGCCACGGGAACAGAGGCTATCGTCCCTGAGCCTCAAGTTGTGGAGACTGAAGTGGAAGTATTCATGCCGAGCCTTGAAACCGCACCTAGCCCGGAGAAGGCTAGTGGATATATGGGCATTACATCAGTTCAGTCTCCGCCAAAAACCATGAAGGCTAGGGAGCAATTGAGCCCCTTCCTGGTCCCAGCACCAGTAAGTTACGAATCACCTCTGAAAAAGGTCCTCAAACAAATGGAGGCAGCTCACCGGAAGAAGACGGGCATATCTCCAGTGAAGAAGACTGTAAAGAAGAGAGGCAGACCAGCTGGAGCCGTGGGGGAGGTAAAGAGGAAGTTGAGGCTGAATGATGTTCTTGAACAAGACGTTCACTCTGGATGGGACGGTAAACGTGCAAGGATTAGTGATGTTTACCGTGCACATGCTACCACCACTAAGGCAGAGACTGACATGAAGTCCCGGTCCTGCCAAAATCCATGAGTAGAACCAGTTAGAACTGTCGGGACGGTCTCAAAGGAGTGCTGGGGGATCTTCAGACAGTTTAGGAGCTGCGCACCATCGTGTGCCTGTGTTTTCTTTTATTTCTTATTATTCTTTAGTTTCAGTATTTCATTTTAGTTCCAATAACAGACGAGAACCTTCATCTCGTCGAGAAAGAAGTTGGTGCCCGAGGGTCTGATGTTAGAGACCCCCTATGGAAGTCATTCGCTGTAAGGGAACGATGTCCAGCAGTCGCGACAACGCCATGGGAGAGGCTCACATCTCAGTTAGAGGATAACACTTTTATGGGACCATGTTGGTCGCCTTGCTCTTCAGAATCTTTTACAACTCATTCTCTAGCATTACTTACAAAGTCGAGAATTGGGGGCTCTTCTTAGACTTGTTCTACTGATATTTTATTTTTTTTATTTAAAATTAAATCTTGCTCTTCAAAATTAAGTTCATCAAAAAGTTTTACAAAAGGTAAATTTATTGCAAATCCGTGACAAACGCCTCCATCTTTTCCGACGGCGGCCACTTTGTCGTTTTAATCGATTCCATATAGATTAGTTCAATTCATTTTAGTTAAAAAAATTGGTCAATTAGTGTGGTAAGAACTTTTTCTTAACACAATAGATCGATTCCTCTAGGCTTTGTTGGCTATTGTTTTAATGTAGATCAGATCAGTTCAGTTCAATTAAATCGAATATATTTATATTATTCAGTTCAGTACATTTTTATTTTTATTTTTATATTCAATTCAATTTTATTTTATTTTCAGTTCAATTCAATAACTATTTTATTCAACGTTACATGGTTTACTACTCAATGGTATATTCAAAATTATTTCAGTTCAGTTCAGTTATATATATTTAAGTTTATTTCAGTTCAAATCAGTTCAGTTCAGAAAGAAATAATCTCTATCAAACAAGTAGAAATAATGTAAACCAGAAAATATCCAAATATTTCCCAAAAAAAAAAAAACATACATGTAATGTTTAAAAAATCAAGATCATTGTTTTCCAACCAAGAATATTTGGGTTAATTGTAGAACTATTTTTGTGGATTTAGTTCCCAGAACCACATATCCCAAATTCCCAATAAACAAAAAAAACTTAGTTTGGAGAGAATAAAACTAATATGGTAAAAAACTCCTCAAAAACACTCAAACAAGAAATCTTAAAACTGAAATATCACTTCTAACGTTTTAACACGTTTAAGAATTCGTTTTATAATAAAATCTTCAAATGAATAGGAATGAGACAGTATACTAACTACTACTATATAATGCGATGAGTTCAATTCACAAGTATTCACAGCAATCAACATTCTACTACTTTTTTCTACAAGTTTAATTAATTACTTGGTTTTCTCTATACAATTTTCTTTTTTCACGTTCAAAATAATGGCTTTTCCATCAACAATCCGTTGCTTCATCCTCATCCTTCTGTTGGCATCAGGTAGGTTAAAAATTGTTCACATAATAGTAGTGGCGGAATGACAAAAAAATAAATTTGTTCAGGCTAATTTATAATTTTGAAATTTAAATTTTCGATGGAAATACTATTAAATGTTTTTTTTATTAGTACACTTCTTTTTCCTATTTGTGTTATGATTGTTCAGGTTTTTAATAACGTGCTACTGAAATTTGGTTAAATTGTATCATGAAATGTAACACCGGTGACTCCACCGTCAAGATGTACGGACGGATTAGGACCGTGCACAAGATCGTGCGATATAAATTGTTGTATAATTAAGGATGTGTAAGAATAACTATTCCGGCATGGATGCACAGGCTACTTGTGAGGACATTCCCAGAGTTTCTCTCAGAATCTGTACTTGCAGGCACAACTGCAAATAATAAGAATTATATATGGACCATTTTATTCCGGCTTAAAATATATTGTAATGAGTCAATATGTATGAAGATAATAAAATTTTGAATGTTTATTTTGATAGTGTGAGTCAATGTTTATTTTTGAATTTCAATTCTGAAATCTAAATACTACTATTAATAAATATTTGATTTTCAAAAATATGTTGACACGGGTAGATTAATAGGCGATAATTAATAAATATTATTAGAACTAATAGAAATAAAATTGAAATTGTCATTTTGAAGTCAAACATGAAAATATACATGTACCAGAAAATTTTATGATATGCCATCTCCAATTTTGTGCTGGTCTTGTGAACTTATAGAAAATTAACATGTGTTAATTAATTGAGGTAAACACTAATTAACACTCCTCGTTTTCTTAGAAAGACTTTTGGTAAGTGCTCAAATTTTGCCTATATTTAAATGTTATATCTCAAAAAATTTAAATGTGAAATGGAATGGTTCTCGAAAGAGTTTAATCTTAGAAAATTTGTAGTTTATCAAAAAAACAAAAAAAACAAGTTGACCTAAAAATATATTTGAAGTAAGCACACATATATCATATTATATATATAAACAAACCAACCATTTGAAAATTATATTCATCTAATTATCATCTCAAATTGATTAATTCACAAAACCACAAAACCACGATCTTTCTCTCCAAAATTAAGGATTAACAATATCTTGACTCCTCCTCCTAGGGTTTAGAGAACTTTACCTTGTTCAACAAGGATTCCAAAAATCGGTCAATCCCCACCATAAATTTGAGTCGATCTTCTGTGGATTATCATCAGCAACATTATTAACCTGCAATCACGATGGAAAACCGCATCGCCGCTACGATCGCATGCCTCTCACGTCGCGCCAACGAGAAGAAACCATTGGCGATGGCCGCAAGGAACCCGACGAGGACTGACGTGCGCTTAATGCTCGCAGGAAAGATTCTGGGAAATCGTGCATACCCCTTCGAACGGGGAAGGACCGGAGCAGGAAGAGGACGCAGTTGAGGCCGCGAGTGTGCGTCAGTTGAGAACGAGGCAACACCCGTGGGGCAAAGAGGAAATTGACACTGGAGGATATAACTGATGAGGAAGAACACTCTTTCGAGAACAAGAAATCAAAAGCTAGCAAGGAAATCATTTTCGTTGATGACGACTTCACCAAATCTATTCTTGACGACTTTCAGGAAAGACACCGAAGCTTGGATAGACCCAAACTCATCAACAAAAGATCCTAGCCACGCTTCGAATATAGACCGGCCAACCTGTTGACCCCCCGAATATCCAATGCGCCAACTTCCTTTGTAGGAAAAAATATTGGAGACATCCGGGGCGGGAGAGAGAGAAGTAAGTACCTGCGGGGGAATTAAATGCAGAAATACATATCGAACTGGCCCTGCTGGAGAATTCCCCATAGATCGCGCCTAGACTACAAAAGGAGGAAAAGATGGATTTCAATAGAAGTAGAACCTTATATTATAATCAAAATGGGCACTAAGGCCAAGTTCTACATATGCCCCTCGGGGAGGCAGATTGCAAGAATAAAATAAAAGCTAAGTAAATTTTCTAAATAGAAACAAGAAGGACTAGGGTTGTACATTGTCCTTAGCGACCACTTCTCCCTCCGGGATAGCATGAGCTGTCTCCAACCTCCGCTCCAACTCCAAGATAGTCGCATGGGACCAGTAGGGACTAGCACAAATGGGGGCATCCACGGTGGGTTCATCCTCAGACTGCTTGGGAAATCCTGCCCTCCGGGTAGACATTTGAGATTGATACAGCAGGTCCTCATGGCCATCACCAAGGCCCACGCGGTAGCCATGCTCGGCGGACTTGACAGCTTCATACCTGAAATTCCCAGGCACTGCACAAAACTCCTTATACTCAGCGTCCCAGTGGGGAGTCTCGGGGACCACCCTGTAGATGTTAAAGTCCTCCGGACCCGGGTCAGGATAAGAGGCCTCGCCGATTTCAGGAAGAGTAACCTTATTGATATCTGAAGCGGAAGGTGGCCGTGACGACATCTCAAGCGACTCCCACAGTCGAGGCACAACGCTATTTAAGTACGCCTCTTGGAGTGCAGGCGTGCAAGGTTGGTTGCGAATGCATGTGATAGAGTTTTCACAACACTTGAAATTGTAGCCCATATCCGTGGTTGAACAAATTTGGTGAGTGGTAGCGAAACGTGCATGTCTTGACTATACTCTCCAATCTACGTCTGCTCTAAATTAGTATATGCAATGGAAAAATAGGTACCCTCTGACGCGATATGTTCAACACTGGATTGTTGCAGTTGTTGTATTGACGACGACGAATGTTTTAATGACGGTTGTTATGGAGCAGGAGGTGCCATGGCTTGTTCAAGAGAATCCAAATGAACAAGAACTAGAGATAATTGTGGTGGTGGTGGAGGTACACTCGCGGAAGGGCAGTCCGACTTGCTCAAGAGAATGCAACATTGACATCAGCTTGCCCAATCTCTTTAGAATAACAGTCAGTACATCTCGTGGTAGGTATCAGCACTCACCGCAGCGGCGATACCATCCACCCCCCTCTCAAACTCCAACGAGCGGAGGAGCCTCTTAGTTGCAGCATTCATCGCCTCGAGCTGGGAGTTTTTTTTCCTTCTTAAGGGAGTTGTACTTCTTCTCCATCTCAGCAAGTTTTTTCTGAGAAGTCTCCAGCTGGGCCTTCAGAGCGTCATACCCAGTTAGCTTTTCCTCGGCCTTGCGGAGATTCTTCTCCACCTAAGTGAATACCCCGGTGCTGTACTTCAAATAAGATTGGTTCAGCGCCTCTATAAAGTGGGGGTTCCCGTGATGAAAATATACGGGTCAGGTACATGTACACAAAGAAAAGGAGCAAACAACACAAAGACAAAGTAAGAAGAAATTTACCGCGTCCTTCTCCTCAGGAGGAGTAGTTTGAGGAGGAGGAGGAGCATCCACGGATCGTTTCCGGCAGCGTGGGGGAGAATCTTCAAGGTCATGTGAAGAGGGTCACTTGAACTGAGTGTTGGCCCCGGCACTATAGTCGGGATGGTTGATGAAAGATTTACACTCCGGGGCAGGAGAAGACCCAGGAGGCTTCTTTCGGTGAAGTCTTTGCTGTTGACGAGGCTTTTGCTGGATGGCTGGTTGGACTTAAGTAGAAGACTTCCCGGGGATAGGCCTCACTTGTTGTTGAGGTGGGATCGTTTGTCCCGTGCGGATATCCCTTTTGAGGAACCCTTTGCGGACCGGGGCTTATCCACGAGGAAATACTTGACCTGGTCCGAACGGAAAAAGAAAAGACCCCCGGGGAAGGAAGAGTGAGAACGTTGTAAAGCATAAAAGGACCGAAAAAGAAATAGACAAGATGGATAGCGCAGCGAGCGCAATTAAGCAGGAAAGCCATAATTAGTACTACACCTTTGGGATGTAGCTGAGTCGGGGGGCATTTTATAAAAATTAAAGATTTCTGTGAATAGAGGGGGACTAAGCCCATACTGAAAAATGGACCTTGGGAATACAGGTGACCTCCCTCTCAGAGACCCCCGGAGCGATTTTGGCAAGAGAAGCATCCAGAGGAAACGGAATCATGGAATGCTTAACTAGGTCTAGGACGGCTTTATCTAAAGAAGGAGGACCCCCGGAGACGCCCAAGAACCGGATGCCCTAGGGCTTCACCCCATGGTTAGGACCCCGGGGAGCCTCCTCGCCGTCATCCTCCTCGAAGACTTCTTCAAGGGTCTCCTCCCGAGTGGGACTCGAATACCCGGCCGGAGGTGAACCCGCTCTTTCAGAGACGTCCGGGCCCAGAACATTAAATTCCTGGGAAGTACTTAGGGCCTCTGAATCGAAACCCGGAGAGGAGCCTGGAGGAGAGCGGACCAAGTCCGAAGGA